>OW028734.1:45082718-46326648 GCA_932294355.1 Aporophyla lueneburgensis
ATGCGCAACCAGTGTGCATCCCTGGTGCGCCGGGTGCGGGATAGCCCCAATGCTATCGCTGACCGGTTAGACTGCCCTTATATCCGTAATGGATGTGGCACGCATGTTGCTGTTCCAATGCCGGTTAGAAAATTTTAATTATTGTATTGTATGTGTTTTTATTAATTTTATTTTGAATGACAATTTGGTAATTTAATTTTATATTTTATTTGGTTAATTTTTGACTGTTCGTTTTTAAATGTTAATTCTGATTTTGATTTAAACTTTTATGTGTATTGGTTTTTATAATTGTGTGCCTTATGATGAGTCCATTGTTACTTGATTATGAATAAATAATAATGATAATAAAAAACACCTGTCTTGGGTCCAACCCATGATCTGCATCTCGTAAGTCGGGACCGTTGCCACTGAGCTACAGGTGCTCCACAGATGTGTTTATAAATGCGAAAGTTTGTCTGTATGTTGGTCCGTCTATGTTTATTACTTTTACGCGTGAACAGATTTCTAGAAATTTTGATTGGTGACCTAGGTCGCCGTGAAATAATTCTCGACCTCCACACGGGCAAAGCCGCTGCTCGATGGCTAGTTTTGACTAAACACTTTATTAGGAGGATAATGTGAAAAGCGAATAATTCGTGTGCAGGCTGCAGGAGACGTACAGTGTCAATTAGAAATATGAGCACAGCGCTGCGTTTGACAGTAAGCTTCGTCCTTCACCCTCTAATTAACTCTCTTGTACTGTAGAGAGCCTTTTGTTAATTAAATCCGGTGAAACCCCGGTCAGAAACAGCTTGGCTTGGTCGGTGGGCTGACTAAAAATAAAACATTTATGCCAAGGAATAATTGGTCTTAAGTAATAATAATATCTTAGGACAATCAACACACTGTTATCTGATCCCAAACTAGGCAGAGCCTGTACTATGGTAACCAGACAACTGATAAATATACTTATTATATGTATGTATTTCTATATTATAGATAAATTACACCTAGACAGAGAACAAATAATTGTGCTAATCACACAAAGATTTGTCCTGGGTGGGAATCGAACCCACGACCTCCGTCTTAGCAGTGAGGGTCATTAACCACTAAACTAACAGGCCAGTAGATCGTGCTTGACCTGGGCTGTGTGATTTTTGGAACACTGGCAATAGGAACTAACGGGTATGGGGACGCTTGCCGTGGTCGGTTCGTAGATAGGTGACTATCCTTTACATATCGAGACCCTCTCGTGCCTCAGAAAGCACGTTATGCCTCTGGTCGCGGCTGTCGTTCGTATGTCTTTGATAGTCGTTACTTACGGGTCGTCAAAAGCCCTAAAGGAACAACCAGTCTTTCCAAAGGATTAGGGATATCATGTTACCCAGCGACTGGGTTGTGGAGACCGGATTGCCGACCCCAACATATTTAGGAAAAGGCTAGGCAGATTGATAAAGTCATAAAAATACAATGTGTGAATGTTGGTTCGTGAAATCAGAGGTTCCCAAGCTATTTTTTTATCATAGACCATTTTCAAAATTTTGCTAGTTTTTGTGGACGGAAACTGCTTGGAAAATTTGGAATAATTATTGTTCTCTGAATTTGTTTGACTAGTTCATTATCTACTTACATTGATATCTTTTTTCACGCCATACTAGACCCCTGTGGACCCCCAGGGGTCTAGGTAAGGTAGGTACTGCAAAAAATTTCTTGGCGGCTAGCTCGACTATGGTCGTGGCTTCGAAACAAGGCAGGCATTTTGTGTATTTTCGCTCATCACCACTGTTTATAGAAGAAGGAAGGAATACATCGTGAGGAAACCGGCATGTCTTAGCACCAATACTTCGAAATATTGTGATATTTACCAGCACGCACTGTTTTCGCGTGGTAGATGCGTGCATCTATTAAATTGGACGCAATAGTGTACTTTTTAAACTAGGTTATACAAAACATGTATCCTGTAAACCAAATGTAAGCTAACGGCTGGCAAAGTTGCGAGAAAATAATAAAGTTTCTGAAATAGTGAACATTATACATGTTTTATTGCAGGTTAGAACAGTTAAAAGTTAATAAACACATTCTTCACTTGGTCTTCAGTTAGCCGACATTATACCCACAACTTGGTATCGAATGAGCAGCTCGCGCCGTCGCACTGGAAACAGTTTATTTATTCATTACTATAATAATCTATGTTTTAATATCTATAAGTAAAGAGTAGTAGTAGTAGACTAGTAAAGAGCTCCAATAAAAAAAAATACTATACTAATGTTGAAACTATACAATGTGCAATGTGAAGACGACAATCCATAATATCCATACTATCCATACTTCCATACTTCCATACTATACTATATATACTATATATACTATCCATACTATATACTATATACTATTATACTATATTACTATATTACTATATATTACTATATAATATTATAAATGCGAAAGTAACTCTGTCTGTCTGTCTGTCGGTCTGTCTGTCTGTCTGTCTGTCTGTCTGTCTGTCTCGCTTTCCTGCTAAAACTACTGAACCGATTTAAATGAAATTTGGTACACAGATAGTTTAGAGCCTGAGAAAGGACATAGGCTAATTTTTATCCTGATAGTAAGTTCCCGCGGGATAATTTCCGACCTCCACGCGGGCGAAGCCGCTGGCAAAAGCTAGTAATTTATATTTTAATGATAAAAATTACAACCTATACCTGTTCCACTGTATAGAAAAAAAACTTTTCTTTAGAAGACTTTTTGTTTGCAAAGTAATTACATTTGCCTAAAGGCATATGTTTGACAATGTAAGTATTGTCTTCTGGTGTTCTTAATGTTTTCGGTTGCAAATACGTATCTCATGTTTTTGGTTCTAAGTTAATTTAAGTAACGCTACTGTTTCCTACACGAGTTGTGTGACAGCTGTCATGAAAACGATGGCAGTAGGATGTCACTTCGATGAATGACGTTTCAGTGACGTCATTTGTTGGTAAATTGCAGACGCTATGTGGCTCGTGTAGGAAACCGTAGCGTTCACTGCCACATACTCGTAGGATGTGCTCAAAGAGTTATAGCACGTTAGCTGAGCGGCTCATTAGTTTCCCAGTCACACATTTGTGCGTAGTTTAGCCGTGGGCTGCTGTGGAGCGGCGCCTTTATAGTGAAAGTGACCAGTGTTCAGTGGAGGCTCTTTTACGACAGTAAGACAACTGCAGGCGGGGTGAGCACGGCCTACTGTCGAGTCAAACATTTTTATCACAGTTTGTGAACAAAAACCGTGAATTAAACCACACTCGCCCCGCAGGGTGGTACAGATAATGTAATACGCATGTTTAAATTAACTTAAAGGAAAATACTCACAAATGCTTTGCAGGAAAGCCCGAAGCACTGGAAAAACGAGATTTTTTAACAAAAAGTTTTTGATACATGTTTTAGGCTGCGTTCACATCAAAGCGTATATTTAGCCGCCGACTGTGAGCGTGCAGTGACTCTAGCACGAACACGCGGAGACAACGTGACGTAAATTCGAACGATTTTAAAATTGAAAATACTCGTTTCGCACATAAAATTTATCTAGTTGTAACACTTTATTATTTATGGGTAATATTATAAAGTAATAGTGTTTTTCGAAAAGTAACCCAAAATATTGTAGGATAGTGTAAAATAGGGAAGTAATTATTATTATTTACAATTTAGAAGCAAACTAGCTAGTCGATTTAATCATATGAACGACGAGGTCCCTCCGCAGGGCGGACGGAGCGCAGCCCGCTCCACTACATAACTCTCGTTCAAATATAAAATAGATGGCCACTGGACACTTTACTTTAACAAAAAAGTATACTGTTATGCTTAATATTTTGCAAACGAATCCCTCAATCGAAATATGGCTATGGAAAAAAAAGCCAACATTTTAAGTTCCGTACAAAAAACAAGATTTTATTTTGCCACTTTATCGCAATATGTATCCCCATGCAGAATGGCAGCTAACTAGTACTTAGAGCCTCTGTGCTAAGCCGCGGATAGACAGACGGCCGGACATAGCAACACTTGCTAAGTATGGATCCCTAAGAATTGGACAAAACAATTTAAAGGTAATACGTAAACTGTTTATAGGATACTCACCATCGCACGACATCTATTTCCTGTACACTGAAAATAAATGTTCTTTTATTTACATTATACACTTGTAAAAAACGGAGGGAAAAGACTTATAGGCTACTAGCTTTTGCCAGCGGCTTCGCCCGCGTGAAGGTCGGAAATTATCCCGCGGGAATATACTACCGGGATAAAAAGTAGCTTATGTCCTTTCTCAGGCTCTAAACTATCTGTGTACCAAATTTCATTTAAATCGGTTCAGTAGTTTTAGCAGGAAAGCGAGACAGACAGATAGAGTTACTTTTGCATTTATAATATTAAGTGTGGATTAAAACATTCGTCCGCATCGCTGTCAACAGGAAAAGTGGAGAAGTAAGGAAGAAAGAGACACGTTGCGCCGACTCCAAATAAACTGTTATAAAGTCACGAGAATCCTACTTCCTACTAATATTATAAAGGAGATGGCTAAATGAGTACCCTCAGAATGTATTGGAATCTCACATTAACTCGTAATATTTAAATATTCATTAATGAATTATTTAGTGTTTATTAATTTCCAAGAACTTTCGTGAACTGTTTAGCATAAAAAAGTATCTTAATTGCTTTTTAAGCTTTTTGATTGACATGTCAAGGGGAAATAATACAGTACTAGGGAGGGGTCATAGCGCTTTTCCAGAATGTCAAATGGAAACTGATTCGATTTTTGATAACTGCTATCAAAACGATTTACTATCTGAAACTAAGTACTGGCATTCAGAGTTTTTGGCGGGAATCGACGGCGTTCAATTCGGTTTCCTGTTTAGTCATTTGTTATTATGTTTTCAGCAGTTTTTGATTCGGAAAATAGGGTAGTTTTTAGAAAGGCACATTCCATTTCAAGGCACATTCCATTTCCAATTTTTCATTCAAGTTATGTACCTTTTCTGTTAATCTTACTATCTATATTGTGTCGAAAAATATTAAGTAATAACAGTAATAGTGGACGAAAAAACCGTTTTTTTTTTTCAACTCTTTCGATTATTTTACCGATTCTTTTACACATGAAGTTCAATCACATCTCTATCATAAAAAGCAAACGTCAGATGTCAGACGTCGTTTGAACGCTTTCCCGTTTGCTTGTTCGTTGTGTTTTTTTATTCTGGATTTTCACTGACCCACGCTTGTTTATTAGACTTATTGTGTGTGCTCACCTACCTACTGACCTCATGAACACGATGGCTCTAAAACATCATTTATTAATACGAGTACACTTCATTTTATTTCCTACATTTTACTTATCTTTACTACCTATAGAAAATTGGTAGCTGTACTGATACTAAATAGGTACCAGGGTTCTCTCTACACACGTAAATGCGACAAAGTGTAGCACTCGCTACGCGCGCTAGAAATTCGTAGCATCTTGGAAACACGCAACAATTATCAAGCTTGCTCTGTTCATATGTTTCCGATACCAAGTTTTGACTCCTTTTATTTCATAGTAAGACGTGTATCCCGTCGATTTGTGAAACCTTTATCACTTAACAAAATCAAACTCAAAGAAGTTATTTCAATTTAACAATTCACAACCACTTTCTAATTATCAAGGAGTCGTTCAGCAAACGGTATTCGCGTCGCTAAATTTTAGGCCGTACGTAGATCTTCATGGAGAAGAACGGGCAGGATACTACTAGGTAGTGATGGGCAGTGGATAAATACTCGGAGGATAAATACTCGAGTTTTTATCCGAAACGGATAAATACTCGTTTTTACTCATTTTTATCGGATAAATACTCAAAATGATGGATAAATATCTTTTTTGCGCATCGGATGATTATTTTAAAATGTTAATGACTTTATTGTTATTTAGGCTTTTCAAAATACTACGTTATTACATTATTTAGTTCTAATGTCAATTGCCAGGGCTGTAATTGAGTCAGAAGCCCAAACGTCTCTAATAGAGCATGCTCTTTAGATACAAATTTAGAATCTTTCTTTGTTGACAGTGTAGAGAATAGCCACATAATTGATTATCTCTGTGCAGAGCTTCTAAAAGTCAAGAAAAATGCGGCGAAGACAAGTTTGTTGTTGTTGTTTGCCAACGCTATAAACATGCAAAGGGCTTTTCAATTAGTTAAAGGTGTTGAGCCTTTAAACTGCGCAGCACACACTAGTAATTTGCTGGCTCATGGTGCACTGAAATGCGGTAGTTTCAAAAATTTATAAACTATGCAGATATGATAAAATCTTTAATAAAAAACAATTGGTTGTCTGTAAAGTCGGTATACGGACGATAATTTTACGTGATAATGTCTAAGTCTCTTTTACTTGGACGTATTGGCCGATGGAGTGGAAGAGAGATAGATTTTACAAGTCGAACGCTAAGGCCGATCGTGCCTCTCTATCGCTTGTTTCGCGCTCTCGCTTACACGCTTGGTTCAGGCGGAACGTGACAATGTGTCATGCTTTTCCGTCCGTGCAGATAGTGTTCATGGATTTATAAGACAGTCAAAAAATCACAAGAACTAAACCCAAAAACCACGATCGAAGCTACAACAAGTTGTAAAACAAAAAGTAACGGGAGAAAAGTTAAACCTGCCATGCTACACAAGATAGGGCAGCTATCTACGATCACTTGATCACACACACACACACACACGAGTATGAAAAATAGAAAAGCCGCTCTCTCAGCGTACGCAAAAGAAAAATATATCGTCAAGTCAAATGCTACAAGCAGCTTTGCTTGATCATAACTTTTGGGATTAGGTATATCAATGCATATCTGTTATTGAACCCATAAAAGAACCTGTCTTTCAACAAGAGTCCAACCAATGCAATGCCCTTCTAGTGTTTATAATATTTAAGGATATGAAATCAACACAAAATGGCTTATATTTACAGACAGATACTGATAATGAGTCATTGGATTTGAGAAAATCTAAAAGCAGGTTTCAGTAAATATTACCACTGTGTAGATCGCCTGGAAGATACGTTGGAGCATAGAGTGGAGGTTTGCCCTGCTTGGGCGGAGCAACGCCGTATCTGGCACGTCCGGCCCTGGTGCAGGCCATGGTATGGAGCGAGAGGGCATAAGAAGCTGTCACCTATTTCTGCGAAGAAGTAAGGCTCACGAAGGAGGAGGTGGAGTGTGTTAGGGAGAGGCAATCTGTGCACCCTCATGTCCCTAGCCACCGTAGGAGGAGACGCCCCGGGCGTCGGGAGTTCATTGTGAACTCTCGGCCAACGTGGGCACGGGTTTGCGGGCGGCAAGCCACCCATTGGTCGCCACGGTAAAGAACAGGCCCGTGTCAACGGCGCATTGTGTTCCACGCACGCCTCTAAGAGATGTCATTACATATTGAAGGGGTCCGCGGTGGCAGTCTCTGCGCCCTCACGTCCCTAGCCGCCGCAGGAGGAGACGCCCCGGGCGTCGGGAGTCAATAGCGGACTCCCGGCCACCGTAGGCGCGAGCTTGCGGGTGGCGAGCAATGGGTAGCTCGCCGCCCGGTAAGGACCAAGCTCGGGTCGACGGCGCGCAGTGTTCCACGCGCGCCTCAAAGAGATGTCAGCAGCAGTGTAGGGGTCTACTAGGACCGATGCCTGCCGGGGTCGCGTGATTGTTCGAAAGAGATACCGTGACCCTGGCACATGGGCAACTGATGGAACACGGGTGGGTTTTAGTCAGTAAAAGTCTGACACGCCCTCCCACTCCGCCCAGAGCGGGAGAAGTCATTTGATGATTTCCCATCCTGAAAAAAAAAAAAAAAAAAAGGGGTCCGCGAGGACCGATGCCTGCCAGAGTTGCGGATCTGTTTCAAAAAGAGGTACCCTGGCACAGGCAACTAAAGGAACACAGGTGGGTTTTAGTCAGTAAAAGTCTAACATGCCTTTCATATTGGCGATAGCAGTGGTGGCCCAGTGGTATCAGCCCCGACTTACAACTTGTAGGTCGTGGGTTCGCACTCAGGCAGGCGCTTTACTTGTGGTAAATAATTACATCACCACTGGTCTCAAAACTGCACATTGCTCGCTGAATCCACATCCTACAATGTCGACAACCTCGCGAGCCAAGTCAAGATATTTGATTTGTTAATCTTTCTCGACTTTCACGAGGTAGTTTTTTAATTATTACAATGATTTAAGCGTTACTTAAATAGTTTCTGCCTACCCCCATGGGAGAAAAGCATGAGTTCATGTATGTATGTGAAAAACCAATTAACAAATGTATAATTTTATCTAACTTTGACAGTGATTGACTAACTGTATTCATAATTGAATGAAATTATTGTCAATATCAGCGTTTTGTAATTGTTAAAATGATTAATAAGGTACGATACCAATCTGCATAGTCTATTTTTCATTAATTTTAATCCCTTTGTTAGTAAAATGACGAAACTTACGTTACAAAAACATAAAATAGTATTTATCCGCTGTTTTGGATAAATACTCAGTAAAAACGGATATTTATCGAGTATTTATCCATTTTGAGTATTTATCCGGATAAAATCCCAACACTACTACTAGGACACTCTTTTATGAATCTAAATATCCTTTCGATCTTTTGTAAAAGTATGAGTTCTAAAACTTATTAATCTTACTAATATTATTTATATTAAATTTTGTATGTTTGAAGGTTTGAAGTATGGATGTCCAGACATCCAGATGTTTGCTACTCAATCACGCAAAAACCGCCGAACGGAACTGAATAAAACTTGGTAGCAAACAGGTAGTTTATAACCTGGATTAAACCATAGGGTACTTTTATCGCAGTAGTACGTTCCCGTGGAACAATTTTCTACCGCCATGCGAGCGAAGCCGCTGACGGAACCTAGTATTAAAATTGCTACTCAATCTGATTACTTTGATTATTTGTCAATAATAACCACATTAGCCTAGGAGGTGCTCGGAACATATAACTAATGAGTCATAGGAAATGACATTAAATATAACACGCCACGTGTATAATTTAAATAGTTTTTTCCTCTCATTAATTATTGTATCGAAAGATTGGTTTCATTTAGCTAAGTAAGGGTCCTATAATTTAACTGACTAATTATGTGTGTATGTGTGTGTGTGTGTGTGTATTTTGTGTTGTTTACTAATACACTGGATCATTGTTGTCTGAAAATAAAGAATATAATAATAATAATAATGTGTTTTTAAGCGTGATGTTAATTTGTTTTTATTTATTTTGTCTTAAAATATTTTATAACTTATAAATACAATATTAGTTACGTTGATCTACGCTTCAGCTTTAACATTTTTACTCCTTCTTAGCAATGTGAAACGCCTGAAATGTGTTTATGTGAACAGTCATGTTTGTTGATTTATAACCTCCTTCTTAATTTGACGTCGGTTAAAACCTGTTTGAAAACTATCTTTTAAGTATCTAATTACTTCGCTATATTTCTTTTTCACTCAGCTTTTTAATAAGAGCGCCTACACGCAGCACTTTAAAAAATGCACTAAATGAATGCCACATAAAGTATCGTAGCTGTCATTGAAACAAAGATGTCGCCGAGTTCAATCAGAGATACGTTCGGTAATTATGTTTTAATGTATGAACCTGAAGCTGTATTTCAGTCACCGTCATGTCACTCTACCATGGCTATGTGAAACAAATCGAACTTTGTTTAGAAATATGATAATTGTACAAACTCACCCCTGCTGAGCACTTCAGCCCTTTACACTGTAATTTAAAAATATCAATAAATACTCGCTACAGAGTTTATTGTCATTTACTATCGACAATTTAAACTTAAGAACTACAACGGCACATGACCAACATCAGAGCTAAAGCCGCCATCTTGTTTTTCAATACAATTGCTGTGACTATTTCACAAATGTTTACAAACACACAGAGGAGTCGTAGCCATGTGGTAAGGGCCTCGAGTTACAAAGTTGTAAGTTGCAAGTTCGAACCCCGGCAGGTGGCTACTTTGTGTTAGTTATTTCATCACCACTGATCTCAAAACGAAGAAGGAAAACATCGAGAAAAAACCCATGTCGTAGAACCAAAAATTCGAAGACATGTGACGTCTACCAACCCGCACTGGGCCCGCGTGGTGGATTACGGCCGACTCCTTCTCACCGAGAGGAGGTCTGTGCTCCAGAATTGGAAACAGTATACGCTAATTACAAATATATGTATGCTATCCTTGTAAATGTTATTCAGGAGCCAAGAGATCCTTGTTGTACTCTACTTTTGTTTCTGAAAAAAAAAATCCATGTTCACTCACTGTTGACGTGCAGTTGAATCCGATACACTGTAATAAGAGATAGTTACGTTAGCTGCATAAAAGAGAATGTTCAACTAACAAAATTAGAGACCGCCATAAGAACTTAAATTTGTAGGAAATCAGAACGTGAACAGTGCCATACATTTTCTAACTCGGATTTTATCAAAATTTATAATCATCATTATCATATCAACCCAAAACGTCCACTGTTACGCATAGGCCCTAAGCACCGCCACTTCGACTGGTTCTGTGCTTCTCGCAGCCAGCGGATTTTTACGGCCTCACCAGATCATCTAAATTAATATTTAGAAATTATTTCACCCTTCAGCATAGGGAGTTCTGATGAAAATAAAGGATTTTTTTTTAAATTTGGTTCTATTTCATGAAAACCAATCCGATTCTATCAGTTATCGAACTCTCGTTGGCTAACAGGAGTAGATAGACGCCCACATGGGCTTTTGCTCATCCCGAGGTTTCTGTGGGTCAATCTGCAAGTTCACTAGGGGAGTGGATTGCGTAAGGTGAGCCGGCTGAACTTTTGTATTTGTGTGCCTAGCGTGGAGTAAATAGGGGAAGGCCGGGCAAAGTGGACACCTTAACGTTTAGCGGCTTATCGGAAGGTAGCCTTTACAGATATACATATAAACAATCATGACTGAATTTGAAACAGTATTTATTGAACTTTTCAACATAGTCAACAAAAATCACGTAACATTAGTACTTTACTTATAATTAAAAATCAAATAAAAGTGGGTACCGCTATCCGCTTTGCCCCATCCCCTGGGTAAAGCGGATAGACTCATAGGGCAAAGTGAACACATGGTTTATTAAGGAAGAATGACCAAAGTATATAAAAAAACATAGTTAAATAATGGAGACATTAATAAAGAATACAACTAATCAGTCATCAGTGGAGTTGTCACAAATAAATATGCCATTTCCCTCATAAGTCGTGCATCTTTCATTTCAGATTGATCGGACACCGGCAAGAGGTTCAAATGTAAACCAGTAACATTTCAATACAGACAGACAGACCGACACACACATACACAGACAGAATAAAAGGAAAGGAAAAATAAAATAAAATCTTGTAAATTCATATGGGCAAAACAATGTTGATACGGTATCCGCTTTGCCCGTGTTCACTTTGCCCGACGTGTAGTTGTTGAATATAACCTACCCTAAAATAGAATCTAGAAACAAATTCCCAATATAACTAGCAGTAATTCTGCAAGAAGACATGCACTTTTAATAGGTAATCTAGCCAATACAGTAGTACTATTTAAACATGAATAATCACAGAATTACGTACCTTGAAAAGTCGTAAGAAATGTTCACTTTTTTATTTTTATTTCGCAAACGACGTGTGACCTCACTTTATCTCTATTTGCTTACAACTGAGGGTCGCGGGGAGCACCTTGTGGCTCGATTAGAGCGTACTTGGGCGCACCATTTTGAAACAATGTAGGGTATCCGCTTTGCCCAGGGTGTCTACTTTGCCCGGCCTTCCCCTACATTGAAAATTCAAACGATCTAAAATTGACAATAGGTTTGCCCCATTACAAGAAACTTCAGTTTATTCGTGAGGCAAAAATAAATTTCCTATAGTTTGTGTTTGTGGGCGTCACGTGTGCAGGTGACAACATGCGGTGTATGACGGTAGGTGAGCCATTGTTTGTGAAAAGATGGCGCGTACACACCGGAAGTGTCCCGTTCATGTGGAGGTTGACCTTGCTGTGGCCTACTTGTGTACGACTGGGACTTATTCATAACTGGAGAATGTTGGTGTACCACAAGTGCACCTCTGCCTATCCCTGACAGTTGTGATGTTATGTTGTGTTCAAAATTGAAAATATTCGTTTCACACATAATATTTGCTAAGTTTTAAGCCTTTATTCATTTAACCAAAATTCTATATGATTGTTTTGTATTTTCGTTAGTGTTTTTCGTAACTGTTATTGGGATTTTCCATCTCGAATTTCTCAGTAGCAGCCCGGAGTCTGGATTTGTGCCCGGTTGATGGCAACAGGCTCGCCCCCTATTACATGGGACTTAAACATAACAGGCGAAATGTGGGTGTATTATAGGTACACCTCTGCCTAACCCTTCGCGGAAACAATGCGTGACGTTATGTTATGTTGTAAATCGTTTACGTATACTTCTCTCGTATATGGGCCTCTGAACGTGCAAAGTACCGTCTAATACACCCCTAGTGAGATCTAGACTATGCAGAATCTCACACGAACAAATGAGGAGCTATGTTATTTCCCTAGCGGTGAGCTGATGTTATTAGTGGAGCGTGTGGAGAAGGTTCCACTAAGTGATTCTATGTTTCATTGTGTACCCACAGACACGAATTAACCTAAAAACACTCCCTGCCAAGCTTTTCAGTAAGATTGCTTTTTTCTGTGAAGTTGTGCAATGGTTGTTCGGTGAAAAACTGTCGCTTATACGAGTATGTATGTAGCTATCTATACATTTACACGTTTAAGTTACTCAGTCATTAGTTTATAAGCAGTGTCCTATTGTCACACACATGACATGACATGACATGTGTGTGACATGTCGTTTAATTCAAAACACCAACAAGCAAACCTCGACCTTACCACCTTAACAGTGATTTTGTAAAATGGTAGGAATAAAACTTTTTAAGTGCCCAATTAAATTGAGCATAGCTCTGGCCTTGAAAACCAACAAAATTTTTAATAGTAAATGGTGGATAATTACAGTGAAACCTTATCTAACGAGCCTACGATTAAAATGTTTAAACTTTTCTGCAAGATCAATTTTATTCCTACTTTGATCTGATCGTGAAGTGGTGGTGGAGTTGCCTGCCGGGGTCGCGTGATTGTTTGAAAGAGATACCGTGACCCTGGCACATGGGCAACTGATGGAACACGGGTGGGTTTTAGTCAGTAAAAGTCTGACACGCCCTCCCGCTCCGCCCAGAGCGGGAGAAGTCATTTGATGATTTCCCATCCTGAAAAAAAAAAAAAAAGTGGTGGTGGAGTTATCAAAATTAACGCGTGTTTAACATCTCGTATATATTCTCCAAAGGGTTAAGTAGAGGTGTAACTATATTGTGTGGTGGACGTGTGGTGTAGAAAAAAGAATGCTGCTAAGACCACACACCTTCAGCACGATGACAGGAGCTCATGTGTCAGAACCTTGCACCCCGTGTCAGATATGCGACATTTCGTACAACTCACTACTATATATTGCCATGTAACTTGCCAAATTGGTCGTCAAATATGATTAATTGTCAACATTTTGTAACCAAACAGTAAGACTGCGGGTACGTAACGTATTTGTAAGTTTATATGTATGAATTTGACGTTCGTATTCGGCCTACAATAGACATTAACCAGTTAGTCCACTTGTAGAAAATTTTCAAACTAAATAGCTATTTTAAAGAATTATCGTTTATTCAAACGATCAATTAATTCTGTTATCTTTATCTTATTGCTTCTGTAGCTTATTTAAGTACTTTATATCTGTGTAATGGTTATCTATTGGTCGTGTTAAATATTAGACGAACAATGTCAAAGTTCGGCGTTAAAGTGCGATTACCTTTATCTTGCTCGTCGGTTATTAGAACAATCGTTTGTTAACGTTATTATGGGCCATTTAAGCTGCGGTGTGGGTCATAGCGAAGGCGGGGGCGATGAGCGGAGAAAATTTACTGCTCATAACTTCACGAGGCAAAAATTCTGGGGAAAGCGACGGGTTAATTGAATCAAATATCAATCATTTTTATTTATTTAAGACGAGAATCAGCACACCTTTTTGAAAATCAAAATAACATGAGACAGTCCCACAAAATACCCGGCCTTCAGCAATCTCTAGTGTCTTAGCTTTGAACAAGAAATGGCGCAAGAAACTCCCCAGCAGCGCAGCTGCCTATTAAATGAGAAGAACTTCATTCCGTACGTAGTGAAGTAAAAAACATCACAAAACACACATATTATGGGCATGGAAAGAAAAGAAAAAAAGAAAAATGTGTTTGTAATTTTAAATTACAATTTGTGTGTTTTTTAAAGTCTTATTTTAATGATATTGGTGCCGATTCCCTTATTCACAAACTAAACTAAATTTAAGTTCAGTGCATCTTTTTCTGTCTATTTCATTAAGGAAAGGACAGAAGATAAATTTTAGTTTAGTCCTGTCAAATTAACCAGCGCTTGACGTAAATTGACGTAATTTTAGTAGGCAAGTTTTTAATCACGTCTAAACTTGTATGGAGTAGTGACAGGCGCTGATTAATTTGACAGGACTAAACTAAAAATTTTCTTTTGTCCTCTTCTTAATGAAATACAAAGAAAAGGATGCACTGAACTTAAATTTAGTTTAGTTTGTGAACAAGGGAATCGGTACCAATATCTGGTTGACCGAGCTTTGCTCGGTATTTTTTAGTAAATTGTGTTTAAAATAATAAGTTTATGTTCAAGTTGATTGTCGACAAAGTTGGTCATTGAAAACACGAATAAAACGACATTTTATAAAAATGAATTCTAGCTAGATCGATTTATCGTCCCCGAAACCCTTTGTATACTAAATTTCATGAAAATCGTTGGAGCCGTTTCCGAGATTCAGATTATATATATATATATATACAAGAATTGCTCGTTTAAAGGTATAAGATAATGCCAATTGCATTGGTGCCAATTCTGTTGTCACAAAATTCTCTAAAGTAAACTAAAAATCACTAAAATTTATTTTATTCCTGTCAAACGACGATTTCCTATTCTGAAATAGACTAAAGTGACACAACTTAACTATATTTTAGTTTTGACAGTACTAAGATTGCACTGAGTTATTAGTTTAGTGGAAATGACAATTTTGCTATTCTGAGTTTGCCGGTTTTCACCAAAAATTTTGACTATAATAATTTATTTTAACTAAATCTGACTATTTATAATCGCGATTAAAAAGGCGTGGAATAGAAGTAGTGGTCATGGACTAAAATTCACACCAACGCCTCACCTTCACGTGCAAAAACAGTACTGTATTTTTTGTTTTCCTTTTCTTTTGCTTATATCTCGAAAATGGCGTGTCCTATCGCAAAAATAATGACCCCGTTTATTAAAGCCCTGCACATATAAATGTCGTTAACATTGTTTTTTTATTTTTCGAATAAAAGTGAAATACTCCATATTATAGGTACACGTCCAATTTTTTGAGAGACGAAGGCGCGCGCAAGGCGGCAGGCCTTGCGCGCGCCTTCGTCTCTCAAATTCATTGCGTAGCGCACACAAGTACCACATTGCAGTATAGCGTTATAATTCTCATAGCCAAAAGTAAGGAATTTTAGAGATCGTTTAGTTAGTTTAGTTCGGTGTACAACAGAATCGGCACCATTATATCATTAAAATAAAACTTTAAATTTATAAAAAAGCACAAAACAAAACGATGAAAATAATACCAAAACGGCCTCAGCTCAGCATAATGTCAAATGATAACACATGCCACCTGACGCTGATTTTCAGCTGCAACCCACGAGTGCCATACGCAAGAACAATGAACATGGCAATGAATGACCACCCATACAAATGCTGACCATGGTAACCGCAGCTTAACTTAACTAGATCCTGTTATAGCCTCGACCCTCTTACTATAGGTTAATTTTCCCTCGATTAAAATCCAAGGTCATAAGTTCATAAACCCTTTGCTTGATTTGAAAGCCCATTAATTACCATCAATCAAGTTATGGAGTCCTTACGAATTTGCTAATGGAGTTTTACGGGAAATTAACTAATAATTACGAGAAAATTGGTCATCAGTCATGTTATTCTTGTAGGTTTGAACAAATACATTGTCAACTAGCAAAATAAACGTTTAAGTTTAATGAGGATACAACTACATAATGTTAGGGACTTCCCATTACATGTAAAACCTATTTATTCAATACTTTGCCCGCAACTTTGTTCGCGTAAAATATATTGCTCTTGTTACTCTGGAATAATATAGCTTTTCATAGGTGAAAGATTTTTTTAAATTGGTTAAGAAGTTGTTGACTTTATCCATAACAAACAATCAAATGTTTCTCCTTTATAATGTTAGTGTAGATGTAGATTATAATTATTAGTGCAGACTTACTCCGGCGGAACACATGGTCCCTTCGCACTGCAATCAAAATACTTCAATGTCAATCATTTTTGTGTTTTGAAAACTCAAGAAGACATGTTTTATTTCTACTTTCAAGATAATATTAACATTATTTAATAAGCTACCACTTTTGATTAAAATATTAAATACAGGCATATTAGAGAGGAAATAATGAAAGGGCATAAAAATCCTGTAGGTTTATAAAAGTCATTGCTGATATTTTGATAAAGCCAGCTAAGAAAGGCTGGCAATAATTGGTCACTCTATCTACGGATATTGAATAATTAAGAGATTTATCCATGAAGGTAGGCAGCAGTGTCCTGCGGTCTATTTACCTTTCAAGAAATGAGACACAATTAGTGTATCAGTAGTTCGCGGTTCACCTTGGTGTCGGTGGATGTCACACGTAGATACTGCGGTCATCATCACCAGGCGTGGTTTAGTTCCTCATCATTTCAGCTGGAAAACGTCCACTGCTGGACATAGGCCTTCCCCTATTTGGGGGGATTTGCCATAATCGCTACGCTTGGCAGGCGAGTTGGCGATCGCAGTATGGTGGTAAAATGCATAGAGAACGCTGCTGCCCATTCTCTAGTAAGCCCCTTTAGTCGCCTTTTACGTCACCCACGGGAAGAAATAGGATGGTGCTATTCTTTACATCGGGCACCACACGGACACACGGTGGTTTAGTTGTTCCCCCTTATTTAGCTAGTATGCTGATGACTCGAGCTTAGCAAAAGACTGGCAGATGACATCTAATGCCATTCTTCCCGGTTTCTTCGCCATGTTTTAATCCACCTTAATTTGAGATTTCTTTGATTTTTGACTAGATCTATAATCTTAACTTTGGTCTGCTACTTACAGTGGATAAACATTCTTCTCCGGTAAACTGTAATAAAATCAGAACGTTAGGTATACATGTAACGTCCACGTGGACTATGTTCGTAGGTGTCGTGGTTGCTTAGCGGTTAACAGGAGACAGTGTCGAAGATATAGGTTCAGGTACCGGATGAAGGCTAATATGACAACATAATATACAGGGTCCAAATATTTGCCAATTCATTACCCACGTGTTGGGTAGTGATACCGAAAAGTAATGAAACAAAAATAAAAAGCTGACAAAAAGCATTCGTCATCTTAACTTCGTTCAAAACTTTAAATTACACTGACATGGACATCATGGCAACCAAACGACTGTTATGTTTTGGTTTTTGGTAATTGGTAAAAATATCTATGTTCCATGAAATTTTTTAAAAACAGCTGATCGTTACGGACATTGACCTTCGGCCATCGAATGATGAAAAATATTTTATTTTGTGTTCTGTTTTTGATCCATTAGTTTTTGATATCGAACCCAACACTCGACAGACAATCGCCAGAAATAACAACATCACAGGGTCACCTGCATATTGTTATTTCTAAGCTTATACCTACCAGCATATGATGTTCTTGGAGCACAAGAAAAGGTCATGGGGAAGTAATGAAGCAAGCAGTATTCTGACATTTATCTATAAGAGAAATGGCTCTCGTCCCACAGAAACAATATTATAGATTGGTACTATTGATGACTTACCCCCGAGTAACATGAATCACCTGAACACTGAAAATATAATCATTTCACTTTGAAATAATAATCTAAAAGTATTTGCATAAACTTCGCCATACGTACAAACAAAAACTTTTTAACAAAAAATTAAACCGCCGAAACTTTTTGTTAAAAAGTTTTTATTTTATATTTTTTGCAGCTTTAATGTACTAATAATACTTGGCAAGGTATACCCTATCCAACACAAAAAGAATTATCAAAATCGGACTACTTTGTATAAAGTTATGCGTGTTTATACATTACAATCAGTGAGTGAACAATCAATCATCCCCTGTTTTCCGACCCTTAGGATTCGATTTTGTTTTCCAAATTTATATGGGACCACCTTGGAAGTATACCCTTTCCAATAGAAGAAGAATTGTCACAATCGGACCACTATGTAAAAAGTTATGCGTGGTCAAACATTAAAAAAAAATGTACGCGTCGAATTGATAACCGTCTCCGTTTTTTCGTCGGTTGAAAATGCAAAAAGCAGTTTTTGCCACGCGAGGTATAAAATATGTAAGGTATTAAAGTATCCACATAGGGACAGAGTTTGAAGTAATTTCTTGGCCTTAAGTTGTACTATCTTCATCTTAGCGTATCGATGGCAAACAGTTCAAATATATTTGGCCCAAAATTCTGCGTGAACTCCACTCACTGACGCAGTCATAAGATCATCAAATGTACAGGTGACAGGGTATGCGACGCAGAATGGAAGGTGTACCATTCTCTGTGTGAAAGTGCCGCATAGGCACTTGAGATCTGAGCCCTCCGTGAACCCTCATTATCATGAACTCACTCTGGCGTCACAGGTGCACCATATTGTCTGAAAGGGGTAAACAAAGATATATGGTTATTTTAATGTTATGAGTATTTTATTTACGCCAACAAAACCACAAGGAAATATAAAAGATATCAGTTAATTTTCACAAAAATGTGTCTTTAGACTACTTAAAGGTTATTAAACTGAAGGTATCGGCCAGGTGCGTATCGGCACGCACAATGGATGATTCCGTAGTTAGGATGAATGTATCACAGGAAAAAACTTAACATTGTAGTTGAAAAACATGTTTATCGCTATACTAGATTTAATCGTATTGTATGTACCTATGTATTTTCTAAATCATATAACTACAAATAACGGATTTTGATATTCTTTTATTTCTGCTGTGAGACCTTGCTTCTCGACAAATTTCATGGTTTAAGGTCAACGGGAAGTACCCTGTACGTTTTTATTTCTTCGCGAGTGTAAAATAATATGTCGCAAAAATGGCCGTATGCCTATAAGAGTAGGCAGAAACCATATAAACGATGTATGGACCGTGTGAATGAAGATATGAATTAAAAGGGGTAACTACCGAGATAATGACTAATAGAAAAGTGTGGAAGAAAAATACATGTTGCGCCGACCAAATATAAATTGAGATAACCCAAGTAACACATCAAAGCATTATAACGGCCGACTTACGGCATTCCTGTATCGTGTTCTCGCATTTTGAGTTAGTTCCATAGTAGCATTACAAACGATTATACGCCTACTGTAATGCTTATTTGGGCACAAATTATACGGCTTTAGATCCCCAATAGGTTCACAATAGTTATTTAATCGCATTACAGATGCATTATTTTAGCATTATTGTGGTCAAAGAAAGTATCAGTCGCATTAAAGAAGCATTATTTCGGTCAATGAAGTTGCCATCCGCAAAAGCATTACACTAGCAATAACATTGATAATGAAGATGTTAATTGCATTACAAAAGCATTAGACTAGCATTAAAACGTAGTAAAAGAATTATTGGAGCTATTTAAGTGTTCGCAGTTAGAACTTAAATAAACCCTACATCATTGTAAAAACATATCTAATGCCACGGTACTAATGTTTATAATACATTGAACGTCGTTGCAATTTAACTACTTTGTCTCGCAATATAATATGAACGAAGACGGTCAAAACTGAGTGAGTGACACCATATTTGTTTGAATCAAAACAAAATTTATTATGATACTGGGTTTTGAATCTTTTTTTATTTCATACCTTCAAATATTACTGCGCAATGTAGTTTACTGTAAATGTCTATATAAGTTTCATTGAAATTTTTCACGCGCCTTCGATATTTTGTGGTTTTGATATAAAATTTTATTGTGTGAAATAACCAAAACAATTGTGAACCAATTGTGTGTCCTAGTATAGAACGAATTTTGCATAATTAACATAATATTATTGGTTGGGTAGTATTCAATTAAGTAATATCATTATTATATAGGTCTAATACTTTTATAAATAGGTTCGAAGGATAATATTTTTTGGTTATAAAATATTTACAAAATGGTGTCGGCCTATAGCAGCCCGGTGAGCGTTTAAAAAGGCAACTTAATGCCACCAGCAGTATAAATACTCACACGTGTACAATTATTAAACCAGAGGCCAGAGAGAAGACTTTTGATGAACCACTATAGTGCCATTGTTTATAAAGTAGTTCTATATGAGTTCGCCGGTATACAAGTAGACTTGATGTAGACTGAATTAGTGCCATTGCTTGAACGGAATTTTGGGGATCTTTGAACAAAACAATAAAACCCATTTCAGACTTTTTGTACAACTTAAATCCGTATTGATATTTAAAAAAAAAAAAAAATTCAATATCCGTAGTTTAAAGCAGACAAATAAACAGACAAATGGTTTTACGAATACAGTAAATTGAATGTATATACAGCTTTACACATTACAAACATTACAATGACTCACTTGTATTTGATTAAAGAGCTGTTAGCAGTACAATAGAACTCAGTTGATCTTAAAAAATACAAGCATTACATTGATTCACGTTCATGCTGTTCAGCAGTACTAGGCTTTTACTTCTGACTTAAAAGTGCTATTACACAACAAAGGGCACTTAATACAGCTCAAAGCCGTTTAACGGATTTACGGTGCATTATAATGATACAAGTTTATGCTATTAACCAGCATTAGGCATTATTTTAATACTTAAAAATGCTATTGTAGACCCTAAGGCACTAAAAACAGCTGAACGTTGTAAAGAGAATTTACGTGGCATTATAATGGTTCATATTTATGCTATTAAACAACATTAAGCATTTATTTACTACTTAAAAATGCTATTGTAGATCCAAATGCACTAAAAACAGCTGAAAGCTGTACAACAGCGTTGTGGTTTGCTGCACTGAAACTAAAGGCTTCACAAAAGCATTTTGATATACCATTATCCAACCTTTATACAGTGTAAAGCATCTAAATGGTTTTGAAATGCCAATATAAAGCGTCATCGATGCTCGGTGAACTAATATAAGAGTTTATATGGACCTTAAGTTTTACATAAGTTTAATATTCGTTTGTTAAAATGCTTTCTGTGTTACTTGGGAAGGGGAGAAGAACACTGATGAATGATGAAATGGCCATATTTCTTCGTTGCGTTGACTTATAACCGATTCCTATAATTTACCGACAGTTTTTGGTTAAAATGACGACCCTTGTATTTTTACCAATAATGAAACAAATACCTAATTGCACAGTAGACCCTCCCACATGGAAATGACTATCATAGATGAAATTAGCTTAACAAACTACTTATGTATATGCCCAGTTTGCGCTATAAATGCCACCATTGGTAAACAAACCTATTAGTTTTTTTTATTTATGAGAACCGAGCATTAGAAGTTTGACTGTATGAGTCTTTGGGGTCTGATTTCAACCGATAAAAAGGTTCTCAACAAACAGACAGACAGATCGACGGACAACGAAATGATTTCGTAAGGGTTCCGATTTTGGGCACGCCACAATTGCGGCGGTAAGTCCCCTCTTTGAGGGGTGGATAGAGAGGCGCCACGGCGTCCTCACCTTCCGCCTGACGCAGGTTCTCACCGGGCATGGGTGCTTCGTTGGGTTCCTGTTCAGGATAAAGCGGGAGGATACGTCCGGGTGTTTCCATTGCGAGGATCGTCTGGAGGACACGGTGGAGCATACGGTGGAGGTGTGCCCTGCCTGAGCGGGGCACCGCCGTGTCCTCGTGGAGGCGATTGGCGGCGGCGACCTCTCGCGTCCGGCCCTGGTGCGAACCATGGTACGGAGCGAGAGGGAATGGGAAGCCGTCACCTCCTTCTGCGAAGCAGTAATGCTCGCGAAGGAGGAGGCGGGGCGCGTGAGGGAGTGGCAGTCTCTGCGCCCTCGCGTCCCTAGCCGCCGCAGGAGGAGACGCCCCGGGCGTCGGGAGTCGATTGCGGACTCCCGGCCACCGTAGGCGCTAGCTTGCGGGCGGCGGGCAATAGGTAGCTCGCCGCCCGGTAAGGACCAAGCTCGGGTCGACGGCGCGTAGTGTTGAAGAGATGTCAGCAGCAGTGAAGGGGTCTACTAGGACCGATGCCTGCCGGGGTCGCGTGATTGTTCGAAAGAGATACCGTGACCCTGGCACATGGGCAACTGATGGAACACGGGTGGGTTTTAGTCAGTAAAAGTCCGACACGCCCTCCCGCTCCGCCCAGAGCGGGAGAAGTCATTAGATGATTTCCCATCCTGAAAAAAAAAAAAAAAAGGGTTCCGATTTTTCTTTTTAAGGCACAGAACCCTAAAAATAACACCGGGACCTGTCGAGAGCTGCTCTCCCTCTTTATTTATTAAAGTGACGCACCCCTAAGGAACGAACCGGTAAGTGGTGAGACTAGCATCAAACAATAAAATTTTCTTTAGCAAGAAAAAAAATATTTTCTTTAGTTGAAAGTTAAAGCTCTAACGCAGAACTTTGCAACACTATCTGATCAATTAAAAGTTATCGATATTACACTTAGAACTATTTAGGTAGTGCTAATGGCCAGGTTAGTACTTCAAAAAAAATCCTGACGGCTTCTGAAAAATGAAGAAGTCGGCGGAAAAAAACCAAAAATACACAACCGAAGACTTGCGAAGTTTAAGTTATTTTTTATTTTGTAGTAATTTTTGGTAAAAAAGAATTCTAATTGTCCTTAATGGGGCGATTTTACCATCTGGTTAAAGAGAAGCCACAATTAAGCCGTCTTCTGATTGGTCGGTGCGCATGACAAAGACGAACCGTTCATCTTAATGATGGAGACGACTTAGAAGACAAGTCCATATTTATTAAGTGCGTGTTTCGTTTAGGCGCGCCATCAGAAAAAAAATCCGTACAAAAGTAAGCCGGTGGACTTAAATCCTGACTAATGTTATAATTATAAAATTAAGATTGTTTGTTGGTTATGAAATTTGTCATTTGTTTTTGTGCTTGGCATTCATATCGACCATGAACTGGGTAAGGATATAGGCTTTCGGATTGCAGATCAAGTCATGGACAAAAACTAGGTCTTCATTAAATAACTGTTGAGTTAGAAAATTATCTATATTACAAGTCCTATTCCAGGTCACGGTTCACTAGTGTGCAAAATTTCATACAAAACCAGACTAAGGCGTAAAAGGTAACAGATAGACAATCACTTTCATACTGATAATGTTTGAATAAGAAACTAACTGCTGCCCGCGACTTTGTTTGCACACAACCTACGACTCTTGGTTAGATGTAGTCCCCGGTGACATGATGTTTCTAGCTATAACCAATTCGATTGAACTCGAGCCTACCTGCTCGTTCAATTTCCTGAACCCCCAGCGCCGTGTTATCAACCTACCTACATACCTACCTATGTTTATAATAACAGTATGTAGGAACAGAACCAGACGCCCTTCCTTACACGAGCGTGCGACCGAAGGGTAAAGTAAATACGAACGCGTTTTGAATCGAATGTAATTGTTGTGATTGTTGTTGTGTTTGTTGTGTGTATGTGTTGTTGTTGTGTTGTTGTGTGTGTTGTTGTTGTAATTGTTGTTTGTGATTGTTGTTGTTGTTGTGAACTTTTCCTCTGGCCAGGTCCCGCATTTTTCGTAGGAGGCGCGATGGCTGTTGATCGCCTAGCTCCATTTCTCCAATCAACTTCTTGATTTGACGTTCTGCTGACTCTTTGTAGACCGAAATTAGCTTTTGTTTCAAAGCCTCATACTTCTTTTCTTTTGGCGGATCTAGTAGGATATCCGCGACTTGTTCGGTGACTTCCAGGTTCAGTTTTGATAGTAAAATCCGATACTTGGAATCGTCGGACATCTTCTGCGGATTTATGATCGCCTCTGCTTTGACGAACCATAATTCCAGTGCCCTTGGCCAAAAATCTTCGATCTTGTCAGTTATGGAGACGGGTGAGAGGACAAATTCATTGGTGGACAGTTTTGCTTCCATTTTTGTTCACGGATACGGATGGATATGGACGAAAGTATATCCGTACAGACGCGCGTTGAGTTGCCCGTTCTCTCGACGTACACACTTTAAAGTCACGTCACACTTTTTACGACACTTTTAAGATCACGTCGGGTTTTGGATCACGTCGGGGTCACCAATTTTGTGGGTGCGTGTATATTGTATTTAGGTGTGTGTGTACGGAGAGAAATCAAATGCGGATTAGATTTAAATATGTACTTTACTTCACGAAACGAATTACATTAGGAATTTGGTATAAAGATCGTAAGCGCGTCTATAGGCTATGGTGTCTGCGGGCGAACTGTCGGTCGCCGGGCACTGAGCATTTAACTCAAATACAAAATGAAGCGTCAGCGTCCACAACAGTGTTTTGGACTACATTTTTGCAACAAGCACAAGGAATCTATAGATATGAAAAAAGTCTTAAAACTACGTTAGTATAATAGTCGAATAAAGTAATTATTTGTACCGATCAAATATATGTGACGTACGTGTACGAAATGAGGGTGCCATGACACAATTCGGAGTTATTCTCATTGGTTGCTAATCACCTGCCTACCTCTTTTTGCAATTACTTTGCGAGCAGCTATGGTGTAATGATAGTGGTTCTCATCATTATTTTATCCTTATCGCATTATTTTGTGGTTGGCGCAAAATGTAATCTTTTCCATATTTCCCTATTAGTCGTCATTTCAGTAGTCACCCCCTTTCTAGCCACATCATCCTTCATACAATCCATCCATCATTTCTTTGGCCTTCTCATACTCTTATAGACTATCACATTCTTACACACAATTTGTTCACGATATTTCCCACATTCCTTCACATCACATGTCCATCCTATGATAACCAACCTCAACAAATAAATAAATAAATACCTTGATGTGCACTAGAACCACAATCAGCCAGCAACCAATCGAGCGCGACATAGTGATGATCAGACGCACATAATTTCACGGAGCTAATCAGTTATTCACAGCTGATCTGCTGTTCATTAGTTCTTGTTACGGTGGATCTAATTCAGTTGTTTCGCCGTCAAAGACAGAAATAATGTAGGAACTGGTCACACAGGAGTTTGACCGATCAGATATAATAGAAGGAATGGAATATAGTTTTAAGTATTGCTTGTTGCAGGTTGAATTGACCTTGTCAATTTGTTCTATAGGGTCCTAGCGGGATGTTTAACAGCCTACAGCCCACTTCTTAAGGAAGGCTACGTTATCTGTGATTTTGTTCTTCATGAAAAGTACGTTTTAGTTTGATTATTTTGAACTTTATGCCACGATCCCTTTATAAAGATCACTGGATCATTTTCGGCAACATCTTAAAGTTAAATGAAGCGGAAGGTAACTCGGAGCACCATGTTTTATGGAAAGTATGAACATTTCAAAGTTGGCGCGCTTATTTGAATTTCAATGTAAGATCCATCAAAGGATGAAATCGAAATTTGATGAATTGGTTGTCCGTTGGATGAATTCATCTAATTTGTTAGGGTCCAGTCCTAATATAATAGTCCATACTAACTAAAATATTACTTGGTAGTTACACTGTTTAATGTTTTTAATTATGACCTTGCCAAAGGCCGTGGTATTTTTGGGCATCAAAACTAGAGTTTACGTAGACAGTTTTATGCAATGAAGCTATTCGAAATAAAAAGAAGTACTTCACAGTTAGACAATCTCACTAGTGAAAGAAGTATGGAAGAAGATGAAATTTTGCACTGGGCGCAAAAAAAAATGGGAGTAGGGAAAAAAAATTATGACCTATTAGGTTAGTATTGCGAATTCCTGAAAATTCCTAACAGTACTCTAATACTTGCTAAAGAAGACGTTTTCTTTTCAGCGGAACACAACCATATAACAACGTCTGTAAACATACCGTTTTCGTGAAAACACTTGCGCTTGATTTTGACAAAGTAACTCCGATACATCTCGCTCCCCGGATTTAAGAGCTGCATTCACAATGTCATCCAATCGCATCCGGTGGTGAACTCCGTATATTATGTAGGTTAGGTAATTCAATTTCGTACGCATGGCGGCAGACGGCAAAGAGAATTGTAGAGTAACTAATGATATAGTCTAGGAATAGTTCTACTAGATTATTTTCTATAAAATGTAATCAAAAGATCACCGAAGTAAATTGCTGTTATAAAACAAATGAAATACCTCTAAGGTGATTTAAAATTATAATTTCGAGTAAATTATTGAATTAGTCAACAAAAGCACTCAATGTATAATTGTCACTACTCTTTACCTTTTGTCAATAACTGCATCACTACTGCTTACAAAACGGTGAAAGAAAACATCGTGAGGAAATCGGCATGTCCTACAATAAATAATTCATAGACATGTGAAATCTATACCAACCCGCACTGGGCACGCATGGTAGGTTAAGGCCCACTCCCTCTCATAGAGAGAACGCCTATTTCCCAGCAGTGGGAACGTTATAGGCTGATTGTACTACTAAAACAGTTTTAAGAGTAGAAGAACCGGCTATTTCTCGTGACCAACCACTCAGTCATGCCTTATTATTTTCTTTTTTTTTATAGGAAATCATCAAATAACTTCTCCCGCTATGGCCGGAGCGGGAAGGCATGTCAGACTTTTACTGACCCACCCATGTTCCTTTAGTTACCCATATGCCACGGCCACGGTATCTCGTTTGAACAATCTCGCGACCCCGGCAGGCATCGGTCCTAGCAGACCCCTTCAGTGCTGCTGACATCTCTTTGAGGCGCGCGTGGAACACTACGCGCCGTCGACACGGGCCTGGTCCTTACCGGGCGGCAAGCTAGCCATGCTCGTCGCCCGCAATTCCGCGCCTACGGTGGCCGGGAGTCCGCAATCGACTCCCGACGCCCGGGGCGTCTCCTCCTGCGGCGGCTAGGGACGAGAGGGCGCAGAGACTGCCACTCCCTCACGCGCCCCGCCTCCTCCTTTGCGTGCATTACTGCTTCACAGAAGGAGGTGACGGCTTCCCATGCCCTCTCGCTCCGTACCATGGTTTGCACCAGGGCCGGACGCGAGAGGTCGCCACCGCCGATCGCCTCCACGAGGACACGGCGGTGCTCCGCCCAGGCAGGGCACACTTCCACCGTATGCTCCACCGTGTCCTCTAGACGATCCTCACAATGGAAACACCCGGGCGTTTCCTCCCGCTTTATCCTGAACAGGAACCCACCGAAGCACCCATGCCCGGTGAGAACCTGCGCCAGGCGGAAGGTAAGGAAGCCGTGGCACCTCTCTATCCACACCTCAAAGAGGGGACTTACCGCCGCAATTGTGGCGTGCCCAGCTCAGGCATGCCTCAAATTGCTTTAGTATAAATAACTATAGCTCACCTGCATGGAACAAACTCTATACACCTGTTGTTCTATCCGTACTAAGTGAAAACCCAACCAATCCTTGCATGAAACGTTATTAGACCTTACCATCCACAAGACAGAGCTCAAAATAGAGTGATATGAGCACACTTACAAATTCACCACAAGTTGAATGATTCCACACAATGTGACGTTCAGTGATCGTCCTGTCTCTTTATATTGTTGTTACTAGTACATTTCTGGTTGAATGTGACTTGGCTTTTGATTAACTTCATGTTATACGGCAATGAATAAGGTTATCTGGGAAATTCTCGCGTAAAAGTCAGTTGATAGGTTTTTATTTTACGATTTGAGCTAGACTTTTTTATACTTCCTATCTAATATGCAAGTATGTTTGGATGCGTGTTACTCAATACGCAATAGCGACTGAACGGATTTGCATGAAATTTGGCACACAGATAGTATGATAGAATATGACCTGGCTTTTTTTTTTCTAGATGGGAAATCATCAAATGACTTCTCCCGCTCTGGGCGGAGTGGGAGGGCGTGTCAGACTTTTACTGACTAAAACCCACCCGTGTTCCATCAGTTGCCCATGTGCCAGGGTCACGGTATCTCTGTCGAACAATCACGCGACCCCGGCAGGCATCGGTCCTAGCAGACCCCTTCATTGTTGCTGATATCTCTTTGAGGCGCGCGTGGAACACTACGCGCCGTCGACCCGAGCTTGGTCCTTACCGGGCGGCGAGCTACCCATTGCTCGCCGCCCGCAAGCTCGCGCCTACGGTGGCCGGGAGTCCGCAATCGACTCCCGACGCCCGGGGCGTCTCCTCCTGCGGCGGCTAGGGACGTGAGGTCGCAGAGACTGCCACTCCCTCACGCGCCCCGCCTCCTCCTTTGCGTGCATTACTGCTTCACAGAAGGAGGTGACGGCTTCCCATGCCCTCTCGCTCCGTACCATGGTTCGCACCAGAGCCGGACGCGAGAGGTCGCCACCGCCGATCGCCTCCACGAGGACACGGCGGTGCCCCGCCCAGGCAGGGCACACTTCCACCGTATGCTCCACCGTGTCCTCTAGACGATCCTCACAATGGAAACGGCCGGGCGTATCCTCCCGCTTTATCCTGAACCGGAACCCACCGAAGGACCCATGCCCGGTGAGAACCTGCGTCAGGCGGAAGGTGAGGACGCTGTAGCGCCTCTCTATCCACTCCTCAATGAAGGGACTTACCGCCGCAATTGTGGCGTGCCCTATATGACCTGGCTTAGGTCGTAGTTGATTGAGTAATAGTTTTTTTTATCCCATGACGACGCTCCCGTAGGATAATTTTCGACTTCTTCACGGGTAAAGCTGCGGGGATAACATAAAAATTTAGGTAAACAAGTTAGTTCACGCTCAGTTACATAGTGTAACATTTTCGGTTAAATTACTGCGAAGTAATTGTGTACTACACTAACAATAGGAATTATTTTGACATTTCAACAACATTCATTGCATCATTAACTTTGTTGGGCAGACGATATTTTTCGAACATATTATAATTATCAAGCAATGGATTAGAAATATTCTTCAAAATGATTGAAAGTACGATAGGCAATTAGGAGCTGGGTTGTACGATCTGCCGTATATGCACGGTCCACAAAGAAAGCTCAATCAAAATACCGCATAACATTTCAATTTTAATTTAATATTTTAGGAAATATCAAAATTAGCGCGCGAACCACCTATTGTGGTGTCAGCTGCCTCGCTTCAATTAGCGGCAGAAGCTCGGTGCGCCCTTAAGTATTCATGTAATTATACAATTTAAATATTCCCCAATATCTATATAAGGTGTATCTATTCATACACGAAATATTTTAAGAGGTACCTACACCTGTAGATGGTAAAGAAGCTATAGCAACGACCAAAAAATCTTTCTAAGAGTTTTTTTTTTTAAATTTAATATTTATAAATTATTGGACGCACGTAAGAAATATTGGCTCCTTCTTATTTTTTACGGCCCGAAACACCGCGGCCATACTCGTGCCGTCCGGTCGTTGCCCTCGCAGCGTCAGGCGGGCCATTCATAGAATTTGGAGTAAAGGTTTTATGCAAAACGTCTCAAGCAGTTTTAAAATTATAATAATTACGAAAATTCAAAAACGCTTAGATAAAAACTTTTTTTTCGCTTTTATAGCTTCTTTACCACCTACAGGTGTACCTCTTAGAATATTTCGTGTATGAATAGATACACCTTATATAGCTTAAAAGTTTAGAACGCCATACTAACTCAAATATAAGGGTTTAATCACACCCATACGGTCGATATGGCATCGATGTCTTGTTCAGTAGTGACCGCGGTCGTATGTAATAATTAGAGATCGGATATTCAGATGCAAATTCATCTAAAGTTGAAATGTTGGCTAATATGGAATGCGCGTTTTTACCGTGTCTTGTGTGTTGTTTTAACTAACACATACCACCCTACACACATATGTATCGGCATCTGGGTTTAAACATTAATCTATACTAATACGTATATTATAACGATGATGGTTGTTTGTTTGTTTGATTCAACGCGCTAATCATGAATTACTGATCCAAATTGAAAAATTCTTTTTGTGTTGGGTAGCCTATTTGTCGAGAAAGGCTATAAGCTATATAACATCACGCTACAACTAAGAGGAACGTAGCAGTAATGATGAATATGTTGCAAAAACTGGGCAAATCGCATGGGTAGGCGATTCGACGCGACGGGAAGGGTCGAGGGAACAAGAAATTTAACGCGGACGAAGTCACGGCCAGAAGCTAGTTTTAAATAAATATGATCCAAGAAATCCGGCTTTAATAAAAATACGAAGCCGCTTCCGCGCTTTGACAGCTAAATAGTAACATTAGGTAGGGGAAAACCGGGAGACTTGCCCAGGTGGGAGAGTTGAGCCACCTTTCAAAATTGTATTTAAATTTAGCGCGAACGAAACGTCAAAGCGTTCATTGGTCGCACGCAAGAGGCCAATAACAAGTATGCAGCGATTTTGCATCTTAGCAGTGTTATTTGTCAATGACAATGTAAAACGTGTTTTTGTTGCTGCGGAGTATATTTTTCTGTTTTAAGTAGTTTTGTGATTGCTGTCGTATTTATTGAGGTACGTATTGTGTGTTGCTATTATTATATTGCCAGACAAATGTAGTTTGACGTGTGCTAAGTGTTTTTTCTCTACGATCGGAGGTTTGTCTTTGTCATAACCTAAATGGGGAATTAGTATGAGCGGGAGAGTTGCACCAGGGTGGTTGCGGGAGACTTGCTCAGTGGTTCATGTCTCCCTGTCCCGGGAAATTATACTTAATTTTGTTTAATTGCTTTTTTTTCGGTCTTAATATTATTTATTGTATTTGCAGTGTCAACTTGTATGATGCCTTTTCAATTCAAGCCTCCTGAAAACGCACGCAAACGAAAAAAACACACAAAAGTGGAGTTGCAAAATGCCATAGATGAAATTAAGGGAGGCGCTTCTATTAGACAAACTTCTAATAAATATGGCATAGATAGAAGTACTTTGAGACGGTATAAATTAAATGAAGATAAAATTCATAAATTTGAAGAAAAAAACAGTCAATACAAAGCATCACAGGTATTTACAACAGCCGATATTACAAATATTAACAATGACACCAGATAAAGAAACTTGCTACATTGAAAATCTTACTGTAACCCCGACGAAGAATATATGCAACCCTAATAATGGCAGTCATACGAAGTCAAATGAAAAGAGCAAGAAAACTCTATTTAATGATGTGATAGAAAGAGAAAAGTTGAGAACTGTTAAAAAGAGAGTATTTGAGATAAGTAACACTGAAGGTGTCGGAAACTGTTCTAATAAAAAAAACTAAGAAGACTCACGGAAAAACTAAAGCAAAAAAAAGATAACAAAAGTCAATCCGTCCATAAAAAAACTAAACCAAATAAAACCATTATAAAAAGTAAAAAAAAATAAGAGATATGACAGCGACACGGAATCTGATAATGAAAATATTGTGCCGTACGCTGATAGTTCCTCTGATGATAATTTTGGAGAGAATCCTGTCATGGAAGATCGTTGGTACTGCTTCGTTTGTCAAACGGAAGATGTTATGACTATGCGTCTTTGTCTTTTATGTGGTAGATATGTTCATGAGTTATGTGTAGGGCTTACAGAAGAAATCGATGATTTCATTTGTCACGAATGTGATGACAAATAGTTTTCTGTGCAATATTAAAAATGCCTGTTTGATTGAAAATAATTTTAAGAATTAATAGAAGAAGAAGATAGATTAGAAGTTAATATTAATAGTTTTAATAAAAATAATTTTGAGACTGGTCAAAGATTGATTTTTTTTGTTTTTTTAATAAAAGTTAATAAAGACTGATTATTACAAAGATTAATAATAATGTTATCAGTATGAATGTTTGGTTATTATTTCGGAGGAAGATATAATTTAAAACTATATTAAGACTGGTAAATCATACCAAATGTTATAATAAAAAGTTAATATTAAAAAACATTGCTAAAGTTTAATTATTTTTAATAGTTTATATAAAAAGTTATTATTGTGATTTTGTTTATTTTGGAACAATTTTACAAAACATTGTTATGTTAATTACATTTTCTTTGATGGCAGTATTAAAAACAAGTTAATTATTGTATAAGATAAGATATATAAAACTATGATTGAAGCTGAAAATGATTTTTATTTTCCACATAAATAATACGGTCAACTCTCCCCATACCCCGGTTCAAGTGTCCCTGCAGGTGGGGAGACTTGACTCATTTCTCATTTTTTAGTAAAATGCCAATAAAATTTTACCTGCGCATTTATTAGCAATACAATTAAGCACAAATGTACCTACTAAAGTAAGGCATTGCATAAGTGTATAATCGATTCTCTAAACCCAATAAACAAGTAATTATGATATTTTATATTAAAAGTGGTTCAACTCTCCCGGACTTCCCCTAAATATGTATCAGAATATCCGATCACTGGTGATAATAATACACAAACTGACATTTTCGTTGAAATTCAATTAATTACGTCCTCCCCTTAGAGGTCACACAGTTCCATACTCGTGCCCTTCATAACGTAACCATAAGCAATCACACAAACGTATGAATCCTCGATCCACTCCATCATACTATATACTTGTACCTCATTCCCTTGAGAATGTCGTAAATTGGAACGGCAAGTGGAAGTATGAAATAACAGTATTTGTAGTTTCGGATAATAATACCGATCAGTATCAGTAGAGTAATTTATTTGGACGTATACAGAAATTGGAGAATAAATTATTTAGGTTTCAACAGGAAGGCAATTCTCGCGTTTTCACTCGTAAATCTCACATTCGTTGTTTTCGCTCGCGTTCTAAGTCGCTTATAAAATGGTGAGATTATCTGAAATCAGCTATTCTCAGTACAAGTCGATCGTAAATTACGAATTTAGGGACAAAAATGTTGCCATTATGCGTCACACCATGTAATCCATTTTACATAACGATGCTATTGATATAACGCAATCGTTATTTTACTTTCGACCAACTTTAAAAATGATTTTCAAGTCAGAAAAATGTATTGAGCAGCATTTGGTACGTATTTTATAAACATTTATCAATATCATCATTCTTAATTTCGTAACTCCATTTTTATTTTCAATATTAACATTAAAATAAGTTCTCCTTAGTATTCGCTGCAACGGAACGCATCACTGCTGCCATTTTGTCAATGTCAACCGATATTCGTCACGTCAAATTAAAGCCATCATTTGATTGTTTGTTTACATCGGTCAAATTTGATCAAATTAATAATTAAATAAAACAGAATGACTGCCAATGATATTCTAAGTAAACAGATTATAGGTAGTAAACGGTTGACCAATGACGCAGCTGTCACGTTTTTGTCCGGGATGGAGTCCTAAACTACTTAACCGATTTTAATAAAATTTGTAGACCACGTGCAGTTTGATCCAACTTAAAAGATAGGATAGTTTTGATCTCAATTACTGATCTCAATATTTGCAAATTAAATATTTTTTATAGGACAATGTGTGTGTTCATTGCTTAGTTCTATGAATTCCTAATAGATGGCGTGGGTTTCAATTTCTAGATAATCATCTTTACATTCTTAGATTTTTAAACTGCGCAAAGGATTTAACACGGTTTTCACCATTAGATAGGTTGAATCCAGAGGTTTGTAAGTATAATACGTGGGCGAAGCCGCTGGAAAAAGCTAGTTACTTATAATATATGCTTGATTGCGTTAATCAATTTTTATTTAATTACAAATATTCAAATAAATTCTCCTTTGTATTTATTACAACCGAATGCATGGCCGACTATAGAAAGATGCTGATTTGTAAATGTCATGAATTTTATCACGTCAAATTAAAGTCATATTTTATTGTTTACATTGGTTATCTACCTATACATATAATGTAATTTAAACAGAATGTCTGCCAATAAGTAAACTGATAACTACTAAATAACATTAAGCCTAACACGATGGAAAAGACGAAGCGTGATTGTCGTAAAGACCGGAACGAATCACTGGCTCTCAGTATAGCTTTTGCGTCCAACCGTTCCAACGACACAGTTGTATCTATATACATATGTGTTTCAGCTACATTACTCTACGAAGTCTGAAAATATTGTTAATATTTGTGTTAACAAATTTCCTGCCTGAAGGACAGGCGGTAGGAGTCTTGTCGAACACGAAATTCAATTTGTTTGTGGTGAAACTGCTGGACGACCGCACATTCACGTAGACTTTGGGCAAGGGGTGTACAGATTCAGCGATTCTTAAGCGGGCTACTGAACAGCATACCACACATGATGCCGACTAATCATGTAAACTAGTGATTCTTATAATGCATTGTTTATGCACAGTAGGTATTGTTCCTATTTATAAGTTTAATATTGAAAAAATACAATAAATAAATAATTATTGTTTGCAATGTCTTTAATATTCTCCACAGTATTGGCCCTGTTGTAAAATAATAATAATAGGTGACAAAAGAGCCTTTACAAAAATACACCACAGACTAGTTTACATAAATTCAGAATAAACCACAAAAACAGAATTATTATCACACCATACTTGGGTTTAATCATGCTTCACTGTAACATGTAAACTCAACACAAGCCGAGAACAATTCTGGGCTATGGACGATGGACTTTTGCAGCGCAGGAACCTCAATGATGAAGTACTTAAAGTGTGTAGTAGTGTTCGACTTCATCTGCGACAGCTACAGCAACGTCCTTCCATTAGTACTCATTTGGCTTTGGCTTCTTCTCTATCTATGTGTGGGTGAAATCGGGAAATATGCAGAAGGATGGTGAGCACTGCAGCTCAAAAATCGTCGCTTGGAGTGGTACCGCGTATGTAATGATTGCCACGCGATAGACCTTTCTACGAGGCCTGAAGATTTCTTCGTATGTGCTTCGTATGTGTTTTCCTTGTCGTGGCGATCGCAGCGTCTTCATTGATGTTTATGAACACGTAACACATTTTGTTAAAAATATTTATAAATTTCTTTCGCAATTGACACAATCATGACATACTGACTGTTTGACGTTCGAACGCCCCTCGAAATGACGTCATGGCCGTTTCGACTGGTCTCCACCACTCTTTGCATGTCGCATGTAAACGAGGGCATATCGCGTGGCTTTCCTCCGAGATATGCTCGAATCGAAATGGCGAGAATAGCTCGACTCGATTTTAACGAGTGAAAAGTACGAATCGAGCGACAATAACGAATCCGAATTGCGCGAGAATTGGCTTCCAGAGCATATAAAGAGAACCCTTTTGGATGTTTTTTTTCGTTGTTCGTCATAATTAATATGTTTTATTGATTTTCATTAAATAATTTGTGCTGATTCTTTGAGCACTGATCAGAACACTCAGTTATTTGTTTTGTTAATATTTTGAGCGAAGTGACAGAGTTTTATTCACGGTCAGCTCTCCATACTTAGGTATTAGTATTTTTACTAAACAAACACACAGTAGCGACACAAAAAGCTATTGTGATTACACTCAAGATTTTTAAAATTTACTTAGCTTAATCGACTTAGTTCAATCTCATAACCAATGTAATGTTTATTTTCAACCGTAACAGCTCACTGACATCGACTTACAGCATATTGTATCAAATACTTTATAATGACGCTATCACGTACGTGATACGTTTAAATAATTCTTGAAGGATAATTTTAATATGTATTACATATCTACAATCATTTTATCACAATATCCGCTGAAACTGGTATTTATGACTGGTAGTCTCTGTTCCGTTGTAGCTGCATCTCCGGGTCCTCCTGTCGAGGCGGTTCCTCTTGTCCTGGATCTCGGAGCGTACCCTGACGAGGTGGGTCCCGTCCGAGGTGTGGTTGACCGTGGTCTCCCGAATGCTGGAGTGCTCGCGGCACCTGATCTTTTTACTGTTGACTGGCCCGCAGCAGCAGAGGGTTTCTGTGAAGGCGATGCGGTACCATTGGGAGATATAAATAAGCCATTAGAGGACTAGCTGACGTAATGCTGGTAAAACGGTAAAGTTTGAAATACTCTAAAAGTTAGTTTATACAAGGTAATAGATTCCGTGCGCGTGCCACTATTATGAAGCTCTGCACTGCGGCTACGTGCGGATGTTTATGAATAAAGTATGAGTAGATTTCTTTCTTGTCATATTAACATTAACCTTGTATGTTACATTTGCCCTTTCGAGGAAGCACCAAATTATGATTCCGCTTCGTCCTATTACAGTATTAATACAGTATTTAAGTTTCATATCAATCATGAGATCACTTGACCTTTAATTGTCGCTACGGATTGTCAGAAGTCCGTTAGTTTGATAATCAGTCTTGCCAACCGTTATCGTGTTACCCTATAACTGAGTTTCGAGGTGCCGTAGATGAAGAACAGCCGCTGGAAGTGGAACGGCGCCCAGCACACGAAGAAGGCTACCACCACCACCGCTGGAACAAATGGGAGAGATTAGTGGCGGCTTGGAATCAATTTTCTGGTGAAGTATTGTGGTCATCCCATTTTTTTTCTCATTTTTAGGGTTCCGTTGCCAAATGGCAAAAAACGGAACCCTTATAGATTCGTCATGTCTGTCTGTCTGTCTGTCTGTCTGTCTGTCTGTCCGTCCGTCCGTATGTCACAGCCATTTTATTCCGAAACTATAAGAGCTATGCTGTTGAAACTTGGTAAGTAGATGTATTCTGTGAACCGCATTAAAATTTTCACACTAAAGTAGAAAAAAAACAATAAATTTTGGGGTTCCCCATACATAGAACTGAAACTCAAAAATGTTTTTTTTTCATCAAACCCATACGTGTGGGGTATCTATGAATAGGTCTTCAAAAATGGTAATGAGGTTTCTAATATCATTTTTTTCTAAACTGAATAGTTTGCGCGAGAGACACTTCCAAAGTGGTAAAATGTGTCCCCCCCCCCCCCCGTAACTTTTAAAATAAGAGAATGATAAAACTAAAAAAAATATATGATGTACATTACCATGTAAACTACCACCGAAAATTGGTTTGAACGAGATCGAGTGAGTAGTTTTTTTTTAAAACGTCATAAATCGTAAACCGCAATTTACCTTACATTCAATCAACTGAAATATAAAAATTAAAAAAAAAAATATTTTTCAACCGAGAATACCTACAGGTTTGTACGGAACCCTCGGTGCGCGAGTCCGACTCGCACTTGGCCGGTTTTTTTTTGTAGCTGTAGACAGATATTGCCAGAGATATTGAGTATATTGAGACGTTAATTGTTTTAATAGTATCGCTTTTCTAAAATATTGTACAATAATGCAGTCAAAGAAAGTTATTGTTGATGCATAGTAAAACCCTCGTCAATCGCCCTCGCCTCCTCATGACATTTGGCCGTGTTATAACTATTTTTTAATCTATGAAAGAATCACAGTTGTCATTTCAATATACGGACAATTAGTAGTTTTGTAGTCAGCTTTACCCGGTTTTTTTAGTAGCAGGTGTCCCGTAAGTGTTTACTTTCCGGTTCCGTAGGTCATAACCGGTGCGAAGCACCGAATACGTGAAGTCTTGACGAAGCTTCCTTAACGCTGCCTAGCCTCGCTGAACTCTTATTGGGTATCAGTATTAATAGCAATAAAACAAATAGAAATGTTGAAAAAAAAAGGTCCTTGTGAACAACGTTCGCAAACTAATTGGACATGCGGCCGAGTTCCATTACACACGTGCGCCATGTTGTCGTTTAGATCAAAGAACTCGATATCACAATACAATATTGATTTGAAAACAAACAGAAAAACCTAAAATTTTTGTTGAAAAACAGTTTCTCCGGCTCATTTATTTACATGAAGTGTACGGTGAACCCGCACATTTCGTAACGTTAAGTAGGTTAAGCAATATCAGCGTTTGCATACGCGCGATCACTTTACCGAACTGGCTAAGTAAAATAAATCAGTGATTTTACCACACTCAACACGGACGGTTTAATTCTTCATCCCCGTGTTCTCATCAGCACAACTGTACAGACTAATTATTCGTACGCTTGCGCAAAGTGTAAAAACTATCGTCTTACATTGTTTTTGGTCCTTCGAGTCGGATGCAATGTTAATTGAATTAGTAGAAAGTAAGATATTAGCTTCGTTGAGTTAAACAAATGCTGTCTACTGCTGGACATGGGCTTCTCTTACGAATTGCCACAAAACTGTTCTAGCCACCCGACACTAAGTGAGTCCAGGGATAGTTTGTTACTAACCAAGTTTATACTTAAGAAACTTTCCCGTCAAATGAGACACGATTACATGAGATTCACATTAGTCTGGCCTGGGGAACTTAACGGAACTACACCATTTGGTCTGCATAATTTCCTGACATTTTCATAAGTGTTACCTCATTCTACTCACGGTAAAAGCTCTTTATAATGAAGCACTTACTGCGGCAGTGCCTTTATTCTTTAACAAAAAGGAAATAACGCTTCAACTAGTTCGGAAACAACTTTATGAATGTAATGCCTGTTTTCTTACAAAGAGTGAGTGTTTAGAGGATAAAAAATCGTCTTAGGTTAGAATTAATACTAGGTAAAAGTAGAGCCTTTTCAGAAAACTATTGTAAAACCTTAAGGTTTAAAGTTTTAGAAGCAATAGTGTAGGTTGCTCTTCCCAACTACGTTAAGTAAGCAATAAGAGTGTGTTTTTTTTTTCAATAAAGTATCATATTAGATCATCCTATATTCACATTACAATCTAGCCTATTAGCTAATAAGTAATTTAAATATAACTTAAAATGCTAAGTAACTATAAAATTAAGAAATCGTCCAATAACGTCTTTCTTATTCACTGACAGTTAAGGGGAAGTCACTTGATTAACGTGTTCTTTATAAAAGTTTTACTTTCACTGCAGTTCGTGTTCACTTACACTGCACTATACTAACTCAAAGGGTTTAACCCTTTTTAGTCTTCGCACTAATTCAGTGTTGTCAAGGAGTTGAATCGCTTCGACATTCACATGATGATGAAGTCTGTGTTCATGAGCTTCAGCATATTTTTGTATAACTTGGTTTACGACATTCATCATGAGATCCCGGTGAAGGTCACTGTTTCTTATGTACCAGGGCGCGCTGACTATATCCCTAAGTACTTTGTTTTGAAAACGTTGTATATTCGACGCACACACACACAGCTGTATATCGTAGATCCATACAGGCTTTAACCCTTTATAGGATGGCTCATACAAAGTGGGCAGTAAACTAGCAGTCATTTTAAGGTACCTAGGACCTTAAAGTTGACGGTCCTCTACTGGCCACTTTATATGAGCCGTCCTATAAAGAGTTAAAACTTGTTTATATACCAACTATTTATTAGGTACTAGCTTCTGCCCGCGACTTCGTCCGCGTTCAATTTCTTGTTCCCCCGACCCTACCCGTCGCGTCGAATCGCCTACCCATGCGATTTTCCCCGTTTTTGCAACATTTTTCATTACTGCTCTGCTCCTCTTGGTTGTAGCGTGATGTTATATAGCCTTTCTTGATAAATAAGCTACTCAACACAAAAAAAAAATTCAATTCTTACCAGTAGTTCCTGAGATTAGCGTGTTCAAAATCAAAATCAAACAAACAGACCAACCCTTCAGCTTTACAATATTAGTATAGATTGACAATGGCAACTGTATACCAAGTAGCCAATACATTTTTTGTATTGAATATCAAATTCAGCTCTTTTCTTTTTCACATGCTCTTTCCGGTGCAGTTTTGCATCCAGGGTCATGCCAAGGCCAGGTCTCCTTGTAAGTAAAAAGGAGACCACCAAGATTGTCCGCCTCCGATTTCAATGATTTTTGTATATGTTGTTATATTTGAGTAAGTGAGTAATTATCCAAAAGGAATTCACGCAACGCTCAATAGTTTCAGAGTTGCTTCTACCGAGCAACTTAAGGGGCACGCCTAGTGTAACGGCCTAAAAAAAGGTGATTTTTGTGCATTTTTATTAAAAAAAACTATTTAGAAGAAGAAAAGAAGAGAAAAAAAGAAGAAGAGAAGAGGGTGAAGTACGCACCGTTGGTGGATCGCTACCATTTTGTGCCCATTGCTGTTGAAACCATGGGTGCCTGGGTCACTGGGGCCAAGGAGCTCATTAGTGAGTTAGGGCACAAACTCCGTAATAAAACGGGTGACTCCCGCTCCGGCTCATTCTTGGTGCAAAGGTTAGCCATTGCCATCCAACGTCGCAACGCAGCAAGTGTTTTGGGTACCTTTGCGCCAGGAACAGTTAGGGGCGGGTTTTTTGACGTGTAGTGAACGCTATTTTAACTAATTTAGTATGTGTATGTATTCTTTTTATGAAATGTTTCAAAATTTTAAGAGTATATTATACATGTTTTTAGAATATAAAGCAATTTTTTTTAAATATTTTTAAAGATATACACGATCTCCGACGGCGCGAAAAACAAAGGTTCTCCACTGCTGCAGTAATTCCGGCCTTCTCCGTGGATGAAATATAAAAAAAAAAACTGTTAAACTAGAAGATATTGTACGTACAATGACTTACGATAAAAAAAAAATTGACAAAATGGCGGTGTTTTAAAAAAATTTCGAATTTCAACCAATATTTTGGTCATTTTTGGCCTGCCAAAATTCGATTTTTGATCACATCAAAAAATCGATAGGTCATTGTATGAAGAATTATATTAAGAACATGTAGAAAAAAAATCGGCATTATTTTTCGGAGCCAGACACATTTAACGCGTTTTTCTCGAAACAGCATTTTCCGAATTTGCTGCAGTGATTAATCAAAGACAAATGATCCGATCACTACCGATTTTTCTTTCAATGTTTTTTAATAGTTCTCCAATTGGGTGAAATTCTACTTTTTTTTAAATGCCGCCATTTTGTCAATTTTTGTTTTTTTTTATCGTATGTCATTGTACGGACGATATCTTTTAGATTAACGAGTATTTTTTTTTTGATTTCATGCACGAAGAAGGCCGGAATTAATGCAAGAGTGGAGGACCTTTTTTTTCGTTCCGTCGGAGATCGTGTATAGCTTAAAAAACATTTCAAAAAATGTTTAAAAAATTTCGCTGTATATTCTTAAAACATGTATAAATACTCTTAAAATTTTGAAAGAATTAATAAAGTAGTTTTTTTAAAAAAAAAAACCCAAAAATCACCTTTTTTTTAGGCCGTTACACTAGGTGTGCCCCTTAAGTTGCTCGGTAGAAACAACTCTGAAACTATTGAGCGTTGCGTGAATTCCTTTTGGGTAATTACTCACTTACTCAACATAACAACATATTTAAAAATCATTGAAATCGGAGGCGTACAATCTTGGCGGTCTCCTTGTTAGCAGTATTCGCGTATGGAATTTGTTGATTATTTACCGGGATGTATTGTGGCTTTTTATTCGTGAAGTCAATGTGGATAGACTTGCTTTCATTAAGTTTGATACGCCATGTTGCCGTCCACTCATAAACATGATTTGCGGAGTCTAGAACCTTTTCTGCGGTTTCCTCGTGACTATTTCCAACAGCAATGATAGCGGTGTTGCCAGCAAAGGTTGCAATTACCTCATTTTCTAGCTCAGGAATATCACAGGTGTATAGTATATACAAAACCGGGCCGAGTACACTTCCTTGGGGTACGCCAGCTTTTATCTGCTTCAGGTTTCAGTAGGCATTTCCTTGTTTTGTTCAAAATAATCTGTTTGATATATAGGACTCTATGATATCAGAAAACTGTTGAGGCAGCATTGTTCTTAACGTATAAATGAAGCCTTCGTGCCATACTTTATCGAACGCCTGTGCAACATCAAGGAAAACCGTGGAGCACACGTGTGAATAAATGACGTCATAAATAAAACTGGTAGTGTTTAATCTCAATGAAAATAACTATAGTACTAACTATTACTACTAACAGTACTCCAGCTTTTGTCGCTTGAATATTGGATAGGTATCACCTCTAAATATTGTCTCCCTCTTTAGTTAATGATAATTGAAAATCAACCCAAACATTGCACAGTTCATGCCTTTGCGCCCTAAATCAGTAAAGTAACATAAAACTTCCACACTCAGACGTATATTCAATAACCTCTTGATCCAACGTGGCCCTTTGACCCAAATCCATCGAGTAACGACAATGTATTTATAAACAGACCCCTGTCAACCCCTCGAACAGTTCAAGACAGGTTGAGGTAAATTTGAAAAGTCCTTGAGAGCTCACAAATGTGGACTGAAGGGAGAATTGCCACGGTAGCCCACAAATAACATTTTTTTTTTAGGATTTTTGCATTGACGTTTCATTAAGAAGTCATCATCACAACCCTCTAAGATCTTTTAATCATGGACTTACAAGGAGAGTACCAAACTTGGGAATCACAGATTCCATTGATTTTTATTATATAATTTACAACTCAGAATTCTTTGAAGTTTATTTATTTAACTGTAATAAACTGACATTCAAAAAAAGAATAATAAAAACCATAAGCGGAGACAAAAGACAAGCACCCAATCTTCCTCTTCTTCTTCTACTATCTTTTATTATTCAACCATATTAGTTTAAAATTTTTCAAAAATATTATCTAAATTTAACCTTATACAACATTAATTTTTGTTTATGCGAAACCCGAAACACGGGTCTAGTATTTTTATGTAAAGAATCTTTGAAAAAAATTTCAAAACTGTATCATTAATAATCACAAAATTATAAGCTTGATAAGTTACCTGGTTGTCCACGCAAAAACTTATGCAGATCACCACAAACAGCTAGTGTACGTACCATCTCCGTGTAATGGACGTTTGAGTACGAGAAAGACATGATAATTTTAAAATATACGTATTGTCGTTCGGTGTCCTACTTGGAAGCGTAATTAAATATTTTTGGTACAAAATATAACATGGTGTAAAAATTATTGGAATCGATTCAGTTACTGATTCTGAACAAACTTTAGTGGGTGTATATAGTCTTTGTGTGTGTGTACGGAGAGAAATCAAATGCGGATTAGATTGGAATGTGTACTTTACTTTACGAAAGGATTTACATAAGGAATTTAGTATTAAGATCGTAAGCGCGTCTATAGGCTATGGTGTCTGCGGGCGAACTGTCGGTCGCCGGGCTCTGCGCATTTAACTCGAATACAAAATGAAGCGTCAGCGCCCACAACACTACTCTTCCCTTTTTTTAAAAAAAACAATTTTTTTTTTTTTTATAAAATACTATCATCATTCTAAAATCGAATATGTAACAAAATAACATCACCAAACACATTTCTGACTAACAGTACTACAAGTTACAAAGAATTTGCTTATACATCATTTAGGTTCTATAAACTATGTCGTAATCTGATATCTGTGCGCCTTTGCGCCTTACAATGTACACTTTAAACAATGTTGTGACTACTGTAATGAAAGTTTTAAGTTTTATCATCACGCTACGATTACAAAAGGGTATCAGCAGTGTATGTCTGTTTATTACAAAAATCTTGTCACTTATTTCTAGCACAAAAATACAATAAAAAAATCTTATGCTAACAACTTAATAATCTTACTACTAACCGTTTAAGGGTAGTCACCATGACGAACTACTCTGCAAAAATAAATTGGCACCCGTGAGAGTCCACAGTATTCGTCATGATGACGCCAAATAAAAATACATTCACAACTGGGTTTTACACTAGCACTATTACACACATTGATGAATTAAAAAAAATTACACATATGTACTACGCATTATTTGACTTGAATGGACGTTGGATGTTTTCTGAGCTGATTATCTTAAATTAGTTTTACTAAAATGTGTAGACTAGTGTCTTAGCTTTACTGACAAATATATTTTAAATTATATTCAATGTACGAGTATTTGACCTCAATTTAGTTACTGCTAATTTAACGATATTTTAATGGTCTTTTGCTTACTCGACCAGTTCGCGTTGTATATGTTTCGCTACTGGGTTTGCTCGTTTGAAAAGTTACTTTTTTCGGTTTTCTATCTTTTAAAATGTCAGTATTATCCGTTATCTGTTTATCATAATTCTCCGATGGCGATTCATTTTCTATCAATATATATGCTGGTTTTTCCTTAACGCTTGCAACGCTGTGAATCGGGGTGATAGTCTCAGCGACCTTGTCTGCGATCGACGCCAATTTCTCCATGTCTTCCTCATCCGTCACTGCCAAAACGCCACGTACCGATGGTGGTAAATGATTTTTCCACATTACCTTGAGTGTTTCGTCGGTAACTTTTCCTCTGGCCAGGTTTCGCATTTTTCGTAGGAGTTGCGATGGCTGTTGATCGCCTAGCTCCATTTCTCCAATCAACTTCTTGATTTGACGTTCTGCTGACTCCTTGTAGACCGAAATAAGCTTTTTTTTAAAAGCCTCATATTTCTTTTCTTTCGGCGGATCTAGTAGGATATCCGCGACTTGCTCGGTGACTTCCAGGTTCAGTTTTGATAATAAAATCCGATACTTGGAATCGTCGGACATCTTCTGCTGATTTATGATCGCCTCTGCTTTGACGAACCATAATTCCGGTGCCCTTGGCCAAAAATCTTCGATCTTGCCAGTTATGGAGACGGGTGAGAGGACAAATTCATCGGTGGACAGTTTTGCTTCCATGATTGTTCACGGATACGGATGGATATGGACGAAAGTATAACCGTATAGACGCGAGTTGAGTTGCCCGTTCTCTCGACGTACACACTTTAAAGTCACGTCACACTTTTTACGACACTTTTAAGATCACGTCGGGTTTTGGATCACGTCGGGGTCACCAATTTTGTGGGTGCGTGTATATTGTATTTAGGTGTGTGTGTACGGAGAGAAATCAAATGCGGATTAGATTTAAATATGTACTTTACTTCACGAAACGAATTACATTAGGAATTTGGTATAAAGATCGTAAGCGCGTCTATAGGCTATGGTGTCTGCGGGCGAACTGTCGGTCGCCGGGCACTGCGCATTTAACTCGAATACAAAATGAAGCGTCAGCGCCCACAACAAAACTATATTCAGGTTTCGCATATACTAAAAATAATCTTGTATAATTTTGTATTGTATTGCATTTTTATTTAGTTGTTTAATTGGAAATATCTGGCATAAGTCCGTTCGCATGTATTAAACATATATCCCAGTTATACATGGAAACCTATAATTGGCCATAATAACTGTAACACGCATATTTTGTACAATATGCTTTGTATAGTATGTGTTGCTGTTGGTTACCTAAATAAATAAATAAATATATGTTGTAGAGAAGTCTTCCTTCAATGATAAATGATAAATGATAAATGACAAATGATAAATGACTTTATTTTGGCAACTAGGTTTGTACAAACACTTTTACACGTCAATCATATTTTTTAAAACTAGATGAGGTCGGCGTTTCCTATCTGATTACTCTGAGAAGAAACGCCGAAACAAACTCAGAGGTCACAGTCTCTTTTAAAGTCCAGATATAATTTGGTTAGATCATGTGAAGACCATGTGGATTGGTGTCTGAAGTGGTCTTTTAAGGAAAGAACCACACAGATTGAGTGGACCTGTCCAATCAGTGCACGCATTTGTCAGTAATCATGCAGCACAACTCAGAACTTAAGGAGGTCAATGATTCGACGAACAATACCAAAGAAGGGACATTTGTGTAGGTCGCATAAATTACTCAAACTGCCAGACTGTGATAAAAAATAAATGAGAAGAAAAGGAACCTAGAAAAAAAAATAACACCCACTTAATCTTCACATTTACAATAATTAAAACAACATAATACTTTAAAAGTAAATATTAATGTCATTGTATAGGTAAAATTCATCAATGTCAATGTGTATATAAAATCAGGAGATAGTCGCTGTCTGATAATTTGAGGATCATATACATGGAGGTGTCTGAAATGGTATTTTGAGGAAAGAACCATACAGATTGAGTGGACCTGTCCAGTCAATGCACGCATTTGTCAGTAATTTTTCAGCTCAACTCAGAACATAAGGAGCACAACGATTCGACGAACAATACCAAAGAAAGGATATTTTGGTAGGCCGCATTAAGTACTCAAACTACCAGATTATCATTAAAATGAAATGACTAAGTATAAAAAAAAAACAAACATCTACATAGTCCTCACATTCAAAATTATTAAAATAATAATAATAGTATACTCCTCAGAGTATATATTCATGTCATAGTTAAGCAATAATCAAAATGTCAAAGTGTATAAGCAATAATCAAAGTGTCAAAGTGTATATTCCCAATAAATAATTAATAAAAAAAGGAAAGTAATTAATAATAAAAAAATAAAAAATATAATTCAGTACAATAATATTTTTTGTCCTCAATATAATCTTTAACAGTGTAAAAGGCTTTCTGGCACAACTTACGTTTAATGAATGATTTAAATTTATTGAGACTTAGATCTTGAACGTGGCTTGGAAGTTTATTATAAAAGCGTATACATTGACATCTGAATGAGCCACCTATTTTCTTGAGCCTTGTTGAAGGTACAACAAATTTGTGTTTGTTCCTAGTATTTATACTATGGATATCACTGTATTTTTTAAACAATTTAATATTCTTATGGGCATATAAAAGATTTTCAAAAATATACTGTGAAGGCACAGTCATTACATTCATTTCTTTAAATTTCTCTCTGAGTGTGTGTCTCGGGCTTAATTTATAAATTGATCGAATAGCCCTTTTTTGCAAGACAAAGATAGTCTGAATGTCGGCGGCATTTCCCCACTACAGAATACCGTACGACATTACACTATGAAAATAGGCAAAGTACACTAAACGGGCTGTCTCTATGTCAGTTAAATTCCGAATTTTTCTAACAGCATATGCAGCGGAGCTTAGCTTTTTCGACAATTTATCAATATGTGGGCCCCACTGAAGCTTGGCATCCAAAGTTAAGCCCAAGAATACAGTGCTATATTCAATTCTTCGCCCTTTATCAACACATTCGTTTTCACTTGCCTAACGTGAGGTAGCGTAAACTTAATACATTTGGTTTTTTTTTTTCATTAAGAAGCAAATTATTTACATTGAACCAGTGAACTACTTTTGAGATCGCGCTATTAACATCGTCAGTAGCCAGCTGCTGACGTTTAAGTTTAAACAAAAGTGAGGTGTCATCCGCAAACAAAACTATATTATGATTATCTTTAATGAGGTAAGGCAAGTCATTAATATAAATAAGAAACAAAAAAGGACCAAGAATTGAGCCCTGTGGGACGCTCATTGTTACGATAGATCCGGGAGACCTTTTTCTATTGACATCGACACTCTGAATTCTATTACTCAAATATGAAGTAAGAAGATCCAGAGCGCTGTTCCGGATCCCGTAGTGGCGGAGTTTCCTGATTAAAGTTTCATGAAGAACGCAATCGAATGCTTTAGATAAATCACAAAAGATGCCCAAAGCATCGCATTTATCTTCCCATGTATTATAAATATGCCCTAGGAGTTCAACACCGGCATCGGTAGTTGAACGACCCCTTGTGAAACCGAACTGTTTGGTATGTAATAATTTATGTTTAAAAAAAAATCGTTGCAATTGGTCTAAAATTAATTTCTCAAAAATTTTACTGAAGGTAGGTAGTACTGAAATAGGTCTATAGTTAGAGGGGTCTGATGTACTACCAGATTTAAATAAAGGTATTATTTTACTATTCTTCATAAGGTCAGGAAACTCCCCACAGTCGATATAATTATTAAATATAAGAGCTAAAGTAGGTGTTACAATGTCAATAATAGACTTGGCGACTTCTACAGAATTACCCCACAGATCTGCAGTCTTTTTTACATTTAAAGTGTGGAAGGTTTTAATTATATCTTTACAAGTAATATGTTCAAAATGAAATTCTGAATCGCAAACATTAACATTTTCACTAAGCAAAGACTCAGCAACAGAAGGTGATGAGTTTAGGGATTTTGTAGTTGAAACAGGAATATCTGAAAAGAAATTTTCAAAAGCCGCCGCGACTTGTGAGTCTGATTTTACTATGTTGTCATTGATAGACAGGCTGTAGTCATTATTTCGTTTACTAGACCTTCCTGTTTCACTATTAATAATATTCCAAGTCGTTTTAATAACATTATTACTGTTTTTAATCTTTGAACTCAAGTAACGCGACTTGGCCATCCAACAAACTTTTTTAAATAATTTCGAATAATTTCTAACATACAAATTAAATTCAGCAGTGTTGACAAAAATCCTTTCATTGTACAGCACATAAATCCGTGTTCTACTTTTACGAATACCAATGGTAGCCCAATCACTGAAAGATACGTTACTGTTAACTGAATAACTAGGTAAAACGGTAATATGCACTTCACCTTCATTTTCGAGAAAAATTAAAGTGAAGTTTAAAGTTTATGTCCACCCGCCTCAACAAATTAATCTATATATTAATACGTGAAGCGAAAACTTTGGATCCCTTTTTACGAAAATTGGGCGGACGGAGGAGTATGCAATTTCGCACACTTATAGTTTATACAGAGAAGAAGTGATGAATGCTAATATTTGTTTAAATTATGCGTAAATATACATTATTTTCAATAAATAACACGTTACACACACTACTGTTCATTACCGTGTATTTAATACACACATGCATAGATATTCTTTTGTTTATGGTCCAAGTCTGTGGTCCAATCGAGAACATCTGTCATTATTATTTTGTGTCTATAGTCTTAGGGGGCGTCCATTAATTACGTAAGGCATTTTTGAGAATTTTTCGACCCCCCTCCCCCCTTGGTGAGATATCGTAAGATTTTCCTCAACTCCCTCCCCCCTCCCCTAATCTCACGCGAGATTCTTCAAAACTTCTATTTGGGCTGTAAACGTGTTGGATTATTGAGAATTTTCTTAGAACAAGAATAATTTCTTAACTCAAAAATTTATTCTCTTCACTCAAGAAAATCATTTTCTTCAAAATGGTATTCTTGGTTTAAGATTTTGGCTCTTGAGTCAAGTTAATTTTTTTATCAGTGTACTATTGTTTCAGATTTGGCCATATTTTATTGTAGAAATAATTTTTCACGCAATTTTACACCGTTTTCTGCGAGAAAAATAATTACGTGATATTTGCCAAGACCTCCCCCTCCCCCCTAAGTGAGATTTGGAAAGATTTAGCTTGATCCCCTCCCCCCTTGAAAACCTCACGTAATTAATGGACGCCCCCTTACTGAATGTCAAGTATAACCATAGGTAATAAATTAATTTTATAGGTATATAACCTATTTCATTTTTAAAATCTATGATCATATCGAGAATATTTGTCACTAATATTATTTGTATTAGCGACGATAGGAATTTAGTTTAGATGTAGTAGAAATATTTTTTGTGGTTTTATGGGGAGTGTCAAGTATGGCTTTAGTAAGTTTCCCATACAAAACTTAGTGTCGTGTGCAAACTGTAGAGGTTGTATGCCTCACGATTGTACAGGCTGGTTATAATTATGACATTTTGAACTGTCATAATTAATTAAAAATAATTGGGAAAATTCTATAAAAACAGAGCAAATTTCTGTGATAATTCATTTCATATCCAGCAGTTAAGAAGTATTAAGAAAATAAAGAAGAGAGTCCTGAAGAAGAGTATTCTTTACTCATTACACCTACGTCCTGGTCCTGGCCATCACCATCCCGCCAGCGAACCGTCTCCACAGTAGTACAGCGTCAACAATTTGTCTATAGTGTTACTGAATGTCAAATATAATGTCCCATTGTAACATTTATTAATATATTTCTATTCAATTGAAGTACGGTCGAATTTCGACCAATGGGCGATCACTAGTAAAAATAAATGAATGAATTTGGGAAAAAATGTGTCGAGTAAACTACTAAACAATTTTTACGTGTTACACTAATGAAAACTCGTAGTCGAATGACTGCAGTTAAAAGCAGCCGCGTGACAAGGCCAAATTTTGGCCAATCGTATTCTTACACGTGCGTCCCTTTCCCCAGGTAGTAGATGTCGGAGCAGGTAAAATTAGGCGGAGAGGGGTCTTGCACGTGGATAGAGAGGCGTCACGGCGTCCTCACCTTCCGCCTGACGCAGGTTCTCACCGGGCATGGGTGCTTCGGTGGGTTCCTGTTCAGGATAAAGCGGGAGGATACGTCCGGGTGTTTCCATTGCGAGGATCGTCTGGAGGACACGGTGGAGCATACGGTGGAGGTGTGCCCTGCCTGGGCGGAGCACCACCGTGTCCTCGTGGAGGCGATCGGCGGCGGCGACCTCTCGCGTCCGGCCCTGGTGCGAGCCATGGTACGGAGCGAGAGGGAATGGGAAGCCGTCACCTCCTTCTGCGAAGCAGTAATGCTCGCGAAGGAGGAGGCGGGGCGCGTGAGGGAGTGGCAGTCTCTGCGCCCTCACGTCCCTAGCCGCCGCAGGAGGAGACGCCCCGGGCGTCGGGAGTCAATAGCGGACTCCCGGCCACCGTAGGCGCGAGCTTGCGGGTGGCGAGCAGTGGGTAGCTCGCCGCCCGGTAAGGACCAAGCTCGGGTCGACGGCGCGCAGTGTTCCACGCGCGCCTCAAAGAGATGTCAGCAGCAGTGTAGGGGTCTACTAGGACCGATGCCTGCCGGGGTCGCGTGATTGTTCGAAAGAGATACCGTGACCCTGGCACATGGGCAACTGATGGAACACGGGTGGGTTTTAGTCAGTAAAAGTCTGACACGCCCTCCCGCTCCGCCCAGAGCGGGAGAAGTCATTTGATGATTTCCCATCCTGAAAAAAAAAAAAAGGAAAAAAAGGGGTCTTGCACAGCAGGCGCGTATAATAACTGAAAATTTATATACCTAACAAAATTTATTTACGTTAAAAATTCCCAATTATAAAAACGAGTATTTTTTAATTAAAATGTTTAATATTATATTATTATTGTTATCAATAAAATAAAAATCCATTAAAATTGACAAAAAAATATATAAACACATCAGATATATAATAAATTTAATATTAAATAAATTCAGCATTTTAATTATTTATTGATTAAAATAACAAATTATTTATAAAAATAAATAAATAAATTTGAAAAAAAAAAGAATCGAGTGGACTTGAACTTTAAATTTATTTTTTTTGAAAATGAAGGTGAAGTGCGTCTCACTATTTTACCTAGTTATTGAGGGGAGACTACTCTACAACATATATAAAAATCAACGGAATCTGTGATTCCCAAGTTTAGTACTCTCCTTGTTAGAGGGTTGGTTTGATGAATATAATTCTGTTAATCCCTATTTGTTGCTGTCGTGAATTATATTTTGTTTAACATACACATGGACACATACACATGGAGCTGCACATTGCAAAAACTGTAAGAAAATTTTAATTGTGTGGGTACTTTAGTGCATTATTTGTAGTACAGAGCTTTATCGTGCTTTATGCGCCTGTAGCGCTTGAGTGACATTAATAGGGGCACTGTTAGTAAACATTTGTGAAGTTGTAATGACAAAAAATTCTGCGTACTGTACGCTTTTTAAAACCCAAAATCCAGACAGGCAGCACTTAACTCTTCGTAATGGCGTCAATAATAGTTTTTAGTTTCATCGTTTGTAGCAAATTTTACAGTTTTGGTTCCATAAAATGTCACAAGCGACAAAGCGAGCACTTTTTACTCTATTATCTACAAGTACACACATCTACGTAACACTGCTACCTGGCGGGATAACATGAATAGCTTGATTTAACCAGACAACGTTTAACCTTGTCAGGCAAGGGATAGCCGTACGATCTAATCTGCAAACAGTGTCTGCCTTAATTGGCGCAATGTCACCTTAAGTAAGCTAGAGAGTAACCCAATGTTAACCCAACAGTAGCATGAGCTACGGTGCTAATAAAGATAGGGACGCTTTACATCTCCTGATAATGTTTCACATCTAAACAAAGAAAAAAAAAACATAGTACACACTCAAGTTTGTTTGTTTAAAACAAAGTTGCTTCTCATAACCGCTTGGATCTTTTTTAAAGTACAAAATGGATTTTGATACGGTTTGCCGCTACCATCATTTTCGTTATGTGGGGACCACCGCTGTCATAGGAAACCTACTTGGCATTAGTGCTATTCCGAAAAATTTTCTACTTCCCGCAAGTGGGCGCGGATCAACACCTCGATTTTCTCTAAAATATTAAAAATGAAGCAATATCAGTTAAATTAGTTACGTAACATATATGGTTGACGCTTCCGTAGTACAAATAATGTTACAGTGATGTCATGCCAAAATGCGAACTTAAATTACGATTACGGGTTACGTGCCGCGTTTGTGCTCGGCCCTTTGTTCCATGTGCTATTTTATCACTCCACTTCGTATTACCCAGCGGTACGCCAGAGGGTGATATTGTCCACTGTCGCAGGTGATTACGCAGGTGATTATCTAACAATTATTTTGGAGATCCAGATTTCTACAGACCCTCAGTACAATGTTACATAGACAAGACTGGGTCGACGTTGCTGGTAAATTATTTCGTCGAAACTCTTCACATTTCAGAAGCCGTAGTCGAAAACTGTGAAACACTCTGTGTGGTAAACTAATTTTCTCCAATTATTGGGCCAACAACGTGACAAGCTGGTGACACAAACACTGAAGTCAGTGAGGTCGGCACTCTCACATTAACTCCAAGTACAGGGAAAACGGACATTTTGCTGATCAAAAGCTTCACTTTCGAGTGGAGACTATACAGTCAACATTATCTTTAAAATCGTTTGGGGATTGCAGAGGGTTTTATTATATGTTTAAGAGATGTTGAGCGACAAAAAGATGTTAACATCGAAAATAATTCATTTGATCGTCTACTGTTTGTATTCCACAATACTGTTTCAATACGTAGCTACAATTGACTAAACAGTGTGTAATATCTTTTCACGTTGATATATTATCATGCAACAAAGATATTGTAGACAATGACATTAATTTGGTGTAGTCATTTCATTCTGGCTAACTGTAGGTACGCTTCAGAAGTAGCACAGATTAAAAAAAATTACAAAATAAATAAAGAGATTATTTCCCGTAACATGAACGTGATGCGACCCTCCGCTTTGTCAGCGTGACAATAACGAAACACGTCCATTGTGTGTTTACATGTAAACACGGTTCAGGTAAAGATTTGGATCTTTAGACTACAGCTGAACAGAAGCCGCTGTTTGTTGGTGCAGATCTTAAAAGCATTGCCATGGTGACGGCGATACCAGGAAGATGAATTGGTATCATTAACATCAAATGAAAATATTAAAGTTTGTCTGGGTTTTTTTAAACGTTAGTGATGAGCATGAAGTCCTAGGTTCGATCCCTGGGTCTGCCAACTATTATTGGGTTTTTCCTCCGGGTTTTTTTCCGTAGTCTGTAGTCTGAGTTTGTGCCCAGTTGGTGTCAATTGTCTCGCCCTCTATTATATGGGACTTAAATATAACTGCCAAAATGTGGGTGTGCTTTGTGGATGATGGGTGTGATGTTGTGTGTAATGAGTCGTTACCCAGCATCCTGATGATGGTCTTCTTGGACTGCGCCTGTCTCGCCTCTCCGTGCACGCTGCCGTTGACACCGTTCAGCGTGCCTGGACTGCCTGGCTTCCTGGCGTGCGTCGTTCTGAAAGTGTTGTTACATTTAATAAGAGGACTACTACAGTATATAGATATACGAGAGTATGGTATGATATAGCTCCAGTATAATCTCGTATATTTTACTTATTGTTATCATAATGTGCAGCTTCGTAAAGTTGAGCAACACTGGTGGCCTAGTAAGTAGTAAAAGCCGCAACTTTCGAGTTTGTAGGTCGTAACTTCGAAGACGTTTAAGATGCTTTGTATTTAGAGCATAGACACCTAAAGTAATAACGAGCTAACTTTCAATAAAGCTAGCATTTGAGAACGCGTTTGAAGTAAAAGGATCACTTTCAAATGGGACAAACTTCACGCTAACCTCAGTAACAAATCGGCGGCGGTGACCTCTCACGTCCGGCCCTGGTGCGAGCCATGGTACGGAGCGAGATGGCATGGGAAGCCGTCACCTCCTTCTGCAAAGCAGTAATGCTCGCGAAGGAGGAGGCGGGGCGCGTGAGGGAGTGGCAGTCACTGCACCCTCACGTCCCTAGCCGCCGCAGGAGGAGACGCCCCGGGCGTCGGGAGTCGATAGCGGACTCCCGGCCACCGTAGGCGCGAGCTTGCGGGTGGCGAGCAATGGGTAGCTCACCGCCCGGTAAGGACCAAGCTCGGGTCGACGGCACGTAGTGTTCCACGCGCGCCTCAAAGAGATGTCAGCAGCAGTGAAAGGGTCTGTCTACTTCTGTCAACTGTTGGAACACGGGTGGGTTTTAGTCAGTAAAAGTCTGACACGCCCTCCCGCTCCGCCCAGAGCGGGAGAAGTCATTTGATGATTTCCCATACTGAAAAAAAAAACCTCAGTAACAAGGGTCACCGTCAACTTATTTTGTACTTAAACCATCCTATGATTCTCCCACTGAAAGACGCAGGCAACTTCTCACACGCAGAAGGCACGAACATTGAGCACCACACTCGATCCAGATAGGTTGGTCATTACAAACTTATTATTACCGTAAGTCCAAGGTCCTCACGATATTGTACCTTACCTGATGTCAGTAATATCTAAGAAGAACTCAGGAAGTACCTACCAATTGAAAAAGTGATATTGTTACATGCTGGGATTTGAACCCTAACCTTGTGCATGAGAGCCATCATCATCATCATCATCACTTCAGCCGTAATACATCCACTGCTGGACATACCTAGGTCTCCACCAATTTTGGGGCTTTGCCATAATCGCCACTCTTAGCAGGCAGGTTGGCGATTGCAGTTTCGTGGTAAAATGCATAGATAACGGTGCTGCTCATTCCCTTATAAGTCCCTTAGTCGTCTCTTACGACACCCACAAGAAGAAAAGGGGTAGTGCTATTCAAGAGAGGCAAGGTCAAAATTTTTGTTTAGTAGATTTATATTTTAATAACTCAGTGAAAACCGTCTTACTAAGAGTTCTAGCTGTGTAGGACTTACCTATGTACCTTGTTGTTAATTCAGAATCTCAAATAATTATGAAGTTTTGTGAACACAAACTCAATTAAGTACTTCATAAAGTTCAAATTCATTTGCATCTGATTTTTTGGGACAATTTCATCACAGCCAATCATAAGTCAATTTAGAAATATGTAAATTATCTTAGATTACATATAATATCTAAAGTACATACATTTATTCCAGTTAGGTATACTAAAAATACAAACAGCAAGTTTAGAGATCGTATTTTTAAACCTTAATGGCAGAGCTCGTATATATCGGAATACGATACAAAACCCCGAACGTGTACAAAGGTATACAAATTGCAAATTTATTGCTAACGTATCGCGTTTTAGTTCATCTAGACCGTCGCACACCGAATCGGTGCCATTACGTGAAAACATCACACTACGAATTCATTACCCTTTGTTAAATCTTAACAAAGGCAGAGTAATGTGTGGAAAATAACAAGCAGAGGGCGACAAATAAAATAAATAGCTTCAAAAAAGGACAATAATCTTAGGTCCAATAATTGCAATCGTCTCACACGTAAAGTCCAATTGTATTCTATTGATTTAATAAGTTAATACGACCCCACCTCATGGTGACAGCTATTTGTAGCCAGTTTTTATCTTTCACCCTACCCCGGGATGTCTCACGGAGCACTGTGCGGTAATGGCGAGATAATGGTGTCCTAATACATTCATGACTCATTCATTTTACTCTGATAACATTCACGAGAGTTGAACACTTCTGACATTTGGTAGAACTTTTCTTAAAATAAGTTTTACACCCGCAGCCGTATTGAATCTTGAATCTGCGCTTTGGAGCAGACCACTAAAACATTGGGCGCTGAATGTCTTAAAAAGGCTTTTACTTTGAACTATCGTGTCCAAATGTTGGACAACTTTTCAAATTGTTCGTTCCCTGAAAACCTTCGGACCTCGGAATATTACAAACTTAAAAAATAGCGATTTCAACTGAAGCGCTCATACAGATGAACAGCAGTAGCGGTTTATGTCCATATTTAAACTGTAATATCTCCTCTATAAAATGGATTTTAAACATAACTGCGAAATGTGGGTGTACTATAAGTACACCACTGCCCAAACCTTCAGGGAAACAAGGCGTAATGCTGTTATGTTATAATAGACATCAGCCTGAAAGAACGCGACTTATTAAATTCTCAACGTGAATGAAACTCACACTCTCCTGTACTTAAATAGGTGCAGACCACTTATTCCTATCACGTGCACTATAGGGTCACATAGTGAAATGAATCATTGACCCCTTATTAATTTTGTGACCTTCGATGAATCCAAGGTGTCCCAATAGAGTGAAAATATATAATATACTTATCATGCCCGGGGCTTAAGCTCGCGTGCAAAAATTAAATTAATATTTACCCCGGTTTAATATTTTCGCTGCAAGGCTCGCAAAGTTTTTAATATTTCGGATCTCAACGATGAACTGAACTGATCAAAGTGTGTGTAATCTACCACCCTTCACATGAAAAAATAAATGAAGAAAAACTTGGCGAAACAATATCAATACAAAATACTTAGGCCAACTTACAGCACAAATCACTAAATAGATGTAAGTATCGCTAATCGAATTAAAACATCGTTCTTTTCTGTCGTTCGGTTAAAGAACATAGAGACAAATACGTCTACGGGTATAAGATATCATCCAAATCCATTCAGCCGTTAAAGCGTAACAAGATGACAGACGGACAGAAACTATTTTTTTTTTTTTAATATTTATTAAACAAGATTTTTTGATTAAAATAATACGTATTCATTTTAATAATATTTCACCATCTTGGGCTGTAGCGTCACCGATCGATCACAAATTACCTACATATCAGCTAAGTTATTTTATAACATTATGGTATAAAAGGTAAGGTAATAACTACTGTATAAAATAAATAATACTTTAACATACAGGATTTGACTATATTTCCAATTCCTAAATATCTTAAAAAGAGGTACAAGGTATTTTACCAAAAATCATGTGAATTTTAAAATCATCCCCTATTTTGTTCCCTTCGGTGATAATTTTAGACAAACGCTGAAACAAATAAATATAATTTCTAACCTTCTCTTCTTTTTCTTAAAGCACACATTGTGTTATCCCTCACTTATGAAATGCTAAATTTGTCATGCAAACTTTCGCCCCGTATAATATCAGCGCCTTTTAAGAGCCATTTTACATTTTTGCGCGAATTTCTAAGATTTTAGTCGTCTTATTTACCTCTCATCTCATCATTATAAAAACTCTGGCATTGACGAATACATGTTAAAAATAGATCAATCTTTTGTTTTGTCACTTTTAGTAGCACATTTACAAAAACTTATCTGTTTACTTTGTAGTAATTAATCTCCCACGACTAGTTTTCTTAAAAATCAGCGCAGGGTCAATTTCAGACTCCTATTTCTATCATTACTATGTAGAAATTTGAGTAAAAAAAATACACTAAACAACATACATATAATCTGGTTGTTACATTTAGTACAAGAATATTGATTTTTAATAACATTAATTAGTAAAAAAATTAAGTCTTATGGCAATTTTTACGATTTATTCGCAAGTTTATCGCGTTTTTTTGGTTTGAATAAAGCATAATTACATTAAAAAATTCATGTCAATATAAAGTATGCTCTATAATAAATCGAATCAAGTTTTATTTAAATCTGTTTATTTAATTAGACATAATATCGTTTTTGAAATCACTCTAAATTAGAATAAATTACGATGCACAAGCGGGCAGCGTTTAGTATGGCGCTAGCGCCCAACAGGGAAGGACCTGTGCCACTTTTTCCCGCGTCTCAGTTTACGGGTACTCGTATCGTGAACGCAAAAATATACTACGACTACAACATTTTGCTACTCTACGCATTTTTTTTTTTTTTTTTTTGTATAAGAGTTTCGTTAATTATCAAGTAAAGCATTATTTTAATAGATTGTAGAAAATTTTTGACTAAAATGATTAATTTTAACTAAATCTGACTATTTTTAATCGCGATTAAAAAGGTGTGGCATAAAACTAGTGGTCATGAACAAAAATTCACACTAACGGCAACGCCTCACCTCACGAGCAAAAACAGTACTGTATTTTATTTTTCTTTTGCTTATATCTCGAAAATGGCGTGTCCTATCGCAAAAATAATGAAATTTTCGACCCCCTTTATAAAATCCCACACATATAAATCTCAACACGTGGGTAATATTTTTTTTTATTTTTCAAACAAAAATGAAAAATTCCATATAAAACACATCCAGGATACCCCCTTGCGCGCGACTTCGTATCTCAGCAAGTTCATTGCGTAGCGTACAAGTACTAAGTTGCGAAGCCAAAAGAAAAAAACCGGCCAAGTGCGAGTCGGACTCGCGCACCGAGGTTTCCGTATAAACCTGTATGTATTCTTGGTTTATGCATAAGGTTTATGTTTATGAAATTAAATGTTTTTTTTTTAATTTTTATATCTGATTGTGAGTTGATTGAATGAAAGGTAAATTGCGGTTTACGATTTATGACGTATTAAAAAAAAACTACTTACTAGATCTCGTTCAAACCAATTTTCGGTGGAAGTTTACATGGTAATGTACATCATATATTTTTTTTAGTTTTATCATTCTCTTATTTTAGAAGTTACGGGGGGGAGGACACACAATTTCACCACTTTGGAAGTTTCTCGCGCAAACTATTCAGTTTAGAAAAAAAAAAATTAGAAACCTAAATACCATTTTTGAAGACCTATTCATAGATACCCCACACGTATGGGTTTGATGAAATTTTTTTTTTGAGTTGTAGTTCTAAGTATGGGGAACCCCAAAATTTATTGTTTTTTTTTCTATTTTAGTGTAAAAATCTTAATGCAGTTCACAGAATACATCTTCTTACCAAGTTTCAACAGCATGCTCTTATAGTTTCAGAGAAAAGTGGCTGTGACATACGGACAGACAGACAGACATGACGAATCTATAAGGGTTCCGTTTTTGCCATTTGGCAACGGAACCCTAAAAATACCACGTTGAGTCGCGATTGTCAAATTTGATTTTAGTCGTGTCAAAATAATTTTTAAAAGAGATTATTTCTTGCAGAATAGCGTAACAATTCTCATAGCTAAAAGTAAGCAATTTTAGAGATAGTTTTGTTAGTTTAGTTCGGTGTACAACAGAATCGGCACCAATATGTAATTGTTTTAATTTTTTATTTTTATTGTATACTTTACATAACATATAGTTGTATTTTTTTTATTAGTCTAGAAATCTTTATTAGACTGGATAAATAAAAATAAGTATTTTCATAAATATCTAAATACTGCATTATAATTCTAACGGCTCAAGATTGTTTAGACCGGCTCAACACTCGCGTTACACTGTTTGTATTGTGCATGTGTGGATAGCTACGCACACATACATAAGATTGCCGTCTTTTACCTAAACTCGAGCGTTCAAATTTTGTGAGAGGGCTCTTAAGTTTATTTTGTAACAAAAAGTATCATATGCCTTCCCCATCGATGACGTCATTTATTTCCTTGCAAAATTTTATCGAAATCCGCTCAGTGGTTGCAAAAGGTAACGTAATGCGTGAAAAGGAAAAATAAATACAGAGTACAGACAGTCAGACAAACCGACTTACTTTGGAATGTTGAACGCAATACCGACGTGTGCCTCCTAACTCGGGTATTATGATGAGCAAATGCCAACTTTCCATCAATAAATTTCAAAATAATTGTAGGCATTATAACGATGTGCGCAGGGGTGATAGAAACTCTGAACAATGTGACATGTATAGTAATTTATATTATGATAATTTAAAATTAATTGACTTTCCTATTAAAATGACTGAATGTTGTGATTATGTATGTAATAATGTAGACCACAGACTTGTTATTGACAATATGTACAACAAAATAATTCGAATAATAAGCCAGGCAGCTTGTGATAGTCGTTCGTCAAGTGTTCCCAGAAACAGAAAGCCTGTTCTCGGTTGGAACAGGCACGTAAGTGATGTTCACAGAGCGGCCAGGGAAAAAATTGAGTCGTGGGTGTTGTATGGCAGACAAACAGAGGGTGCTTGTGGAATGACATGCAGACGACTCGTAAGATTTTTAAATCACGTTTACGCTGGTGTCAGAATCATACTGACCAAATAAAAATGGAGATCCTTGCGTCGCATCATTCCAGAAGCGACTTCCGCAGTTTCTGGAAGTCTACAAACAAGCATAATAGTAAACCAGGTCTACTTGTGAGTGTCAATGTTGCTTGTGACCTCTCGGGAATAGCAGATTTATTTAGGGACCATTTTACCGTTAAGTCTCCTTTGGCATAGACACAGTCCTCGAGCAATGAGGGTTGTAGTGGTCGGGAAATTAGCATCCGGTTTAAAGCCAAAGACGTACGACAGGCCATTAAATCTATGTGACGGGGTAAGTCTCCGGGCCGTGACGACCTGAGCATTGAACACCTAAGGTACGCGGGATATCATATGCCTAGAGTCAATGTTCTACTGCTTGTGTGTAGGACATTCATACTTACCAGCGCCGATGATGAGGACTGTGGTGGTGCCAATTGTCAAAAATAAAACCGGTGATATTGGTGATAAATGTAATTATCGACCGATTTCTTTGGCCACTATTGTCGCCAAGGTGCTTGACAGTTTGCTGAACTCTCAGCTTGATAAATATCTACAGATACACGACAACCAATTTGGTTTCAAATCAGGCCTATCTACTGAAACGGCTATACTGTGTCTGAAGCAAACTGTCAAGTACTACACGAATAAAAATACGCCTATTTTTGGGTGTTTTCTTGATTTATCGAAGGCGTTTGATCTGGTTTCTTACGATATTCTATGGTAGAAACCACATCAAACAACGATGCCCGAGGAACTAATACATACTTTTAAATTGGTATGGGAACCAGATCAACGTTGTTCGGTGGTCGGGGCATATTCGACTCCGTACAGGTTGGAGTGCGGCGTGAGGCAGGGGGGGCTGACATCGCCAAAACTTTTAACCTGTATATGAACGCGCTTGTGGAGGAGCTCAGCAGCACACATGTCGGCTGTCATATTGATGGAGTCTGCCTTAATAGTATTAGTTACGCTGAAGACATGGTGCTACTGAGTGCTTCTGTAGGTGGACTGTCGCAGCTGCTGGACATTTGTGAAAAATATGCTGAGCGACATGGGTTGCTTTATAATGTTATGAAGAGTTAGTGGATGGTCTTTCAGGCTCGGGGAAGGTCCATAAGTCAAACACCGCTAGTTAGACTGAATGGCTACCCCATTAGCAGGGTAGAACAGTTTAAATATCTTGGACACTTACTAACCTATCTGAAGGACGATAATGACATAGAAAGGGAGCGTAGAGCGTTGTCTGTTCGTGCGAATATGATAGCACGCAGATTTGCTCGCTGTTCAAGAGACGTCAAGATCACCTTGTTCAGGGCATTTTGCACGTTCTTCTACACGAGCAGTCTGTGGGTGAATTATACGCAAAAGCAGTACAGCGCTCTACGCATCCAATACAATAATGCGTTCAGGGTGCTGTTGGGGCTGCCTCGCTTCTGTAGCGCGTCGGGGATGTTTGCCGAAGCGCGCGTGGATTGTTTTCACACTACCATGCGCAAACGGTGCACATCCCTGGTGCGCAGGGTGCGGGTCAGCCCGAACAGTATCCTGAAAGCCTTCGCCCAGCGTTTCGACTGCCAGTACGTGTATCACTGTGACATGGTACACGTACGGGATAATGTGGAAATATTATTTGAAATATTTTGAATTGTATTTTATATTATATTGTGACTGTGTTTGATTTATGTATTATTTTATGTTATGATTTTATGATTTGTAATTGGTCCTTGTTGGCTTAAATATAAATAAATAATAATAATAACACCACATACACCGACTCATATTTACGTACTTAATACTAATAACAAGCCTGATGACACACACATAATTAGCGTTATCTCTCCGCGCAGACATCAGGAGCTGGAACATGATGTCTTCACGCTTATGAAGAACACCGGATGTTATTTACGAGTTTTATCGTTCCGTTTACGACATTGCAGAATTAGATAGATATAGGTACAGGTTTTAATAGCGAGGAAAATGTATGAATAAATATTTACATGTCTACAATGTTCCTACCGTTGAGACACAGGCCTCTCGGTAAGAGGGTGTGAGCGGTACTCCTCCACCTGGGCCCAGTGCAGGTTGATAGATGTCACAAATCTTTGAAATTTTGGTTCATGCTAGTTTCCTCACGATGGTTTTCTACACCGTTCTGAGAGCAGTGGTGATGAAATAATTTAGACCGAGTTAGGCATCTGTTTAGGTTCGAATCTACGACCTACAACTCGTAACTCACAGTTACCACTAGGCCACCACTGATCTACAAGTACTACTCTTTAGTCAGTGTTAATTACTGAACAAGGTTGGGTAGAGTAACGATAAATTACTTCAGATTGGTAAACAAGTGGTTTAAGCTTGGTGTTTTGTAACAAGTTGGCTGTAAATTTCTCGAATAGAATAAAGTAAAAGAAACATCTACAAAATACGACTAAGATTACTTATTCAAAGCAGAAGTAGTCAATTAGACACTTTCTCATCTAAATTGATTCAATTTGCCAAGCCTGTCCTCAATTATTTCCAGTCTTTTGTGACCCAGTTGATTACCAGTATTTTACAAGGAGCGACTGCCTATATAACCTCCACAACCCAGTTACTGGGTAACACAGTACCCCTTAATAAGACGACTGGTTCTTAGACGTTTCATCTTCATGATTATCTGTGACGTTTAACGTAGGTTAGACGAATGACAACCGGGACCAACGCCTTAACCCTTTATAAGGCAGAGAAAACTAGACATGGTATAGTAATTCTTAAATAAAAATTCTTAGTAAATTCTTAGTATGTTAATAATGACATTTTTAAGTATTTGTTCAAACTGGGAATTCGATGGAATATTTGCGGAAATGTATATGTTATCATCAATGAAAAATAAAATGGTTTTCAACAATACAGTTGCATAAAACAAATAATTTTATTGCTGGCATGTATAGGTACTTAACGTGGTTTCTGACGTAAGAACCCTTCGTGTCCCGGAACTCACGTACGGACCGCGGCAAACATAGCTTAGCCGTCGGTCGATCGACCCGTGCGTCTGTTAATATTTAGCTACAAGCCCTTCTCTCGTCTAAATTGATTGACAGACTATATCATTTTATTCTACGATACTAAAACATTACTATGTTGCGGTTTGGAACAATCTTAAAGTTTATCCAATTATTTCTCATTGAACCCAACGACTAAATAATACATACCTAAGTGCTAACCGTCAAAACTTAATAACACTCCCAATCAAGAGCCTTTGGTGATTGTAAACAACAATCTTATGTACTTAGGACACTCTTGAAGTATAAGATCATGTTCAAGTTTCAATCTGCGCCAATTGATGGCCCACAGAAGTTCAGACAAAATCTTATCTAACTTTAAACATTACCAGCCGACAGCGATGCTAGGTATTTACAGCGTCATAACTATTTTAGTTTGTTAATAGTTTTTGTTAAGTTAAACTATATTTTATTCACGTCTAATTCATTTTAAGTCCGTATAATTAAATAAATGTATTTAATACTCATATTTGCAAATAAGTAACTTTCAAATGAGGAGGTCTGGAAAAAAAGGTGTCATTTACAGTTTTTAACTTTTTGAATAAATTGAGAAAATAAATATTCAAGTTGATCTAAGCAATTTTTATGATTATTTATTAACCATTTATGTATCAACTATTGTATACAATTTAATGTATTATAAGTTTACCTTGCTGGTTTTGAAATTTGGAAAAAAAAATGAAATACATATCAAATGACACCCTTTGATCCAATAACTTGTAAATGTCACTATCTGATTCAATAATTTTGTAAAATGTCACCTTTTGAAACTCACTGTCTAAAAAACGTTACCTTATGAAACATTCAGTATGAAAATAAAAATAGATTCACAAAAATATTTTTATTTCTTATACATATAATTCTCCACAATCAGGTTCCAAACAATCACAACGATTTTCGTTATCTTTACTGTAATTTTCACCGACATTACATTCATACAAAATATCACAATACCATTTTAATGAAGGCTCATTTTTCTAGTCTTCTCCAAACTGCTTTTTAAATAAACTTTCAACATCCTTCTTTTTAGCACCTTTGATAAAGTGTCCCAATTCTTTCTCAGTACAGTACCGGACATAAATGCTGTTCAATTTTATTATACATGCGATTTTTAACCGATGAAAAAAAATGAAGGAGGTTCTCAATTCAACTTGTATTTTTTTTGAATGACCACGCATATCTTTTTAAATATTGATCGTTGTCCGATTTTGATAATTCTTTTTTTATTGGATAGGGTATACCTTGCCAAGTATTATTAGTACATTAAAGCCAAAAAAATATAAAATAAAAACTTTTTAACTAAAAATTAAACCGCCGAAAAAACTGAAACGCAAAAAATTTTGAGTTAGCGCTGAAAAATCAATGAACAAAGATTACTCAAAGCGCCGACTCATAATTTTAAGGTTTATTATTTTTTGCTTTTCAGTTTTTTCGGCGGTTTAATTTTTTGTTAAATGTTTTTATGCTATACCCTCCTATACAAAATCACACAGCATTATATGTTCGGTACTGTACCCGGTTTGAACCGACTAAAGAATATTGAAACGTATTTCTTAAGAATATGCCACTTTTTGAATTCAAGTCTTAATAATCACTGTGGTTGAATAAAAATGTAACTTTTTGATCCGAAAGCAGCAGTTCAGATCGATTTTTCTATGAAACTAGTCATTTTTTTAAGAAAATCTTGGGAGTCACAGATAGAATTTAACATTTTTAGCCGATTTAAAAAAAAAACTTAATTGAGTAAAATACGTAAATGACACCTTTTGTTCCACACCTCCTCAAATGTTTTAAGTGTAACGATTAATCCAGGAAAGTAAAATATCTTGTTGAATAATTATTTTAACGTCTTTTGCACAATACAAAATTACATATACTTAATCAATACATTTTATTTTTGATGACTCAAGGGGAAACAAATAAATCAGTGTGTTTGAAATAAAAATATTTTTCCAGAGTTTAATTATAATTTATAGTAATTGAATGCCTTTCAATCATTTAAAATAATTAAACTCTGGTAAAACATTTCGTAATTTCGTTTGTTTGCATTGATGAAAATTTATTTGTTTATCTATATACTTATACTAAAACTGTAGACAGGTCAATTCTGTACATTGAATATACATTCAAAATTAATATTGGAGGATGAATGGTAATCGATACTGACGCCAAAAATGCAATCAGTAATTTTTTTGTCTGTCTGTCTGTCTGTATTTGCACGCATGGGTCAAAAACTACTGAAGGGATTTTAATTGTAGTCCATACTCCTGGGCAGGTTATAGGCTATATAACATAACGCTAAGACACAAAGGAGCTGAGCAGTGACGATAAATTTGAAGCAAGTCGGATGAAAATGCGCTTTCGAGCTCTTATCCTCGCATACGTTGATCATACACCAAAAGTATGTATTACAAAGATGATGGTCTTCAAAATATCTACAAAAACGTCCTCAATAGTATATATCTATCCTACTAAAATCGGAACACAGTTAGTTTATAACATGGATTAAAACACAGGGTACTTTTCTTCCCGGTAGTATGTTTCCGCTGGATATTTTCCGACCTCCACGCGGGCGAAGCCGCTGGCAAAAGCTAGTAGCAAATATAAAAACAGTGAATGGATACGAATTGTTATATTTTTTTTAATAAAATGTTTAATTTGCTTAAATAAATATACAGGGTGACGATTGCAATATGGTAATTAATTTAACTTCGTATTTATAACGTTCCCAGTACGCTTACCATACACCTGTGTCCGTATGAATTGAGGAGCCATGTCTCACATTTAAACGGGTATACTACCAATATTAAGTAGTAACTAAGCCGATTGTGTAGGCCAGATCCTGAAACTTTCATTTTATAAATTATTAACTCATAAATGGGACCTAGGTTCCTTTTTCGTAAATTTATAGAAGGGATGATACAACCCGACAGTTGGTCGTAAAAGTAGTAGTAACCTCACAGAGGTTACTACTTGGTTAATTTTGTTGTGAATGCGAGAACGTAGGCTTTGTAGACTGTACATTTGTAGACCATTTTCCATTTTACTAAGAACCCGTGAGCAAGTAATTGACAGGCCTAAACTGCCCTTACATATTAATACTGTAATTGGAAAACTTTGTATAATAATAAAAAACTTTTTAACAAAAAATTAAACCACCGAAAAAACTGAAAAGCAAAAAATAATAAACCTTAAAATTTTGAGTCGGCGCTGAAAAATCAATGAACAAAGATCATTCAAAGCGCGGACTCATAATTTTAAGGTTTATTATTTTTTGCTTTTCAGTTTTTTCGGCGGTTTAATTTTTAGTTGAAAAGTCAATCATTTTTAAAAGAGTAACCACGGAGTCTCTTGGCGATGCTTTTCCATAGGAAATTGGAACCATGCACCTACCTTCTGACATTTCATAAGTACTCATGTACGTTCATATGCGACTAGCTTCTGCCCGCGACTTCGTCCGCGTCAAATTTTTGCTCCCCTGACCCTTCCCGTCGCATCGATTTGCCTGCTAATTTTCGTCCATTTTTCGTTTACTCCGCTCCTTTTGAGTTATAGTAAGTCAACCTTAAAAGATAGACATATGCTCTCGCAAGCTTTTTTTTTACATCATTGTTGCGTTACTTTAACCGTTTACGAAGCGCGCGCAACGAAAGCTTTTGAAAGTAATAATTTACCCCGTTTTTGCAACATTTTGCGTTGGTCCTCCGCTCCTATTGGTCGCAGCGTGATGTTATATAGCCTATAGCCGTCCTCGATAAATGGGCTATCCAACATTTAACATAGTTCCTGAGATTTATACGTTCAACCAAACAACCTCTTCAGCTTTATAATATTAGTTAAGAGATATGTAGTATAGTATTAAGATTTTATCTTATATCTTTAAACGAGCAATTCTTGTATATATATATTCGGAAACGGCTCCAACGATTTTCATGAAATTTTGTATACCTACAAGGGGTTTCAGGGACGATAAATCGATCTAGCTAGGATTCATTTTTATAAAATGTCGTTGTATTCGTGTTTTCAATTACCAACTTTATCGATAATCAACTTGAACATAAACGTATTATTTTAAATGCAATTTACCAAAAAATACCGAGCAAAGCTCGGTCAACCAGATATTTACAATTAAAAGAGTTATAGTGAGTTAACCTTAAAAGATAGACATACGCTCTCGCGGACTATTTTAGAACTTTTTAAGAGGAACAATTCCGTCACACATGATTGTTGCGTTACTTTAACCGTTTACGCAGCGCCCGCAACGGAAACTCTCAAAAGGAATAAATTTTCCCCATTTTTGCAACATTTTTCATTGATGTTCTGGTCCTTTTGATTGTAGCGTGATAGTATATAGCCTATAGTCTTTCTCGATAAATGGGCTACTCAACACAAAAACAATTTTTCAATTCAAATCAGTAGTTCCTGAGATTAGCGCGTTCAATCAAACATACAAACAAACTCTTCAGCTTTATAATATTATTATGGTATAGATAAGACATGTTGATTTTGACTTCGTTTGCAAATATTTTGTATTCCATCCTTTTTTCATAGAAATATCCATGATTAAAGTAGCCTAAGTCCTTCTCCGCGAATCGAATCTACGATTCGCGGATGACATTGTTGTTTTTGCAGAAAGTGCTTTAGAATTGGAGAGTATGGTTATTGAACTAGATAGAGAAAGTCAAAAGGTGGGACTCTCTATGAACATAAATAAAACAAAAATATTAACCAATGGAATACCCCGAGATATTAAAATAGGAAACGAAAAGGTAGAATATGTGAAGGAATATGTATACCTGGGACAGCTAATATCATTACAAAACCATACAAGAAGAGAAGTAGAAAGAAGAATAACTCTAGCTTGGCGGAAGTATTGGAGTTTAAAACAAATTATGAAGAACAGCTCTATAAACATAAATATCAAGAAAAAACTCTATGAAGTAGTGATTCTACCATGCCTTACCTATGGTTGCCAGACGTGGTCATTAAGAAATGAAGACGAAGAAAAAATAGCTATCTGCCAAAGTAAAATGGAAAGAAGCATGCTTGGCTTAAGACTTGCAGATAAGGTCAGCAACGATAACATCAGAAAGGAAACAAGGATAATAGATGTAAGAAGAAGAACGAGATCATTGAAATGGCAATGGGCAGGACACATATGCAGAATGCGTAACAGTAGATGGACAAAAAAATTAACAGAATGGTTACCAAGAGCCCTGAAAAGGAAAAAATGGAGACCAATTAAAAGATGGAGAGACATCTTTAAACAGAGATGTGGCCCGTATTGGATGGGATTGGCGCGTGAAAGAGATGTATGGAAAGGTTTAGGAGAGGCATACGCCGCGGAGGCGACTATTACAAATAAAGTTTAATTTACTATTAAAAATGTAATTTAAGAATGCATGCAAATATTAATATATATCTATACTAAAAAAACCGATATGTATTTATACAAAACTTGTAATAGGAAATAAAGGCTATTTTTATTTTATTTTATAAGTCCTTCTCCACGCCATCTGGCAAATACCATAACCGATACTAACCAATCGTTCAGTGATTTAAACGTGAATGACAGACAGACAGAAAGAGTTGCTCTCGCATTTATAATATTAGTATGGATAGTATGAGTGGGAGCTATAACAGATCAAACGACCCGGTCAGCTATAATAAAAGCTAAATTGAATGAAAATGATTTGATATTTGTTTAAAACAAACGCGCCGCAACTTACGAGTGAAGTCGAGCGTGAATTATCTGTTAAAATTGGAATCCGGCGCGTCCAATCCAATTTATAGGAATATTTAAATTGAATCTAATAGTACCTTTCTACATTTTTATTGAAAAAAAAAACGGTCAACCTAAATCCAATAAAGTAAAGAAGGGATTTGTGTGGTTTGGTTAGATCTATATCATAAGTTTGATCACGATTTTAAAATATCTCAATAAGTATTAAGTCTTAATTTACCTAGAGCTCTCTGGAGTTGTGAAAATCTGGAACAATTGTCTCTCATGTATTTTATACTAGCTTCTGCCCGCGACTTCGTCCGCCTTAAATTTCTTGTTCACCCAACCTTTCCCGTCGCGTCGAATCGCCTACCCGTGCGATTATCCCCGTTTTTACAACATTTTTCATTACTACTCCGCTTTTCTTGGTTGTAGCTTGGTGTTGAATAGCCTATAGCCTTCCTCAATAAATAGTCTATCCAACACAAAAAAAAAATCAATTCGGACCTGAGATTAGCGCGTTCAATCAAACAAACAAACTGCGCAAACTGTAACCATGAATTTAGCATAACATTTTAGACCCCAGAGCGCAAAAAAATATCGTCAGTTTTACAAAAAACAATCAGCTGTTTCATAGAAAAATGCAATACCTACGGGGTGAAAATGTATGGAACAGCAGATTTTTTTTTTTGTACAACTGACGAACATTTTCTACGCAGGGGGGTCTATAATGATATGCTGAATTCATAAAGATGATCCTGTATAGTAAATATGGTAACATAATATAAATGAAGCATTAACAGCCGCGCCGCAGTATTTTATTTACTTTTGCAGCTATCTTCGTGTCTTTTGTTTAGTTATTTGTACCAAAATTGTTTGTAATAAACTTTTCTATATATTTCTCTAAATATAATATAAAAGCGAAAGGTCACTCATTCAAACATTCATTCACTCACTGATTTATCACGAAATCTCAAAAACTACTGGACATACGAAAATGAAATTTAGCGCAGAGGTAGATTATGAGTAGGAAATGTCAGCTTAGAAAAGATTTTAGGAAACTCCCTCCACAAATATTACACAGGCCTGCAAAATGAGGGTCATAACTTCCTCTCGGGAATTTGATAGCTGATTCTAGGGTATTTCGGTGCGTTGATTACGAATATGTACTTAGTTTTTCTCCATCACCTCATGATTTTTCAAAAAAAGGTACAGATAGAAAATAGGAAAAAAACACAAGTTGTCACATAAAAAAATATATATTTTAAAAAGTACATTACTTTTCACTTAAAAAACTACTAATATATAATAACAACTTATTACTAGTCTAAATTACATATAAATTTTATTTGCGGAACCTGGTCCTTTTTTTCTGAAAGCTTCGGTTGTGCGATTTCCGCTTAAATTTCTGGTTTAGATCGTCGTCCTTCAATAACCTTCAATAGTCCGCCATCATGCTAGTATTCCATCTTCCTTGATACCGGGCTTCAAACTCTTTCAAATCTTGGTGAAATCTTTCACCTTGTTCTTTGCTAACGGCTCCTAGATTTTCTGGGAAGTAATCAATGTGCGAATTTAAGAAATGAAGTTTGATGCTCATATTACAACCCATTACACCAAAATTTGTAATAGAAGTGCAGTTATGTCGCAACAACAAAAGTAGCAATCTTTAACATGGTCTTTAGGCTCTCTCCATAGCGTAGGCAAAACGATTTTGAAGCTATTTTTCTGTCCTTTTGACCACTTGCGAAGTTCTAATAAACAAATCGTACAAATTTTATGAGGTGTCCAAGTTTTGTCTTGGTTACTTAAATCGTATCCAAAATAACTTTTGTAAATATTTTTCACAAGGTCTGTATTGCTGTTTCGTTGTTTTATAACCATAAATTTCCCGCAAATATAGCAAAAACAATTTAAACAACTTCGCGATGACATTTTAAAGTTTATGTTGCAAGATGTGCACTTCAACTGTTAATTTTGCTAAATCAGTCCGGGTACTTATATAAAAACTCTTTGGTTTATCATTATTACACCCTTTTCTAAATATTCATAACTATTAGGTAATAATACCTAATCATTATGTATTAATAAGCTTATTACGAAATTAAGCCAAAATGAACCGTTTTCGACTTGGTTAATGCGAATTACTTATACTCATTATGTAGTAATTAACAAATTACTGGTTTCGATTAATTTCTATGTCCCCTTATACTAATTAAATGCAATAAAAATTAAGCTGAAGTAATTTAATGACGTTTTATAAATTTTTAAATGTAGGCGTTCCGACATTTTTCAGCAAAATCTTAAATATTCAATATCAAAAAAACCTGACGTAATAGATTTTTTTTATTATTTTTCTCGTAATCAGCATATCTGAAACTATAGAAAACGTTACTCACTTTTCAAAGAGGAAAACCATTGCAGGCCTGTGTTATATTAACATGAGCCTGGACTGAAACTATCGGAACTTATTATTGAACGTCATATTGATAGCTACAGATACATGATATACTGTTATAATTGGCACGTAGGTGGCGCGAACCCATAATGATTTTCCCAAATCGCTGAACGCGCAGTTAATAAGTTTTCACTTAAAAACACTAACGGTAAGTAGTGACCTAAGTAGATACTTTAACCGTAATTAAACCTGACTTTCCCGTAACGCTAAATGTCTTAGCTTAATTTATTCTAAGTTTGGTACTTAGCACTAATAACAAAAGACACTGTTTCATGTTGTCAACTCGTTTCGTAACTTACAGACTACTTCAAGTTGTAGTTCTTGAGTAGTTAATGTAATTAATAAATTCAAACAGATTGTAATATGAACGTTCTCAAAGTATTTTCAGTACGGAACTTTTTTTACAAACTATTTCAACCCAACGTTGTCCAGGCTGAGCTTCATAGCCTTGATTACTTACTTTGTGAAACTTAAAGTTAACTTCTCATTGTCATCACCATCACATACACTGCTGGAGATACGCCCTCAGCTCCACCTCGTCAACCAGTTCTGTCCTGCACGCATCCAGCAGATTTCCGCAGTCTTCAGAATGTCATAGGTCATTATTTTGCGAGGCCTTCCAACGCTACGTCTTTCGGTACCTACGCAGTCGCCACTCCGGAATCTTTCAGCCATCAGTTGTGCGAGTATATGCCGTGCCCAGTGACACTTAAGTTTGGCAATTCTTCGGACTATGCCAACAGTGCTAATCCCGACCCATATTTCGAACAAAGGACCCCACGTTCAACAGTAGCCTACATAACCTGACCAATAGTATTAACTTCATTTTACTCAGTTTATATTATTGGTAGATACAAGGCACAACTCTAATTTCCATCCAATACAATTCAGCAAGCCAGAAACTAACGCAGTGATAAACCAGATAAGCACGGGAGTGATATGCAATCAACCTAATTTTTCGAGTCTTAAAACAATAGTGCCCATATCTACTAACATGCATAATCAGCTTATATTGTTCCCACTGCTGGGAACACACGGGCGTCCTCTCTGTGAGAGAAAGTTGTCCGTAATCCACCCCGTGGACCCAGTGCGGGTTCGTAGATGTCACATATCTACAAATTTTTGGTTCTAAGACATGTGAGTTTAGTACACCGTTTTGAGAGCAGTGGTTAAGAATTTAATGACACAAAGTTAAGGGTCTGTATGGGTTCAAAATCATGACTTACAACTCGTAAGTCAGGGCCCGTCACCAAAGGGCTGCCACTGCTCTACAAACAGTAGGCAAACACAAAAAAAACAAGCTCAACTTAGTGTTCTAGCAGTGTGATGCAGCTGGGGGCATGACATCTGAGATAGTACTAAAATAACTACCACCAGCAGCATCACCAGCATGACAAGTGAACTTATTTGCCATCGGGTTTTTAAATATTTTTCAGGTATTCATCTATGTGATGCCCAGTCTTAGAGAAATGGACTCAAAAACTTATTTTAGGAGCGAGCACTTAAGTACCGTGATACTTGAGTGTTTAGAAAGGTACCAGACTATTGTAGGGTCCACTACACCTATACTGGCTAGTACCTAAACGTACTCTGGCAAATGTGACTCAGACAACCCCGTGCCTCCGGACTGCCAGCGCGGAATATAACAGTCTCAGTTAAATATGGGCTAAGTAAACCTTTGACCTTACCCCAATCCAACGCAACCTACATGCAGCGATAGGGTTAAGTACTGTTGCCTTTTTGTAACTTAGTGCGCTGTGAGAGGGTTAGATTTTTCCTTTGTTTTTGAAATTCATATGAAAATCCTTTAAGTGAAACATGACGACTATTTCAAAATAACACGAGTATTTACGAAGCTTAAAATAGATTTTAATGAGATTCGGGAGGGAGGTGGGTTGGTACCACTTAGGTATCTAGATTTGGACCTTATTATTTCTTAGGGTTGGTATTTATTTTTGGGTTGCCTAAATTTGTAATCGTAATCTTCGGTTATCGTCCGAAGTAGGTATTGAAAAATAATGCATACTTTAAGATAAGACCAGCATTTCTATTAGTACGTGGTAAACTAAATATGCTATATTAAGTAGTCGTTTTTAGGCAAGAGTGCAACTTACAAACCCTATTCATTCCATTCCTTTTGTCTTACATTTCCGTGCGTCGCCATGCGCTATCGCCGCTTTAAATTATATCAATATCAAAGTCTGCATCTTATATGAGACTTGACACAATGTATTTAAAATAAATTAGCATTCAATTATAAAATTACAAAAGAGCAATCAATATGAATGTACACTCGCAACAATAGTCTAACATTATGATTGTAAAATCGCAGTGAATTGAGAAACTTTCGCCGTGTTAAGAATTACGTCTACAGGTATAACGAAATGATTACACCCCAGTATCTATTTTATTTCCATACACGTATTCTCACAGGAAATATCTGTGGGTTACCGAGTCACCGAAAAGGTGTCATCCCTGCCATTGCACATAGCAACCACCTCCATTGTAATTCATGCAAGGGCTTAAAGACTTCACAAAGATCAATACAACAACGAACTGAACATATTTTTATAAATAACTATCGTAATGTCCACTAATAATTTAATACTTACAATGCATAGTATGAATTAGGATTAATAAAGAATTTCACACTCCCGTTACAATTGACACTTAACAGTATGGACAGAATTAGAATAAAAGTCATAATATTGCAAAAGTTATCGTACTTATCGTCAAATATTGAATTTTTTAATAGTACTTGCTTTTCCTCGCGTCATCGCCCGCGCGTAAGATGGGATAGAAAAAACTATTTTTAAAAATCTCCAAAAAAATACGTTTGTGAAGAAACTGCCTTCTTTATTTAATCACGTTCCAAAAAAAAAAGTTCACTAACTTCTTCCATTGTTTATACACTGAGGCCCTTGAGCACTAATCCGCTTTATTATACTCGTGTTATTTTGAAACAGTCGTCATGTTTCACTTAAAGGATTTTCATATGAATTTCAAAAACAAAGGAAAAATCTAACCCTATCACAGCGCACCAAGTTACAAAAAGGCAACAGTACTTAACCCTATCGCTGCATGTAGGTTGCGTTAGATCGGGGTACGGTCAAAGGTTTACTTAGCCCATATTTTACTGAGACTTTTATACAGGGTGATTGGAAGATGGGTGCAAAGCTTTAAGGCGAAGGTAGTACAGACAATTTAGAACCATTTAAGCCATGGTTGTCTTAGACGAAGTCTTACCAAATATTTTTAACCAAATTTTTAAGTTTTTTTTTTCGGAAATTCTCAAAATTTAATGTAAACTGCATAATTATGGCCAAATTGAATGATAAATGAATTCATTTTTTATTTATTTAATTAAAGTAATGTGTAAGCAATCAAGCAAAACATGTTTTAGGCTTCTGTGTCATTAGACATTTTTTTTACAGACATTTAAAGCTCAGAAAAAATAAAAAAATTGTACAATACGTCTTTAAAACCTGATTAAAAAAAAAACGGAGCGTGCTTTTTTTGTTCAAACCTTTTCGGAGACATGCCTGATAATCTTTCTTTCTTTTGAGGTATCATTTATGCAGATCTCTTACAAATTATTGAAATTAGGGCCTACAAACCAATTTGAGGGAGATTTTTTTTTATTTTAGGCAGACTAATTAAAACAACATTTGAATTAAAATTATTTATTTTTCATGTTCAAAATGACGGCCGTGATTCCTAATACAAGCACGGCTCCGTCTTTTGACTTCTGTAGTCGTTATTTTCAACATCATCTCCTGCTTCATTGTCTCAAACGCTGAATTTATTCTTTATATCAATTCTTCTCTAGTGTTTATTTCTATGTTGTTTTACCCCAGTTCCTTAGCCCGGCCCCACACGAAAAAGTCCAACGAGGTCAGATCTGGCGAGCGAGCGGGCCAAGGGATGGGTCCATCCCTGCCAATCCAGCTATCAGGAAAGCAATTGTTGAGGTGTTCCCTTACATTTAAAGTCCAATGCGCTGGACAGCCGTCTCGCTGAAAGATGACTGTTCGGTCTCTTTCGAAGATCGGGACACCTGATTCCTCTACCAGCAGTGGTAAATCAATTTGCAGAAATTGCAAATAATTTTCGCCATTCAATGGATCAGGCAAAAATTGGGGCCCAATCAATGTTCTGCCAATTATTCCAGCCCATACATTCACAGAGAATTTCATCTGAAATGACACCTGCTTCTTAAAATGTGGATTGTTGTCTGCGTCGGCCCATTCATGGATGTTGTGAAAGTTTGTAATAAGGGAAGGCCCTTGAAAATTTACTTTCATCCGTCCACAAGATTGATTTCAGAAACCACGCATCTTCGATGTCTCTGTTGAGGAGGAAACGGCAGAACTGAATTCTTCTTTGAGGATCTTGCTCTACTAGACCTTGCACACTCCCGCCATGGAACGGATACTTATCATTTTGGTGCATTGTATGCCACACCTTCCATTGAGAAATGTTTAAATTTCGAGCTACTGCTCTAGTACTGGTAGTTGGATCGCTTGAAATGCTGCTAAAATGTCTTCGTCGACGGCAGTTTCGTGTCTGCCCGGGTTGACTTCAGGTTCCACGCGGTGAAACCCATCTTGGGCAAAACGACGAAACGTGTTGTAAAACACTCGGACATTCGGTATCCTGCGATTCGGATAGCGCTCTTGATATATCCGTCGCGCCAAAGATCCATTGCCGTCTGCTCTACCGTACATAAATACGATATCCGCATATTCTTGATTGGAAAAAGTAGCCATAGTCACTTAACAATTAAGAAAAACGGCGTAGGAGCGCACTAAATGTCAACTCAACACAATTAAGTCAAAAATCAACACGTGCAGGAGCGCGAGGCTACGACTAAACACGGTGAAACAAAAAAGTTCAAAACTAACGCAAACAACACGTGCAGGAACGCAAAGGGCTACAACTGAACACGGTAAATTGTGAATCAACACGACAACGTCCACTCACAAGGGCAGTATTAGGCTTCATCACAGACCGACTGACCCTGACTAAAGAAAAACGACTTTGTTGCCTCAGTAACTATGACCAGTTTGCTGTAAAAACCAACTCTTATCGCTTTTTGCTATTCATTGGGCGTTCTACCTGGAAATGCCGTCGCACCGCGCTCGGTGGCCATTGTTTAGAGAATCCTCTCAATGGGCTCCCCTCAATTGGTTCCTGCATGTGCCAAAAATTCTTAGAATTGAACAATGTTATTATTTCGAGCACATAAAGTATTCTTTTAAGCAAAAATTTTGTGTTTTGACTGCCTAAAATTTAAAATTTCTCCCTCGAATTGGTTTGTAGGTCCTAATTTCAATAATTTGTAAGATATCCGCATAAATGATACCTCAAAAGAAAGAACGATTATCAAGCATGTCTTCAAAAAGGTTTGAACAAAAAAAGCACCCTCCGTTTTTTTTTAAATAAGGTTTAAAAGACGTATTGTACATTTTTTTTATTTTTACTGAGCTTTATATATCTGTAAAAAAAAATGTCTAATGACACAGAAGCCTTAAACATGTTTTGCTTGGTTGCTTACACATTACTTTAATTAAATAAATAAAAAATTAATTCATTTATCATTCAATTTGGCCATAATTATGCAGTTTACATTAAATTTTGTGAATTTCCGAAAAAAAAACTTAAAAATTTGGTAAAATTTCGTCTAAGACAACCAGGGCTTAAATGATTCTAAATTGTCTATACTATCTTCACCTTAAAGCTTTGCACCCATCTTCCAATCACCCTGTATATTCCTCAAATATTTTCACTCGTGTAACAGTATTTCTCTAAAAAAAATAACTCTTTAGTACCTACACATTTGACTGCCACTTTAACAAATAAAATCATACATCACGACAAAATAACTTAGACAGGACCGGACCGGTTTATACCGGTTACATTGAATTCTTCAGATATATTATACCTATTGTTTGCAATGCTACCATACCGAACACCACTTATGTCAGTAACACAAACGCTCGTTACTCAGTTAACCAACCAACATTAACATGGTAAAGTCAGTTATTTTAGTTTAAATCTACCCTCAATGTTTATGTGTGTATTTCACATTAAAATGTCTTTTCCTCATTGCCATATTTTCAGAATAAGCCAGCGGGCCGTGTTAGGTCTACGTATATACAGTGGTCTTTCTGCCTGTCTATCTGTAAAAATATCACCGTGAAGATGTAGGTGAAGTGAGCTGTCATTCCACTTGATACTACAGGGCTAAACACTCTTCACATCTCACTTCATGCTCACTTCACCAAAGTTTTCACGGTGAGATTATTACGGAATGGCTCGGCGGAACCAAAGCTCATGATGAAAGAGTGCCATATAAAGGGCGTGTGTGTTTCGCCTTAATAGAAGAAAGTCACAAGTTTCTAGAGTTATGATGCGTTAGTTTTGTAGAACTGGTGCTGGACTTGTGACCCCGACCGTACCTTTTATAATATAATTTGTCTAAGCCGCAAATCATATTATAAAAGGTATGGTCGCGGTCAATTAAAAATGATGAGCTCATAATTATTATGAGTCTGTGGCTAGAATAGCCACAGACTCATAAGCTCATAATTTTCAATTACTATAAACGCCACAATGTCTGTTTAAGCCTGTCTGTGTGACCAGCAGCTGCTATCAGTATTGAACCAGGCTGTCCGCTGTCCGCAAGATTAATTACTTACTTCATATCTATTTGACATTGTCTCGCAAAAATGAGGCTTCTTCTAACATAAAAAGCATGAATATTGTGAATTTGGGTCACTTCCTCAGAGTTGAAGACTTGAAGTAAGTTCAGGCTCTCTCACGATGCTTTACTTTCAAGTTCACGCAATACACGCAAAAATAAGGTGGGACGCCCTCAGACTAGGTGGAGCAACGATCTTCGTAGGGTGGCTGATAGCAGCTGGACGAGAGTTGCCGAGAATCTCGCTGAGTGGCGTGCAATTGGAGAGGCCTGTGTCCAGCAGTGGAGTCGTCGTCATCAGCGTATAGCAACGCTGATAATGACTAGTTTTAAGTATAGTCTGTGATCAAAATAGTGAGCAAAAACCGGACATCGATCAATCAAGATCGAAGAAGATAGCTCCAATAATGTTGTCGTTCATCATTTGTCTATTCTCTTCGACTAGTCTCTACAAATACATTTTTCATTATCTTCGTATGAGATGTCATCGTTATTATTGCGATAGTGAGATAATAATATTTTACTAGCAGTTTAACGCGACTTTGTTTGTGATCCACGATAAAAAGTAGCTTATGTCGTTCTGCGGGTACCAAGAAGATAGGTCTACCTGTCTGTCAAATTTTATAACGATCATTTCAGCGATTTAGGCGCGAATAGGTAACAGTCAGACGGAGAGAGCTACCTTCGCATTTATCATATGAAGGTATGGAGCTGAGTACACACTGATCTTTTTAGAATTTAATTATTCTGCGGGTATAATAATAACATTATCAAAAAGTAATCCTCTACGGTTGTATTTTACCCTTGTGATTAAGTGAAGAGATTGAGGACAAGTTTTAGGATAAATGATTAAACAAATGTATAAAAGTAATTGATTTTCTTTCTGCCGTATCCTATTACAAATGAACTGTAAGGCGTGTCGGCGTCCACTTGGTCCTCAAGTAGATAAGAATAATGTAGGGTCGTCTCCACCCACTCCTGGATGGCTCATGTGATCCCTGCCGCCGTCACGCCGGCTGTTGACCGCACTTCACACCTTGTAGCGCTACGATTTATTTCTAGAGGACCGTTAACCTCGTATCTGTGATATTCAGTTGTTTTTGCTAGCAGTTCAGGCAGTAGGAACACTTTTCATTTAAGTGCGAGTTGTATATCTCTTCTGTGTATTTTTGCTTCATGAATTTACTTGGTAGAAAAATTCAGAAAGAGAGACAAGACTTTAATGATTCTTTTATAAATAACTCATCACCATCGCCAGTCCAGCCGAATGACGTCCGCCGGTGGATGTCCCCAAGAACCAATCTCAATAGGTTCCGTGCCTCTTGCATATTGTGACTAACAAGACACTACAAGGCTATAATTAAGCAGTGTAGATTTACATGAAAATCAATTTTCTTTCTTCTATTTATCAGTAGAGTCACGTCATGACATCACGGGTGTAGCCATAGTTTTGGTTGACGTCTTGTAGAACTACAAAATCTTAATGTGCTTGACCGCGTCATTTAGCTAACACGCTGTTTAGTTTGGGCCTAAAACAACTTGAGCTTTGATACTTACTTGCATAGAACGTTAGTTCTCTACCACGTACTTCTCTATAAACAAAACAGTGAGGGTGTGTATAGTTCATTCCGAAATAATCTGATGTGAGTGTAAACAAATCCTGTACCGTTAAAATCCAACATAAACACTCACGAATACAGAATTAGTAACACATTCATTTAGAAGTACCTATTTAGACGGTTCTTTATCCAGGAGTCACAATATGAACAGCATTTATCATCATCATTTATCATCATCATTTATCACCATCATTTATTATCATCATTTATCATCATCATTTATCATCATCATTTATCATCATCATTTATTATCATCATTTATCACCATCATTTATCATCATCATTTATTATCATCATTTATCATCATCATTTATCATCATCATTTCAGCCGAAAGCCATCCACTGCTGGACATAGGCCTCCCCAATTTAGGACAACTTTATTTTTTAAATGAAAAACCATTGACGTAAATTGCTGATAAAACTAACCTAAATCGTAAAATTAAAAACTGATGATGATTTAAAATTTAAATTTTGGGTTTAAATACTTATTCAAATAATCAAATCAAACCACACAATTTGTACCATGTGGCACTACAATTTAGCATTCACAGGTAATGTCCGGTTCCGTTTTCTGATCCATTTGTTTACATTATCATCAGGTACTTTTGGAACATACCATGTATATACGTACAAGTATTTCGCAGACAATTAAATAGAAGGCAGTTTACTTCGTGAGTCCGTGAGTGGGGAGTGGGGAGCCGATGGAACAGAGTGCGGGTGAAGGAGCGCTCACACTCGGCTGCGGGAGACAGCGCCAGAGTGCGGGACGAGGAGCGCATTCTAATATGGTGGGGAATATATTGTTAGCTAGTCTTGGGTTCCGCGGGTAGAGAGAAATGAAAGGAAAATTGTTTAGTCTGCACAAATACGTCACACATTATAAAATAATAATAAAATGATGCATAGAATTGATTGTTCTCAATAATTAATAGAAATCCTACTTAAAATTATAAATGCGAAAGTTGTATGTATGGATGTATGGATGTGTGGATGTTTGTTACTCTTTCACGCAAAAACTACTGAACTGATTTGGATGAAATTTGGAACACAGTTAGTTTATAACCTGGATTGACATATAGGCTACTTTTTATCTCGGTAGTATGTTCCCGCGGGATATTTTCCGACCTCCACGCGGGCGAAGTCGCTGGCAAAAGCTAGTAGAAAATATTTTACTGTCAAGATAATACAGTAAGCAAACATAGGTTACTCATGTCGTCTAAACATAAAGTTTAGACGACATGAGTAACTTGAATATTACCTACAGCTAATTACAGTATATTATTTGCCAGTGAACCCCAAACTAGACAGTTATTCTGTATCTTGGGGCTCGGGATACGAATTACAGAGTGGAGACTAGAGAGTCACTTTTCAGTAATGGTATGAGTGTATGTGTAAAATTTGTGTGGTGTGTGTGTGTGTGTGTGTGGTGTATATGTGTGGCGTGTGTGGTGTGTATGTGTGGCGTGTATGTGTGTACTTTATACCTGTGTATTTAAGTTGGTTTTAGTCATCATAGTTTTAACACAAGAACAATAGAATTAATAAAATATAATTATTATTTTGGCATTAAAAACAATCCTACCGTTTTGGTTGGGTAAGCCGAGGTAGCCCGCGAAATATAAATATCCTTACGTTTTATGCAATTTCCAGGTCGAAACGAAGAATTTTCAAATCAGTTTATAAATGACGGACTTCTGAGGTAACAAACATTTTAAAAATACGAAAGTATTGAATACCTCCTCCTTTTTAAGTCGGATTTAAAAACAAGATGGCTGCTTTAGTTCTGATCCTCGCCACGCAGCAAATATCCTGGAACCGTATCCAGGTCAAGCGTTTGGTTGTTCTACGGAACCATACATTTTTGGAAACGCTTACATTATATTTATTTAACAGCCATTGGGAGCTTCACTGCTTCGTGCCTGTCTGTCTGTCCACATTAATTTGAACAATTCAACCTTTTCGACTGGAATTCTCTGGTGTACACCATTCTTACAAATCCATTTGTATGATATCTGTAAATTCTTATTGTCTTTGTATGTAGTTAGGAAACAATGTTTTTTAAAAGCCATATACTTACATAAGGGTATAAAGGTCGTAATAACTCAACAGATAACCTCTAAAATACGTTTTTATACTACCTTGTGGTTCACATATTGTGTACCATCATTCAACAGCGGCACGGGTTGACGAGCAAGAGGTCGTGTTTAGATACAAGATCGATTGGGCAACTGATTAATGCATTGTTCATATAATTATGATAAATATTCAGTTGGATATCACACGTATCAAAAGGTCAAAGAGTTTACCTGCCCCTAAATAAGACACCGGCTACTTGTCATCCGTCCGATTCCCCTCAGGCTCTCTATGATATAAAGATATCCTATGTCCGCTCCTCCACGGATGAATAATTACATCGAAACTTGATATATTCGGGAATCTGAGACTTTGGAAATATAATTCGACACTTTTTCTGTAATGTCTTTATTTATTGCTCAGGTTTTCCCGTCCTTTTGGTGCTGAGTAAGGTTCCAAAGTCAGTAAAAGTGTTTGAATTATGATATCGGAACGTGATTTACCTCGCTGGGTCAAACGTTCTGACACAGAGGAGGTACGAGTACCTATTGATGACGTTTGTTCAGCCTCACAATAAGTTTTTTCGATACGAGAAGTTTGAAAACTTGTACTAAATATTGGCTTTCCTTCACTCATCATCTGCAAAGCCTTTTCCTGGTCAGCATCTTGTCTAATCAGGTGCAGCTGAATATCAGTATTTTACGTGGAGTGACCGCCTATCTGACCTCCACAAACCAGTTAGTGGGTAACACAATATCCCCTGTTAAGAATGTTTTGGTCTTTCTGGCTTCTGACGACCCGTAACGACTGTAAAAGATCTAAGAAAGACAGCCGGGACCAACGGCTTTACGCGCTTTCTGAGGTACGAAGTGGTCTTGTTATATAAAGATAGTCACCCGTCCTTTGATCGACCGAGGCAAGCGCAGCTTAATCTGATCGATTGTCTCATGCGACTGTTATTACTAAGCCTCGAGACTCACCATCTAGTTTTAAAACATTTATCGAAATTAATGTGTTAAAATATCTTTACAAGATCTACTCAGGGACTTACAGATGTGAAAATAGAATTTATTTCAGCTGCTAGTTTTCTATAAAATAATATAAATAACAACGCTACGAGACAGTTGACTGGCATATAGTTTATTGATATCAGCTGCCGAACAGCGCGCAGGCCGGCGGCGCCCATCCTTTGAGGTAACATATGTTTACCCACGTGAAAAATACACAATCCTTTATAAGCTCTTTAATATTGAATGAGTGAGTACACACTGACCTGCCGTGTGCTGTTAATGAGTTTCTGTACGAACGAGGAGAGCAAACATATCAACGAACCCCTCCGGTTCCCTTTGACATGTATCTACATATTTGTGTAGGCCGCGCGCGTAGCCGAACGTATAGGCTAATAAGTTGCGGTGAAGTTAATATTAAAAGTCATAATCATCACTTTTTGAAAGGCTAGATAGATATTCAAATTCAAATTCAAATAATTTATTTCAGACATGCGTCCATAGTGTTAGTATACAAGATAACTTAAATACTATTGTTAGTAAACATGAAAATGAATTAAGTTAGTATACAAAATAACTTAAAGACTAAGTGTTAGTAATAATAAAAATTAATTAAAAACGCTAATTGGTGTGGATTCTCACCCAGTGGCGCAGCAGAGGGGAGTCCCACCGATCTGAAAACACGCTCAGGAGACTGTTGGTGGCGGTGCGCAGCCGGCCATTCATGGAGGCGGTCCTCTTGCGTATTATGGCGTAAAAGTCATCAGTATGCGCCTCCGCAAACATACCGGACGCACTACATCGCCACGCCCGCCCCAACAGTATCCTGAACGCATTATTATATAGGACACGCAGATCACTGTATGTCCTCTGCGTAAAACTGGTCCAAAGACTGCACGTGTAAAAAGACTGGCAAAAGGCTTTAAAAAGAGTTATTTTTACTTCGTCAGTACAACGTGCAAATCTTCGAACCAGCATATTACATCGAACAGCCAGCGACCTGCGTTCCCTCTCTATATCAGTATTATCCTTGAGATCATCAGTGACCCAATGACCCAAGTACTTGAATTTCTTAACCCAAGCTAAAGGAGTACCACAAAGCGAGACACCGGGGACATCAGAATAATTTATGGCACTCGCTTTAAACACAATAAGTTCGCTCTTCTTGACATTGTACTTGAGCCCATGGGCCACTGCATAGGACTCACAAATCGCCACAAGTGTCCTTAAAGCGCCGATCGATGGGCTCAGAAGGGCCATGTCATCGGCATAGCTAATATTATTCATACAAATACTATCTATATGACATCCAACTCTGGCGCTGCTGAGCTCACCGATCAGCCGGTTTATGTACAAGTTGAAGAGGCGGGGCGAGCTCAACCCCCCCTGCCTCACCCCACACTCCAGCCGGTACACATCCGAATGAGCCTCCGCCCACCTAACACTATTCCTCTGGTTATTGTACCAGTAACGAAACAAGGATGTTATTTCATTCGGTAACGTTGTATCGCTCTGCAATTTCTCCCACAGTACATCATAAGACACTAGGTCAAATGCCCTTGACAGGTCCAAAAAACAAGCAAAAACAGGTGTTTTTCGGGAGGTATAGTATTGGACAGTTTGCTTAAGGCACAGAATGGCACTCTCCGTAGATAGACCAGGTTTGAAGCCAAATTGCGCATCATGGAGTTCAATGTGTTTAGCCAACTGTTGATCAAGCAAACTGTCCAAGATCTTGGCGACTATAGTGGCCAACGAAATAGGCCTATAATTGGACACATCAGAGGCGTCTCCCGTCCTGTCCTTAATTATCGGCACCACCACTGTGTGCATAAGGTTCTGCGGTAGATAATTATGGCTAATGCACAAATTAAAAAGTAAAGCAAGAACCCTATGCAGATGTAGCCCAGCATGCTTTAGGTGCTCGACGCTGAGGCCGTCGTGACCTGGCGACTTACCTCTTGTCATTCTTTTTATAACAGCGCCGACCTGTTTAGCTGTAAACATTATGGCAAGCTCACCAGAACCCGAAAACCCCCCTTCATCGGACACCCGCCGCCCTGTTTTTAAGAGAGACCGAACACTGAAATTATTTTTAAAAAGGTTGGCGATATGTTTAGGTTCACTCAGACCCGCCACACTCGCAGGGAGACTCGGCTTGGCCTTTAATTTATTCGTTGTTTTCCAAAATTTAGAAAAATCTTTTTTAGTATGACTTTTTGCCAAAATATCTAATTTAATCTGTTGTTGATTGTTTTGAACAAATTTTAATTTAGTCTTAAATATCCTTCTTGTATCACGCATTTTCTGATATATAGTCCCCTGAGTAGGTGAACCATGCAAAAGCCAAGTCTGATAATGTGTACGAGCCTCCCTATGAGCGCCGCTGACATGTTTGTTCCAACCTGTGACATATTTGTGTCGCCTGATGCAATCACTACCAACATATGTGTACACGGCACCATCTTGGAGGGTTGATACAATGTTAAAATACAAATTATCTATTAATTTAAAATGGTCTACATTGTTACATATTTTATGAGAACACTCTATACATTCACTGGGAAAATCTATTAATTTTAATTTATCATTACAGTACTCATAATAATTATTAATTTGTTCACTACTTCTTTCACCCCAACGTACTTTATTACTAACAGAATTTTGGGCTGATAACTTCTGATTAACCTTGCTTAAGTTACATTTAAACAAAACAGGATAATGATCCGACTGGTACACCCCATATGAGACTGACGCATGAGTCACTAAGTCTTTGGCTGCGCTTGTTATCAAACAATGATCTAGCCAACGCCGCGAGCCGCTAGCCTGACAAACAAACGTATGCGTATTCTTAGGTAGAAGCTCATAGTCGGCGCAAAACCATGTCTGTTCATTACACACAGAGATAAGTTCATTAAAAAACCGTGAGCCTGGGTTAGCATTAAAATCTCCCAGCATAACTACACACTCAATACCACTACTTTCAATAATAGCTATAATCTCACTAAGTGTTTGTGTGAATAAAGTTAAATGATCACTCTTACCGTTATCGTAGGGCATGTATACCGAAAATATCAACATAGCACGGTTCTCGTATTCAACTTTTATCGCCACTAATCGATCACTTAAACACTTCACTGTCGTTACTGATGTAAACACTGATTTTCTCCATAACAGTGCCACTCCGCCGTACGGTCTGCCTGTTATCATTTTGACAGTTGTGTCGATGGCCGACTTGCCGTTGTACGCGAAGTTGTCGTCTATATTACCTAGGAATCCTATATCATGTGGCCAGATCCAGGTCTCTTGGAGCGCAATGATGTCGGCACTCTTGCAAAGGGTTCGCACACAGTCCACTGATCTGTTCACACCTTTACAATTAAAAGTGGATATTGTTATTTTACTTTTGTCATTCACAGCCATTGATTGTAGGTGTCTTGTTTGTAGATGGGAACTGAGCCTTATCGGAATCCTTATTCTTTTTAAGAAACACAAATCGTCTGAAGCGTATTCCTTCAGGCCAAAGACTGTCGTCTAAAAAGATACTCAGTTTATTTTTGGATACAAACACCTTAAATGCATTATATGTCCTTTCAGTCTGCATGTTTATTTTCTCCAGCTTTACGGTTACCCCAGTCTTAGTTTTAATATAATCACAAATGTCCGTTTCTGTTGTTTGCTTATGAACATTCGAAACAAACAGCGGTAAAAACGATTCCGCGGCCTTAAAGTTTGCCGCAGGAACAGACTGAGCCTTGCCGGTCTTATCACTGAATCGATTCCTTAACTTTTTATTCTGAACAATTGTCCATTGGACATCATGACCCCTTTCTTTCCATTCACCTTTGCTTGCTACTTCAGCCATAGTCAATTGTTTACTCGAAATATCGGTAACAGTCTTGTCATTCCTGTCCAGCAAAGTTGAGTTTACGGGAGCATGTGAAACAGAGCTATCCGCCACCTTGTTCGAGTGACAAAGAGAACGATATTGAACCATATTGTTTACGTCCGTCAAGCTGTTATCAGCGCGAGCGCCGCGAGTGCTTGACGGAGACGACGGCAGAGGTACGGTGTTTATTTCACACAGTGGCGGCGGTGGCGGCGGCGATGACTCAGAAACATGAGACAATCCAACCGGCCCACTGTCTAACAGATACCCTCCTCTATGACGCATATTAATGTTCGAATATGACGCCGGGCTATTTATTAAGGAAAGTTTATCCCTCTTTTGTTGACTTTCTAGTTCATCTTTCTTCACATAATTTACTTTTATCTGATTTATTTCTTCACGCAATAGCACTAGATCTTTCAATAACTTCGTTACGTCGATATGATCAAAACAAACGGGAGGTAGTTTCTCTAAGTTGTAGGCCACAAAAATCGGTAATTGATCAGGCTCAGCTGTTTTTAACACCCTCAGCATATCTTCAAGATCCTTTTCTTTTTTCTGTTTACGTCTCGATACAAGCTTATGTTTCGTTTTAACCGATGAAAACAGTAACTTTTTGGCATTGTCAATGTCCTCTTCAGAGAATGCCGATACACAAACTCTTATTAAACTTTCATTGTCCATTACATCGAGTTTATTCCGAATAAACGCTAGCACCTCACATATTACTACATTACAGTTAACACACTTGAGTGTATTTACACTATTCTCGGACATAGTCATAACTTTATTTCGCAGCGACCGCTCGGGAGTGCGCACGCGCGAAGAATAATGAATATGATAACTTAGAGAGTTAATTCCGGAAGGTTAATGTGTTCATTACATTTAAATTAAACTTACACATCATCAAGAAGTCGTCACGTCTTGTCAAATCGTAAGAAGCGGGTCACTCGTTCATGATAAGAGAAAGTTAAAAAAATCGGCTGAAGCAGTTACGAATTTCAAAAGACACTTCAAAATATCCAATAAATTTGTGCAGCTGTCACAATCTCGTTCATTCGTTCAATCCTTCGATTGGACCAGTGAACTGCTTTCATTGCTTCAATGGAACACTTCATAACCTACAATCGACTTACTTTCCTTATGTGCCAAATATACCGATTGAAATATTTTTCCTGGCACCTTTTGTGTGAGGATCCTTGGGGCTCGGGGCCCTTTGATATTTCTTAGCCGGTCGTCACTTCAAATTATGTAAATTTACCAATAATACAATCGGTTCACAATAGATTTGAGAAACGTGTTTGCAAGATGACGTAAAGGAAATTGGGTTCGTTCTCATCAAGGGAAATGTTTCCGTGATTATTATGTTTTGTTATTCTTAGAAGACAGTTTGCGGAAATTCGATTCGTTAAAGGCTATTTATTTGAAATTTTAGGAAAGAAAATAAACGTGGTTCACAATTTGTACCTACTGCAGCGTAAATTCGCTGCGGACGAAACTTTTTGGTTTCTAAATCAACCTTTTTTTTAGAAACACTGGCCTTTATATTTTTTTGTTCTATTTCAAATTTCGATCCTGTAAAATCTTACGCCAAAAATTTTTGCTTGTCAACTGGCAGACTGCAGATGGGAGCTGAGCGTTTTACATCAATATTCTTATTTTCGGAACTCCCAAGTTTAAATTAACAATTTTAACCATATAATTATATTTCTAAACCTACGTGTGTCCTATCTGGTGCTACTTTTAAAATTGTTCATATTGATAAAGTTCTTTGTGCAACTCTTCCATTTAACTGACGACGACCATACAAGCCGAATTTCGGTTTTTCCCCCCCGACGGGCTATCAGCCGTCGGATTAAACTGAGGTCAGCGGCGTGTTGTGGACGTTTGCCACCGACGCAGAGCCCGACGCCCACATAGACGGTTGCTTGCTGCCGTCGCTGCACGCAGCACCGACTGTCCTTCTGGATTGTTTCGCCCGGCTGGTTATAAGGAACCTTTTAACTCACCTATTTTTTTCTATTTTCCTGTAATAGATTATCTAGATAATTTTCTATTTTTTACGCATCCTGATGTAACGTGCATTTCACGATTCAACTAGGTGTTCGTTATAAAAAAGAAACCTATAAATCGACGTGCATAGGCCTGTTTTTTTTAATCGATTGCAATCGTATTGGGGATAGGTCGTGCGCGAAAATAATTTCCGTTAAATCTAATTAACCACTAAGTTTGACTCATCCCTCTTTTTAAACAAAACCAAACATTTTTATAGCCACATCTGCAGTCAACCATATACTTGTTTTTTATATTTTTTTTATATTACTGCTGTATTTTTTTACTTCATGTTTCGTTGAAATTATAAAAGTGGTGTGAATGTTGGTGTTTTTCTTTAACCGTCTCGCTACACTACTTACACTTTTGCAAAGTAAATCAGTGACAATTGTGTATAATTATTAGCATCTGTTGCCGAAATAGGTCTATAGCCTGTATGTGCGCACACCCTCGGGCTTTCATGCAACAGTTTTATATTAGGGCGGATTTTTTTTAAAGTGTACCTTGAGTTTTCATGATGTCCCTTAAGTTTCGATTTTTTTTTCCTTACGTCATTAGAAAATACTAATATTTTTAACGTCACTTGATAGAGCATATGTTTGGTAGCATAGCAGTAATTTTTTTTTTTTGATTTTTGGTTAATTGATCATTTTTCAGTGCAATAACATTACTAATCAGCAGGTTTTTGCCATGTCCCATCGTCTCGTAGTAACATAAAAACTAGCATAACAGTTTAGTTATCAGTATGTAGATTGCTGTAGTTACAGTATTATACGGCCTTAATAATATATTTATGAAAAACCTAAACAAAAATTAATTACAATAACAAATAGATTTTAAATTCGTTTTTAAATCAAAGTCTGAGATTTCGACTGGGTGGAACTTTCCCCTGAGTAACGCGAGTTTTAGTGGTTTTATGAAAATATTTCTAAATCAGAAATATTTTCTTTCGTTTGCACCATAACAAAGCCGTCTGATTGGCTGCCGACATCTTGACAACAAATTACCAGTCTCGTTCACAACCCCTACATTGAGGACGCGTGCAGCGTGTGCACAAATTATATCCAGTGACAAACCACACTTTTTAAGGTAATTAAACAATCTTTTACATGTTTCATACTTAATTTACGAACAGTCAGTTACTCGTTTTTTAAATTGTTGCATTATTTCGTTGATATAACTACAGGTCATGGAAATATTAATGCAAACATATTTTTTGTTGGACTTTCGTTACATTCCACTGACTAATTCTGTTAAAAATGTTACTCAGTGGAGAAAATTGTTACATAATGGAACGCTAAAGCTGTATTCACGACGAACAGCGTTCCGTCAGATCTCTTTTATATTTGATTACGTAATTTAAATAGCTTCTTAATCATTTTAAAACTAGCTGAACTGAACGTGGATTTGTTTTTGTTGTGCGTGTATGTATTTGTTTTTTTTTTTTTGCTTGAAACATTGTCAAACAGTGACCATAGTAAGATTTTAGTTAATTTGTTTCATAATAACACAAGGATAGGAGAGTTAACTTTTTAAGACTTTTGTTATCTGTGTAAGAGCTTGTAATTTTTGTGTTGTTATGATTAAGAAGTTTATTTAGTTTTCTAGTTTACTATATATTCACAAAGCAAAATAATTTCAATAAGTCGATAAAGCAATCAAAATTGGCAAAAAAATCCTTCATTGTAACCAGAGCCCTTACTTTTCCACTGACCAATTTCAACATTCCAATGAGTAACTGTCCCTATACAAATAATTCAACATTTTGGGTTTATTTTTATTTGGTGTACAGTTTTTAATATTTTAAATATTGTTATGAAGAGAACATACTCTCTTTACTTTAAAATTTTATGACAAAATAGTAATCAATGACAATTTGAATAGTTATAAAGAAAAACACGCAAGTGATTAATCAACAAGTTAGTCAGAGGATATAAACATACAATAATATTATTATTTCATTACTTTATTCGAACTAAATGTTTATTATTCTCATATAAAAACCTACCTGAAATTTATAAAAGGATGACTTTTATTATACCCGATTTATTGAACTCACTGAGTAAGATAATAAATTGTTATTCAGTAGAACCAAAAATCCTCTAACTGAATTTCAATAATTTATTATGGCTAATTTGTAGCAGCTATTCAAATATTCTATACATTTTAGTATTGTTCACTTATTATACAATAAGAATTCAACTACACATATTGAAAAAAAAATACAAAAAAAATGAGGACCTGCATTTTAACTTAGGTACACTTTTAAAAAAATCCGCCCATTAAACAAACGAACTTAAGAACGGCAAACGAATTCCGTCCTCAGGATGTAGGACCTAACAGTCTCTAAGGAAGGCAATAATTTCTAAGATAGGTACATACATATATAACAATAAGAAAAAAAATATAAGTAACAGAAAAACGTCATCTTCATCATCATCATTAAAGCCGATAACGCCCACTGCTGGACATATAGGCCTCCTTCAAAAAATCAAGTAGCCAAGGGTAAGCGGGCCGCTGGGCACTGATGAACATTTTTTCTTACTGCTTGTAATTTGCTGAGGGTGTTTGCCATAATCGCCACGGGTTGGCGATCGCAGTATGGTGGTGAAATGTATAGAGATCGCTGTTCATTCTCTAGTTAGTCCCTTAGTCGCCTTTTCGACACCTGCGGGAAGAAATGGGAGTTGATTTGTGTAGGTGTAGCGTTTATACACTTAAGTGAGATAATGTGTAAGAAGAATATGATGTCGCGTGACGATTTCTTCAATTTTCTTACAACACTTTTTAACAGTTGTAATCGATTTGTTTTGCGTTGTAAATGAAATGCGTATCGAAGCTATATTAGATCGGTTCGATATTTTTTTTCTCTCTAAGCTGAAACTTAAAAAATGCGATCATTTTGGAAAAGCGGGCCTTAACGACACTTGTTCAGAATATTAATGACTTTCATTACACAATGCGTCGCAAAAGAGGGTAATGCGTTTATCAGTCTACGTATGTATGTTTGTTCCCTTGACGGCACTCTAGAGACCAAACACTTGGGCCGATTTTGATAACTCGTATGTAGTCACTCGATTTGATTCAATATTGTGAGTAAAAGACATGACAGTAATCACAATATGGCGATAACCTTCTTTAAAATTAACAATAAAGACCTAAATACATATATTGCCTGCAACTGCATGAGATTGTTTATAGTATTTAAGTTTAGTAGTCAACCTCTTAAAATAAAATTTTCCTGAGGTCAGGTTTATTTTTATTTACTGATTTTACTTACATCTCGTCGCCCGAAAACCCGCGCGCAAGAAATAATTAGACCACTTCTGCTAAAGACGACGCCGCGACGTAAAGACGACCTTTAAATCTTTTAAAAATAAAACTGTTGTCGTTTTGTTATCTCTGTGCGGGACACTGAACATCCTCAGACGTAACAATAAACCTTCTATTGTGTCTCGTTCAGTGTCCTTTAGCCGATTAAGACAAAAAATATATTCTTAAAAAATTGTAATGTAATGAAGCATTTTCTTTTTCTTCCATTTAACATTCTATTGGCGACGTGGTGTTCATTTACTGTAAGCCTATTATATACTAACTTCTGCCTTCGACTTCTTCTGCGTACATAAGAATTAGGTTCACTTTTAGCAAAAAATGATAACATTCGTTGAGCCATGTCAATAATCTGGTTAAAAAGTATCCTATGTATCAATCAAGGTTATAAACTACAAATTTCTTTCAAATCCGTTCAGGCGTTTTTTCACTATTGAGTATCTGGATCAGCTCCAACCCTCGATTACCCATATTATAAATTTTTCCTTGTTCACCGGAGTATTCCCTTCCCTATGGCGCAAAGCCTATGTTCGCCCACAACCTAAGGTTTCTAACCCCTCTATTCCCACTGACTTCCGTCCAATTTCTATCCTTCCCTTCTTATCCAAAGTGCTTGAGGCCTGTGTGCACAAAAAAATCTCTAACTTTTTCCATCTTGATTCCATCATAAGCCCGCTTCAATCTGGGTTTAGGCCTGGGCACAGCACTGTTTCCGCCCTCCTTAAAGTGACTGGCGATATAAGGGCAGGATTGGAAAACACCAAAGTTACTGTTCTAGTATTGGTTGACTTCTCGAATGTCTTTAATACCGTCAGTCATGACATCCTGTTAGCCATTCTTTCATTTGTTATGGTCTCTCCCAAAGCACTAGAATGGTTCTCCTCTTACCTTCAGGAACGTCAGCAGTCTGTTCATGCTGGAGATTCTTCTTCTTGCTGGCATGAATTGAAAACTGGCGTTCCTCAAGGCGGTATACTTTCTCCTCTTCTGTTTTCTAGTTTTATTAATCTTATAATTTCCGAACTTCAGTGTGCGTATCATCTGTATGCAGATGATTTGCAGCTCTACTCTCAAGGGAAGGTTGATAAATTGCCTGACGCTATTGTCAAACTAAACAGGGACTTGATAGCCATAAAATACTGGGCTGATAGCTTTGGTGTAGCAATGATGATCGCCTGACACTTCGTAGGGTTTACACCCTGCGAAGTGTCAGGCGATCATCATTGGCAGTCCTCGTAGCATTAGCAAGATGGTTGGAACAATCTTGCCACCAGTTCTTACGGTAAAATCGTTCCTTTCAGCACTGACGTGAAGGACTTAGGCTTGCATATAGATAATTCTCTTAACTGGCATACTCAAGTTGCTAGGGTAAGCCAAAAGGTTACTGGAACGTTGCGGGCTCTATACCGATTAAAAAACTTATTACCATCGACTACGAAGACAATGCTTGTGCAGTCCTTAATTTTCCCTATCATCGATTATGGGGATGTGTGCTACTATGACCTGAATGCAGATCTCGTCAACAAACTTGACCGTCTTCTCAATAACTGCATTCCATTCGTTTTCAATCTGCGTAAATATGATCATGTCTCTGCGCATCGGTCCCTTCTGAAGTGGTTGCCCATACGCCAGCGCAGAGAACAAAGGGCGCTGACTACATTGTTTTCATTTCTTGTTTCTCCCTCTTCCCCTGTTTATCTAGCCCCACACTTTCAGTACTTTTGCGCCAAACAAAATAAAAATCTACGCTCATCGCACAATCGTCTTCTTCAGTGTCCCACTCATCGCACAGACTTCATTCACTCTTCCTTCTTTGTCCGGTGTGTCTCTCTGTGGAATGCGCTCCCCCCTGAAATCAGGATGGCATCCAACCGATTGACCTTCAAAGTTAAAGTTCGCGAGCATATTCGCAAGAAGTTGGCAGTATCATCACAACGGTAATGTTTCGTCATTGTTTGTCTCGTTTGTTTTTAGTAAATTCGATTATGTATATATATTTATTTATGTATTTATATTTATATATAGTTAGGTATATATATTATGTTTATAATTTAAATATGTTAAGCGTTCATATTCATATATCCTCATAGTCATTGCACCTACCACTGTATGTTTCTGCACCACCCAAAGGTTGACTGGTAGAAAATGCCTATGGCATTAAGTCCGCCTCTGTACATTAATGTGCTTGAAGTATTAAATAAATAAATAAATATCCGACCATCCATTTATTCCTCCGTTCCGGGCGTTCCAGTAAAAGAAATGGTAGCAGTTTCATATTTTAACTGATGTGTACCCAAAGGTGTGTCCGTCTGTCACAGGGCTGCGTTTATTTTGACCGTAATAAGAGAGACACTTGAAATTCTCACAAAGATGAAGGTACTACTATAGCCGCTATAAAAGAATAAATGAAATCAAAATAAAGTTACAACAAATATGTAGTGTTAAATAGCGTACGAATGGGAAGGTGCCCTTCGCACGCGAGTCGGACTCACACTTGGCCGCTCTTTGGGCGCTACATACAGAGCATCTTTAGTTCAATGTGATTATTGTACTGTTGTCAACTCATTTATCTGTTAGTGACACATGTGCATGTTTTATTTTACAATTACATGCCTGTCGAGCGTGATCGAAAGTGTTATAGAATTCGTGCTAAAGCATTGAAATATAATGCGCAGACGATTGTCAGAAATAAACAAGTTTTGTGTGAAATTGCAGACAAATTGAATTTTAAAAGTAATTACTTAAATACAAAACGATAGAATGTAACCAAAACAAAAAAGAATAAGTTCACAATTACAACATTAATTTTTGTTTATGTGAAACCCGAAACACGGGTCTAGTATTTCTATGTAAAGAATCTATGAAAAAAATTTCAAAACTGTATCATTAATAATCACAAAGTTATAAGCTTGATAAGTTACCTGGTTGTCCACGCAAAAACATGTGCAGATCACCACAAACAGCTAGTGTACGTACCATCTCCGTGTAATGGACATTTGAATACGAGAAAGACATGATAATTTTAAAATCGAAACAAAACACTAAGGCCCGCGACTTGGAAGCGTAATTAAATATTTTTGGTACAAAATATAACATGGTGTAAAAATTATTGGAATCGATTCAGTTACTGATTCTGAACAAACTATATTCAGGTTTCGCATATACTAAAAATAATCTTGTATATTTTAAAAAACGAACACATATGATAGTCCCCTAAAACGCCCTCCCTTTGTCGCTTTCTAGTGTTATTATACTTTAAACTATCTAGCAGAACGAGCAAGAGACTCTCTGCCTTCATCTTCTTAATCAACTTCAAAAAAAAAACCGGCCAAGTGCGAGTCGGACTCGCGCACCGAGGGTCCCGTACAAACCTGTAGGTATTCTCGGTTTAAAAATAAATGTTTTTTTTTTTAATTTTAAATTTCAGTTGATTTCAGAAAGGTAAATTGCGGTTTACGATTTATGACGTTTTAAAAAAAAACGACTTACTCGATTTCGTTCAAACCAATTTTCGGTGGTAGTTCACATGGTAATGTACATCATATATTTTTTTTAGTTTTATTATTCTATTATTTTAGAAGTTACGGGGGGGGGACACACATTTTACCACTTTGGAAGTATCTCTCGCGCAAACTATTCAGTTTAGAAAAAAATGATAATAGAAACCTCATCACCATTTTTGAAGACCTATTCATAGATACCTAGAGGATACAATCCCGGGATCCCGAATCTCGGGATCCCGGGATCCCGACCGTTTTCGGGCCCCGAAAATCCCGGGACTGTACTTGGCTAATCCCGGGATTTTCGGGATTGCCACAAACAAGTCTAATTTGTATTCCGTAGTCCGTTGCGCCTTGTCAATAGCCTTTCCTAGATTATATGAATAGCATTTATTAAATAACGACAAAAAACAACCCTTAGATACGCCGTCGTACGGTACTTACCTACTATACATAGTACACACTAAACAGGTACAGTCCTAATATACATATGTTTGTCGTAGAACTTGGAAGGGACTTAAAGGAAAAGTTACAGCTGGAAATTAATAAGAGTATGAAATTCCCAGATCCTGAAGTACAAGTACAAAATGAATTGGGTTTGGCAAATATTGTAGTATGAGACGTGAAATGAGCCTGTTCAAATATGGAGGAGTTCGTGGATATCACTTAGAAACAGCATATAAGTATCTACACGTATTGTCTATTCCTCCAACCAGCGTAGAACCTGAGCGAGTGTTTTCAGCTGCTGCTTATGTTGGCAATAAACTACGAAACAGGCTTGGAAGTCAAAGATTGGATGCTTTGATATTTTTCTGCGATAATATTTCCGAAATTTTAATTTTTTTTTTGTGTTGTCTTTTGATTGCTTGCAAAAGTATATTTTTTTTGTTTTGTCTTTATCTTTTTTTATTATATTTTGATTTTTGTTGTGCAAAGGTATTAAAAAGTTTTTTTTTTAATTATTTAAGTTGTTTCCTTCATTTTAGCCCAATTAGAAACCACATAGTCTAATCCCGGGATAGTCCCGGGATCCCGGGATTACGCTTCAAAAATCCCGTAATCCCGGGATTGAAAAACATGCTCGGGATTGTATCCTCTATAGATACCCCACACGTATGGGTTTGATGAAAAAAACCATTTTTGAGTTTTAGTTCTATGTATGGGGAACCCCTATATTTATAGTTTTTTTTCTATTTTAGTGTGAAAATCTTAATGCGGTTCACAGAATACATCTACTTACCAAGTTTCAACAGCATAGCTCTTATAGTTTCGCAAAAAAGTGGCTGTGACATACGGACGGACGGACAGACAGACAGACAGACAGACATGACGAATCTATAAGGGTTCCGTTTTTTGCCATTTGGCAACGGAACCCTAAAAAAAGCGTTCAGCGTATCCTATTGCGTTTCAAAGCCTAATTGTTGTAGAAGCTTATAGACACTCGCTGTTGTATCGGGTGGGCTATGAGTGCTATGACTGACGATTGATGTCGGGACGTTCGTTGTATGTACTCATACGCTAGTTGCGTGGTAAACTGTGCTTGCACAATACAGCATTTTGCGTCAAGTCAGTGTGATGCGTAGTTCCCACGTAGCGATGTAGGTATCGTCACAATATAAACAGTAGTTTTCTACGAAGAGTGGTGTTTATTCACTATCTGTTGTGTCCCCTGAGCCACATAAAAAGCATTACTTATGCGAACCTACGTAATCTTATAAGTGAACACTTCTCATTCTTCTAAGAGCTGTGGAGTGTGGAGGTCAGGCGGAATTGTTCAGCCATTATTAGTTCATTAAATATATGAGCACAACGGAGAAGCTCTTGGAGGTATCTTTTACCGGGTACGGCTAGGTGCAACGTAACGTGAAATGTAACACACGTTACAAGAAAATACAACAAACAACATAAACAACAAATTGACAAATAGCTGTGCTATTTTCATGTGCATTAAGCGGGCTAGCCCTTTCTTCCGTGAGGCTTTTATTTAGGTGTAAAGTTCTCGTTGCGTTTTTATTATTTATTTCTGCATGAGTCTTCAATGTTTTTGTTGGTAGCGTATGCAGCTGACATAGGGTAAACAATTTAATTTAAGTTATTTTGTTTCGTACTGTCAAGTTATTCTAACTAACTGAATAGTCAGCTGTGCTGCTGGACAGTTTGTTGCGTCACTTCCTAACAGCTAATGCACTAGGAAGTGGTGAAGCAAAAAGCAGTAGGTACTGCGCTCTGTCGTCACAGTACGAGAACGGCATAGCAACATCGCGCCATTCAATTAAATCATTGTTTCTCTTACGAGAAACAATGATTTAATTATAATATAAGGATAGCAGAATAATCTGAAACGCGTGTAACTTCTCTTTTTTCCACCGTTTTTTTTTTTTCATAAATCTCTTTCCTTGTCTTTCAATATATAGGAATTAATACTTATTTTAAAGATGAGGAAAATGATTTGTATCTATCTATATTATTTTTTGAAAGTAGTCAAATACTCGCTTCAGTACCAGTTTGATGCTTATATAGATACGCGTGTTCCAATACCCAACTGTCAGCTTTGGCTTCCCCTTTAAATTCATTAGTCAAGATTATGCTATTGTTAGCTTTAATCGTCCTCTGCCACACAAAGGCCTTCCATCGTAATTAAGGAAACCCGAATTCCTGTATCTTTTTAGTTCCGCATGAGATCCGCTGAGAGCTGTTATCTAAGTACAAGAAAACCCGTTTTGATGCCAACGTTTTAGAGTAAATAGACGGAAAACCTTGTGAAATAAGTACCTTTGACAAATAAAGAATTTCAGGCACCACTGAGATGTTTTAACAAAAGAGAACGATATAGAATGTTCATCCTTACATTAGAATCAGAGAGAATTGTTGAATAAATAAATGTTTTTGTTGTGGATATGACAATAGCTACGACTTCGTAACGTAGTCGCGCACACTTTTTCTAAACAATGTTAAGTAATTTATTTGAGGTGAGCCATTAAAATTACTTTTAAACGTCACAATTTACAAAAAATGTAAGACTGATTCTTAGCGCACCTTCCTAAACTTAGTTTCATATGGAGAAGAATAAGCAACTAACTGCACCGTTACTCTTTTACAATATATTACAATATTTTGTAAGACGATTTAAGTACACAGAATAAAATTACTATACTCAAAATTAACAAAATATTCGAAATTAAGCAAACACATTCATATGACTAAAGTACTTGGGTTTTTGCTAATTCGCATAAAACTGATAGTATGCTTATTATTGAGGTAAAATTAATAAGCAAGATGTTAAGACATCGAAGAGTTTATTGAATTTAAACTAAGGAGAGTTACTTTTTCAAAGTGTCAAGTTCACCGCAGCTTCGACCTTGGGTAATCTTTATTATTTAGAAGTAAACTGTAAATATCTCATGCGACGCTCAGCGTATCAGACAATGTGTTACTTGCAAATAAATCTTCACGAATACATTCTTTCACTGTTTTATTGAACACGTCAGGGATTTCACGATAAAGTGTCGAAAAGACAAAGGGTCCGTATTTATAGTTTCAACTACTTTTTTAGAAAAGTCGCGGGTTTAATTACTTCACATAACGCATAATCACGCCTGTAATCCTCTGAAGCTAACGCTTCAGAGGATTACAGCTTTAGCAGAGATGTAACTTAGCATGCACACCTACATTTTGCCGTTATATTAAAGTCCAATGTAATAAGCGGTGAGCTAACTGCCACCAACCAGCCATAAACCCAGCCTCCGGGATTCTAATGAGAAATTCCTGATAGGAAAAGCCAATAAATAACACTTTACCCGACCTAGACAATCGTACCCGGGACCTCATGTTCAGCAGTAGTGCCGCAAGCAATATCAACGAGGCAGTCAAGAAACAAAATCTTAGAGGAAAACCTTTGATGTATTAATGACAAACCCCTACTAGTCACTGACAGCTAGCACGAAGCTGCTTCACATATTTATGTAATTCAAAATGAAGTTATCACCTTGAAATCTTTTTCGAAACACTCGGAAAGAGTTGAAGAAGAATATAAACAGTAACAAAGTAGCAAACAACAAACTCTCAGTGTTTATGACAATAGAAACACGCTTGACAAAATACAAACATTTAAGGAAGTCGCATGTACAGAGACAAAGTATTCATTAAATTATTCCCATGTAGAACAATTTAATTTACTCACTGCTGAACAGAGAATTTATAAACGTACCTCGGTTTTAGTTTTATGTACTGTATTTATGGTAATATTTTTGGAGATCGAAATGTGTAAAACAGTTAGGTTGTGGAACTGTCTCAATAGTTACAATAATTATGAAAAATATAGTAACCCCGCTGTCAAAATGTCTGCTCCAGTGAAATAATAAATGAGAAAATAACAATCAAGTTTTGGCCGCGGCATCGTCAGGTTAGAGATCGGAAAATATCCCAAGGTATCTAGATAATACTGCGATTAACAGTACCCTATATAAAATGTCTGTGTATCTTTCATCCAATTACGTTCAACTTTTTTGCGTGATTGATTGAGTAACAAACATCCAAATATACAAACTTTCGCATTTATAATATTAGCAAGATAACAAGTACATCACGCCTGTATTCCCGAAAAGGTTAGACAGAAGTGTACCTACAGTACACTCACATTTCGCCAGTTATGTTTTAGGCCCATGTAATAGGGGGCGATCAGAAATTATGAGATCCGTAGGAAAACCAAGGTTACCAACATAGCCCGAAGAATTGCCAAACTTAAGTGGTAGTCGGCAGGGCACATTGCTCGCAGGGCACATTGCTCGCAGAATAGATGGCCGATGGGGTTGGAAGGTTCTGGAGTGGCGACCGCGTACTTGAAAACGTAGCGTTGGAAGGCCTCCCACAAGATGGCCCGATGACCTGGTGAAGGCCGCAGGAATACGTTGGATGCGAGAGGCACAGAACAGGTCGAGGTGGGGGTACTTGGGGGAGGCCTATGTCCAGCAGTGGACTTATTTTGGCTGAAATGATGAATAGGGGGCGAGCCTACTGCCATCAGTCGGGCAAAATCCAAACTCCAGGTTATTACTGAGAAAACCCTTATGGAAAATGCAATGACACTGTCCTAACTGGTAATTGAATCCAGGACCTTATTCTTAGCAGTAAAGCTTGTGACCACTAGATCAACGAGACCGTCAATCAAATCACTGAGTTGTAATTAGCATTTAATTCAGTCATCTGTAAGTAAAGGCATCAAAATAAGTGAAGTGTAAGTAAACAGTTACATTACTTACACTACACTTAACTAACTACGAGTTATTATTACTTAGAAACTGAAATTATAATAGTGAGCGTAGATTCTCCGTGTTCGATGGTCCTGCGTAGTCGCTACGGCGTAGCTGAAATCCGTGCTACGTGCTACGGCGTAGCTGATAAGTAACGTAACGTGATCGTATTACGAGTACTTTGACATAGGAATATTGTATAATATTGGTTTTCCTCCAATGGTTATTTGTGTACATGGTTGTGTGTGTTTGAATGCACGTAAATATGGTAACGTATTTATAAATTTATTGATATTCATAGCCTATCCGAGTCGATGTCACTCAAGTCGCTGTAAATAAGGATAAGAATAAAATGGAAACTGGCCAAGTGCGTGTCGGACTATGCACATTGAAGGGTTCCGTAGTTTAGATGAATTTATCACAAGACCAAATTTAATCATTCTAATTGAAAAACATGTACTCATGATATACGCCACGCTCATTCTCCAACTGTAAATGTAAGTTTGTCGTCACAAAAATGAATGTGATACTTATACTTAAAGATTTTCGCTCCTTGTCCTCTACTTTGCTTTTTGCAAAATTTTATGGTTCTAGGTCAACGAGAAACACCCTATGAGTTTTGATTTATCAGCGATTATCCAAATATGTCACATACACGTCCGTATTTTTATTGTGTTGAAACAGAATCTTTATTTTTTTAAGAGCTCCAATGGACCGTATTAACGTATTTGATAATTATTTATATTCCATATCATCACGCTCATCATCATATCATCATCTTGACAATAAGGGTCTTGGCAGACTGACCGACAGACGGACATCGAAGTTATCTCAGAAGGATTCCATTTTTGCCGTTTGAGGGACGGAAACCTAAAACAAAATAAGAAATACAGACATCGAGCTAAAATATTTTAATTATCATAATATGAAAACAGTTGAACAGCAATAGACATCACCATTTCAAAATTGCGAAAAATCTGTCAATTCATTTTCATTCAGTGAATTGACAGATTTTTTGTAAAGTAATACCATATTACAATGAAGCAATGGATGCGGATTAAATCTGAATAAAATGCGCCGGTGTTGTCTCGTCGTGTATATTGCGATACATTATCATGCATGACTGGCGCACTGATTACACGGAAGAGCCACTAAACCCGTCATAATATAAGCTTAGAGGCTATATTATTATTTGTCAGTGCGTTTGCTCGCTGGGAGGGGCTCGTGGTTATATAATACCACCAGCATGGAACTATGTTTTAGGTAAACGTCTGTAGATGGGTGACCATTCATTAAATTCCGAGCCTCCTCCCTCCCTCGGACAGTAGGTACACTAAGCAGTTGGTCCTGGCTGTCATTTGGACACAACACATTTTCGATCACACTGCGAAGTATTTTATGGAAGTTACAAATCCATTGCCACATTTGTTTAAAAAATCGCCTGACCGACAACATAAAAGAAGCAATGAATATTGTTTAGTTATCAAATGAAAGCGATTGCAACATAAAATTGTCCAGTAAATACAGTGTAGATGTGACTATTCGATGTGACAATTGTCATTTAAATTCCAACACAACAAAATATATTTATTTTCGCACCTGCGTCGCCCCCGCTGTTCTCATGGCCGTCTGAAACTCGTCGGGTGTTATATTTCACTAATCTTAATTGAATAACTGGCGGAGCACTGAATCTCATTAATTGTTGTTTGTCGTTGCTCACGGCGCGTCATCCTCCACAACCCTTCACACTGCAGCGTGTGAGGGCACACATTGTGTATGATACAGGTTCGTAGTATACCGGCTGGTGGGGCTGTACACACATGATTGGTATCGATATTTTGGGACAATTCAACGAGAAACTACCTTGCTGGTTTAATTACTGCAAGTTCTACTGCTGAGCATAAGATCCTGGGTTCGATTTCCAGGGCAGCCCGTGTCATTGGGTTTGTCTATCTGGAACTACTCAATAGCAGCCCGTAGTCAGTTGTGCCCGGCTGTTAAAATTGGGCTCGCGCCTTAGCACATGTGGTTTAAAAATAACTGGCGAAATGTGAGTGAACAATAGGTTAACTTCTGCCCAACGTTTCGGTAACACGAGGCATTGCGCCTTGTGTTACCGAAATGTGTATTATGTAGAGATGAGGCGTATATACTAGAACAGATACAGGAAATAGGTATTTAACGAGACTAGGTTGCACCTATTCCAACTTATAAATACTAGATCCACCTAGTCTCACTGTGCCTACGCAGTACACAGCACCAGCGCCGCGGTTCGCGCTAATCGAAGTACCGACTACGTGGCGAAGCGAGATAGCAGCATAGTCATAGCTCATTAATGTTTGCCAAAATCATTCGTGTGTCAGTCACTTGAATTTGAACTCTAATTCAAAGTACATAAAAGTAACGCGATGCGCACTAGTGTTTACATAAATCAAACATGTGCCTGTCATTTGAATTTGAATCCTATTTCAATGGCATAAAAGTAACATGACATGCACTGTGTTGTGCTAGAATATATACTGTCCTTTTTTAACTACACTATTCCGCAGTCCTTCCATCCTTGTCAGACTCGAGACTAGTCCGGAATAGGCGTATTTTATAGAATAGGTACTTTGACAATACTCGATCCTAATGAAGACTATGATGATGCAGTCTAGTATCAAGTACGGACTCATGCAAATGTGATCTCGCTTGACTTGACGTCGCAAACACGTACTATCGGACTTATTTAGTGATCAGTTTCCGTCTGAAATTTTGATAAATCATTAAGAACTTAGATCTATTTTTTATTGTGACATTAATTAATGTGTTTATTGTTTTAAAAATGGCTCCCAAAAAAAGAAGTGTCGTTTGTGATCATGTTACGGACAAAGGCCAACATGTATTAATTTTACGTTGATAGTCCTAAGCCTACGTAAATCTAAGCCTGCGTAAATTATGAAGGTACAATTTATTACTGCTGACGTACGTATCAACACGTATCGGTTGTACGCAAAGACTAATCATCTATAAAGTATGCGTATTTCATGGACTAGGTGGACTAGGTGGCATAGGTATTTGGATCTAGTATTTGTACGGACTTGGATTAGGTGCACCTAGTACAAATTTTACCTAGTACGACCCATCTCTAGTATTATGTATTGTAAACGAGCAAATATAATCATTTCAAGTAACTATACTACATGAAATGATGAGTTCCGCAAATCATTTTTTATTTTCACTTCGATGGCCACACTGTAAAGTTTCGGCAAGTAATTGTATGTGACCCTGTTTTGTAATAGATATTTCTGTAAAAAAAAAATTATTTCAAAAAACTTTTCTAAATTATAGCGTTATAAAAACGCGAACGCGAACGTTATAACACGAGATTATTTTTTCGATCCTAAGTACAATTTGATTAAACAATAATTTATAAAAGCAGTTTTGAACCAGACTCCGCAATCTTTAGCATAATAATGGTCAAAAGTCATGCATAATTTTATTAAAAGTCTCTCCAATATAATTTTAAATTACACCTTGCATCACTATTTATGACTTTAATAAATTCGCAGATAAAAGTCAATATATTTGCTATATAAACTTAAACTTAGTAAGATATGACGGTAGATATTTATAAGGCGTCATTGACTGGACCTTATATTACAATCAAACTGTGTATAAAGCTAGATTCACATTACCAATCATAAACTATGCGATTAAACAGACTTCGAAGCGAGACCATCAGTCTCGCGTCTGACACCACTCTCGTCCAAATGCTTAGCATAAACAGCTTATAACGTTCCCACTGCTGGGACAAAGGCGTCCTCTCTGTGAGAGGGAGTGGACTGTAATCCACCATGCGAGCTCAGTACGGTATGGTAGATGTCAAATGTCTTCAAAGTTTTGATTCTAGGCCATGCCGTTTTCCCCACGATGTTTTCCTTCAATGTTTTGAGAGCAGCAAAAAGATGTGGATATGAAATTAGAAGACTTAATTATTACTTAATGCACTGTTAGATTATGAAAGCAAGTTCGTATGTTAATCAAATGTACATGAACCCCGCAGCACGTCAGACTGTCACCCATTTATCTTGAAGTGTTTGAGTGTAGAACTCGCCTAAGGTGCACATCACTAAACGTTATTTGACAAATCAATAAGGAGAGTACGTATTGAAAGTTAGATCGTAAATAAGATTCGAATGATAAAACTCTAAGTTAATGGTTTCTCTCAGAATGCTAGAAAATATCTAAAGATAATACACAAACTAAAACGAACTAATTTGAATCTCTTTCTCTCGAGAACTGCCAGGGTCATATACTCCCGTTGAATGACTTTATCATGAAAAAGTCATTCAAGTTGTATGAGTGATTTTTATGCTTACAGTTCTGTAAATATTTTTGCCAATTATTCTTTACTGTACCCTTCTAAAAGTAGTCCATCTCTTATTTACATTCCGAGCTCCTTTTGAATTTGAAACAGCATTTATTTTAAAAGGTAAGGCTTTGATATTTGATAAGGGTCTCTCAAGCTAGGATTTGACAGATATTGTGTTCTTTGTTTGAAAATTGCAATTTCTGAATAACAATATCTCTTTGAAGAAACAAGAGGTTTTGTTAAGAATTTTCATCAATACGATCTCTTTTTCTTGACAGACATATTTATACGATAATAACGATCACTTCAAAATAAAATATACACAAATCATTAGAGATTGTTTCTACTTTCAAAAGTTCTCCAAAATTCAGCTCGTATACAGGTCAATGATTGCATAGCTCTCGTGCAAAGTGTTGTGCTAAGCAGCGACCGCTTCAAACGCCGGCTCTATTTTATTAAAAAGCCTTAAATTGCTATGAAAATGTTGTGGAATTATTTACCTACCTACTTTATGAAAATTTGAATGGAGAGGTTGAAACCTAGCGTTTATATCACATCACTATTAAATGTACAATATCAAGATACTAGCAAAGATTTTTAATGCCAATGCAAACTAAATACATACGTGTCAAATGTAAATTGTTTTATTACGTCCTAACTGAAACAAAGTATTTCATGCAGAAGAATGACTTCTATCACAGCTTTATTGTAACTGATAATTAACCTATGGGATAATACATAATCAGTCTATATTGTTCCCACTGCTGGGACACAGGCCTCCTCTCGGTGAGAGGGAGTGGGCCGTATCTACAACGCGGGCCCAGTGCGGATTGGTAGATGTCACATGTCTTTGAATTTTTGGTTCTAAGACATGCCGGTTTCCTCACGAAGGTTTCCTTCACCGTTTTGAGAGCAGTGGTGATGAAATTATTTACACAGAGTAAAGCGCCTGCCTGGGGTCGAATCCACGACCTACAACTCGTAAGTTGCGGCCGATACCACTAGGCCACCACTTCTCAATTGAGACCGATACCACAGTTGGAGCCGATACCACAGGTAGGAAAATGTGTGTGATATAGGATAATTTTAATAATGAAATGAATGTATCACCAAGAAAATCACTTAGAGTTCAATCATTAAACGTGGCATCATAATATGACTACACACAACATCAAAAACATCACGCCGGTATTCTTCGAAGGGTTAGGCAGAGGTGCACCTGTAGTATACGTACATTTTCCCAATTACACTGACTACCATACTATTAAAACAAGGTTAGTACTGGACTTGTCGCGAGATTTGCTCGAAAGAGACACCGTAGCCCTGGCATATGGGTAACAGAAGGAACACGGGTGGGTTTTAGTCAGTAAAAGTCTGACACGCCCTCCCGCTCCGCCCAGAGTGGGAGAAATCATTTGAGGACTTCCAATCCAACAAAAAAAAAATAAAGAGAAAAAAAATGGGTTGGGCTTTCACATACGTAGATCCTTTTAGAGGATGGGAGTGGGAAAGGGATAAGGGGACCCCCCCTTATGAAGAAATGATGGGGAAAATAGCAGCTTTCCTCCCCCCACCTTGAACCTGTTAAAGCATTTTAATGACTTTAAAATATAACCACTAAAGTGATTGTCCCGCCTTAACTTTCTAGCCTAACCATGTCGCATCGGCGAATTAATAGAAAATATCTGGATGACCGAGCTTTGCTCGGTATTTTTGGTAAATTGTGTTTAAAATAAAAAGTTTATGTTCAAGTTGATTATCGATAAAGTTGATCATTGAAAACATGAATAAAACGACATTTTATAAAAATAAATCCTAGCTAGATCGATTTATCGCCCCCGAAACCCCCTGTATACTAAATTTCATGAAAATCGTTGGAGCCGTTTCCGAGATTCAGATTATGTATATATATACAAGAATTGCTCGTTTAAAGGTATAAGATAACGAGAGAAGTAACAACACATAATAATAAATTAAACCGCCGAAAAACTGAAAAGAATAAAATAATAAACCTTAAAATTATGGCTTTGAGTGATCTTTGTTCATTGATTTTTCAGCGCAGACTCAAAATTTGATTATTTTATGCTGAAAAGGTTTTTCGGCGGTTTAATTTTTTGTTAAAAAGTTTTATTTTATAATTTTTTGTGGCTTTAATGTACTAATAATACTTGGCAAGGTATACCCTATCCAACCTCAGACCAAATAAAAAAGGTCGACCAAATAAAGACGGAGCGCCGCGCTCTCGCAGTGAAGCAGGGTAAAGGAAGCCAAATTAGAAATAGGAAGCCGATCGTGTTCCAGTGCGTCGCGTGACACCGAATACGCTACACGTCATAACCCTAAAATTGGTAATTATTGTAAAATGCCTTCCTGTGTCGTAAAAACTTGTAAAAACAATTCTGTAATACAAAAAAATCCATGTGGGATAACTTTTCACTAGTAAGTGTTTCATTTTGTTTAATTTGAAATAAAAATACAAAAATATTTCGTAATGCGTTTTTGGAACACAAAACCTCGCATAATATCTTCGGTGTGACCAGTATATCCGTAAACAAAACTCCCCGAAATGCGGGTAGTTTAAGAATTATTATTTTTAAAATTGTTTGTGTATTGGTTAAATCTTTTTTAGTTACTACGAAAATTATTATTATCTATTTTCGACGTCAAATAAACAGAGTAAGCATTCATAAATTACTCGGGTTTAAATATTTTGTAATATAACATGAATACAATACGATAAGCTATAAGTATGTGATTATTAGGATAATTATTTCTATATGCAAGTACAATATAAAACGGTTTTATGTAAAATATAGTTTTGGATTAATTTATTTCTCAACCTTTTCATTTGTTACATTTGAAAACAAAGTGTTTTTATTATTTTAGTTTCCCAAGAGACCTAAAGTGGAAACAAAAGTGGATTGAGATTATTAGGTTAAGCCGAAATAACGAAACTTGGTTGCCATCAAAATTTAGTGTTGTGTGTTCCACACATTTTACAGATAATGATTTGTATGTTTCTAAATGTGGGCTGCGTCGTGTGATGAAAAATACAATACCAAAAAAAATATGAACCCATGTTGCTATTAGATTATGTTATATGTTTTGTACCTTCTAACATTCGATCAATATTCTTTTTAGGTTCTTATTGACCAACCTGGTAATGCTATTGATATTGCCGTTTCTGAAAACGTTGACGTTTTTTATGGTTTATCGGGTCGCCGATTACGAAAACAACAATTATTTCACAAAAATTGCACAAAAACATAAAACAAAAAGACAAGAAGATTTATACAAAAAAAAAATGCACAAAATTACACCTAAACAAAAAAATTATGATTAAAAATCAATGAAAATAAACAACCAAACCAATTTTTTTTTTCAAATTAATAAAATGGCAAAACCAAAAGAAATACCTAAGCTACCTAAGAACCTACTTATAAGTTCCAATCGCTACCAATAGATGGCGTTGGATCGTTTTAAAACGCGGTAACGTTGTGTTTTTTCGAACTAATATAAAGTGAATAAACAATAGCTTCTGGCCGCGACTTCGCCCGTGCAATTCTACTTCCTTTCTTAGCGTTGGTCAACGCTACGTTACGCTACGATATAACCGAACTCCACGCCGACGAAGTCGCGAGCAAAAGCTTGTTGGTTATATTGCTGGTGCTGTAGTACATTACTTATCAAAAAAGTTAAAATGTGAATCTTGTATCTCGAGACTTTTATCCACTCAGAGACTTTATTTTCATAAGTTAATTACGGTCAGGGACAAAGGTGGTTTACATTTTCCGTCAAAAGATATTTTTGCAATTTTTTCCGCTTGAGAAATCGTAATAAAAAGAATCGTCAAAGATGACATAATAATAAAGTCAGAGAGACAACATTTATATGTCGTTTCTCAAAAAACCTTTATATGGGCAAAAAAATTTATTTTTAATTTGGAAAACGAACTCAATTTCGCCGGCATTTCACAAAGTAAATTTTATACGTACTGTTGTTGAAAAATATATAATTATAAGATTCCACCATATTTCAAAACTAGATACTATATCCAGAAGTCGGGATAAAAAAGACCGGAAATTAATGCAACTCAAAAGTTTTTAAAATTTGTATCTTTTATTTTTATTAAAAGTAACTACCCAATCGTAAAATAGTGTTTTATTTAAAAGTATTTCTATGTCATAAAAAATCATAATTATTTAATCAGAAATGGGGAAAAAAGTTTTTGGTGGCAACATTTTTTCCTTCGCACACAGACGCAATACAAGTGTTGCGACACTGAGGTTACGCACACAATTCTCTAAATGGTGCTTCACTTTTCGAACGCTATTGTTGGCGTACGCGCCGTCTACCTTTTTTATTTAGTCTGAGTATCCAACAAAAAAAGAATTATCAAAATCGGACTACTCTGTATAAAGTTATGCGTGGTTATACATTACAATCAGTGAGTGAACAATCAATCATCCCCTGTTTTCCGACCCTTAGGGTTCGATTTTGTTTTCAAAATTTATATGGGACCACCTTGGGAGTATACCCTTTCCAATAAAAGAAGAATTGTTACAATCGGACCACTATGTAAAAAGTTATGCGTGGTCATACATAAAAAAAAAAGTTTGGTTTCACGAATTGGCAAACAGCCTGTAATAGTCAGCGAATTATTTGGAGTTGTTTAGTACCTGCTTGAAAATTATTAACATATCTACCTGCACAATAAACCGGGCTTGTGGCTAAGTAATAACAGCCGCACGGGTTGATCGTCCAGGTTAAGCTACGTTTGCCGCGGTTGGCCCGTGGATGGGTGACAATCTTTAAATACCAAGACCCTTCCGTGCCTCGGAAATCACGTTAAGCCGTTGGTCCCGGCTGTCTTTCGTAGATCTTAGACAGTCGTTACGGGTCGTCAGAAGCCCGAAAGTGTGAAAACCAGTCTGACCAAGGGGTATTGTATTACCCAGTAACTGGGTTGTGGAGGTCAGATAGGCAGTCGCTCCATGTAAAATACTGGTAGGTACTCAGCTGCATCCGGTTAGACTGGAAGCCGACCCTAACATAGCTGGGAAAAGGCAGGCAGATCATGATCTACCTGCACAATAAACTGCAGCCTCTACTTACCTACCCACTGCACATCAGCATCATCATCATACATCTAATTACCTAGATTACTCTAAATATTTTGTTGTTGAACGTTACGTTTCGCTCCCATCAGCGCATTGAAATTTTAATTCTTACAATCTTCCTTGACCCACAAACTCGGGTTGGGTGGTATTAAAATTCGTTTCTACATGAAAAATCCACGTCTGGAAGTTAATTAATGTTTGGGTTTCGAAGCTTGGTAGAGATGGAGATATCTAATTATAATAAATTGTAATATACTCGTATTTTTAAATTGGACGTTGATGATACATTAATTACAGCAAAATTTTTAGGGTCATAAGTTCTACGAAACCCGTTCCGATGCTAGTTTCCCAGGTCCGGTAGTGTTGTTGGGTTTTTTTATCTGCTAGCTTCAGCCCGCAACTTCGTCTGCGTCAAATTTTTGCTCCCCTGACCCTTCCACCGCATCGAATTGCCTGCCAGTTTTCGTCCATTTTTCGTTGCTGCTCCACTCCTTTTGGTCGTAGCGTGATGTTATACAACCAAACCTTCCTCAATAAATAGACTACCCAACACTAAAAGAATTTTTCACATCGGACCTGTAGTTCCTGAGATTACTGCGTTCAACCAAACAAACTTTTCAGCTTTATAATAATAGGTCTTTACCTATGAAAATGCCGTTTTGTATGAAAAAAATTAAACGATTTTTTTTTTCATGTATTTTTTATTTGGATTAGTCGAAATAATCACCCATGCAATCAATGCATCTTTGCCAACGCAGTAGCAGTTTATTGATGCCCTTCTTAAAAAAATCATCTGGACGGGAGGCAACAAATTCTTTAAAGGCATTTTGTACTGCTTCTCGGGTATTGAATTTTTTTCCGCCAAGAAGTTATCCAAATTCTGGAAAAAGTAGTAGTCTGTAGGCGCAAGGTCTGGTGAGTAGGGCGGATGACGGAGAGCTTCCAACCCCAGTTCTTGCAACTTGGAGACCGTCTGCTGTGCAGTATGAGGTCGCGCGTTGTCGTGCAGGAGCAGCGGAGACGAGCGATTGACCAAGGCTGGTTGGAGATGTGCCAGCTTCTCCATCATTGAGTTCAGTTCTTCATAGTACACATCTGCAGTAATGCTCACCCCGTTTGGTAAGAAGCTGTGATGAATCACACCGGCGCTAGACCACCAAACAGTGACCATCACTTTTCTAGGGGTAAGTTGTCGTTTAGGGCATTGTTTAGGTGCTGAACCAGGATCCAACCAACTTGCTGAGCGCTTGCGGTTATCAAACAGAATCCATTTTTCATCGCAGGTAACAATGCGGTTCAAAATTCCTTCATTTGTGTGTCTGTTGAGCAGTGCAAGGCACGTCTCGACGCGTACTTCGCGCTGGCGATCATTGAGTTCGTGGGGCACCCAAGCTTTTTTACCTTGCGAATTTGACGCAAATGGACCAATATTGTTTTGACACTAACGTCGAAAGCTGCTGCTAATTCAGCCGTAGATTGTGTATCATCAGCTTCCACAATCGCCTTTAATTCGTCATTGTCGACCAAAGTCGACGCGGACGACCGCGAGGTTCATGTTTCAGGTCGAAATTTCCAGAACGGAAGCGAGCAAACCAATAACAGGTGGTGCGTTGGTTTGTAGTGTTAGCTCTGTAAACGTCGTTGATGTTGCGTGCCGCTTGTGCCGCGTTGCTCTCACGACGGTACTCATATTCCATAATTACTCGAATTTTTAGCGTATCCATGATGACGAAAAAGATTGAAATGCGATGAAAATGTAACACTAATCAATAAACAAATGACTACTTTTGGAAAAAGAATTCCATGTTTTTAAAATAAAATTAATTTGAAATTAGAATTCTTAGACAAACAAAAATTATTTTGATTTGAAATGGCCAGTAGAACGGCAATTTCATAGGTAAAGACCTAATATAAGTACACCTCTGGTCAATACTTTGGGGTATACAGGCTTGATGTTATGTTTTATTTTCAACAAATGGACTTCAGGTATGTTCTTTCAAAAACAGTTACGAATGTACGATCATTGCTAAATGACATAGTAACTCGACTTGATATAGTAAATAGATATGTACTATCAATTCCTAAGATGCTTCTCCACTGTAAAGTCAAGCTTACACGATACAGATAAGAATAATAATGTGCACTCACCATATTCCGGCCTCACCGGCTGTCTGTACAGCACCTAATGTTATGTGCAACTGAAATACAGATACCGAAATATATTCGGGAGGGTTTTGCATATTTCGTCCTAGATAAAGTCTGTGTTTTATCGATAAACTTTTAGGAGCTCTAGAGAGAGTGCACAGCGCTGTAGTTACGTTTGTTTTATTATTTCACTGCGTTTTATGCAGGGCTTACACACAGGAAATCGGTAGATATACAGGATTAAATTAATTTGGTTAGCGAAACTCTGCGGACATAATAAGATAGAAACTCAACGAACAACAATGGTATGATGTAACTTTAGCTAATCCATCAAGTACTTAACTTACACAGCAAAGGGTCGCTTAACCCAAAAAAAATAACCGCTCAAGTTCTTGTCGGACCACGCATAATGATGTGTACCTAATTGAGATCAATTTATCCCAAGAACAAAAACTTTGTCGTTGATAAATGTTCACCCTCATCAATTCTCCAGCTGCAATTAAAATAAGTTTGTATTTGCAAAAAATATGTGTTCCGTTTTGTTGTCTTTGACGTAAATAACCAAAAAAACATTTCTCTTTAGCATTTCGTCTTTACCTATCGATATCCATCTCACCGCAGAGTTTTGCTCACTTACTTAATTTCACTTTGTGTAATACGATCTCAAAACTGTACAAATCGCCATACATCGCTCTTTCATTTATTTGTGGGGCCACTAAATGTGTATTTGTCACTGTGGTATGTTCATACAGATGATTCAGGGATTATTAATCATGTTCGTTGCAATATTACTGTAGCAAATTGTCACTAATTAATTAATTCGCGATCATTAGCCGAATGACCAATGTTGGTCGGCAATATTTACGTCAAAGTTTGTGGTTGTGAACACACATAATATGCAACCATCGTATTAATGTTATAAAACGCATTTACATAATGTAGCAAATGTATACATTTTCGTGTTAAACTTTGTCTTATAATTGTACAAAATGTTAATATGAAACATCTATAATTTATGAGCTAGGCACAAGCCTAGCTCATAAATTATAGATGAAAATGAGAATAAGACACAAGTCTGAGCAGTGTGTATTCCTTCTGTGTTTGAGTTTGTGTACCTCCTCATATTCTTCTTGATCTTTGTAATGTTGCTGTAAAGGTTTCCTTCTCCGTCTTATTTTTAAAATCATTCTTTCATTCTATTTTTAACGAAACAACAGTTTTAATAAGACATAAAATACAATTATAAAGCTGGTAAAGAAGGTTATAAGACATCTTGTTCCGTCGGGGCCGGCTTACAGTCTATGTAGACTGCTGCATACCATGTTCACCTGCTTATCTGAAATCCATAATCCAGCAGTTACTGGGTAATACGATACCCCTTAGTAAGACTGGTTGTCACATTTTCGGGCATCTGACCTCCCGTTACGATTCTCAATGATGTACAAATCCGAAGCGCGGAGTAGTCTTGATATGTAAAAGATTGTCACCCATCCACGGACTGATCTCCCAACCGTGGCCTCACCTTCGATAAACGTGCAGCTGTTAATAATTAGACAGGAACACTATACATATATATATATATATATATGTATAAATAAGATATATATATATATATATATATCTTATTTATATCGTCAATCACCCTAAAAGTGTCTGATACTAATATTTATGTATTTCTAAAGAAGATCAGGGTCACGACAAGGAAGGGTATACTCGAGATCAAATCAAATCAAATCAATTTATTTGCGATAAGTGTTGGTACAATTTCGGTCTTAACATAAATAATTATACAGATCCAAAACACTTAGTTATAATAATGTGACATGCAAACATTTGGGTTTATACAAAGTCATAGTAAATTATATTCACAGTCAAAATTCTATTAAAATCACACTATTATTATACTTATTAAACACACTAGCTTCTGCCCGCGACTTCATCCGCGTCAAATTTTTGCTCTCAATGACCCTTCCCGTCGCATCGATTTGCCTGCTAGTTTTCATCCATTTTCGTTGCTGCTCGCTCCTTTTGAGTTATAGTGAGTCAACCTTAAAAGATAGACATATGCTCTCGCGGACTTTTTTTTAGAACTTTTTAAAAGAAACAATTCCGTCATACATGATTTTTGCGTTACTTTAACCGTTTACGCAGCGCACGCACCGGAAACTCTCAAAAGGAATAAATTTTCCCCGTGTTTGCAACATTTTTCATTACTGTTCCGCTCCTCTTAGTTGTAGCGTAATGTTATATAGCCTATAGCCTCCCTCGATAAATAGGCTACCCAACACAATAAGAATTTTTCAATTCGGACCAGGAGTTTCTGAGATTAGCGCGTTTAATCAAACAAACAAACTCTTCAGCTTTATAATATTATATAGTATAATATAGTATATATAGTATATAGTATAGATTAAAAAGGAAAAAAAAATGTCAGAGAAATGTCAAATATTGTGATTATTATTCATTTTCAATCTCTTATTAAAAAAATCGCTTACTGAATAGAAATTATTTTCCGTTAACCATACTTTAAGACCTTGTAAATTTATTAACTGGTAATATTTTGATGCTGTCAGGTATAGCATTAAATATGTACAATGCTGTCCTCGGAATGAGGGGCAGACCTATTCTATTTCTGTGTCTAGTACTTTTTGCGAATACTTCATGAGCTTTTTTAAATAGCTCCGGGTGCATTTTAACATTTAGCGCATTCTGAACTTTTTGAAGAATGGTTTGCAAGATTCCCATGGGCGTATTCCCGCTATGGCGCGGATGCATTTTTTCTGTGCGATGAACACTCGCTGACTGTCCGTTCAGTTACCCCAAGTAATAAGATCATATCTCAATACAGAATCAACATACCCGTGGTATGCAGATAACACGGTTTTTAACTCTGAAGTTTTTGAAAGTTCGTATAGAACGAACACAAATTTATTTATTTTACTGCATACTTTGTTTACACGTGCCTTCCAGTTGCAGTGTTTATCAATCATGATACCGAGAAATGTCGTTTCGAATACTTCTTTCAACTTAATTCCTCTATAATTGATGTCCAAAGCTTTGTTTTCGCGTCCATATGCACTAAATTGGATAAAATTAGTTTTTGTTAGATTTACATGTAAATTATTTTCATCAAGTCATGTTATTATTAATTCAATTGTATTATTGATGTCAGTTGTATATTTATGTCATTATTATTCGAAGTCATTATTAATGATATATCATCAGCGAATAGAAAACAGGGGTGATAAGTAGCTTCAGGAAGGTCATTTGTATATAGTAAAAACAATAGGGAACTAATCACACCCCCTTGGGGCACACCAGACCTGCTATGTTTATAGTTTGATCTGTGTGACTTTAGTTCTAGTTTACTATCGATTTTTTCAATTTCTACACATTGCACTCTGTCATTTAGGTAACTTTCCATACATTGTAGTGCTGGGCCTCGTATCCCATATTTTTCTAGTTTGTTTATTAGCAATTTATGTGAAACGAAGTCGAAGGCCTTCGACATGTCAAAAAATATGCCTGTTGTCTGAATTCGCTTATCTAAGTTAGTGACGATTGTGTCAATTAGATTAAAACAGGCTAATGTTGTAGACTTTCCCTATTGAAAATCGTATTGTTCTTTCTTTATTACAGCATGTTTATCGATGAATTGAATAAGGCGTTTATACATGGTAGTTTCAAATTTTTTTGATACGATTGGAATGAGAGTAACAGGTCTGTAGTTATCTAGATCTTCCTTGTTATCTTTTTTGTAGAGAGATTTTATAACAGATTGTTTAAGAAGGCTAGGAAAACATCCAGATTCAAGGTTAACTAGGAATATTATTACGGGTGTTAATTATTATACCGGATGACATTTTTTACCGTCTCGACCTTCATACGGTGTGTTGTGTAACTAGAATAGAAGGCAGGAAGTAGAGATTGCAATCCGGATAGTACGAAATTCGAAAATGACTGAAAATCCGGATTTTCCGTCCTCATATAAATTCGAATTTTAATATTCAAATCCGGTTTTTTCGAATTTGAATAAAGCGTTTCTTTGTAAACCTATAAAATAGAGCATGTGTCTTCACCACCAACTTAATTATATTGCAGCCAGCGTAAACTACGTGACAAACCTAAAAAACACTGTAAACTCCATGTAACGTCACTCGATTTAACGACAAACTCACTAAAGGGTCGAAATCACTCCACTTAAATTGGTTTAGCTTGTCTTCCATACAATGATACACTCTGTATAGCATTACACCCACTCTCAGTAACGACAACAATTAAATAATAAAAAGTACTTTTTAAGCTGCCAAAATTAGTAAAAACTGCGCAGCTGTGTACGTTTCTTTTTATTATCCTAGCCCGTAATAAGCTCAACTGTCTGGTGTCCGCAACTTCACGTCTGAGCGCGTATTTTGCGTACGCGTGGGGAATCGGTTATTCGATTCACCCCAGCTCCTCGAGAAAGCCCAGTAACGCCTTGATGTTGCTGACTATCTCACGTAGGGTACCTGGGTTACCGAAGTACTTGGCCCTGTATGTGGCGAACGCCGGGCAGTTCAGAAGCACGTGCGCTGCTGTCTCGTTGTCCTCAATGCAGGCCTTGCACAGCGGACTGTCTGTAACTCCTATGACAAATAGATGTTTATTAAACGACCCATGGCCAGTTATTGCTGCTGTAACCATACGCAGCAGTCGTTTGTCTAACCCGAGGACCTCTTTTGTGAGGCGGGCATTGATGGTAGGAAGTGCTTCCTTGGCCTGCCTGCACTCCTCTTTGCTGCACTCACTTTGGTCCACCCATAGCTCACAGTGTAGATCCCTGGTATGTTTTCTTACCAGAGAGCGTAGGAACCCAAAGGGGAGTGGCACGATGGGTTCTGGTCCCACCGGTGTCATGCTCGACCCCCTTCTGGCAAGTTCATCAGCGGCATCGTTACCTAGCGAACTGCTGTGTCCTCCTTTTATCCATTGAATGGTTATATTATTGAGGCTACCGACCTGGTTGAGGCGCTAGTGGCACTCGTATATTAGCCTAAAGTCAATCGAGCGACTGTCCAGCGCTTGCAGAACAGCCGTACTGTCTGAGAGTATGCGGATCGAGTGGTCTTTAACTGCCCTGGCCATAATGGCTGAAGCAGCAAGAGTGATCCCAATGCATTCAGCCTGGAACACTGTGTTGAGGACTCCCAACGGGGTGGCTATATGTATGTTGAAGTCCAGTGAGAAGACTCAGCACCTGTGCCACTGTCTGTTTTTGATCCGTCCGTGAAGATGCGCAGCTCAGTGGGGCGCAAACCCTCACATCGGCGATCTTCGTGAAGCTTGATTTTGTATTTTTTATCAAAGATGAACTGTTTGGGTACCCGGTCATTTATAGTAGCCTTAGTGATGGGGAACTCATTGTTGAGTTCCTCAAGCAGCGCGGTGTGTTGTGTTCTTCTCTTTCTCCAGAGGTTAGTTGCATCCAGACGCGCTGCCGCCATCGTGGCTTCCTGATGTATGATCAGGTGGAGCGGTGGTAGTCCCAGCATGGCGTCCATGGCTGCAGTCGGAGTAGTCCTCATGCACCCCGTGACCGCCATGCAGGCTAGTCTTTGCATGCGTTGCATTTTGTTGCAGGCTGTAATAAGCTTGGTGGGGGACCACCAGACCACGGCCCCGTAGGTGATCATGGGACAGATCACTGTGGTGTACAGCCAAAGTATGATTTTGGGGGATAAGCCCCACTTCTTACCTATCATTTTCCTGCATTGTCAGAATGTGATGCAGGCCCTGTTTAGTTTCGGCATCATACATACGAACTTTCTAAGAAATCCGTTCTTTTGTTTACAAATTGGGATTGCTTGCACGTGGGTTGTTACTAGGAGTCATGGATTATCTATACGTTTTCATATTCCAAGTTGGTCACAAACTTGCTAACTATAAACATGGCAAGTAAGAGAAAATCAGTGTGTATTGACGAAAAAGTTTTACTGATACGCGCAATAGAGGCGGGGGAGAAGATAAGCGATGTAGGCAGACGCTTTGGATTTAGTCGATCTTCCAAATAAGAAACCTAAATAAATCCGGATTTGAAAATAATCCGGATTTTGCATTCCCTAGCAGGAAGGCCTTCAGACTCATCGCAGATGACTAAAGGAGTGCGGGACGCGGGCTGACGGGGATGCGTGTGCGGCTTGTGCGCCTGCGAAAGATCAATTTGGCCGCCTATCGGCCGGCTTCAAAGGGTAGGATCGCGCTACAAAATCTTTGATACATGTCGCGCATTGAGTAGGGTGCGTATGATTTGAGTTTCGATATATTTTAATTGATTTTTTATTTTATTTTTCCAAATTTCTTTTTATGTTGTTCTAGTATGAAAATATTACTTTAAATGTGTAGTATTTATTGCTAGATTAATTTCATTACATTTTATCCAAAAATAAAAATAATAAAAATTTCTATGCCAAAGGCTTCTACTCCGTTCACCTATTATACCCATATTTTTTCAAGACGTTAAAAAAATTCACCCGGTATATACCTGAACAATCTTTACAATTTTTGTTGCTATTTCATCATAACCTACTGAGTTTGTGTTGGTCAAAGATAATATAATTGTATGGATCTCTTCATATCCATATGGTTTTAGGAATATACTATCACTAACGGATTGTTTTAGGGTATTACGCGTATTTTTATGCGTATCGTTTGTTAGCTGATTAATCCAGTAATCATTGAATGTTTCAGCAATTTTGTTCGGGCTATTTACTATCGTTCCCTTATTCGTTACGTTGTTAATGATTTGTTTGTGCTTAGCACCGATGGACTCGTTTTTTATCAGTTGCCATGCTGCCCTGCATTTGTTTTTCGCATTACTAATAAACAGATGATTCATTCTTTTGATGAACCCTTGTATGCAACGCCGTAGGAGCCTTAAAATTCCTTCGGCTTGGATTGAATTCGGTTTATATTGATTTATTTACAACCAAATCGTACCACCATTCAGTCCGTTATAGTTTATTCACGTGACCATTCGTTCCTTTCAACTGACTCGGCGTGCTAACCCCTTTTAGTAAAATCACCAATCACGAAATACGCGAACTGGAGTGAATGTTATTCTGGATAACATTCATAAAGTTGAAGCAAAAAGTAAAAAATAGGGATGAAATAGGGATTTACTTTTTATGTATTTGAAGGCAAGAAGTTTATTAACCCACGCTTATAAGATTGCGTTGGGATTTCAAAAGGAAAACTGTTAAAACAAGAAATTTCACGCGGACGATGTCACGGGCAGATTCGTGTATACAAATAAATTTGGATAGAATATACCTATTATGTAAGATATGACTCGGACTGCTCTATCTTTTACTTAAATTCAGTTACAGACGACGCGTAGTCTAAACTGGCTAGACGCACGAAATTTTGCACAAGAGTTCCGTTATGAAACGAAGGTGAACACCAAGGAAGTAAAGTATTATTGAACATACATTCAATAAAGGTATTGAACAGGGACGACAGTTTATATGGACAATCGTCATTTTTGAAGTTAGACACGTGGTGGTGCAGTTGGTACTGAGACTTGTGTTTATAAGTAAAAGTAATCTATGATCGTTTTTAGAAACTGCCCCCTAATTGCGAAACGCACAATTTATCAGAATCTGAATGGGATTGAAGATTATTTCTAAACCATTGCGTTATATGTTCGAATAAATTGTGGCTCAGCAACGTGAATAACGCAATGAATGTTGTTTAACTATGAATATTAAACCAATTCCTACCGATAAAAAGTTCCGCAACTACCCCTCTGGTCTGACAAGACTCCTGAGAAGTTTTCGATGGGGAACACATCTTGTGAGCAAATAAATGTAAAGGTACCTAGTGTAAATATCGGCAGCCTACAAACCGAGACAATAAAAAGGTCTTGTTGATTCGCAGATGCTCTTTTTTTTTTTTCAGGATGGGAAATCATCAAATGACTTCTCCCGCTCTGGGCGGAGCGGGAGGGCGTGTCAGACTTTTACTGACTAAAACCCACCCGTGTTCCATCAGTTACCCATGTGCCAGGGTCACGCGGTATCTCTTTCGAACAATCACGCGACCCCGGCAGATTCGCAGATGCTTTGTATCCCATTTCACGGCAAGATATCTATACTTATATACTTATTACTTATATTGCTTATATATATATATGTCGGAGAAGGATTGTTCTCGTTGATATGGTCATTAGTAGTTGCGGGCTTAGTGGGCGTCATTAGGGTAAAATGCGAGCACAAAACACAATGATCACTGTTTCACACTGTTTTAATTTAGATTAAACAATATTTTAACACTACACACTATTGCGAAATAAAATTAACAGTTAAGACTGAGCAGCGGGTTCAGGGCACCGATCTTACTTCAATCATTATAATTTTACACTCAACGATCCAACACGATCAGTCGCTATCACTTTTTAAATTGTGTAACCAAAAACCATCAACCTCCCTTGCCAATTCAAGATGGCGCCTCGACCCCGCTCGAGGCACGCACTCTGCTCTGATTGGTCGTTATGTAAATAACAATATTCATGACTTTTATTAAATTAGTAAGGTTTTTAAATTACAGGAAAATTTAAGTGATCAAATAAAATAAATTAGGATTTTTAAAAGTAATTAAAATGTAAACAAATAATATTGTGCATTATACATGCAAACAACAATCAACTCGACTCATGACTTCCTCCGACATATATATATAAAGTGTATCTATTCATACACGAAATATTTTAAGAGGTACACCTGTAGGTGGTAAAGAAGCTATAGCAACGAAAAAAAAATTTCTAACAGTTTTTTTTTTTAAATTTAATATTTATAAATTATTTGACGCACATAAGAAATATTGGCTCCTTCTTATTTTTTACGGCCCGAGACACCGCGGCCATGCTCGTACCGTCCGGTCGTCGCCCTCGCAGCGTCAGGTGGGCCATTCATAGAATTTGGAGTAAAGGTTTTATGCAAAACGTCTCAAGTAGTTTTAAAATTATAATAATTACGAAAATTCAAAAACGCTTAGATAAAAAATTTCTTTTTGCTTCTAAAGCTTCTTTACCACCTACAGTTGTACCCCTTAAAATATTTCGTGTATGAATAGATACACCTTATATATATATATACATATAAGCAATATAAGTAATAAGTATATAAGTATAGATATCTTGCCGTGAAATGGGATACAAAGCATCTGCGAATCTGCCCCTCAAGTGCGCCTTCGATTAACGGTCGCGAAAGGTAGCTACACTACCTAGTTGTAAACGGACCAATACTCCAATGTAGAGATCGTGGAGATGATCCGCTTGTATGCCTTCAGTGGAGACAATGTATCTCCAGTAATGCTGGAAGAAATGCAGCACCTTTTCATTTCCGCAAGGTACAGGATCTCCACCCACTTGATAACGCCGCGCGAGTTACATTTTGTCACTGGTTGCTGGAACACCAAGACGCAACATCCTGTGGACGGACGAGTGTTTATTCACTCGAGTTGGCGTGTACAATGTTCATAACGAACACTGGTGGGCTCACCGAGAACACAAGATTTCTTTTGAGAGTCGCATCGGAAGATGCGTGCGCTGCTTAAACGGTTAAAGTAACACAAAAATCATGTATGACGGAATTGTTCCTTTTAAAAAGTTCAAAAAAAAAGTCCGCGAGAGCATATGTCTATCTTTTAAGGTTGACTCACTATAGCTCAAAAGGAGTGAGCAGCAACGAAAAATTGACGAAAACTAGGAGGCAAATCGATGCGACGGGAAGGGTCAGGGGAGCAAAAATTTGACGCGGACGAAGTCGCGGGCAGAAGCTAGTCTACAAATAAAAACGAAAACCGTCCTTGGGGCTGAATTTACCTACAAAGCGCGCCGACTGCGCCGAGTGCCTACATTATTATTATTATTATTAGGTGCCTACCTAAACCCCGCGCACGCGTTGCGATCATAGTTTCACAGTTGTGCAACAGGAACTGCTTACGTGCCATGTAAGGTTTATTAATCTCCGCCTATCATTTTATTCATCAGCTGATAGGTAACTAACGACGCTAACGTGAGCCTTTTTGTGGCGAAGTAGTATCTACTACCTACCTACTATTATTATTTATCGTAATAGACCAGTGGTTAAGGCGTTCTCCTCTCATGCATGAGGTTGCGGGTTCGTAACTCAGCAAGTACCACTGTGTTAAAAAATTTTTTTACTTAATTCATAATGATGTAAGTACTTTCTAAATTCATCTAAGACATTGAAATCCCGTGTTTCGGTAAGCACTTAATTAAATAAAGCCTTTGGTTCCGATTGATTTGTAGCTCTCGGACAGTCGTTAATTACCACACGGGTCAATACGGGCCAACGACCTTACAGCTCTGCCGTATGGTCGTTGGTATAGGTAGTCAAAAGCCAGAAAGTCTGACAATTAGTCTAACAAATGGGTATCGTATTATCAAGTAACTGGTTTGTTGAGGTCTGATACGCAGTCGCCCTACGTGATTCACTGGCACTCCATGTTAATGAGCTGCATACAGTTAGACTGAAAGCCGACCCTAACATAGTTGGGAACAGGCTCGGCAGATGATGAAGATTTTCGCATTGTAATGATACTTAAAAATTAATTATTATTTAGCGAAATTTAAAACAATAATGTAGGTAAATTGTGATTTTCAAATTCGAACTACATCTAAGGTTAAATTATTTGCTATAAGTTGCTGTAGCTACAACAACTTATACAGATCGCGGGCCGCGGCACGTTGGTTCAACCTTCAATGCGCAGTAACAGATTTTCGAGTCTCAATCGAAGTGCGGAATGACGTGCGGGGGCTGCGCGGTAACCATAGCAACGACCGCCATTTTAGTTCAACTTAGTGCCGCGTTCGTTTCGTAGTAATGCGGGCGGAGCCTCGTACAGGCTGACGTCACTGGTCATTGCATTCACGCACACAGTGACACGACGCGCGATAAATCGCAATGGGTGATTCTGTATTTTTTGAAGATCTAAAAAAAAAGTATTATTGATTATTGACTTGGTATCATATTATTATATGATTATTTACGAGTCTCATTACAACCTCCTCAAATGTTTTGCAGGTTCAAAACTGCATCTTGTATACTTACTAAACTTAGCGTTAACGTTGCTAGCTGACGTTTTCGACCTTATTATTGGTGTTTTCAATCTGAACCAAACAATCTTCTACCTACGACCAAACTTATGATATTTTGTGCCTAGAGTCTCGTCAATCTACGGGTCGTTTACTGAGCTAGTCTCAGTGGCAGCTGCGGCGGGTTCGCGGAAGAATACTTACTTGTGCCCGTGTTCCCGGCATAAGCGGCACAGGAGGACGCCATGGAGTTTTAGTGGGTTGGAGTCCCACATAACTGCGCTTTCTCCTCGTCTTGCGACAGGGTGTTACTTCTAGTACATGACATTAAAATTTTCAGGATTAAAATACTCAGTACTGCACTTGAACACATCGTTATTTGTTTAAATGGCGAATTAAACAATCGACAGAGCGTTTGCCTAAAATATCACATTGTTGGTTTAGTAAAAGTACCTATATACCTAAAAGTTCGTCTAATGAACTGCGTTCTTTTTAACCTGTCCTCCAGAGACTGGACATAAATATTTTCTAAAGGGAATGCATTCAGGAGTTTTTGGCCACTCCGTCCAGGTAAACAGTACCTACTAAATTATGGCTCTCGCAACATGATTTGGCCAATCCCTGAAGCTTTTCCATTGCAAAGTAAAAAGGTTAACGAGTGTGCTCTGTTTACAGCTGGGATGAAATAACTACAGTTCTGTGGTTCTATAATCCCAGTCGTCAACAGTAGCACATTCGTTAACCGTTTTCAACCACATATCAATTCGCTAGCCTTTAGAGGACGGATCAAAATCAGGCACAATATTTTTGTGATTGATAGCACCGCCATGAGGTAACGAAGTACCTAGTACGTCTACACTAGGTAGTTCGTTACTTCACGGCGTTGGTATCAGCTGAGCCTTGCCTTGTCCTAACAACAATGATATTACATCTTTAGTTGAAAAAGGAGTCTCTTATTGGCCTTGGCTACCAATATCGTTTTGACCACAGTGCCTACTATGCACCGTTGGACTGCCGGCCCGAAGATCGCTGGCTTTTCATTCTGACATGACCTCTGGTCACCACTTCTGCTCAGCGTTCCAGGGATGGCACGGTGCGTCTAGTGACGCCGCGTGCGACTAGGTCTCGCATTCGTGTGCTAGAGGAAGAACTGCACATAGTTCTTCCTCCAGCACACGAATGCGAGCCCTCTCTCGCTCCAAATCTCGGCGGCTACGACTATGCTGATGGTCTCAATCAGCGCTCCACATCCGATTAACGCTGCGATCGTGCGCGTGCCGAGTACGACCATGACGGAATGATTCTCTGTTTTCACTCTAAGCAACGGCAACGTTAATAGTCGACAATCGACGCATTCCTCGTTGCCGCAAATAATAATTCCACGCATAACATTTTAAAACTTTATTTAATACTAAGGTACCTGGGTCGAATATGGCCAGCCGGAAAATATGGCCACATACCATTATTCCAAACACGAAAATTTATAATAACTTGAACGCCACTATAAATTGTCGCTAGTGTCACATGTATCCGAACGGCGTAACTGTCACTTATCCCGCGCGCGCCCTAGTCGCCCAACGTCTGTTAAAGTGAAACATGCTGTAGAAGTTATAAAAACATTAAAGTAAGTATTGTTCTGTATTTTGTTATTTTTCAAATAAGAGTCGTTGTTAATACATTACGATGTTATGTGACGATGGTAATTTCATATTTCTGTGTTTAATTATCAAAGTGGTAGTGTGTTCTTCATTCGTGAATATGAAAACTAAAAAAAATATGACTGCAAATATGGCCACCATTTGGCCATATTCACGGTACTAAAATACTGACACTTTCTTTTTTTTGTTTTAGACGATGGCACGCTATGAAGCTAAAGGGCTTCGAGGTAATTGGTCAGAAGCATCAATAAACTAACACGTCGGAGACTAAATCTACTTTGGGCCGGAAACCACTACTTAATTTGTTTGCACTCCGTGCAGTCAGGACTTATTATAAATACTTCATTAGGTTTACCTACTTTTTTTTAGTTTGTAATATTATTGTGATTTACATACGAAGAATCTCAATAGTAACGTTTTCATTTTGATAATTTTGTTGATTTTCTATAACTATGAATAGCATTTTAAGTTTAAATTAAGAATAACTTTTAGAATTTCGTTGTTGATTTTGATATATTTCAATTTATTTTACTTGTACTATCGTTCAAAGAATATCTTTTAAATAAATGCTTTATTAAAACATAAAATCCGTTTTTATTTCTGTTTATTTAGAAGTTTTTCAAACTGATAAATTAGTACACTAAATATGGCCAGATATATAGGCATATTTACCTCCCCCGTCGGTAATATGGCCAATTTCCAATTTTTTTTAAACTTGAAAATACTATTATTTATTGTTTAATGTTTTTGTATTTTTTAACCGACTTCAAAAAAAGGAGGAGGTTTCTCAATTCGACCGTATATTTTTTTTTTTTATGTGTTTTCACCGATAACTTCGTCGTATATGGACCGATTTTGATGATTCTTTTTTTGTTGGAAAAGAGATATTCCAATGGTGGTCCCATGATAAGGAAACCAGGATCTGATGATGGCATCCCAGAGAAGTCGAAGGAAACCTCCGAAAATCGTAGTGGCGTCTAGTGCGTTTTTTATTTCTTTCATTAATTATCTTAAAGCACTACTATTTAATGAAGGTCTGAAGTTGCTCTGATGATGAAGCCGAAAGACAGTCGAGGGAACTCTTCAACGACTTACAGCAATTACGCGGTGTTTGGACTTAATTCATTTCTATTGATGAGATCTTTGCACCCATATGGGCTATAAGTGCCATTACAGGTCTGATGATGGAGACCATAGACAGTTGAGGGAATTCCTCAACGATTTACAGCAGTTCCCTATTGTTGGGGTTACTTTATACGGTTCAAAGTGCCAATTTTATCACTACTATTTAATTAAGGTCCAGAGTTGATCTGATGATGGAGCCGAAAGACAATCGAGGGAACTCCTCAACGATTTACAGCAATTACCTGGTGTTTGAACTTAATTCATTTCTATTGATGAGAAAGCTCCCATAAGGCTTATAAGTACCAAAACAGGTCTGATGATGGAGACAGGCAGTCAAGGGAATTCCTCAACGATTTACAGCAGTAGTAAATTATTAAATTTCACCTGGCGATTAGTGGTATAGGAATTAGTGCGGGTAGATACCATAACTAAAAAGTAAAAAATAAAAACTTTTTTACAAAAAAAAAAACAGACTTCCACAAAAACACTAGAAAGTGAAAAATAACTTTAATTACGGAAGTCGGTGGCAAAAAACTCAAATACAGATCCTAAGACACCGACTTCCGAAATTAAAGTTATTTTTCACTTTCTAGTGTTTTTGTGGAAGTCGGTTTTTTTTTTTTGTAAAAAAGTTTTTTTGCCTTTGTTGTTAAGATAAATAGCCACTCTTCATGAATAAGTGCTAAAACTTGTTTGTTTTAGCTTTGTTATTATTAAAAAAGAATAACAAACCTTAAGGTGGCCATATTCGACCCAGGTACCTTAGCTTTTGCCAGCGGCTTCGCCCGCTATGAGGTCGGAAAATATCCCGCGGGAACGAATTATCGGGATAAAAAGTAAACCATGTGTTAATCCAGATTATAAACTAACTGTGTTCCAAATTTCATCCAAATCCGCTCAGTGGTTTTTGCGTGAAAGAGTAAAAAACATCCACACATCCACACATCCATACATCCATACATAGAAACTTTCGCATTTATAATATTAGTAGGAAGTAGGATTATTTCCATACTAGAACGTGTTCAAATGTTGGCTTAAAAACAACGTATAAAATCAAATTAAATATCGAAAATTCTTATAGAGCCTAACAATATTCAAGGTCATCTGTCACAATCTTGGAAGTTGGACTTTTATATACATTCATTCTATACTCACGATATTTATAAGACCATTTCCCCGTATTACAAAAATCCACCCTGTATGTTTCAAAAGTACCCAGCACATATACCTAAATAGAAAACCCTTCCACTTAACAAAATTAGCAGAGTTACAAATAAAATAATAACTTTGTCACCAACAACTTTACAAGTTGAACTCAATACACCAACTTTGTGAATGTCAAGGTTGTCAGTGAATATTGTTAGAAACAACTCAATGTGGCGACAATTTGTTAACTTTATAAAACGATTAAACTGAAGTTACAAGTTATCAAAATATTTGAACTCGCTTAAACAAAAGGAAATGATGAGAAATCCGCTTCAGTCGGAATCAAAGGTATAATGTATTTTCAGAAGCACGGAGGATTACGGTATGTGAAGAACCACTGGCAAGTGATCGATCGGTGCGGCTGTTACCTACCTAGCCACGAGCCCCTCATTTAAGCATCGTCTCTCATAGTACCAATATTATTGCACCCCATTGTTGTCGGCAGGTAAACATAATTATTAGCCTGCTCGTTCTCTTCGGTAAGTTATAATTCCTTCCTGCTATGTTTTGGCACGATTACATAAGGAAAATGACACACTTGACTTCCGTGGAACCACAATTTTCACGGAAAGGTAACATTTGTGTTAGGATTTTTTTAATCGCCTTGATGTCTTGTTTATTGTTCCAAAAAATCCTACCAATGTTGGAGGCCCATCTAGGAACCTACTAAATGATATCTATATCGCTTTGGTACAATCAGTCTTGGTTTACTGCATTCCTTTTTGGGGAGGTGCAGCTAAATCTAAATTTATTGAAGTGGAACGAGTGCAACGAGCCCTAATAAAAATTATGTATTTTAAAAAGATTAGATATCCCACCGAAAGCCTTTATCAAATAAGTGATTTGCTTTCGGTAAGAAAACTATTTATTATTTATACGACTTTAAAAAAACACAAAGAGCTGCCTTATGATACCAGTATCCTGTCAAAAAGAAGGAGAGATATTATAGCACCGATTCCACAAACAAAAACTAGGTTTTGTGATAGACAATACGAGAAACGGTCATCTCAACTTTACAATTAAATAAATAAAGAGATATATGTATATACTAAGCAATATTATGAATGTAAAAAACTTATAACTAAATGGATAAAACAACTCACCTACGAGGACACCGAGGCCCTATTGCAGCACACATCATAACTCACTCATTTATGCATACACTAACTCCTATGTACCACATGTACACTTACACACCACACATACACCCCACACACACATATCACACATACTCAACTCACTTGTAACATACACAAAACAGTTTAAATTTCTCTTTTTAATTTTGTAATTTACCATGTTGAATTTATATGTATAAATAGTAAATACCGGATTTTGTATGTACATTACTATTATCTAAGTTGCGGAAGAGTGGAGTGTCCTAACACAGGCAATTGTTTGCTTCAAAGGACACTCCTACCACTAGCTTTGTTGTACAAATTTTGTTAAAGAAAATAAACTATTTGTATGACATTTCTTAAAATGAACTGAAAAATTATAACCACCAAACTAAGTAGGTATTACCATCGAGCTGCTTTGATACTTTGGTTCTTAAACGAAAGAAATATAAGGACGTAAATTCAATGTCCTTTTCACCAATTTTGTATTTGCCAGTTTCCAAACTGACAGGTTCAGGTACCTAAACAAATATCTAATTCTAAAGCAGAGAGAGACTGTGTCAATATGAATACAGTGTCGACGGTTGGAATTGAATAGGTTTCAGAAAAAAAAGCAAAGAGTATTTTGCTTTTAATGTTTTAAATATTCTTTAACCGTGTACCGTGTGGTGCCGGACGTAAAGAATAACACCACCCCATTTCTTCCCGTGGGTGTCGTAAAAGGCGACTAAGGGTCTTACTAGAGAATGGGCAGCAGCGTTCTCTATGCATTTAACCACCATACTGCGATCGCCAACCCGCCTGCTAAGCGTGGCGATTATGGCAAAGCCCCCCAAATTGGGGGAGGCCTAAGTCCAGCAATGGACGTGTTACGGTTGAAATGACGATGATGATGATGATGAATATTCTTTAAAAATGCGTACGATAAAACCTGTATTACAGGTCACCAGATCTCATTTTGTGGCATGATACAATAGACAGGTGGGTAAGATGTGTTTCTTACTAAACTATTATTAGGTAAAAATGCAATTAAAACCAAAAAGAAAAATAGTAATAATAAATAACTAGACCAATTAAACAATTAAAACAAAATTTAAAAAAAATTAATACAGAATAAGAAAATAAAAGCTCTAAGCGTACAGACGCGAGAAGCGACTTTATTTAAACTATGTTAAGATGTTCCTTAGAGCAGGGTTACTCAAAGTGGAATTCGCGAACCCCTAGGGGTTCGCCATGCGACGGTAGGGGGTTCGCGACAAAATTCACGTAAATGGCTACAGAAATCGACTTGATGCTGAGTCAGAATTAAGGCATCGATTGTCCAATATTATTCCAAAAATTTACTCAATTTGTAACAAGAAACAAGCCCATCCATCGTACTAATATTAAAATAAAAAACAAACAGAGTGTAAAACCATTGTAACAAATTGGATAAAACCACTTACCTATGATGAGACGGAAGCGCTGCTGGAATAAATAAAAGGGCTATGTTTATGCTGTACCATTCTACCTCATGAATCATCCACACTCACATTCACTCCCACATTCACACACTCACACACCTTCATATTCACACACTCTCACTCACCCACTGGCATGCCTGCGTGCGTGCTGCGTGCTGCATATTTAGCTTTATTTTTCATTTTTTTTTTCAATGTTAATAAGATATTTGTTTTTGACCAGTATTTGTTACCTTTTATTCAATTCATCATCATCATCATTATTTCAGCCGTAAGACGTCCACTGCTGGACTTAATCCATAATCGCCACGCTTGGCAGGCGGGTTGGCGATCGCAGTATGGTGGTAAAATGCATAGAGAACGCTGCTGCCCATTCTCTAGTAAGTCCCTTAGTCGCCTTTTACGACACCCACGGGAAGAAATGGGGTGGTGTTTTTCTTTACGTCCGGCACCACACGGCACCATGGGGTGGTGTTATTCAATTAATAACTTTATTTTATTCTATATACAATGTTATTCTTTTCTTGTTGAGGAGTTCCCCCCCCCCCCCGGTTGGGGGTTCGCTCTCATCTGGAAACTTGAATGGGGGTACGTGGAGCCAGAAGTTTGAGAAACCCTGCCTTAGAGCATTGGTAGTTCTCTCAATGGCACAACATAGAATATTATGGTTATACAGGTTGTAAAAATGCCCATCACTTAACCGCTATCTACACATGCTGTACACCAAACATATGGCACAAACAAAATTATTGTTGGGAATCAACTTTTATTTTTATGTGAAAATATGCTTTTGAAAATTTGTTCGGGGAGCACAATGTAATGTAACACACGCAAAACTGTGCTTATGGATGCATGCAACGGCGGGGTTCGTGGGAGTTTTTAAAGTTGTCATCATACATCATAACATTAATAACTAGATTTCGTCAAAAACATACCTCAGTGAAAGTTGGAATTTTGACCTTCAATATTTCCGTAACCCGAAGGTGCTGGTACGGTATGGTCCACTTCAATAAAAATGATGGCAATGACGGGAACTACAAGTGACTCTCGGCTTCATAAGTGTCTTTTTACACCGGGTATAAACGAAAGCGCACATTGCAACGGGCCGCACCGCATCGCATTTCAATACAACAAGTACAGTGCGATACGCCTTCACTGAGCAATGGTGCATACAAAATAATGTACAATAGTAGCTAAGTGCTTAAGACGCTTTTTGGTACAATGTCTGATAACGTTTGACAAGGTCCTTTGAAATGTAATCTCAACATGCACCTCTGCACTAAATGCCAGCCCCATCCGCGGTCTAAACATTGCAGTTCACTGACAAACATATAACTTTCACATTTATTCTATACGAATGTAAATAAGTCGTGTTGCCTAACTCTGGCTTTGAATGCGCATAACTTTTAATTAGACGCCGAGACTAAGCGAAGCGGTGGGCGCAGTCTACTTATTAATAACTAACTTGTTGTGTACTAATCACTTAACGATGTGCTAAATAACTCACTAAAAAAATAAAGTAATTCGACTTCGAATGTTGCGAGGCGTACTGAAATATTTCCTTTTTTAAATTACCGGATCTGGCACCTAATCCATCCAGCCAGTTTTCCTGTTTTCATTATTCCCCTCGGCTTTACACAAGGTATGTAATGTTGTAAGAATACTTTCTCAAAAGAACAAGCTTGGGTTCTCTTACATTTTCAACAGCCCCAACTCCAGCAAACCTTCCTAATTACCGTAATTACAGTAATAAAGAGTTCAGTATTTTTCTTAAGTCGGCGTAGTTCAAATGGGTGAACAAAGGAAACCGCGTGATAATGTTGCGGTCGGGACTTGCTTATGTTACTTTATGTTGGTTTTAGTACATTTTGGAAACAGCTTCTACTTGTCGACTTTATAAGGAGGACTTAACGGCCTGTTCGCGGTGGTATGCCACAGCTAGACCTCGGCGACCGCGGCGGCGTCAGCGGTGGACGTATTTAGAGAACGGCTAAACTATTAAAATGCCCCTATCAAAAGTGGAATTTCACTCTCTTTATTATGAATATTGGAACTATCTTTGTAATTTGTTTGAATATACGCGTGCAAGCATAGAAACTTTCAGGAGGAGACGCCCCGGGTGTCGGGAGTCGATAGCGGACTCCCGGCCACCGTAGACGCGAGCTTGCGGGTGGGGAGCAATGGGTAGCTCGCCGCCCGGTAAGGACCAAGCTCGGGTCGACGGCGCGTAGTGTTCCACGCGCGCCTCAAAGAGATGTCAGCAGCAGTGTAGGGGTCTACTAGGACCGATGCCTGCCGGGGTCGCGTGATTGTTCGAAAGAGATATCGTGACCCTGGCACATGGGCAACTGATGGAACACGGGTGGGTTTTAGTCAGTAAAAGTCTGACATGCCCTCCCGCTCCGCCCAGAGCGGGAGAAGTCATTTGATGATTTCCCATCCTGGAAAAAAAAAAGCATAGAAACTTTTGATTATTTACTCGGATACATACATGAAGACTTGAAAACTAAAGTTTATTTTAAGAAAATTGTTTCACCTCTAGAACAGCTGTTTCTAACTTTAAGGTACCGATGTAGATATACAGAGTGGTGACGACATAACGACATTAAATGAAAATACGATCCCCACTAGTTAATCCACTTTAAAATTATCAAATTAGGTTTTACACCAAAATTCGAAAATCAAATTTTTCAAACAATCTAAATGCGAAAATTATCTAAATTAAACACAACATGCTTTATAATATTGTCAACAAACCTCAACTGGCCTGTAGGTACTTCACGTAACAGCGGCAACGTCGCTTCCGTTGGCGCACAGTGGAACGAATGTATGGGAGCGGTTGGACGTAGACATGTCCGAAAAATAAGAGTAAAATTATGACAAACTAATGATGCCATCTTATTCGATTACTTAATGCCTTCATAAATTGTGGTGATGAATTTCTTCATAACTCCCATATTTCGGGAGTAATTTGAGAAAATGTGAAATTTTACTATGAAAATGAGTGTATCGAGCTCTCTCCCTCCTGATTCCGGGCTTGTTTCAAGTAGCGGTCTCTAATATCGTAATGCTATTACTAAGAGCTATATTTAATACTAAGACACATAGTGCGCCAAATGTGCACTTTCTGGGATAAAAGGAAATGAAAATTTAAAAAAAAAAACGTTTTTTCCCCATTTGTATTTACTTTAAACCGCAGACAGACTTATTAAGAGGTCTATAAATATATTATATATATACAGAAATATATATTAACAAAAATATTCACAAGAACTGATGAGAGTATGACTTTTAAGTAAGTTGATAATAAATTACCTAGTTTCATTAAAAGTACAATAAATAATTAAGATGTAAGCTCTAATTTACTAAGTTACACATTTTAAAACAATAACATCATTTAATTATCTTCGTCATCATCATCATCATCAATTAATTCAAATTCAGAATCGATGTCCGCTAAATCATTTATGTTAACAAATTCGATATCACTTTTCTCAGAATCCGTAAGCTCATAAAATTCCTTAAAAGAAGATTTTTTTACAAACTTATTTCCATTTGGACGGATACTTGTAACAAGTGGATCAGAAGACAGTAAAAGATTGTGCATAATATCTTCATTGCATGAGATACTGCTATGCTTTCGAGAATGCCCCTCTCTATATTTTCTAAAATCTTTATTTCTAGCCTCAGATGCCTCTTCGGATAGAAAACCAATGGGCACAATTGACATGTTCTGAACTATGTCTGGCCCATGCATTAAAATTTTATGAAGTGAAGAAGGCATATAATACCATGGGTATAACTCCACGTAAAGCTTAGCAGTATCAAAGCAGAACTCTCGGAATTTAGTTACGTTGATCTTCTCTCCTGATGAAATACACTGCAAGATCACACAGATTTTTCTTAAAAGCATAGCATCTATTCCGGTCAGTTCAGCAGATTTAGTGTAGTTTTCAAAAAATCTCCTTGCCGAGTTGCCATTGTTGGTGGATCCACTGCCTTGTTTCACAACATCGAGAAGTAAGCCCGTTTCTCTTCTTACAGCCTCTTGAACTCTTTTCTTCCTGTCATCAACTTGCCTTTTTGCTATATCACCCCTTACTTGCCATGATTTTATGTCTAATTTGTAGGAAATGTGTAATAAGCATTCCATTGAGCGAATCCAAGCGTGAAGGGTGCTTAAGCTATATTTATACATGTCCTCGTTTGCGTGTTTATCTTTGATTAACTCTAAATTATTCATTTCTTTAGGACAAGCCTTGCATATGTCACACACTGAAGCTGCTGTATTGGATATAATGGAATGAATTTTACCATCAATCATTGTCAACAGCAGTTGGTGTTTGACACTAATTCCATCAGTGATGGTGGATGGAGTTAAGGCTTCAATCTCTGCTTAGATTTCAGCCATCTCTCTCTGCACATTTTCTTTGGTTTCCTTTATAAACTTAAACAATATTGGCCGGCAAAATGAAGTGGAAGATGGTCGCTCGTTTTCCCAAATTGTTACACCTTTTGAGACGAGCCGCAGTGGTACAAGACTAATCATAAAATTACTAGCAAGATCGATTTGCTCATCTTCACTCGTCCTTTGATGATAAATGCTTTGGCTAGATGATCCGTCAAAACCCCATTTGCTGGTCAATACGAGCTGTTGATTGGGATCAACAGGGGTTTCTAACGACCTAATAAGTTTTCTTGAGGTTAAATCCATCAAGGCTTGTAATTTGATTTTTGCAGAGCTGTCTGTAACTGTGAGATCTTCTTTGGCCGGATAGCACTTAATTTTTTCTTTAACCAACATGTAGTAACTCGGGTATTGAAGAGCTCCTTCTTGAGTGTTGAAATCCCGAAGAGTGTTATAGCGCCATTTCGATAAGTTCATCGATACATAAAGAGCCAATGCCTTCAAAGGGGATATTTCCCGTACCTGAATTGATTTACCTTCAATGAAGGCTTTGATTTTTGAGGCCTCTTCTGGATTCTCCGTCAAGTATTTCATAACATAAGCTGTATCGCTTTGTCCTGCCTTTTGAAGCGCCCTTTCGGCCGAAAACATAATTTCAGCGCTGCTACTGCTGCATGAAAGACTATCTTCAGTGCGTCTTCTTTTTTGCCGGTTACTAAGGTCCTCAAAAGATTTACGAGGACTAGGATGTGTACAAGTTGAAGCATCAGATTTAGCAGGAGAAATTATGGGCTCGATGACGTCACTTATATTTTCTGTAGAAGGTTCCATATTTTCATTCTGTAATTCCGGCCATTGAATTGCAGCCTGTAGCCAAATCTCATGTTTCTTCCGAAACTTATCTGTGCTTCTTCCAGACTGTGTCCATTTTGCATAAATGCGGTAGCAAAATCGACGACACCAGTCTTTTAAACTTGTTTCAGCACTTTCACATAACTGAACACAACTGTTATCTTTTAAAACACTGAACAAATAGTTAAAGTCGCGTAAATCTTTATGTGCGCGTGCGCATAAAGCAACGTGAATATCAAGATTTGTATTAAAATTTGGAAATTACATTGCGAGATTAGCTTGGATACAACGAGGTGTAAATCAACACTGATTTTAAAGTTACTAATAGTGACCTATTTATATAAAATCCAGGTATCCCAGGTATCCTTTGTTAAATATTGCAAGGTAATTAGTTATTGTGATAATTAGTAAATGATGCATGCTAAATTAGTGTATTAAGAGCCATTTAGTAATTAAATAATAGCAATGTTCTTATCAGTAATCATTAGTGCATCAGTTTTATATGTAAACCTTAAGTCCCTAATTATATATCCTAATTAGCTTATATCTTCTCTAATTGGCTGCTCAGAAATGTTATTGTAATAAGGTAAACCTTTAGAAAAACGGTTTTAATCAACAAAATAAACAAAAAATAAAAAAATTGTGTTATAAAATAAACATCACTCTTTATCCCAGAAAGTGCACATTTGGCGCACTATGTGTCTTAGTATTAAATATAGCTCTTAGTATTAGCATTATGATATTAGAGACCGCTACTTGAAACAAGCCCGGAATCAGGAGGGAGAGAGCTCGATACACTCATTTTCATAGTAATTTTTCACATTTTCTCAAATTACTCCCGAAATATGGGAGTTATGAAGAAATTCATCACCACAAGTTATGAAGGCATTAAGTAATCGAATAAGATGGCATCATTAGTTTGGCATAATTTTACTCTTTTTTTTCGGACATGTCTACGTCCAACCGCTCCCATACATTCGTTCCACTGTGTGGCGGTCCGGCCTGGCCACAGTCTCTGGCGGTGCGCAGTGCGGCGGGCGGTGCGGCGAGCGGCGCGGCGAGCGGTGGTATGCCACAGCTAGACCGCGGCGACCGCGGTGGCTTCAGGGGTGGACGTATTTAGGAACGGCTAAACGATTAAAATGCCCCTATCAAAAGTGGATTTTGACACTCTTTATTATGAATATTGGAACTATCTTTATAATTTGTTTGAATATACGAGGGCAAGCATATAAACTTTTGCTTATAAACTCGGATACATACATGAAGACTTGAAAACTAAAGTTTATTTTAAGAAAATTGTTTCACCTCTAGAACAGCTGTTTCTTACTTTAAGGTACCAATGTAGATATACAAGATAATTTTTAGTGTATGCGAAACCTGAATATAGTTTGTTCAGAATCAGTAACTGAATCGATTCCAATAATTTTTACACCATGTTATATTTTGTACCAAAAATCAGGGGGCACGGCAGTGCCCCCGCCAAGTCGAGCGTGAAGCAAACACTGCCGTACCATCCTTTACTGGAACCATTTCGCCGCATTTTCAGGCCCCTTTTTGAGAACCTCTGGATAAGACCAGAACGCAGAAATTTTTGTCATCCAGTAAGCTATTATCACATACTTAAAATCCAAAATTTCAAGTCTGTAAATCATTTAGTTCCGAAGTTAAGCGAAAGCAAAGTTTCGTATTTATGACACTCACTCACTCATGATCATCAAAATAGAACTAGTACTTCCCATAAACTCAGAGAGCTGAAATTTAGTATCGAGTTAGGGTTTAATGGCCACATAAAGGGAAAACTATAAAGACTAGGATAATCGAAGATCTGGAGTACCTGGTGACCCTGATTAGAAAACACAAGAGCCCAACCAAACTATTAAAGATCGACATACCGCCTTGATAAAAAATATTCAACTTGGTGGGCCGCTTCATTTGATGTCAAAAATCGAAGGTCTGAAGTATCTGATTAAGAACCCTCGGCTGGTCTCAGCTGTATTAGAGATATGGTAATGCCCCCTTCTACTATTGGTACATAAAAAATCGACTTTCATTGCAAAAATCCAATGTAGTGGGACACATCTTCTAATTTAATCTAGCCTATAGCGTCCCACTGCTGTGCGAATGCCTCCCCTTCTGCTTTTAATACGCATATAAATAAAATTAAAGGAAAACTCTGGATAAGACTAGACTGGGTTTGCATGGTGCATTGGACTAAGAGTGGCGGTGATACCCGCACACGTCGCTAGATGGCGCTGACTGTGTTTTAAAACGCGCCTAAGTAGTAGCACCGGTGGCACCGGCAAGAGCTATTTAATAAAAACCTTAAAAATATGGATTAAAAACAACCTGCATAAAAATGTTGCTATCACAGCCCCGACTGGAATTACAGCATTTAACGTAAATGGATTAACTGTTCATAGATTATTACAACTGCCCGTAGAGCATAAACAAACTCCTAAATACAAACCGCTTTCAGACGAAGTACTTCAAGTTTTATGGACAGACTTAAAAACTGTCGAATTATTTATTATATGTAGATGAAGTGTCTATGATATCTAATGTAACTTTAGCCTACATAAATCTTCGTTTATGCGAAGTGTTTGATACTTCTGATGTAGAAGATGGTTGGTTTGGAAAAAAACATATTTTAGTGTTTGGGGGTCTTTTGCATCTTCCACCCGTTAGAGAAAAGTCGCCATTTGAAAAACTAAACCCTTGAGACATTAATAAATTTATAGGCTCCTTAAATATTCTAAACTTATGGACTGAACTTTTTAGTTACGACGAATTTACGTTGAATGTGAGACAGCTGGATGATTCTACGTTTGTAGAAATGTTAAAAAGAATCAGAGTAGGAGTGACAACTCAATCAGACAGAGATATACTGTCTAACCGATTGATACCTCTGCTCTCGCATTCCAATGAAGGAAGGTTAATGAAAATAGCACAATGTTTGAGGGACTTACCAGAAGATACTGTTTGTTTACTACCGACTAGAAATATGTGTATGCAGTTAAATAATGCTATGTTAAAAGCGATTCCTCACCCCGAGATATAGTTAGTTGCTAAAGATTCCTTGGATTGTTCAAAATGTATGATAACGAAAGCCCGGACGTGTTTACAAAAATATGAAGATGATGCGTCGATGACTGCTGGACTGGAAGAAACTATAATCATTAAAGAGGGAGCTAAAGTAATGCTTAGGAGAAACATTGATGTTAGTTTAGGTTTAGTGAATGGGTCGATAGGCGTCGTACAAAAAGTGAGGTGGGACCCGGAAGATCAAACAAAGCCTAAAAAATTGGCAGTAAAATTCGCTAATAATTTGATTCACGAATTATTGTCTATTAAGTCAAAATTTGAGATCATACCCCTGGCATACGTGTACAGAGAACAATTCCCAATATGTTTGGCGTATACCCTAACAGTTCACAAGAGCCAAGGTCTAAGTTTAAAAAATGCCCACATGGACATTGGTACCTCCATATTCTCTTGGGGCCAAGCCTACGTGGCGCTTTCACGAGTAACCAGTCTTCATGGGGTGCACTTCATAAATGTTGACTTCAAGAGTATAAAAGCTCAAGCTTCAGCGATCACCGAATACAACCGGCTTAAGCGTAAATACCGCGCCGATCTTTCAGAAATTAAACCGTCTAAGCCGACTAAAATAATAAATAATGAACGGGAATGGGCAATACGAAAAACTGTTGCTAGTGTACAAGAATCAGAACCGGAAAAAAAAAAGATTTGTAATAATAAAAAAACTAATCCTAAAAAGAAAAAAACTGTGTCAAATAAGAAAATCTAATAAAATAAATCAATATGCTCACGTTTCTACAAAAAGAAGTGAAATCCCACCAAAAACATTATGTAAAAAACTAGCCAAGTCTCGATGGAGCTGCTTCTTTATCTCTAAAAAGTAATGAAATCTAGACAAAGTCATGCCAAGTCTAAGGTTCCTTACAGCAATTTCTTTATTATTATAGTTAATGTTGTGTGACTTGGCCGTTGAAGGGTACACAAGAGTACAAAACCAGGTGCTCCATGACACCATTGCACCAATCTGTCGCCAGAACCGCTACCCATTGACGATGGAAAATTGCCACTTGGAAAACGATAATTCAATAACCAGTCAGTTGTAGGCTTGATAAAGCTTATCTCGCTTAACAAACATAGGTAGTTACAACAGATATAACATTACGTGTAAACAAATTTGACTTGTACCCACTAACGTATAAAGAATGCTCAACGGCCAAGTCACACAACATTAACTATAATAATAAAGAAATTGCTGTAAGGAACCTTAGACTTGGCATGACTTTGTCTAGATTTCATTACTTTTTAGAGATAAAGAAGCACCTCCATCGAGACTTGGCTAGTTTTTTACATAATGTTTTTGGTGGGATATTTAATTACGCTTCCAAGCCTTAGTGTTTTGTTTCGATTTTAAAATTATCATGTCTTTCTCGTATTCAAACGTCCATTACACGGAGATGGTACTTACACTAGCTGTTTGTGGTGATCTGCATATGTTTTTGCGTGGACAACCAGGGGGCCGATTCTACTAACAAATTTGTGCAAAAATCGCAATAGCACCGCGACTGGATCACGACTTTTAAGGGTTTTCTCATTCTGCTAATGAACAACGGTCCAACTGCGGCTACGTTTTAGTGGACGCCAACGATCGATCGAAACAATGTAAAAATCTATTCTGCTAACAAAGTCGTACATGAGCGTGACGTTTAGTCACATTCTGCTATTATTTTGACACTCGCTATAATCGAATCAAAGCTGAAATTCGGCATTTCATCTGTCAAAATTTGCGGTTGAACATAAGTCAGTAAAATGCAACTTTTATCGCATCGATCTAGGACTGCTTTAGTTTTATTTCCTAAAAATATAATGTTTATACAGATTTCGTTGAACTTGCCCATGTGGGTGACGTTGGAAAGGTAAGAGGAAGAAATTTTGCGTCAAGAGTATGCAGTAATGCTTTGGCCCTTACGGATCGTCAGTGCGTTACGACATACCAATTCTCCAGAGACCTCTTATGAGCTTTGATTGACGAGATCAGTGACCACACATGCTTCGTTTTTACGGTATTGATGACGGAAAAGGTAACATAGTTACAGTGTGTTACTAGGTACGTGAAACTCTATTGACTCAATCTTGGACCGCAACTTGCACCGGCTTTTTATGTGCCGCAATGTATATGCAGTGTCAAAACTTTTAATTTCTTGAGTTTTAGTAATAAACTAGCTACTGTCCACAACTTCATCAGCGTCTAATTTTGCTCCTCTGAACCTTCCCGTCGCACCGCATTGCCTGTCAGTTTTCGTCCATTTTTTGTTGCTGCTCCGCTCCTTTTGATTGTAGCGTAATGTTATATAGCCTATAGCCTTCCTCAATAAATAGGCTACCCAATACAAAAAGAATTGTTCGATTCGGATCAGTCGTTCCTGAGATTACTGCGTTTAACCAAATAAACCAACTCTACAGCTTTATAATATTATATAGTATAGATATAATGGAATATTTGGTAGTTAAAACAACACAAATTTACAGACTGCCCTTGTAACATATTACGCCTATGTCTATGCATGGCTTAGTTACGGCATAATAATTTGGGGAAACAGTAGGTACAGATGCACCAACATTAGCAAACATTTAAGTGATAAATCCCTGAAATGCAGTTAGAATGCCCAAAGCATGTTTTTAATTTAATTTGATTTTAGAATAAGTTAGATTATAAGTCCTACTCCTACTACTATATTTCTTTTGATGTGCCCGACAGGGTCCCACAATTGTAACTAAATCCAATGTTTACCACCTAAGCATATACATTGTGAAATGCAATAAAGTATTGAGTATTGGAATGGTTCATGAAATCAAAAAACAAATAATGGAATAAAGCATTTTTATTACTATAAGTATATCAATTTTAACGTCAGACCACTTGAGAAGTAGATACTTAGTATTTCATCTAAAATAGTAGGGTCGTTTCACCACTCATGTTGATACCGTGTGCCAGATAGAAATACATAATATATTAATACTGCATGCTCAACATTATAAGTGCACAACAGTCAACAGAATGTCTGCCTACCAAAAAATTTACCGACCACGATCAACTCTTAAGTCAGAAATTGATTTTTGGGTGTACCTAAGTAATGTTTCTGAAAAAATATATATTTATGTTAGAAGTGGCTAACTTATATTATTATTTTTCTCATCGGTGTGCTGGTACCTACTGCAAAATAATGTTTTTTCCCCACTGAGTCAACAGGTATAGGTAGTATGTTTTTGTTTTTGCAGATTCCCATGGAATGTAAATATTCCTGTATCCAGATTTCCATATTGAATAAACAGTTTAAATTCTTCTTGCATCATCAATACACACTTTCCTCAAACTGCATCTAAATGGTTTTACTGAAGACAGGGAAACATTCATAAGTTATTTCAAATCTGGAACAGTCTCGGGCAACATCTTCACACATTGTGTTGAAATCTTACTGAACAGTTAACAGCACATTATTTTGCATTAAATGCTGTACCATCTTGAAGATTCTATTTTCATTATAATTCTACAAGTACACACATGAAAACAAATATCAATTTCGTGCAATTAGAAAGAAACGGATTAACTACTCCCTCTCACAGAGTCACAGAGAGGAGGCCTGTATCGCAGCAGGGGGAACATTATAAGCTGCTTATATAATATGTATGTTAAGAGGAATAAGAGTATTATTCTAAATCAATTAAAACTCTGAACTTGAACTAAAGTAAATAGTGTTGCTGTCAGTTGACAGTTGACACTTCTTTTTTTTTTTTTTTTGAATTTTATGACCTGGTAACTGGACCTTTAGGTCAAAGTTGACACTTCTCAATAAGCTATGTCAGGTAGTGATGCGATTCGATTTTGTTTAACTCGATACTCGAGTAACTAAAGGCTCGTGATCATTTTATTTATTTATTTTCTCACGCGTTGTCACTCGATGTATAGCTTGGCAAAAAAGTCTGGAAAAAATGAGGGCGCCTGCTTAGCAGGTATGGCCACCCTGTATACTAGGACTAAAAGTGATAAGATACTTACTGTTTTAATCCACAAACACGAGATCCCGGAAATTCTCATCAATCAAGATTTCAAGACTTGATAGGCACACAGTCTTTTACTTTCATTGTATTTAGTAGATTGCGCATTATTTCGCTGGAATAACCTTTTATCTAAGAGCGATTTTGCCATCACATTAACATAGTAAAAACTTATTTAGTTTAAAAATTAATTAAATTACACTCAGGGATTGCCGATTGAACCCAATACACAAGACATAACGTTCAGCAATCGCATTTGCGGTCACCACCTAGGGTATTCACAACCATTCGATGGTTGGTATGCCTGTATCAAATTGGACATGAATAATGCTGAATGAATTCTGTTAATGCTGACAGTTTATAGTCGCCAAGGTGACTTACAGCTGCTTACTGTCGGAAACTAATCGGAAGTCACAGAGTACCTATAACATGTCGCATTCGAAAGGTACGGGTAATATGGAATAAACTTGAACAGTTGACTAATGAAGGCGTCAGGTATGTCTATGTGGGGTACATAACATTATCACTATTCACATGACAATGAAAATGAAATAACACGCTAAAATGTTAGATTTTATTTAAAAAGAAAAACGTGACATAACATCATTCTTGTATTCCTTTTCGGTGCTATGATAGATTTTTTCCATTAACACTGATGTGTCAGTTTTACATTTCTTATTTATGAAATCTAAATAGTGTAAAAATCTTTCTTACACATTTACGGTTCCCATTACAACCCATCTCCTCAAACTATAGGTAATATATTACGTAGAATAGGCACCTGAAAAATAATAAATATAAATTATACTTTTTTTACTGTGGTATGCGATAATGGCATGAACAAAAAAAAAATACTTGCCTGTTTCGTTATAGTGTTGAACTTTTTGTCTAATTGCACACAGATCAAAATCGTCTAATTCTTTCTTCCGCCAACTGTTTTGGTGTTCTTCCAGGTGTAGAAAAAATCCTTAATTTTTTTCACCTTCATTAACAATTTCTCTAATTGTACTGTGAGATTTACCTTGAAAAAAACATAAAGACAATCATATTAATTCCATGTAGGTACACTTTTCAATTTCAAGTATCAAACATCAAGAGTTAACGTACACGCGATTTGTCAAACTAGAAAATAAAACCTCAATAATCTATTAGTAAATAAAATAATAAAATCGCTTGAAACTTATAATACTGATAAAATTTAGTATGAGAAAGGAAAAACAATGACTGGTATTAAATAAAAGATAAATTTCTTGGATAAATACCTGTCGTGTCGGCAGTTCTTTCGTAAACATTGTCAATCGGAGACAAAATTTGTTCCGCTTCAGATTCCGCCAAATTTCTTACGAAAACTTTGTATATCACAGCTCACACCACTACTCCTTATTGTTTTATTCATTTTTTATATGTTCAAAAGCATTAATAATTGATAGTTAATTAGAAATAAGTAAAATACAATTATGAACATAACGCAATGACAGATTAGCTACTTGTTGATGATAAACAAAGCAGTGCTGCCACCAAAAAAATATTTTAGTTCCAATGGTTACCACGACAGACTCTTTTTTGCCAAGCTATAGTCGTGTTTAGATAAGTATCACGGAGTTTTCAACAACTACACCAGTTCATAATTCAATATTAATAATATCGTGTAACAAACTGTCAAAGTAATGTGATGTATTGAATCACGGATGTTTTAAATAAGAGTGATTATGCATTACATTGTTCTGTAAGTATTAGTCAGTTGATAACGTGTAATTCTCCCCAAACAGCAAGAGTCGATTGTAGCCCTAATATTGATTGGATGCCGCATTTTGAATTTTGCTATGATTATTTTCTTTTAAGTTATTATTTAATGTCTCGTTTTTAACTAACAAAGCTGCTAGAAACCTCCCTAAAGGGAGGTACCTACTTTAGATTCAACTTGAAATAAATTGAGAAAATCAGTGCCTGACGATTTATAACTAGTAGAGGTAACATCACTAGCCAAACTGACAAGCCACCAAAAACTTCAATCCGTGTCACGAAGATTTTTAACCACTTTATGCGAGAGTAAGCGAACTTAAAAACGGGATTAAACACCGGACCGTCATTATTATTTTTTTTAAATCAAAACAGATTAAGTTACTACCTCGATCTGTAAATAGGTACATATGTACTAAAGAAAATCATAACATCGTTAAAAACGCTTCAATAAATGATTTTTTAAGTAAAATACGATTAACAGAAATACTCTTCGAGTCTTTAACAGAACCGAAGGGTTTGATTTCGTAGCTTTAGCTAGTTAGGGACGTAGAACGAAACGTTCTTCTGAATTTTTGTTATCTAGTAAGTTAAAATGTTGTATTATTGTAACAAAAAAATATCAGTACAAAACTATAATTATGGTCAAGATATCTTTTTATATTAGAAAATCCTTTATTGCCACTTATTGGTGTTTAGTGACATTTATAGATTCAACTTTTTTCTTTGTGGTAATAATAAAACATACTATTGGGCATGTTGGTAACACAGGAAGCCCACTTGTGTGTTCTCGTAACGAGTCAGTTGCGGTTTGGCGTAAGTTTAGTTTCCCTTGTGCTTATCAAATAGTAGAATGACTTTATAGGACATCATCGACCTGCGATCGAAATCTAACCGTTGTGAAAACACAATTGAGCGTGTAACTTTGCAAATTAGTAGAATCGCCCCCCAGGTAACTTATCAAGCTTATAACTTTGTGATTATTAATGATACAGTTTTGAATTTTTTTTCATAGATTCTTTACATAAAAATACTAGACCCGTGTTTCGGGTTTCGCATAAACAAAAATTAATGTTGTATATTTACCTACTACTACTACCAGGAAATTGTTGTTTTATTTCGTCCTACATTTTTTTTTATAACATGCCTATATTTATGATGTGGATGTTTAGACATCCACATTGCTGGTCTACTCAGTATTTCACTTATAAATTGTTCCGTATCCATTATTTTTATAAGCTCAACGCGCGATAAAAACAAAATTATTTGTTTCGGTCGCGCGAAGCCTGAGTGCGTCCACCGACGCCGCCGCGCGCGCCGCTCTGAGCTGTGGCCACCTCGATACTCGCTAGTACATTTGTTTCACTCGCACACCGCGCCGCCCGTCGCCGCCGGGAGCCGCGCGCCGCTCGCCGCGCCGCAGTTCGCGCCGCTGTCCGCGCCGCCGGTAGCTGTGGCATACTTCATAGCATAGGTTTTCTACCATTTGTTTTCGCCGCTCACCGCTTGCCGCGCCTCTCGCCGCGCCGCAATCCGCGCCGCGCTGGGCTGTGGCCAGGCGGTTAGCGTTCATTCATTCTAACAATAATCAAAAAATAATAATGGCGCGCGGCATCTATCCCCGCCCCGCTCGCCGCCTGCCGCCCGCCAACCCGCTCGACTTTTCTATCACTAGGTTCACGTTTCATTTAAACACTTAAACATAAAATCAAATCTTACACACTTCAATAATAATTCATGACATGACACACGAAATTAAATTTTTAATTGCTGAAATTGTCCACCGTTTACTCTAATACACATGTGACAACGTCTTATGATATTATTTCTTACTTTTCTTAATAAATCACTACTGATAGCCATGGATTTTAATTTATTAAAAGCGTCAATGATTCTGTCTCGCAGTTCTTCTACGGTATTCACATTACGAGCATAAACCTCATTTTTAATAAATCCCCATAAAAAAATCCAGGGGTGTGAGATCCGGTGACCTTGCTGGCCACCGGCGAGGTCCATATCGGCCAATCCACTGCTGTCCAAACATATCAGTGAGGCACTCTCTGGCTCTCACCACAGAATGTGCAGGTGCACCGTCTAACTGGTACCATAGCTTTTGATGGACATCAAGGGATAATTCATCAGTGTATTCCGATATAGGGCCTCTGAGTAGATCCAGAAATTTGTCCGCTGTGAGGTTACCGTCAATGAACATCAGCTGATTTCGGTGAATCGCAGCCCACACGTTCAAAGAAAAACGGTACTGATGAGAAGATTCTCGGAACAAATGTGGATTTTCTTGGCTCCAATAACGGAGATTTTGTCTATTCCAGATACCATTTCGCGTAAATGTGCTCTCATCTGTCCACATTACATTGTAAATAAATTCAGGGTCATCAGCCATTTTGCTCTGTAACCAACGGCAATATTCTTCTCGGATTGGCCTATCTCTCGGTAACAGCGCCTGAACTTTGGTGTATTTGTATGGCCGCCGTTTATCTTTTCGCAATATTTTGAGTACAGTTTTGTGATGTACTTGAAACTGGCGTGCGGCCCTCCGCAGACTTGAAGTTGGGTTGTGCGACAAATAATCTAAAACTCTTTGTTCTAATGGCACAGCTAATTCTTGTGAAGGAACACCCTCGTGAAGTGGGACCAAAGGCTGATTTTCCCGTATTCTTTGAACAGCCTGTACAATCGTGCGGGAGTTTACTGGGCATCTTCGGGAGTCACCATATCTTTAAAGATATGTTCTTAAAGTCAGGGCCGCGTTTTGTTGACACTCACCATAAATCAAGATCATATCGGTATACTCCCTAGCAGTGTAATGAGGATCAGCGACGATTTTAGTTAAATATGTAGAATTACAGTCATATCTAAACCAATTATTTCAGTGAAAGAATTATTAAAATTGGACCAAAAATGACGAAGTTAGAGCGGTTTTGATTTTGCATTTTCAAAAACGCCCGCCAATACGCACAATTTGTTGATGACGTCATTTTCCACGTTCGCGTCCGCGGCACCGCCACGCACGTTCTTTCTGCCTTTAGTTACGTGACTCGCAGAACATTTAAACGAATAATGTCTTCATAAAATATTGTATCGTGCCACGATGCGAAAATAAAAGTGTTGCTACACCGGACAAATTGTTATTTTGTGTCCCAAAATACCCAAAAAATAGAAAGAAGTGGTGTACTTTCACGAGGAGCGACGCCCCATGTCCCCTTAACTAAAAGTACTCTATACTGCATTTCAAAAATTTTGACTATAATAATTTATTTTAACTAAATCTATTTTTAATCGCGATAAAAAAGGTGTGGATGAAAACTAGTAGTTATGAACTAAAATTCACACCAACGAACGCCTCGCCTTCACGTGCTTTAAACAGTACTGTATTTTTGTTTTCCTTTTCTTTTGCTCATATCTCGAAAATGGCGTTTCCTATCGCAAAAATAATGAAATTTTCGACCCCCTTTGTAACTCCTTCACATGTAAATCTCAATACGTGGGTTATATTTTTTTTTTTTCGAAAAAAATGTTAAAATTCCATATAAAACACGTCCATTGCGCGCGCCTCGCGCCTTGCCTTCACGTGCCTCGCCTTCATGTGCAAAAACAGTACTGTATTTTTGTTTTCCTTTTCTTTTGCTTATATCTCGAAAATGGCGTTTCCTATCGCAAAAATAATGAAATTTTCGACCCCCTTTGTTACCCCCTCACATATAAATTTCAGCACGTAGGTAATATTTATTTTTTATTTTTCGAAGAAAATGTGAAAAATTCCATATAAAACACGTCCATTGCGCGCGCCTTGGTCTTTCAAAAAATTCATTGCGTAGCACACCCAAGTAAAAGCTGAAGAGTTATACGTTTAGTGTTGCATAGCCCATTTATCGAGGAAGGCTATAGACTATATATTATATAAGGTCACGCAAAGACCCTTAGGAGCCGAGCACAAAGAAAAACGTCACGCATACAAAGACCTCGCACGGGCAGGCGATTCGATGCGACGGGATGGGTTGGGGGAGCAGGAAATTTTACGCGGACGAAGTCGCGGGCAGAAGCTAGTAAGAAATATTATTTAAAATAGGTAGAGAGGTGCCTACACATTGTAGAAACACGAAAAAGGTACCTGCCTGCCAAATCAAAACATTCTAAAACGTAGTATGTACCTACCTGTGCACTGGAATAAATTGTTTTTTTTTTTACTTTTCAACCATAAACGAATCAATCTTCGCGAGATTGTCCGATTGGGCCTTGGGTAAATCCGACTTCCATGTTTCCTATCTACCAATATCTATAAAACATAAATAGACAAGAAACAACGATTAAACTCCGCAAATCATAACAAAGCAGTGCGGCGCGTGGCGGGCGATCGAGCCTCGTGACGTCATCAGCAGTTTCGCGCGCGCGGCGTGCGTTTTAAAACTGCCTTTTTTTAAAGTTTAATAACTTCGTAATTTCTCTATGGATTTGAGTGATTCAAAAAAAAATGAACTCAGATATTTATATTGTATTCGATGTAGTATTCAAAATTGCTATATCCTTTTGTCGAATTTATCCTCATTGAAACGAGGCATCCTGATCTTACAAGCAAATAACACGAAGTAACTATCAGTATATCACACTATTGTTAACACATTAGGTAGGTAGGTACGTTACCTACCAAACTCACCTACACTTAAAACCTATACACAATCGAATTATCAATAACACAACAGTAAAACTATTTAAGCTCTGCACTGTATGAAATTGCAACTAAGCTATTTCTGAGTACCGAGTCGCACATTTCATAGGTATGTTTTATTTATGTAGGTAAATGAAATTCTTTTGAGGTGAATGCCCTAATAACTTGCGTAGCGTAATCGTAATGTATTCACATCATGTGTTAAAATTGTTAAAGTAAAAAAAAAATCTTGCGGCTATAATTTGATAATTTTTGGTATACGTACTACTAATGCGATACCCAGTATGTGGTTTCATTAAATGTCGTATTATCCCCACCTCTCTGTATACTTACCACTACTACCAGGAAATTGTTGTTTTATTTCGTCCCACATTTTTTTTTAATAACATGTCTATATTTATGATGTGGATGTTTTGACATCCACATTGCTGGTCTACTCAGTATTTCACTTATAAATTGTTCCGTATCCATACTATCCATTATTTTTATAAGCTCAACGCGCGATAAAAACAAAATTATTTGTTTCGGTCGCGCGATGCCTGAATGCGTCCACCCATGCCGCCGCGCGCGCCGCTCTGAGCTGTGGCCACCTCGATACTCGCTAGTACATTTGTTTCACTCGCACACCGCGCCGCCCGTCACCACCGCGTGCCGCGCGCCGCTCGCCGCGCCGCAGTTCGCGCCGCTGTCCGCGTCGCCGGTAGCTGTGGCATACTTCATAGGTTTTCTACCATTTGTTTTCGCCTCTCACCGCTTGCCGCGCCTCAAGCCGCGCCGCAATCTGCGCCGCTGTGGGCTGTGGCCAGGCGGTTACAAGGTGGTACAATATTAGCCACGTCAACTTAGTTACTCACCCGTGTAACTAACTTCTAAAATCAAAAGTAATTTCAGCCAGCCCCTTTCGAATGTCAAAATAATACAAGACAGTCCCCAAAAATGGCCGCCCTTCACACTTCTTTGTGATTTACCTGGAAAGAAGAAGTGGCGCAACAAACTCCCCAGCATCACGCTGTCTGTTTAGTTGGATAAACCGATAAACTTGATTCTATACAATAGTAGGTATGCAAAGTAAGGTGCGTTGGGGTAAGATCGAAGCTGGGGTAAGAACGTAGAAATCAAATATCCCGCTTATTTGGCTATATTTTTTAATGCTAGCCACATTGCGCGGTACGTCAATATGTCCCGCCCCACCCCGCAGTAGCCGCCAGTCGTTCCGACAACTCGGACGTGTTCTACGCGCCGTTAAAGAAAAAAGATTAAATTCATAAAATATTTGTCAATCCGGTTTTTCACCTTCATTTACATTTACATATTTTAGCAAAAGTGTAGCTTATTTTGGTATTATTTTGCATAAATACTAAGTTTTAAGCAGAGATAACTCGATAAAACGTATCCATAAATGTCTACTATCTCTGTAGGCTGATATCCGGTGTTATCCATCTCGTGTGAAGATCGGACAAAAATATCCGGTGCTAACCCATTTCGAAATTGGTAGTGATTGTCAAACTTTTATTACACATGATTTTAATTTTAAATACTTAATTGTGTTCGTAATCGTTTCAATCTGGGGTTTATGTAAGAGATATTAATCTACTTAAACAAACTTAGACAACTGTAACTGTTTTGAAAAAAGCAAAAGCGAAAATTATCACAAAATGCACGCGTATCTAATATACCAAAGAAAAAAAATGACAGTTAATTGCCCTACAAAAACATTGACTAAAGATCAAAACGATTTTAGTGGAAACTTTTGTTTCAACATTAATGAAGGTGATAATGATGGGACCAAAAATTATATTGATGATTCGAACATATACAATATTGGGGATATAGTTCTTATTAGATATTTCAAACGAACTTGGATATATTACGTCGGTATCACTGAAAATAGCAATATCAATTCAAACCCAAATATGTACAAGATAGCATTCTATAAAACTATCGGCAAGAAAAACAACCTAAATTTTTTTATTTACTGAATACTTACTGATTATAATATAGTTCAGGTGATAGAGCTACTACAGATAAATGAAGATCCTGTGGAGTATACCCTTATGAATGACGATGATGGGAAATTTCTTTAAAATTGAAGAATGTTAATTTCATTTATATAGTAAGTTTTATAAATTATTTCATAGCATGTTTGTGATTTCTATACTTTATATTATTATTTTTTTCATTATTTGAGGATCTGAAATCCTATTCTAATAAAACGGGTTCCTAAAAAAGCTCTATTTTTTTCTTGTTACCTCTTCCCTTCATCTCTATACCAACCATACAGTCTTCCGGTTTTATATGACGCTTTAACATACGCGTATTTTATTTAGTAGTCTGCTTGTGGATAGAATTAAACTTTTAGAATCGTAATATCTTCTAAATTTGTTATGTGTGGTAAGATCGGGCAGTTTAAACCGAAAAAAAAGTAATCACTTGGTACATCCATGTTTGTAATATTAGGAAGATTTTGTTGATGTCATTTTAAAGAACAGGAAAAATAGGTTACATTCTTTTGTAAGACCTAGTACTTCTAGCCACAGAAATAGTATTAAATTGCTGTCCGAACTTACCCCTTAGCGGCCAAATCGTCATTATACTCACAAAAATTGTGGCTTGATTTCACAGGCTTACCAAACAAAAAGTATTGAGTTTTTATAAATAAATTAATATTTAAATTACACTGTGTTTAATCATTATCAATTTCCACCAGTTCTCAAGAATGTGGTGTATACCAAAATGGAAAAAAAAAAAAATTTTTTGAAACATCCTTGCAACTATGCCAAAATCCGTCCGGTATTACCCCAATTATTAGCTAAACCAATAAACTCCTGCCTGGGTCGCGAGATTTGTTCGAAACAGTTACCGTGGCCCTGGAATATAGGCAACTGAAGGAACGAAACTGGATTTTTGTAGTGAACGCTTTGCGCTCTTTCTGAATACTGAATTTCTGAACGGTCACGTTTGGGTCGGTGACGCTGAATCGGGTATACTCAGCTCCAGTACTAAGATTTCACTTATGTCTTGTGTCCAAGCACACACCCTTTTTATTTCAAAACCAGAAATAAAGTTTGTTACCGTATTGCATCAATGTCTTTCGTAACCTTCATCATGTTCATTATGAGTAATATTAAAAGCTTCGCTGTAAACTGTCTTAATATTTTTCCTCCGCAACTTTTCAGCGTCTATACAGACAGTGGTAGAAAAAGACATTCTAATATTCCCCCCTCTACATATCTACTCAGTAGGTAGGCCCTTTGACGCAGCTTTGTAACAAGGTGACCAGTTTCTGGAATTAACTAGGACTATCGGGAACGCTACTGACTATTCGCACATTCTTTCTAGTTGTATCACTTTGAACTACCAGCAACACGGCTGAATGGATTACGATGAAATTTGCCAAATAAGTAGAACATGACCTAGATTAAGAGATACAATACTTTTTATTCCGATAATCCCACGGAATCGATACTTATGCGGGTGAAACCTCGGGCCGCAGCTGGTATCTTAAGGCACACACAGTGCCGGCGGCGGCATTCAAAGCTGCCGGGGCGGCTTTTATTGCCGGTGGCATAGCCGCTCGGCGTAAACCCGGCGGCATTGCCGCCGGCATTGTGTGTAGTAGCCTTTATAACGTTTTGTCTAAGCATGTCAATAATGTTTAAATTGACTGCGTCGATGTTGACTGCCTCATTGGTCCAGTGCTCGCAAGCGCTACAGCTGAGCATGAGGTCTTAGGTTCGATTCCTGGGTACGTCAAAGTGTTTTCCATCTAAAATTTCTCAGTAGCAGCCTAAACTATAAATGTGTGCCCTGTTGAAGGCAATGTGCTCGCCCTTTATTACATGGGACTTAAACGTATGCATCAGGTGAAATGTCAAGATAATATGTACTTTATTCAAAGACTATTTAGGGGAGACCGAGGAGGGTTGTGACAATTTTTAATTAAAAGAACATATCTCAATAAAAAAGCATACCACGATTATGAACTCTTTGCTTCAATGTAGCTCAATTCTTACTCTTTTGAAAACAGTCATCAGAATCAATAAAAGTCCCTTTGTCACAAATCACCTAACACCGAGGTAAGTTGTGACAGGTACCAAGGTATTTTGTTACAGCTGTAAATCTAGAATATATTTGAAAGATACAATAATTTTATAGGAATTATAAACAAAAAGCGTTATTTTTTTTGTGTAAAAGTACTTTAATTATCATTTCGCATAATTGTAGGAACTATAGTAACATGAAACATTAACATAACAAGTATAAAATATTTTGTAAGTAATTATGGCATCATTATGAGATCAGTCGTTTGAAAGTCAATCAAAAATCTTAATCTAATCTGATAAACATTTATGACAGACGTATTGCAGCTCGCCCCCAGTGCAATCTTCGTGAGACCAGCCTTTGCATTTTAGGCACTGAACCCACTTCTCATTGGGGCTGTCCATTAATCACGTGAGGCTCGAAGGGGGGGGAGGGGTCCATAAAAAATCACGAAATATCACAAGGGCCTTGTGATATTTGGGGGGGTGTAGTAATATATCACGTGTATTTATTTTTTCGGCAAACGCGCGATACTGAGCCAAAAAGCGGCGTTGCATGTATTTATTTTTTCGTCAAACGCGTACAAAATCGAAAACGGCTTTTAGTGAACTTTATACACTACTGGAAAAAATTATAGGATCAAAAATAAAATTCGAAATTTTTGGGCAATTTTCAACAGGCCGTAACTTCGAGAGAAATGGTCGAAAGGAAATTAAAAAAATAAGGAAATTGTAGTTCCAAGTGTCTAGTTTTCGGATAAGAACTTTAAAATTTTGTTGAGTCAGCGGTTTTTGAGTAATATTAAAAAAAAAGCGCTGTATCGAAAATATTAAGGAAACCAATAATGTTAAATGTGCCTTTTACAGTTCAATACGTCTACAAAAACCCTACAAAGAGCCAAATTAATCCAGCCAGCCGTTTTTTTTTTTGTTTCACTCGATCGAATTTTTGAAAAAATTAAAAGATCACGTTTTCTGCTCTGAAAAGCTCATAATCTTCAAAAATGAGAAAAAAATATCGTTTTGTTTCCTAAGATGTTCTTAGGAAATTTAAGAGACCAAAGCCCAATCATTTTTAACGCGTTTCCGCCGCTGCACTCCGTGATTCTACTGATCTCCCGTTAATTGAATTAAAAATAAAGTTAATACCCCTAATTGAATTCCGGAGATTGTTTTTCTATACTTTTCATGAATCCTTAGCAAGTCGCTTAATTAAACAGTTTTTTTTTTCAAAACTAATCGCTTAGCAGTTTTTTTTAATTTTTCGTCAAAACTAAAAACTATTTTTTTTTTTTTTTAATCATGGTTAGACGACATTCTTAGGACGTCGAATTTGCTCGGTTAGTGACTCTTATTGACGAAGGTTACCAACAACACGCAGTTTCCATCCAGATGGGTGTCAGTCAATCCGTCGTATCTCGAGCTTATGCCAGATAACAACAGACAAACCAATACAATCGTTTTTTTTTTTTAATTTAAGCACTATCTGCAATAAAAATGTGGAAAAAGCTCGGATTTTTTAATTCTCATTTTTTAAAGATTATGAGCTTTTCAGAGCAGAAAACGTGATCCTTTAATTTTTTCAAAAATTCGATCGAGTGACACAAAAACCGCCGAAAAAACTGAAAAGCAAAAAATAATTAACCTTAAAATTATGAGTCGGCGCTCGCTTTGAGTGACTTTTGTTAATTGATTTTTCAGCGCCGACTCAAAATTTTAAGGTTTATTATTTTTTGTTTTTCAGTTTTTTCGGCGGCTTAATTTTTTGTTAAAAAGTTTTTATTTTATAATTTTTTTTGGCTTTAATATACTAATAATACTTGACAAGACTTGACCCTACCCAATGAAAGAAGAATTATCAAAATAGGACTACTCTGCATAAAGTTATGCGTGGTTATACATTCAGTTAGTGAACAATCAATCATCCCCTGTTTTCCGACCCTTAGGGTTACCTTTTGGTTTCCAAATTTATATGGGACCACCTTCGGAGTATACTGTTTCCAATAAAAAAAGAATTATCACAATCGGACTATAACTACCTATGTAAAAAGTTATGCGTGGTAAATACATAAAAAAGATATATATTCGCGTCGAATTGATAACCTCCTCGGTTTTATTTCGTCGGTTAAAAAAATGGCTGGCTGGATTAATTTGGCCCTTTGTAGGGTTTTTGTGGACATATTGAACTGTAAAAGGCATACTTCAGATTATTGGTTTCCTCAATAATTTCGATACAGCGCTTGATTTTCCAAAACACGACTAAAAGTCCTTTTTTGTTGCATTTTCAAATTTATGCGACAAAACAAAGATTTTTTTTTCGAAAAATTAATGACTAGTCCTTAAAGGAAATTCATTGAAGTTCTTGAAACCCACCTTTAACTTTCTGTGCGATTATTGGTTGCTGACATATCAATAATCAAAGAAAAAAGGATCCTTTTCCATTTGAAGACAGATATCTCGGTACCAAGGTTCCTAAAAAAAGAAATTAAAGCTAAATGAACGATGTACCCGATTCATATAGTGGTTAAGCAAACAAAAAAATGTTTTCCACGCCCGTAGACCAAAACAATGTTTTTTCTAACATTAATCAAAATCCGCTGACTCAACAACATTTTAAAGTTCTAATCCAAAAACTAGACACTTAGAGCTACAATTTTCTTTTTTTTTATTTCTTTTACGACCTTTTTTCTCGAAGTTACGGCCTGTTGAAAATTGCCCAAAAATTTCGAATTTTGTTTTTATCCCTTAATTTTTTCCAGTAGTGTAAATATTAAAAAAAAAAAGATACTTTGTAGGTACTAAAAAATACACGTGATATGGGTGGGGGCGTGGTGTAATCTTAAACCTCACCATGTATCACCACGGGGGAGGGGGGGTTAAAAAATGCCAAAAAATACATCACGTGATTAATGGACGCCCCCATTTGATCTGCTATTGCCATAGGATTCAAGGCAGCACAAGCAAAACCAATCATTTTCTGTATCTTCTTCGGCGTCACCTGCAGTTTTCTTGCAGATTTTCTTCTTGTTTTTTTTTTAGGTTTATTATTATCTTCGCTTTTTATTTTACGTCTATTGGGTTGGTTCCTTTTTCGTGGTGGAGCTTTCGGCAACGGCCTTACTGATTCTGGCGAGAACACTTCAGAAGTGGCAAGGAGAGCTGTAGACGTAGAGGCTTGGTCTGTGGATATAACTGCAATAAGGGTTCTTGTCTCATCGTTTTCAATTGGCCTGATAATTGGATTTGGTGGAACAACTCTTGCTTCATTGTTTTCTACATTGGCCGTAGTTTCTTGAACACTTGAAGATAGCTCTGGTTCTGGATTGGGCAAAATACGATCAGTGACTTGGCTAGGCAGGAAATCAGCTTCTCCAAAGATATCTGTATTAACAGGCCACGTTCCAGTCGCAGCAAAACCAGCACTTATTTTCCTTGCAGTAATCGCCACATCAAATGCTGATTTTGTTATAGATGGAATATCATATATACTCATGACTTTTCCAGCATTAGAGCGCATCCAATTATCACATGCTGTATTAATTGCTTTCTTTAGTGGCCCAAATATAGCACGATCTAACGGTTGTACCTTATGTGTGCAGTGTGGGGGAATGTCAGCAAAATTATCCCATTATCTCTGCACAATTCAATGTTTTTCAGAGCTGTGTGCGAAGCGTGATTATCCAGAAGCAACAGTGCTCTTTTCTCTTTTGATGGTCTGACGTGATTTTTAAAATTCTCAAGGAAAAAGTGAAAGTCATCCTCCTGCATCCATCCCGATCCGTTAGCTGTTCCTACAGAACCCGTTGGGCCATCACGAATGAAATGTTCTTGGAATCTCTTACGTGGCATTTGCCTAAAGCGTTTCCAGCCAAAGCCAGAGTAACCAAGGTACCTCTTTCCGCCGATGTCATCGCACTGACTTGTTTTTCTTTTCGTCGTGTTATTACTCTATCGGGCTTTTGGACGGTCGTTATTCCTGTTTCATCGATGTTCCAAATATCTTTTGCCTCAAGATTATATTTGCTTAAAACGCCTGTGTAGTTCTCAAAAAAGCAGCCACATTAGTTTTATTAAAGCTAGTTGCGCGAGCTATGCTTGTGGCTTGTGGCAATCTTAAAGATAAATTGGGATGTCATTGCATAAATAACTTGAGCCACACTTCTCCTGCTTTCTCATTTTCTTTCCATGACGCCGAAATTTTTTTATTATATTTTTTTTGCTAACATAAAGGCTTCTTGTTTCTTTTGTTGTCAGTATGGACTGACAACAAAAGAAACAAGAAGCATTTATGGATTATTATGGAATTGGATACGGCACATGTCAGCAAATATTTGCATAATATATTTTCTTCCTCTTCTGTAAATATCGTCTGACTGGCATAACCCATAGATGGAGCCACATCAGTTGCTTTATCTTGAAAAGCCTGTTTCTTCTTAATATATCTATCTATGCAAAGACATGTAATTCAGATTGTAAGAGGATGCGGCATTTCGAAGACTTTGACCTCTTAACGTAACTTCTTCAAAGGCCAGTTCATAAATATAGTATAATTGTTAGGCATTCTGAAACAAAAACTAGGAAGTTCAGCATGTAATGCCACCAAACCACATGCCCAAAAAAGTTCCTGACAAAAATGCCATTTTTAGACAGACTTTGATTGCCGAATACTTTGTATGTCAAACTTAGGTTGCAAGAATTGACTAAAATAAACGAACAAACATGTAAACAGAAAAAGAACATTGCAAAAAGCTAGGAAAATAAGCAAAAAAGAAAATAAATTTAAATAGGAGAGTTGTGACAGCGTGTCACAACTCTTCTAGGTACCAAAAATCACGACCTTGTAAGAATAATAATTCGTAATTTCGAAACAAAATGCAAACACAGCAAGACAATGCCACACTTTGAAACTTCAAAAACCAGACAATATAAGCAAAAATAGAATAACCGCGTGCGTGTGTCATATGTCACGATATAAATACAATCAAAATTTTGATTAAAAAAACTTACTTTTCGTGTTTTTGTCAAATCAAATCAAATATGTCCATGCAGACGTCGTGCTCACGCAACCGCTTGTCGTGCGTCCCTGGCGCGTACTGCGTCAAGTAGCGTGTCTCTAAAGAAACAATCGTGCGCTGTTGCCAGCTCGCTAACGGTCATAGGTTCCGAGAAGTCGACTTTGTCACAACTCTCCTCTGTCACAACTCGCCTCGGTCTCCCCTATGCTAGGAACATTTATGCTAGAAACATACTCAGAGCATCGATTCCTATTTCATACATGGTTTACACTAATATTGTATTCAACAAGTGCGTGTAGGTACTAAAGGTACGCCTCTGTCTAACCCTTCGGGGAATCCAGGCGTGATGTTACGTTATACCTACATTCAAAATTTTCGTTTTGTAAAACCGTCCAGCCACAAAAATCGTGTAACTTCGGACTACAATATTATTTAACGTTGGAAGATAAATATCGAGGAGAAGTGTGTTTGTACTGCACTTGTAGGGGATTAATATTACTGTCTTGTTAACTCTGTGGCTGATGGCACCGACGGGATTTATAGAAACAAGTGAACAGTTGCAATGTTTGGGTTTAATTTCCCCGAGATCAAGTTCTTTGACAGAATCCAGATGAGAAGCTTCTATTAATGTGTTTTTATACCTTACTTTATAAAATTGTAACACAGAAACACGTACCTACTGTAGTTTGACAAGTGAAAACAAACTTTTTTACAAACACATTTTCATTTCAGAATTAGGTAGGTGTCTCTGGGTTTTGTATTTTCTTTGTTTATTATCTTCCGAAATAATGTGAGTTTTAACTAGAATGCATAACCTCCCACTTATTGTAAAGTAATACCCCACTTGTTGTGAACATACATAAAATATCACACTTGTTTTCCGCCGAGGGTTAAGCAGAGGTGTACGCACACAGTACTGGGAATGGCAGGCCGAGGAATGATGTGAGACGGCAACGTTGAGGTTTGAACGAAATAGTAGGGACACAAATTGAAGAGGTTTAGTCATGTTGAGCGGAGGAATGAAAGTCAACTACCAATTATCAAACGTAATTACCAGGCAGATGTTCGTGGAAACGCCAGGAGGGCTGGGAGGATTTAAACTTAGTGACCTTATCGGTGATGTTCTTCAGAAAGGTCAGGTGCTTAGTACCTACTCACAACCAGCGTACGTGTACGACCAGGAGGGGCAATTCTGGTAATTTTAAGAACATTCACAGTCTGATCTCAGTCTCGATCTTTCAATAATACCTCGCGTTTCCACAGTATTTTGTAAATTTTTTGACAGTTAATTGTCACCGAGGTGACACTGCGAGTAGATTTTGAACATTCTTCATTACAGAATTGGCCTTCTGATGTAGAACGTAAATGTGGCAAAAGAGAGTATGCTATAGGTCAATTCTACTAAACAACGTACAATGTGAAAAAAAAAACGCGACCGGAATGAGACGGCATTGTGAATAGTCCAAGAAACGCTATTCAGTTAACCTTAATATTCTTCACAGTCCGGTCGCAATATCATAGCAGTATAGTCTCATGGCGGTCAATTTTGATTTCGATTACAAAAATAATTTTCGTGTTGGTACAAATGTAAGCAGACGGTATTATGATACTTAGTGATACTTGAATTTTGATCAACCTTATTTAATGTTTTTCTCAATGTCTTTAGTTAGTGCTTGGTTTAGTGCATACTCTTTCTAATTTCATTGCCCGTTTGATATTTTAAAACTTTGAGAATACAAAATCATTAAATGAAAATTCAAAATGGAACGTACTTATTGGTTTTAAGGCCTAGTCCGCACTGCGATATTTCACCGCGTGAATTTTTTCTCGTAATTCTGTAACACGTTCAATAATATAATAATAATGTAATAATAATATAATATAATAATAACGCCAGTGCGGCTAGTCCCATAGGGACTAGCCGCACTGGCGTTATAAAATTCGCGTGGAAAAAAAATCTGTGATTTGATGCAAATTGAACGCGATTTATTCCCGCGCGAATGTTTTGTGCAATAGTAAGTAGTATGACTATGGCCGCACTGCGGAAAAAAATTCGCGCGTTTCTCTCATTCGTGCACTGACAACGGCATTGACAAGATGTCACGCGCTTCGTCTCCCGCCCGATCGGCAGGCGAGCAAGAGTTAGCAGAAAATGACATTGAAATAGAACAATTAATCAATCTGATGCACGTGAGACCTCCCTTGTGGGACAAATTTGATCCTAAGTACCACGATCGAATATTGAAAGCAAGATTGTGGGAGGAAATGTACAAACAGATATTTTTAACGTGGGAACAATGCAGTGTTGCTGAGAGAAAACAAAAAGGTAAGTAAAGTAAATACTTTATTAATATAAAAAGTTTACAAATTGGCAATAATTATTTTACTTTTTCATTTTTCTAGGTCTGTGTGTATCTCGGTTAAAAAACAGATAGTATAGGTTGGCAAAAAAGAGTCTGTCGTGGTAACCATTGGAACTAAAATATTTTTTGGTGGCAGCACTGCTTTGTTTATCATCAACAAGTAGCTAATCTGTCATTGTGTTATGTTCCCAGTTGTATTTTACTTATTTCTAACTAACCATCAATTATTAATGCTTTTGTCCATATAAAAAATGAATAAAACACTATGGAGTAGTGGTGTGAGCTGTGATATACCAAGTTTTCGTAAGAAATTTGGCGGAATCTGAAGCGGAACAAATCTTGTCTCCGATTGACAATGTTTTCGAAAGAACTGCCGACACGACAGGTATTTATCCAAGAAATTTATCTTTTAGTCAATGCTAGTCATTGTTTTTCCTTTCTAATACTAAGTTTTATCGGTATTATAAGTTTCAAGCCATTTTATTGTTTTATTTACTAATAGATTATTGAGGTTATGTTTTCTAGTTTGAAATCATCGCGTGTACGTTGACTCTTGATGTTTGATACTTGAAATTGTAAAATGTACCTACATGGAATTAATATGATTGTCTTTATGTTTTTTTTTCAAGGTAAATCTCACAGTACAATTAGAGAAATTGTTAAAGAAGGTTTAAAAAAATTAAGGATTTTTTCTACACCTGGAGAAACACCAAAACAGTTGGCGGAAGAAAGAATTAGACGATTTTGATCTGTGTGCAATTAGACAAAAAAATCAACGCTGTAAAAAAACAGGCAAGTAATTTTTGTTAATGCTATTATCGCATACCAGATACCACAGTAAAAAAAAATATAATTTACATTTATAATTTTTCAGGTGGCTATTCTACGTAATATATTACCTATAGTTTGAGGAGACTTGGGTTATAATGGGAGCCGTAAACGTCTAAGAAAGATTTTTAAACTATTTAGAATTCATAAATAAGAAATGTAAAACTGACACATCAGTGTTAATGGAAAAAATCTATCATATCACCGAAAAAGAATACACGAATGATGTTATGTCACGTTTTTTTTTTTTAAATAAAATCTAAATTTTAGCGTTTTATTTCATTTTCACTGTCATGTGAATACTGATAATGTTATGTACAGACGCCAGCACATAAAGCTACTAAAATTTGTCAAATTTCTTTAATAGGTTTCAACTTTATCGCTAAAGTGTTAGGTTCAAGATTGATTTGGAAAATTTGACCGTTTCGGGTACCTTGATGTGCTAGCGTGTACCTGACGCCTTCGTTAGTCAACTGTTCAAGTTTATTCGATATTGACCGTACCTTTCGAATGCGACATGTTATAGGTACTCTCTGACTTCCGATTAGTTTCCGACAGTAAGCGGCTGTAAGTACCTCCTTGTCGACTATAAAATGTCAGCATTAACAGGATCCGTTCAGTATCATTCATGTCAAATTTGATACAGGCATCGAATGGTTGTGAATACCCTAGACGGTGGCCGCAAATGCGATTGCTGAACATTATGTCTTGTGTATCGGGTTCAATCGGAAATCCCTGAGTGTTATTTAATTAATTTTTAAACTGAATTAGTTTTCATTATGTTATTATGATGGCACTCTTAGATAAAAGGTTATTCTAGCGAAATAATGCGCAATCTACTAAATACAATGAAAGTAAAAGACTGTGTGCCTATCAAGTCTTGAAATCTTGACTGATGAGAATTTTCGGGATCTCGTGTTTGTGGATTAAAACAACAAGTATCTTATCACTTTTAGCCCTAGTATACAGGGTGGCCATACCTGCTAAGCAGGCGCCCTCATTTTTTCCAGACTCTTGTTTGACAAGCTGTACATAAGTTTATTTATATTTTATCATACTGCCACGAAATTGACCCTTTCGATGAATCAAAATATTCTGCAAAATATTGTCTTTTTTCAATGCTGGATATTGTAGATCTCACAGGAGTAGGACGTAAAGATTGTAACGTGGTTCCATACAATTTGTCCTTAAACCGAATTCATCATGTTTCCGTACGTAATTATGCAAAATGCAACATGCTTAAATTATTTGGTCACAAGTTGTTAGTTTCACATCTAAAGCTCGATGTAAAATTCTCCATTTATTAGTAAGTATGCCAAATGTGCATTCTACAAATCTTCTTGCTAGTGTGAGTCTGTAATTAAAAACCCTTTGAGTTCTATGTAAGTTTCTTCTGGGGTAAGAGCGCATTATGTGTTCTGAGAGAGCGAACGCTTCATCTCCAACAAATAAATAAGGCATTTCTTCCCCGTTTTCGTCTTTTGGCAGGCGACTTGGTGAAGGAAGCATTAACTGACCACCTTCAAGCTTCTTACCAAATGCTGAATTTTTGAAAACGGTAGAGTCGCTACTGCTACCGTAAGCTCCTATGTCAACAATGATGAAAGAAAAATTTGCATCAGCTACCGCCATCAAAACTAAGGAATGATATTGTTTATAATTATAAAATTCAGACCCCGCGCTGTTAGGCTTTTCGCACCTTATATGCTTTCCATCCACCGCCCCCAAGCAGTGTGGAAAATGGGCTCTTTCATAGAAAAGTTCGGCAGTTTGGCGCCAAGTTGTTTACTCTGGTTCTGCCATATATAAAGGTTGTAAACATGACCATAGCTTTTCACACGTGTCTTCTATAATTTCGCCAATTGTAGAGATGCCAATTAGATATTCAAAATATAGCGTATAGTAGCTATTTCCTGAAGCCAAGTATCTGCATGGAAAATAAAAAAATAACATCAAGAAACTATAAACAGATAAATCATACCTACCCGACAATAAATTACTTTAAAATATAACATTTAATCTTCATTTGCAGGAGCTGATGTGCAAAAAAAATGAAAAAATCTTAAGGATACATACTTCAAGGAGGTTATAGCAGCTGATAAAAAGGTGGTTTCGGGTCAACCCAGAAAGAAAAAGAAAAGAACATACATACACAAGGGAGCACTTTCATTTTTATCCACTCAAAAATCTATGAGAGATACTACAAATAATATAAGAGACACAGAAAGCCCTAAAAGTAATATCGAAGACTTTACTAATCAATGTGACGAAGACACTGACTCAGAAGTTTCACAAAATAAAAGACTGAAAGCGAGCATCCGTAAAAAGACTAAAAATAAAAATAATAGTGATGATGAATTATTGAAACAGTTACTTCAGGAGAAAAAATATGATGAGGATGTTTCATTTTGTGAAATGCTCATTCCAATGCTCAAAAATCTCTCAACAGACCAGAAACATTACGCTAAAATTGAAATCCTGAATGCACTTAATAGAGCAACCAAATATTCACCACAAGATGTTATGCCACCTAGAGTCAGCTCCGCTTCGCGTCGGTATCAATCATCATCATCGTACTCATCTTACAACCCAAATACGCCATCACCCTATCCAATTACGCCATCACCCTACCCAAATACTGTCCGTCAATCTCTTTCGCCTGATCCACCTCCTCAAACTCATTATACGCAATCTCGTAATCCATCTGTCATTATTCAATCTCTACCTGATCCGCCTCCTCAAACTCAATACACGCCATCCCGTAAATCTAGTGTCGTTTCTCAGCCTGATCCATCTCCTCAAGACCAATACAAGCTGTCTCTCAGTTCAATTTTTCCAAATACTTCATTTAGTCATTCTTCATACGTAGTAGAGGGAAGTGGTTTTGACATGAAAGATTTCATTTTATTTAAATAGAATTTAACTGTTTTTGTTTAATAAATGATTCTGTAAGATTAATCCTTCTTTTTATTTATCACTATCAGTCATAAGATGTTCACTGGAATGTCGTCAATAGTAAAATCAGTCAGGCAGTAATCAAATGGGAAGATAGATTAAGAAGACAATATGAATAATCATCCTAGCAGCGACTAAATGAGAGGTGTACAAATTTATTTAAGCATTTGATAAAAATCGATGCTTTCAATTATTTCGAAGAAACAAACAAAAGACCACGTTGCTTTCTTCTAATTCGATCGTTTTTTTATGAAATGCTTAGATATATGTACTTGTACACTGCGTTGCATACCCCTTACTAAATATGGAACATCTTACCTTATAGTTATCGAAAGTCTCTCTTCAGCTGAAATTGCTTTTCTCCAATTTGTATCTTGATAGGTAATAGCTGGACCAACTAGTCGTAGTAAATTATCGAATGATGTTTTACTCATTCTATAATATCTGAAAAACTTTTCACTGTATTTTCGTAGCTCTTGAAGTTTTAAGTAGAAAAATCCTTTCATAGGTCTCAAGGCCGTAAATGGGTGAATCCAGTATTCATGACATGTTTTTATACGTCTGTTACGTCGCCGCCGTAGTATCAGATAAATCAAAATGTTTCTGATGTCCATTACACGTTCGTCTTAGCCGGGAACAGCATCGAACTGACAAAAATCGCGCGAAATTTTACTCGCGGTGCGTACTAGGCGTGATTTCGAGCACGGAATTTAAGTCGCAAGAATAAAAATCGCGCGGTGAAATATCGCAGTGCGGACTAGGCCTAAGATGTCAAGAAGAGACGTCTAGTGGTGGGTCGTTGTCGAATTATTGACGGACGAAACGCAACCGTTTTTCCGACGACGAAAACCGTTGCAGAAAACGGTCGTTGCAACGACGACAGTATTGTAAAAAACTAAACTTATCGAATATGGAATAGAATTGCGTTTTCGTCGCGTGAAAAAGTTGCAGTTTCTTCGAGAAGTAATAATAAAATATAGACTCTATACCATTGTCAAAAAGTTCACTTTTTACTGTAAGAACTGTTTTGTAAACGAACGCTGTACACTAAGGACGACGACGCGACGAGTGTGATACTTGAATCAATGGGTTCTCGACCGTATTTTCTTAGCTGTAAAATACATAATCGCATCTAGTCATTCGAAGACTGGTTTGTGCAACGAAGACTGTTTGGACCCAGGACGTAAAACGGTTTCATCGTTGCAAAACATAAAACGGTCTTCGGAAACGGTTCGTTGTCGCAACGCCCACCACTAGAGACGTCATCTTGACATCAAGTTTTAATTAATGTCAAACTTTGATTTTACTTCATTTCTTTTTTACCAAAAAGATTTGTTGCATTTTATATAGAACGTTATTGCTTTTTTCGATAATCGTACCTAGTCATCTCATCATTTTTCCGGACTGTAGAATAATAGTTAGTATTTCAGAATGGATGTCAATCGCGTCAAAATCAGAGTTGCCATTCGGTGAATAATTTCCCGAAATTCGGGTAAATTCAGTGACTAAATAATAAATAGTGTATAAATAATTATAGATAGGTATCTATAATTATTTATACATTAACCTAAGTATATTTATATATTTCAATTTTATTTATTTTCATTGTTATCCCTATATCTATTTATTTTCAGCAAGTATTCTTTCATTAGATATAGATAACAAACACGATTCAATATTTAATTAAAAAAATATCGATAACGCTTTGCATAAATCGCCATGTTAGATCTTATGTGCCGTCAATCCGTCATACCGAAACCAATCTTGAATAAAATAAATCGTAGTGTTCGACGCCAGGCCACGGCCCCGGCCATAGGATTTTATTAGCGCAATGGAAACATGACGGTGGGCCCTGGAGCAAGAGTGGCTGCGAACTGTCCGCCGTGCGCGGAGCTGATTAATACAATATTCAAAAGACTCACCTGGTTGAAGAACACTGGCTCTGGAGCCTACCTGGATTTATGTATGTAAATGTATATTGTATTGTGTAGTGACGCTGTCAGTATTCAGGATACCAGGCCGCTGCAATACGCCGTAGTTTTTCTTAGCACGCGGTCTCCAAATGGTCACTTAACCTCAAACTATTTCAAAGAAAAATATATCCAAACTAAACCCGTATTATTTCGTCAAAAGGGGTTGGTTACACACAAAACAATCGGGTCACGACAAATTGTCCACAAAACGACCGGTTCACAGGGATTAATTTACAACAGGTCGCGAGGTCCAAACGGCGACGATCTTCCATTTTTCAAAGACCAAACCAAAAAGAGAAAGTCAAACTGACAAGTGACAGATGTCACTCCGTTCGGTACGCTCCGTTAGGCGCACAGATTAAACAAGTCAAACGGGATGGAGCACGTAGAGTCTGTAGATTAGTAGTTGTAAGCGACACACATATGCGTTCGCAGGTTATTGGCTATAATCTGCGAACGCATATATGGACGGGACTGTGAACTGATCCAGTCGGTAATGCAAGGAGATCTTGATAATTTAATTAAATGGGCGCACGATAATGGCATCCTTATCAATCTAAGTAAGACCAAATGTATGTTGATATCCTCTCCGTACAACCGTATAGCTAAAAACGCCTATATCTCAGTAAATGGTCACTCGTATGAATGCCTTCATGATCACAAAGCTAATTGTCAATGCGAGTATGTTGAGCGCGTGGCGAACTACAAGTACTTGGGACGCACATGAAGACACTGTGTGTTCTAGATTGCGCTCAGTACCAGGGAAACTTAATCATTTAAAATATATAGTTAGTAAGCGAATATTGTACGTCTTTTACCATGCACTCGCAGATGCAACAATAAATTACAGGTTGGCTGCTTATGGGCTGACATTTCCGTTACATTTAAACAAAATAAAAAAATTGCAAATTAGATTATTAAAATTATTATCAAACAAGGCAACCAAAGACAAACTGAAAAAGGAGTACGAAAAACTATTTAAAATTTGCGGAATATTACCTATACAAAAAAGTCAAGTTATCTATAATATTAGGACATCACAATAAAAACGAACACAAAATTGAGAGAGTTTATAACCGGCCAACCCGTAAGGTGGTACCAAGAAGCAAATATTTAGTCCCTAAAATAAATAATTATTTTGGTCAAAGGACGCAGCGATGGCTAATTCCAACACTATTAAATGAATTACCTCAAATTGCAACTGAAGTAGTTACTAAAAATGTTTTAAAAAATGTCCTGCGTAAGCACTATTTAGGTTTATGTCCTTAGCGTAAGAAACTAAACTCCATTTATTCATAAGATAGGAAGTTAATATGATTACAATACCGCTGATTTATAAGTAGTTTTTAATCATTTTATGCGGTTATCGTAACTGTAACAAGTTTAATGTACTTTTTTTTACAAAGTGTACATTAAAAATAACCATTTTAACTTCTTTCTAATGCATGCTATTATAAATTGAGTAGCTAGCTAATAAGTTTGTGAGGCAGGTGCGGGCCAGCCAGCCTGGCATGCGCACGAGGCGCGTTGTTGTTGTTGCCGCTCGAGCGACCGTCGCGGCATCTCGCTCGCGCTGGGTTGCTTGTCTCCCTCCGGCGGGAAGGCGCACAGTGGGAAATAATGGAAACAATTCCAGCCACGCGTCATTTTATGAGGTAGGGTCATAATTTTTTGTTAATCTCTTTAAAATGTCATATATTTTAAGCTACAGGTACGGAAATTATGAAATTTATAACTGTTTTTTTAGTAATCCAGAAAAACATCATACGTCTAAGCTAATTTACAACCCTCAATCCACCTAACCGTGGGTACAGCGAGATAGCTCGGTATTTTTCTTCAAATAATTAAATTTTATACTACATGTAGGCTAAAGCAGCCAACCACCAACCCCCTAACCCACTTAACCCCTAAAAGCCACCCCTACCAAACCAAAAGCAGGCTAATCCACCTAACCCTGGGAACTGCGAGTTTACTCGCCTATTTATTTTTATAAAATTGGATTCCACACCTCAAGCGATCTAACCCACCTATCCACCCACCCCCTAACTCACTAAGCCCCTCGAAACCACCCCTGTCAAACCTCGAGCAGGCTAACCCACCTAACCCTGGAAACATCGAGTTCAGTCGCTTTTTTTTTCAAGAATTAAATAAAATCCAGGATTTTACTTTAGTAAAATTCTTAAATAGTTAATAATTCGATCGTGTGGCAGAGGAACATTATTATGAGTTCTACATTTAATAAAGATTGAGGTTTATCGATTTTGTAGATTATAGCTTTTAGGTTCGATAATTTAAAGTTTGTGAGTTTAGGAGTGATAGATTTTGGATTTGTGGGCTTACTATCTGCTGGCTTGGGGATAACGGGTTTACTATTTGCACGTTTAAGGTTCGTCGATTTTATAAAAAGAAATAGGCGACTAAAGTCACAGAGCCCAGGGTTAGTTGGGTTAGCCTACTTAGTCTGCTTGTGATTTGGCAGAGATGGTTGCTAGGGGTTCGGTGGGTTATGACGTTGGTGGTTAGGTGGGTTAGCCGGCTTATAGTGTGGATTTTATTTAGTTCTTGAAAAAAAAAGCGACTGAACTCGATGTTTCCAGGGTTAGGTGGGTTAGCCTGCTCGAGGTTTGAAAGGGGTGGTTTTTAGGGGCTTAGTGGGTTAGGGGGTGGGTGGATAGGTGGGTTAGTCCGCTTGAGGTGTGGAATCCAATTTTATAAAAAGAAATAGGCGAGTAAACTCGCAGTTCCCAGGGTTAGGTGGGTTAGCCTCCTTTTGGTTTGGTAGGGGTGACTTTTAAGGGTTAAGTGAGTTAAGGGGTTGGTGGTTGGCTGCTTTATCCTGCATATAGTATAAAATTTAATTATTTGAAGAAAAATACCGAGCTAGCTCGCTGTACCCACGGTTAGGTGGGTTGAGGGTTGTAAATTAGCTTAGACGTATGATGTTTTTCTGGACTTAAAAAAACAGTGATAAATTTCATAATTTCCGCACCTGTAGCTTAAAATATATGACATTTTAAAGAGATTAACAAAAAATTGTGACCCTACCTCAAAAAATGACGCGTGGCTGGAATTGTTTCCATTATTTCCCACTGTGGGGCGTGGCGGCAGTAGGGAGGATTGGATTTTGTGCATGCGTTGCTCATGCCAGCCTGGTGGGCAAGACGACCGGAGCCCATCAAGTGATTTTTTTTGTGTGAACCCCTTTTTGTTTTCTTTGTATATAATATTTATACTTGGATATTAAAAGCTGTATCCACGAGAACACTGCCGACAAACTGTACTGCAGTTTGGCAGAAGAATTGTGTTAACTGTCTATGTAAAATATCCACGAATAAACGATTTAAAAAAAATGTGTCGCTTACAACTACTAATCTACAGACTCTAGTAATACTAGAATCTGTAGCTAATATTACCGATTTATTTTATTCAAGATTGGTTTCGGTATAATTACAGATGAACAAACATATCCTTTGGTTTTACCATTAACGAGTAAAACGTTTGTATTTTATCGTGATTATGGGTAATAAATGATTATTCACTAGCAACCCTACTGTCATGAGCGCGCGAGTGTGAATGATATTCACAGTTCATCATAAATAAATAATTATATCGCAAATAATGGTTCGCCAAGTCACGCCTCGTCAATTGGAGCTCCTCCTAGACTTTATGGAGGAGCACAGATCATTGGCATTGAGCAAGGTGAGAGGCAAGGAGGGCAATGCCATGTCTAACGGGCTTTGGAGACAGTGCGCCAAAATATTGAATGCTGACGCCAGTGGCCTTTACAAATCTGGGCCGGAGTGGAAGAGGGTAAGTAACTACTACCTGTGCTTGCATGAGTTCCTGAAAACAACAAATACAAAATTCATTTTATTTGCAGTACTACAACCAGTACAAAAGCCGAACGAAGGCAAAACTCCGTCTTATCAGACAGGGCCGAATAAAAACTGGTGACGGGCCACCACCCCCTCTGTCATTGTTCCCCTTCGAAGAACGGCTCATTAGCATTGTGGGAGGGTGCAGTTCCCCTGAACCAGTGAGGCAGAACCAAATGGATACTCTGGTAAAAACTGTTGATAAATTATAGGTATTACACTATTTTGGTTGTCTTCACATCTTGAACATCATTTTGCCAGAGTCTTAGAGAGTTATTATTGAATGTATGATTTGTTTGACTAGTCCTTCGAGCCTGCAACTGACAGTAGTAGTGGACGAGATGAAATCCTCATTACGGCACAGGATGCTCACATGCCTCTTAGCACACCTACTGCCAGGCATATAAAAAGCGAGTAAGTTTACTGTGTTAACAACACTAAACTAAAACAATAAGTACTCAAACAATAATTTTGTTTATAATATAAACCTTTCCTTTATAGATATTTAGACGGTTTTTCTGATGCTACTAGCTGTTCTGAGTAAGTTAACTCAAGACTAAAATGTATTATTAGTACTTACATACTTGAAGAAGATTAAATTAACACGCTTTTATTTGCTTCACTTGTATGAATCTATCTATCTATGTAACTGAATCTTAGAACTCAAATTCACCCACTTCAAGACGTCAGATTAATTTGAAGTTTTGCACACTTATCAAGGGGTGATGACAATACAATTATTGCATAAATTTGTGCCATTATCCTGGCCAGGATCACGAGGATTGGAAAAAATAAAACAATGAAATTACATGCCTTTGTAGCTAGCTGAACTAAAAAATAGTTTAAAAGTAGAAAAACTTGAGGCATGTTTGATTTTCTATGAAAGCTTATTTTTTAAGTTATTTAACTATTATTTTAACTATTGTTTACACTGCAGAAATGGAGTAACAAAAAGGAGCCAGGAACCAATAAGGTGAACAGTCATTTATATTTAAGTCACACAAATTATTTAAAAGCAAATAATGATAAATTATAAACATTCTTAGGGACCGGAACCCTCCAATGCTTCGCCATCTTGATCGTTGCCGCTCGTCTTCCCCCAAAGGTTACGAAATACCTTTTTCTTTATGATTATAAATATTTAAAGTACTGAATGTATCTATATTGTTGATTGTTTTACTATTGATACTATAATATTACTGGTTTTAGCTAACAAAGAATTTGAAGTGGCTCAACAGCGGCTCATTATTATGGAACAGTCTCGAATAGAGGTCGACAGAGAGATGGCGCGAGCCTTGAACAGGCACGCCTCCGCTATGGAGGAAATAGCAGGGGTTGCAAAACGTTTTGTAGGTCTTTATGAAGAGACTCTTCAGCTCCGAAGACATAGAGCAAGGGTAAGTATCTATGTTAATAATAATTAATCAGACAGTTGTCTGATTTATTATTACTTGCAATAAGGATGTTTTGTAAAAGAAAATGATTTGTTTTTAGAATTCAAGTAACAGCAGCGATAGCAACAGCATTAGAATAGACGAATAGCTCTGAAGTTGCCAAAGTTACACTGTTGAACTGTCACATCACTGTTAGTAGAGGAGCTCATGCGATTTTTCTGTGAGTATATTATCCCATAACACTCTGAAGTTTAAAATAATAAAAATACGTATTTCATAAATAATGACATACAAATAAAAGTACATTTTTTGTTTCCTTTTAGGGGCTTGGTCGATACTGCCGCGCTGATAGAGTGCGTCAGCGCCAGGCAGTTCAGACGCAGTTGACGACTTCCTCGCCATGCTCTACGCAAGCGATGCACTAAGGGGTCATAAAAAATTACCTAGTTACGTAATTAATAAAAAATATGTTAACGAAAAAGAAATATTTATATATATATTTATGAAACAATGCCTGATGCTAGTTTTTTTTACGAAGATTTAAGAAGACTTCCTTTAAAATAAGAGATGAGGGGACATGAATTAAATATAATAAAAGGGAATTTTCATTCCTGTTGGCTCACAGGCATTGGAGCAGGCTCTCATTGCCAACACTTTCAAATACAAGTCGGAATGCCGCAAAAAATACAAAATGTCACAAAAGCTATTCTGATAAGTCAATCAATAGTAAGATCATCAAAAAACATGACGTTAAATGATCATTGTATTTTTCTTCAACTTTTCCTTCACTTTGGGGGGCTCTACACCTCCCCGACACACAGACTTTGCCCTACAGGACCATACCATATAAGTATATAATATTTATTTTTATTTTTGAATTGTCTCAGTTTTTAATTAAACATACAGTGTCCTGCGATCACCATTTCCATCTCAGGATCATCCATTGTTTTTATCCTCCAGTTTTCTAATAATGAATTATATCTCACCTTAATGCTTCAGGAGGGTTTCCTGCTTCAAAATACCCAAATAAGGCTTAATTTTTAGGGTACCGTACCCAAAGGTTAAAACAAGACTCTATTACTAGACTTCGCTGTCCGTCCGTCTGTCACCAGGCTGTACCTATCTCATGAACCGTTATAGTTAGACAGTTAAAAAATTTCACGGATGATGTATTTCTGTTGCCGCTATAACAACAAATACTAAAAACAGGATAAAATTTAAGGGGTTTCGATAGAACAAACGTGATTTTTTTGCTCGAAATTGATAACGGCAATAGGTAGACGCTTGAAATATTCACATAAAAGTTATATATTCACTTTAAAAATAAACAGTAAAAAGGGGCTTCCATACAACAAACGTGTTTTTTTTTTTGCCGTTTTTATAGCTAATGGTACGGAACCCTTCGTGCGCGAGTTCGACTCGCACTTGGCCGGGTTTTTTTTTTACTAATTATTATTTAATTATTGATTATTTTAATTTCGGGGTAAGTATATTAAACTTTACTAGTATTTTTTCATTAGCAAAAATTTAACACGTGTTTTAACTAACAAAAAAACAATGAACTCACTCCTGTAAGTAATTAATAAGTCCCCACATCCCACCTTGTAACTTTATCACCCGAAAATGCGCCAAACATTCCTGTCGAGATAACTGCCCTCTATCGACGGTTACCCGCAGTCGTAAACAATGGCGGCGACTCGTTGAACTACTCACGTTGTTATAACTTCATAATTACACTTCCATGGTTAGATTTTAGGGCGATAAGGACTTTACAACTATGTATGTGTAGTGCTTTACAAGCTCTGAAATTCGCATTTAGACAGTACACACGCGCGATTTCTTAACGCACTGCGAAGTCCCGAGAGTTGTAAATCCCAGTGTGCTTTTTGCACCTGCTTGGATGCACTCTGTTAGATTCTCAGTGTTGCGCTTAACTCCTAGAGTAAAAAATCCAGTGAGCGATAAAAAAAATCGCAGGAACGTACGACGGCTTAGACTGTGCAATGCCTATGCTTGCAACACAGAAGAAACGATACAGACCTTGCTTGTGTGTCTAATTTGAAAGATAAAAAAAGAAATAAAATACGTTTATTTGCTGTAAACACAACGTAAAGAAAGACCAGACACACAGAAAAGGAGGAAAACATGCGAGACGGAGCCCCAGCATTGTTTCAGCGACAGCCGGCGCTGATGTGAATGGTCCAACCCTTGTGGTAGGCGTCTAGATCGTCTTGCCACCTCTTCCTGGGCCGTCCTCGGCGGTGCCCTCCATGACGTGACCCACCCAGTCCCATCTCAGCCTAGCAGCCTTTTTTATTCAGCTATTCATTAGTCTTGTTTTTTTTTTTCAATGTAGGTACTGTTTGATGCACCTCTGCATAGCCCTTCGGGGATTACAGACTTGAAGTTATGTGTAATGTGGACGTACAATAAGGTTTTTTCTTTTGTCAGATTTGGAATAATTCATTGCTTGTGCTTTTTGAATTTTGTCTCATGTTAAAGCGTGACTGTGACTAGTGATGAACTACCTGTTGAAGGTCGCCGGTCGGTTGATGAAGTTAAATAAACTTTACAATATTTTCAACCCCAATTAGGTAGGTACCTACACATTTATAATTGAATACCTCTATGCATTACAAATAAACATTACAGTCTGGCAAATAAGTTTTTCAGGTACATCAATCAAACTAAAACTCTAACTAGTAGTAACTAGCCACCAAGCTATTAATTTATAAATAAACAATTTAAATATGTATTTAGTTTGAAGAAACTTTAATGTATTAAAGTGTATTATTACTCAAAATGTGAATTATACCTTTGTGACATTACCGACAGACAATCGACTATACAGAAATTCAATTCAATTGCCCCAGACATCAAACTTTTGGAAAAAAGTTCACTGCACCTCCTAGGTTCCCCAATTCTCGAAGACAGTTTTTCACCTTTTATTGACGAAAAAATTCAAAATTTTAACGATATCTCGGATAGACTTTCTAAAATTAATTTACATTCGGCATTCACCATTATCAGATTCTGCTGTTTCAGTCCAAATTTCATGTATTATCTCCGCTCTTCCTCTTTATGGAAGCACCCACACCTTTTAGACAAAGTCGATGAAATTATTAAAAGCACCCTAACATCCATTTTAAATGTGGCTTTGGACGACCGCTCGTGGCTGCAAGCCACACTACCGATTCGTTTTGGTGGGCTCGGCGTCCGCAAAATTTCCAGTGTAAGCTTACCGGCGTTCTTGTCCTCGGTCCACGGCACTGAAAAGTTAATCTCGAAAATCTTAGCTCCTTCTCAGGTTCACTCGGAAGTGCCGTGCTTGACCGATGCCCTGAATGCCTGGAAGGTGGCTTGTCCGGATACGGTTCAGCCCGAGAACCCGTCTTCCCAGAGACAGTGGGATGAGCCGCTCTGCAGGTTGGTACGGAATAATCTCATTAATACGTCCACCAATACTGCTGAGCGTGCCCGCCTGCTGGCTGTGGGAGAATGGGAGTCGGGCTTATGGCTTCAGGCGCTACCGTCACCTAACATAGGCACTATGCTAGGTGACTCGACTTTCCGACTCGCTACAAGTCTGCGTCTGGGTGCTCCTTGCGTGGCTCCGCATCGGTGTCAGTGCGGTGTAGCAGTTGATCGCCTCGGACACCACGGTCTTGCCTGCAGCAAGAGCGCTGGCCGGCTGGCACGGCATGCCAGCATTAATGACATCATCCGTCGGGCTCTTGTCACCGCCGGGGTGCCAGCTGTCTTAGAACCCAATGGCTTGGCACGCGACGATGGGAAGAGGCCAGACGGAATGACCATAATGCCTTGGAAGTTGGGTAGGCCTTTGGTGTGGGATGCTACCTGTGTCGACACCCTCGCGCCATCCCATCTTCTAAGCACGGCAGGCTGTGCTGGGGCGGCTGCTGCAGGTGCAGAAAATCTCAAACGGCGCAAATATAACAACCTTATTGGGACTTATATTTTTGAGCCGTTTGGGGTTGAAACACTAGGGCCGTGGGGTCCGAGTGCTCATCGAGTATTCCGGGACATCGCCAAGCGGTTGGTTGACTCTTCATGTGACCAGAGGGCTGGTCTATTTTTAGGTCAAAGAATCAGCATTGCCATCCAACGTGGCAATGCTGCCAGCCTTCTGGGCACTTTTCCCACCGACAGCGATGCGGACGAATTCTTTGATGCCCAGTGAGCTCCTCCCATTATTTTTTTTTTTTACCTTTATTAATTGTATATACTATATTTATTTTAGTGTTAGTTTGTGGATTATATTTGTAATCAGTAATAAATTGATTTTAATATCTGTATAAATTAAACAGAAAATAAGTATTTGACGTGTTTGTCCGAATCGAATCGTGAATGTCAACTGTCAGTAAATAAACACAAGTTTTATGTATTAAAACTATAATTTACAATTCATAATTTACAGCTGGGAATATACAAATAGTTATTAATATTTAATGAAGACTGTCGTCCATTGAAAATACACATCTAATCTAATGGGAATGGGATGATTCAGTGAAAACATTTAAATTGCAAATAAGTTTGTATAAATATTGGTATAAATTGAGGCATATAAAATCAAAACCGGCAATCTCCACAATCTATCAAAATTGAACTGTGAATGCAGGATTTTTTATCTGTGATTTACAATTCTAATGAAAACTCCTTAGCACAGCAAAGTCGGCAATATCCCATGGAAATAAGCTTTTAAATTTTTGATTCCAATACAAACACGGCAATCTCCAATGTCATACGTTTCAATGTTGGCAATCTCCAAACTAGCCAATCAGAGCTCGGCATTTGGATGCCATTTTAGTATTGTTTGTATGGTGACGTGGAAAGACTTGTCGTGAATTGTCTTGTAGTTTTTATAAGATTTTAACTGTTTTTCAATAGTTATCTACAAAATTATCATTTGCATATCGTATTATGGAGCTCACAGCATCTCCCTGTACTACCAAGCATACGAGAAAGCGTAAGGCTAAGCCAGAAAAGTGGAAGAAAAATTTGGCAAAAACGGCCCGGTAAGTACATATTGATTAAACCATTTTGATCCTTTTTTTAAACTCTGGCTAAAAAGTGCTAAGGTTTGTGAATGAGTATTGTTTTTCAAATTCGAATAGGTACCCGTATAAATAGCGAATATGCATGTAATTCCAAACTTTTTGTTTTTTAAATATGCGTTACACACATCGATAATGCCGGTAGTGATTTCATTGTTAATGTGTCAACCAAATTCTTTATTTGAAAAACAATTTTAATATACGGATTTTTTATGTTATCGTAATTTAATAAAATCTCTAACAATTTTACTACTACACTTCCAATTTTGAATATTAGAAAATGGTTAGAGATTTCTTTTTGAGCGTCAGGTAGTAGTTGAAATTATGTTTTAAAACTTTGTTCGTGTTTATAACTACAGTATCTTATAAATTAAAGTAAAGAAAAAAATTACGTGAATTTTCCATATTGTACATGTAGGTATCTATCACGCGAGCAAATTTTTTTTAATGAATTGGGTCTATACTTGGAGTTTTTAGGTTTTATTAAATTAAACTAATTTCTCTTGTCTTGTTGTATATTACTTCCAAATGTGTTTTGAAGGGAATTTTCAAGGATTCTCATCTCATTTTGTTTCAGGTACTCTCCTCAGAGGTTACCGACTAAACCGCAATGTAAACATAATAAGAACGTATATCAGTGTGACACATTGACTATGCATGATTTGCAAGCTTTTCATGGATCATTTTATAAATACAAAGACAAGGAAACTCAAGATGCATTCTTGCTCAAGTGCTGCCATGCAGAACCCACAAAAAGAAAGAGGCCAAAAAATAAAAAACACACGGAAAAGAAATTTCAAACAAAATTTATGATCTATAGTAAATCAAAGAAGACCCGTGTACGGGTATGTCAAAAAGCGTTTTTGAATATACTGGACATAAGTAAACATAGAATTCAGTATATTATGAGGAAGTTTTTAGAAACTGGAGAACCAGTAAAGGAAAATAGAGGCGGAGATCATAAATCGCACTTATTTATTCGTAAAAAAGAAGCAGTTACGTCTTTCATAAACTTATTCCATGTAGATGAAGCACATTATTGCCGCGGGAAATCTCAACGGCATTATCTGGCACCTGAACTAAGCATAAACAAAATGTTTAAACAATACAATGCCCAACAGACAGAGGAAGGTTTAAAAGTTAATCGTGGGTTTTTTAGAAGAATTTTCAATAGAAACTATTCGCTTGGATTTGGCAGTCCTAGGACAGATGTCTGTTCAACGTGCCTACAACTTCTCGAAAAAATTAAATTAGAAACAGATTCAACAAAGCGGCAGTCACTTATAATCGAAAAAAGAGTACACAGCCTCAAGGCAAAAGCATTTTTTGCATTGGTGAAGGAGGAAAGACCAGATTTAAAAACTCTGTCCTTTGATTGCGAGAAAAATATGCCGTTACCTAAGATACCTGACCAGAGCACTTATTACTCCCGCCAAATTTATTTGTATAATTGTACAGTCGTTGAAGGGAGTTCTAAATCCCAACTAGCACAAAAAAATGTTTTTGCATACTGCTGGACGGAAAACGAGTTTAACAAAGGGGCAAATGAAATAGCTTCTATCGTATAATCATAGACTATTGAACACCGACTTAACTGGAATTGAAACCATACGATTAATAGCAGATGGATGCGGAGGGCAGAATAAAAATTCTATTATGTTAGCCATGTGCTCCAAGTGGTTGGTAGAATCTGCACCCAGCAATGTGCTTACTCTGGAACTTGTGTTCCCTATTGTAGGACATTCTTTCATACCTCCAGATCGAGTCTTTGCCCAAATAGAGAAAGAAGTTCGAAAACGAGAAACTATCGTGCGGCCTGAAGAGTACTTAGAGATTATAAGCCAGCGGAGTACAGTTTTCAGAATGGGGAGTACTGAATGCAATGTATATGACTTTAAAAGTGCTATGTCTTCTATTATGAAAGATGTAGGAACTTGGCATTTTCAATTTAAAAAATGCAAACGATTTTATATTGCGCGGTCAAAAATGAGGGAAACATTATTAAAGGGGACGTGAATTACAGAATTAGTTACTGAGTGTATAAAAAGGTGACTCGAAAAAACAAGTTGGCCAAAGACATAAACCCAAACGTTATTGCTAAGTATCAGGTAAAAACTAACATAAATAAAATTAATGACGTAAAAAAGCTTCTCAATACTCATTATGGTGACCAATGGCAAGAAGTGGAAGGACTGTCTTTTTTTAAAACCGTATTTGCTCAAAACTCTGAAGGTGCAGAAAGTTCACCCCAAGAAATTGTTTGTGAGCCCCAAGAAGAAGATCATAATATTAGAATATAAGTTAGCTTTGTTAAAAAATAAAATAAATAATTTCAAACTTTAAACTGCATATTTTTTATTTCCCACTCTTAAAAGTATCAAAACTGGTTGGCAATGTAGTGTAAGTCATTAGCCATAACAAATATGGCTTTCTCCAAAGGTAATCAGATCAAAAACGGCAATGTCCTTGTAAGCAAAACAAAGACGGCAATCTCCAAACATTTTTTGCATTTTTAGGCATGATTTTCAAGTAAATGTCTAGAAATAGTGGTCAATAACAGTCTACATTAGAGATTTGCATGTAAATATTCAGAATTACGTTAATAATACCTTCTTGTTACTTTTTTATTACATTTTCCGATTTCCCCAACAATTCGACGTAGTGGAGATTGCCAGGTTTGATTTTATATGACTCAATTATAACACTCTCATTCGATCCTTCGTTTTCTCATATCTTTTCAAGTACATACTTTGGTAATTAACGTAAAATTGTATATGCTTACTTAGCTATAAATTCCATCGTAGGCCTACCCCACCCATCCCTTGCAAACCTGTACAGGGCCATATAAAAATAATTGCTTCAATCTACAGCGAACTTTACCCAAAACGATCCCCGATTAGCAAACAGATTAAATTAAATAAACAGTGCTTCTTTGAAGCCAATGTTGTAATAGGTATTTAGACATCTCTTTATAATGGAATTTATCTTTGAGTCACCTTATTATACTTCGGAGATATACATACCCTTTGTATGTATATCTCCGAAGAATCGAAAATGAGAAATGTGGAATAATAATTACACTTAACCATTTGAATAGTGCTCAATCTTGGCATGTTGTCAACTTTTGTCCACAAGTAACCGTAGCCGGCTTGGAAAACCTTAAATAGATTTCGTACTCCAAGCGGACTCAGCAAAAACAATCTTCACAAGTGGGGTCAAAGACGGTCCAGATCCGGTGCGTTTGCGGCGTCTCACAGACAATGGCCCACCTGCCGTCTTGCGTCGCTTGCCCTGTCACCTGCACACGTGAGGCTGGCTAATGGCTGCGTCAGCGAACTATTCTTTTTTAGTTTATTCGTCGTATAAAGAATTTTTGTTCCATACATTTTGACCGCTTAGGTATTGCACGTTTCTATGCACTTTTCTGTCGGCAATAGAATTCTGCGCTATGGAAGGCCATATCATGATGTGAATTCATGATTCTAATTTTGGCGTCAATGTCCCTGCCACCCTTTATTTAAACAACAGCAAGTTAATACTTTACTGTTCATAATACATTCACGTAAAACAATAATGTATGCAATAAATAGTGAAATTCATATTGTGTACCTACACGGTCGCAACTGATGCTTACAACACACGATAAATCATTATAGTATGTATTTTGTGTTTTCCCTCATAAGACCCATCTGCAACTGGATAGGCAGCTCTTAATGTAAAAAAATTAATAAACAAGGGGAGGAAATCCAAGACACCACCAAAAGGACGAGATCGCAAATCTGAGCAACTACATTATTAGGGATCTACCTAATGATTCTAAAAGTTGCCTAGTTACCTACCTACTTTTATTATGATGGTCTCTTATGAGTACAGAACTGAATACCTACCTCTATCAATCTGCTTAGCGTTTTCGTCGGCTTCCAGTGTAAGTCGACGTCGCACGGACGGAAATAAAGCAGCGGGATTATTTCGCTCACTGGATATACGTATACGTTTTTCATAGTTTTTCGTGTAGTTTATGACCCATTTGGTCGTTTGCGAAAATATCGACTTTAAGTATATGAAACCTGAAAAACTCATCCTGAGAGGGTCAACTTTGACAGTCCATTTTACCCCCTAAAATAATGTTTATCCGCCGATAAAAAAAAAATACGTGTCTCTTAGAATTCAACGTAGAATAACATATTTCAGCGGCATCAAAATCGGAGAGGGACACCTGGGAATGTTTCCTTGTGAGTATGCACGGCATCAAGCTATGCATTTCCAGTATAAGCTGACTTCTCATTGTATGAAAAACCTATACATAGCGACTGACTGCCTGACCTCCACACCCCAGTTACTGGATAATTCAACATAAGAAGTGCTTAATACCAAGGAAATAAAATAAGTTTTACTGGAAAATTGCAAAAATCAACAACTAAATAACCATGTTTTTTTTCTCTCTCTTTTTCTTTCCTGATGTAACTTCAAGTGGAAAGTTAACAGAGCGGTCTCGTAGCTTAGCAAATAATTAATTAGTAAAGTAACGCTCCCAAACAGTTTGTAAATACTTTATATTATTTACAGTGTGTCTTATACACTCGGGTAGGTAATTGTTTCGTTTTCTGCATCACTGGTGCGTTTGTCTTGATTGATAACTCAATTAGCTAACGAACCACTAAGCCGGCCTAATTAATTACGGGTTTTCACTTTGAGGGAACCTTATGCGAGATTTTAAGACATTGCTGAGATAACGCAGTTAATTTATAGGTCAAAATTAAACTTGGTTGGCTATGAATATGACGGTTTTTATGAATTTCAATCAACCATCTGCTACGGTGGCGTGAATATTCATTAATTTTCCGAAATGAAAATCTTATGAATAAAAGTTACATTAGCGTTGCCTGCGGAAGAACGCGTTCTTCCGTCAGTATTTTGCATAAGCCAGTAAATCTGCATGTGGTTTTAACTTTTAAGTGATTATGATTATATACATCCAGCGAACATATTTTATCTACTATTGAGCAGCCGTTAGTCGAATCTGAATAAATTTGAATTTGGTAGATATATTGCTAAACCTTATTTCATAAGTTCGAAAAATTTGTATACATATTTAACACAGTGAATGTTTTTGTCCTGTCAAAATGATAGCCATTCCTACGTCAATCGTATTAGGTACGCAATAACCTCGCCGATATAAGGATGAACTCCGGAACAGAAAGCCTTTTGCAATTTTACAAAAATAACTTTCAAAGTTAAAAACTAAAGTTATTTTTCTCACCGATATGCGATATAGAAACGATTAGGTATTACTAAAATCTACCCGCCGTTTGCTGCCATTAGAAAACTTCGGTCCATACCATGATGCAATAAATTGGCCAATTCACTCTAAGCAAAATACAAATATTCCGTCGAAACTTTGGTACCTACGACTATATACTCCAAAATAATTAGAACAGGTTGGTAGAGTAATTATGCCCCTAAAATAATGCTACATCATGGAATTCCGAATCTCAGGGCTCACCACACCCGACCAAAAGGCATACAAAACACCATGACTGTAACCCCATTGAAAGTCACATAACTTTGTACAACCCAAACACACACAGAACCTCACACACACACATATACACAACCACCTAACAAGTTCCCAACTTCGTGTTTGTGTTTGTTGTCACCAAAGTTCCTATTAATCAGAAGGTACACCGATAGTCTATTGTTGTTTATAAACAAGGAGAAGTACACTACTAAAGGAATAGGTATTAGACGATGTTCAGCACCCTAATTGCCTAACCCACTATAAAACAGAATCAGACTCATTTTGTGAGATATTGCTAATCCAATGCTCCTTATGGTAGGAATAATTGTTTGCTCAATTATCTAAATAAAGCAATGTATGCTGTTGAACTCACAAAATGAGAGCCATTCTTGCTGTTAGTTTGAACGCAATTACCACGCAGATTACGGTTATGCGTGGGTTTTGTCTGTAGTTAGTCTAATTAGAAAGACACACAATCTAGCCAAAGTTATCGACATAGCTCACAGAATTAGCAAGCTGAAGTAGCAATGGGCCGGCCACATTAGCCGTAGCACTAATGACCGTTGGGTAGACGTGTTCTTGAGTGGAGACCGCGAATCGGCAAATGTAAGATAGGACGTTCTCAGGCCAGCTGGAGCGACGACCTTCGCAGGGTGGCTGGTAGCAGCTGGATGAGAGTTGCCGAAAATCGGGAATGGCGTGCAGTTGGAGAGGCCTATGTCCAGCAGTGGACTGCTATAGGCTGATGATGATGATGACAATCTAGAATTTTAACATAAGCATATCACACCAACACTAATTTTTGTTTTTATTCAATACAACAAAAAAATATTTTGCATCACGCTAACAGCCCCAAAAATTAATTTTGTTTCAAATGATTACAAAAATATATATTGAAATTTAATTAAAGAAGACCGACCCTACATTTACATAAGCCAACCTTTCCCAGTAACAGGTGCGTTCCTATAATTTGATTGATTAAACAAAATTTGTAAGACGGTATTATAAATCATTTTCAATTCGATTCAACGAAAAAAGATTTGTTAATTAATAAAGACATTATCATAGAAGGCGAGGACTGCTAATCCTTCGAATTACTCAGTAACCTTCATCCACGTGCCTACCTACATATAGTACCTACTTAATACTTACAAACACCTAGCAGTTTGATTAGGATGAAATAAACTGAGCTAAAAATAGAAATTCCAAAAGGAAAAGTCTGCGGCGGCGAAGCCCAAAAGGAGGATAATGTTTTTCATACGACTAAAAACGACCCGACACCACGAAGAAGTCGTTTATAGGTAGGGGAACCTGTTGTACCTAGGCCAGCTTTTTTTAATTTTGTTTTTTTTTTTTTATTAATTTTGCTAGCTACTCCTGCTCCAATGTGCTACTAGCACATTGGACAGGTGTAGCTAGCAAAGGCTTTGGGGGGCTTTGCCATAATCGCCACGCTTGGCAAGCGGGTTGGCGATCGCAGTATGGTGGTAAAATGCATAGAGAACGCTGCTGCCCATTCTCTAGTAATTTAATTATTTTCTGTTGAAATAATATAAGTAATAACTAGATAATCATATTAGCATTTGCAATTAACAATAATTGACAACAATATTTAACCAGTCAATTACCGTAATTACAGACACAATCAAAAAACCATTGTGTCGATACCAAATGTGGTATCTCAGGGACTTAGAGGTTAAGTAAAAGTGTTGTTTTTTTTAAAAACTTCCAAATCTATTTTGTGCTTATTATTGTTGACAATTTTATGGCATAGAATCACGTAAGTAATTTTAACTAGCAAGTTACTTCTATTTCTTTTTTTTTTTGAGTGCATTACAATTGAATATGCAATTTCGAAAAGGGCACATCTCTGAAAATTTAAAATGTTCAGGAATTGAAAAAAACGGATCATTTTTAGGGTTCCGTTGCCAAATGGCAAAAAACGGAACCCTTATAGATTCGTCATGTCTGTCTGTCTGTCTGTCTGTCTGTCTGTCTGTCTGTCTGTCTGTCTGTCTGTCTGTCCGTCCGTATGTCACAGCCATTTTATTCCGAAACTATAAGAGCTATGCTGTTGAAACTTGGTAAGTAGGTGTATTCTGTGAACCGCATTAAGATTTTCACACTAAAATAGAAAAAAAACAATAAATTTTGGGGTTCCCCATACATAGAACTGAAACTCAAAAATGTTTTTTTTTTCATCAAACCCATACGTGTGGGGTATCTATGAATAGGTCTTCAAAAATGGTAATGAGGTTTCTATTATCATTTTTTTCTAAACTGAATAGTTTGCGCGAGAGACACTTCCAAAGTGGTAAAATGTGTGTCCCCCCCCCCCCCCCCGTAACTTCTAAAATAAGAGAATGAAAAAACTAAAAAAAATATATGATGTACATTACCATGAAAACTACCAACGAAAATTGGTTTGAACGAGATCGAGTGAGTAGTTTTTTTTTAAAACGTCATATATCGTAAACCGCAATTTACCTTACATTCAATCAACTGAAATATAAAAATTAAAAAATATATATATTTTTTAAAACGAAAATACCTACAGGTTTGTACGGAACCCTCGGTGCGCGAGTCCGACTCGCACTTGGCCGGTTTTTCAAACTAGTGCATAATTTCTAAAAGTGAGTATTGCGTTATATTTTGATGTAATAAGCCTTCGAAAAATGCTAAATTGATTTATTTTAAAATTAATATCAATGTGTTATTAGATACTTTATATTTGTGAGATGTGCCCTTTTTGAAATTTACTGATTTGAGTAGAATAAATAAATTAAAAAAAAAAAACATTTTACATACATACATACATACAATCACGCCTTTTTCCCATGGGGGTAGGCAGAAACCACGGAACGCCACCTGCTACGATCTCTACACACTCCTTTTGCCTCGTTAAGGTTCATACAATTGGTCATACACACACGCCGGTTGCGAGTACTACGCACCTGACCTTTCTGAAGAACATCACCAATAAGGTCACTATATGTCCTCCTAGGGCGTCCCCTCCCGGTGTTTCCACTCACATCTGCCTTGTAAATACCTTTTGTGAGTCGTCCTTCATTCATCCTCTCAACATGACCAAACCATCTAAGCATACTTTTTTCAATTTTTGTCACTACATCTTCTTTTAAACCACACCGTTCTCTTATCACATCATTCCTCAGCCTATCATTCATAGTCACACCACACATGCTTCGCAAGGAACGCATTTCCACAGCATTTATTCTACTTTCATGCTTCTTTTGCCACACCCAACATTCACTCCCATACATAAGCGTAGGCACCAGTACACCATTGTGAACAGCCAGTCGAGCCTTATTGGACATCAGTTGGTTGGTCACAATTGCATGTAAAGCACCATTTACTTTATTTCCCGCGTTCACTCTTCTTTCCACATCTTTATCAATCTTTCCATCCCTTGTAAACAAACTCCCCAAATATACGAACTCACTTACTTGCTCCACATTCTTATCATTTATTTTCACATCACACACCGATACGTTCTCTTCTCTTTCAAACACCATGACCTTTGTCTTATTTACATTTATCTTAAATGCTTCATCCATTGCAGTCACCATGTCTTGCAACTGTTCTGCTGACGATGCAAGTAGAACTTGATCGTCTGCGTAGAGAAGGCATTTGACAGGCAACTCACTCATTGTCAATCCACACTCACCCTCTTTCAGATCTGTCAGACAACTATCCATGTACAAGTTGAATAGCCACGGTGACGCTACACAGCCCTGCCTAACACCCCTCGAGATGCAAAACCAGTTCGTGTATGCCCCATTTATCCTAACACAAGCACTGGAATCCTTGTATAAAGATTTCAGTGCCCGTACCAAGCGCCAATCCACACCGTACATGGATAGTGTTGACCACAGTTTTTCTCTGCACACACTGTCATAGGCCTTCTCCAAGTCAAAAACATTTTAGTCCGGTCAATTTAGACATTCGAAGGTGCATAAATTCCCAACAAGCTGAAAATCAGTAAAATTGTTCAAAACATCAACAAGAATCAGATGAATGATTTTCACTACTTTTTTTTTAATTTACTTCGCTTTTATCTTTTCCAATCTTTGAAAATTTCCATTATTTTGCAATAGTTTCACATTAAACTCATAGGTCGCGTGGAAACGTGCATAAGACGATAACAACTTTTACAACTTTTTGAATCGTTATATCTCAGAAACGGTGGCTCGTAGGAAAAAAGTATTGGTACATTTTTAATAGATAATTTTATGATCTACCATTTTTTGTCTGGAATATTTTTATGATAAAACTTACCGTTCTGCTGAAAATCGCGAAATCATTTTTTTTACCTTTGACCTTGAATAAAAAAATACATACACGGGAATGATGAGGAACTCAAATATTTTATTTATAATTATGTTTTGATCAATTTTACCGATTTTCAGCTTGTTGGGAATTTATGCACCTTCACTATTATTTTTCGGTCTGAATTGACTGGACGGAGATGTGACCTTTTCGAAATTGTTTCTGTACGCCATGACGTTTATAGTATAACTAGCTTCTGCCCGCGACTTCGTCCGCGTCAAGTATTTGCTCCCCTGACCCTTCGCGTCGCATCGCAGCCTGCCAGTTTTCATCCATATTTTTATTGCTGCTCCGCTCTGTTTGATCGTAGCGTGATGTTATATAGCCTATAGCCTTCCTCAATGAATAGGCTGCCCGACTCAAAAATATTTTTTCAATTCGAAACAGGAGTTCCTGAGATTAGCGCGTTCCACCCCCCATTTTAGGGAAGTGGGGGGTTAGAAAGAGACAAAAGTAGCCTATGTCACTCTCCATTTCTTCAACTATCTCCACTTAAAAAATCACGTCAATTCGTTGCTACGTTTTGCCGTGAAAGACGGACAAACAGACTCACACACTTTCCCATTTATAATATTAGTATGGACTAGCTTCTGCCCGCGACTTCGTCCGCGTCAAATTTTTGCTCCCCTGACCCTTCCCGTCGCATCGATTTGCCTGCTAGTTTTCGTCCATATTTCGTTGCTGCTCGCCCCTTTTGAGTTATAGTGAGTCAACCTTAAAAGATAGACATATGCTCTCGCGGACTTTTTTTTTGAACTTTTTAAAAGAAACAATTCCGTCATACATGATTTTTGCGTTACTTTAACCGTTTACGCAGCGCACGCAACGGAAACTCTCAAAAGGAATACATTTTCCCCGTTTTTGCAACATTTTTCATTACTGCTCCGCTCCTCTTTATTGTAGCGTAATGTTTTATAGCCTATAGCCTCCCTCAATAAATAGGCTACCCAACCCAAAAAGAATTTTTCAATTCGGACCAGTAGTTCCTGAGATTAGCGCGTTCAATCAAACAAACAAACAAACAAACAAACAAACAAACTCTTCAGCTTTATAATATTAGTATAGATTAATACCAGAGATGTGCTGTTTTCGATCATGATGGGTGTAGACAAGCATTTACGTCACATTGGTATAAAAAAAAACATATTTGACAAAATATCAGACATGTGCCCTTTTCGAAATTGCATATTCAATTATACCCATCAAAAATATGTAGGTAAATAATTGTTGACCTATTTTCGACCAAAATGAAGTAGCTTGTCTAGGGACCAAGGTACAACATAAGTGGGGTGGCTAAGGTACAACATTGCGACAACTTTACTTCACAAGCTTTTTAAACCCACTTGCGATCGAGGTTAGGATTTGACACTTATGCTGTCCAGTACTTAGATAAATCAAGATTAGATTTTAAGCAAAGCAGTGTTCGAAAACATGCACAACTTTAAGTAGGTAAATCGGCAAGACGTAAAGCCTCAAAAACCTACTTTATGTCTCTATTAAAACAAATTACCTACCCTTTTAACTCTACTCACATGGCACCAGCAAACCACAACTTACTTCACGTTAAATTTGAGACATGACGTTTCAAATACCATACACAAAGGTTCTTAAAAACACGGGAGTTTAAAAAAAAATAAGATTGTTCTAGGTACAACTCTGCCCAAGGTACAATAGGTTCCCCTACCTATACCTACATACCTACTTAGTTCTGGAGAAATTGTTTTATATTTTTAATTAAAGTGCAAAATGGGTTACAGGATAAAATTCAGAAATACAAAAACAATCTTTACTGTAGATTAATTCTAATAAGTACATACATATTTTTATCTTCCATTAATCTTACTTTATCATGTTGTGACTAGCGCCATCTATTAGTTTACTGTAGAACCAACAGCTCTCTGACTACGCTGCACTCGCGTACCTACCCTGTAATTGATATTCCGCTGTCTGCTTTTTGTTTGGTTTACTGGTTTTGATCTAATGTATGAGGGTCCTGTTATCCTGTACTGTAGGTTTACAAGTTTCATTGTTAGCCTAAGCTCTAGATGGGGAGCAATACGGTATGTTACTAATAACGAGTTTTATAACCCCTGGAATAGAAAGAATCGTCTGGTTTCGACCCCACAAGTCTGGGGCTTTAGAAATACCGACCCTACTCACGGAATGGTATTTTTGTTTTGCTAGTCATCCGTTGAAAAAATTTGGTGTATTTGTAAAAATAATTTAAATCAAGTCAATACGTTACAAACATAGGTTGCGCTGCAATAACATAATTAACGTGGACCTTGCACCTTGTTAATGATTATTTGTAATCCATTGCGTCTTATGTTGGAAACAAATGTCTGCTCAACAACGTAATAACGCAATGGATTACAAATAATCTTTAACATGTGTCAGATTCTGATTAATAGAGACAATGATAGTGACAATTCAGGTGCAGGGTCCACGTTAATTATGTTTTATTGCAGCGCAACATATGTTTGTAATGTATTGATTTGATTTAAATTATTTCTACAAATACACCAAATTTTTTCACGCAATTGTTGAACTGTCAATATAAAAGTGATTCCTACCCTACTGATAGAACATTGCGCAATTAGGTAGGTACCATACGCACATAAAGTACGTTAGTATCAGATCAAAATTTATTTTAAAAACTTTAAGTTAATAAATAAAATAATACGTCATTAATTCATTAGTGACGGATATACATATTACAGTGATATTAGCAGTGGTGACCCAGTGGTAACGGCTGCGACTTACTAAAGTCGTGGGTTCGAACCCAATCAAAAGTGCCTGCTTGGGTTTGAACCACACTTTGTGTACTTAAATTATTTCATCACCAATGCTCTCAAAACGGTGACGGAATGTCTTAGAACCAAAAATACGAAGACATGTACCAAGCCACACTGGGCCCGCGTGGTGGATTATGGCCTACTCACTCTCACTGAGAGTAAACCTGTCTCCTAGCAGTCGGAACATTATAGGCTGCTAATGAGAAATATTGCAGTGGATAGCGGAGCAGAACCCAGTTCCGTGCTAAGAATTAACCTGACAACTTGGAGTGAGTGACCTCCACAACCCACATACTGAGTAATATCCCTTGGTAAGACTGGTTGTCAGATTTTCGGGCTTCTGACGTACGTCCCGTAAGGGGCTGTCCATTAATCACGTGAGGCTCGAAGGGGGGGAGGGGTCCATAAAAAATCACGAAATATCACAAGGGGGAGGGGGGGGGGGATGTAGTAATATACCACGTGTATTTTTTTTTCGGCAAACGCGCGTTACTGAATCGAAAAGCGGCGTTACGTGTATTTATTTTTTCGTCAAACGCACAAAATCGAAAGCGACTTTATAAATATTAAAATAAATTAAGATTCTTTGTAGGTACTAAAAATACACGTGATATGTGGTGGGGGAGGGGTAGTCTTAACCCTCACCATGTATCCCCAAGGGGGAGGGGGGGTTAAAAAATACCAAAAAAAAACATTACGTGATTAATGGACGGCCCCTAAAGTCAGTCAAAGATCCACTGAATGACAGCCTGAACCAACGGACTAGCGGGCATTCCGAGACACGGAGTTTTAATTTGATCCTGTACAAATTTTCGAAATGGGAGGGTCATCCACGTGTACCCAACACATGGGTAAAGAATTGCTCTCTACTTAATTAAATTCCAGTATGCGAAAGGTAGTTTTGATTAACTGGTATAGGTAATTAACTTCTGCAGTGACATAATTCGCTTTAAATCGAGATCGTCGTACAGCCTACAAGGCTCAAACGTGTTCGATGTAGGTAGATGTACCTATAGGTAGGTACTTATTGACAGTAGGGGCCTACTTGGAATAATTACTTTACTCTTTGACCAGTACACACTTAATGAGATGCCGCCCGGGTGCTACACGCTCCGGGCAGGACTGTCCACATTTACGGGAATGCGTCCTAATCACCTGTAGGTACAGACATAGAACAGTTCTAATCTAAGTACCTACACGTCAGTACAATCATTATTACGGTAGGTAGGTAATCAAACCCAGTAGGTACGAGTTTACTGTACTGGTTTTTTTTTTTTTGCCATGCTTCTTCCGATTACACTTTTACATCTACGAAAACTGCCTTTTCAACCGACGAAAAAAAACGAAGGAGGTTCTCGATTCGACGCGTATATTTTTTTAATTTTTTTTTTAATGTATGGCCACGCATAACTTTTTACTTAGTGGTCCGATTGTGACAATTCTTCTTCTATTGGAAAGGGTATACTCCCAAGGTGGTCCCATATAAATTTGGATGACAAAATCGAACCCTAAGGGTCGGAAAACAGGGGATGATTGATTGTTCACTCACTGATTGTAATGTATAACCACGCATAACTTTATACAGAGTACCTAGTCCGATTTTGACAATTCTTTTTTTGTTGGATAGCGTATACCTTGCCAAGTATTCATCATTATCATTTCAGCCATAATACGTCCACTGCTGGACATAGGCCTCCCCCAGTTTGGGGGGCTTTGCCATAATCGCCACGCTTGGCAGGCGGATTGGCAATCGCAGTATGGTGGTAAAGTGCATAGAGAACGCTGCTACCCATTCTCTAGTAAGTCCCGTAGTCGCCTCTTACGACACCCACGGGAAGAAATGGGGTGATGCTATTCTTTACGTCCGGCACCACACGGTACCAAGTTTAGTTGCCAAGTATTATTAGTTCATTAAAGCCACAAAAAATTATAAAATAAAAACTTTTTAACAAAAAATTAAACCGCCGAAAAATCTGAAATTAAGCAAAATATAATATACCTTAAAATTTTGAGTCGGCGCGGCGCTGAAAAATCAATGAACAAAGATCACTCAAAGCGCCGACTCATAATTTTAAGGTTTATTATTTTATGCTTTTCAGTTTTTTCGGTGGTTTATTTTTTTAGACCTGTATCTTTAATTACGTAACACACTATCAATCGCAATCTGAATAATTTTGTAAGATATTGCTAGGTAATTAAATGTTTCAGATGTTCAAAGAAATTGTCTGCTTAACAACGTTATAACGTACTTAATGCAAATACCCTTTGGCCTAAAACGCAAAGAAGGTTGCACTTACTTATATATAAACAAAGCAAGTAACGCTACACGGAAGTACGGTTGGGACTTGCACATCCGTGTAGCGTTACTTCTATACGAAGATACAAGATACAAGATATTTATTTTGTAAAACATGAGTGCCGAATTATACAGGTCTTAAAAATAATAAGAGGTAGCTACATGTTTTCCATATCGCCCGTGTCATACCTAAAATATTTAACATTCGATTTTTTCCATATAATATAGTTTTTTATTTTTCCGGCATAGTGGATCAATTTCAAAAAATCACTTTTTATGGATTGTGTATGAGAGGCCTTGGAGGTAGTCCCATAAACAATAAAATTATTAACTTTGCTTAGGTACTTTAATTGCGTTAGCGTAAAACGTATTTATTTAATACACTTTGTATAATTATGTATCTTGATGATACTGTAATCGATGTCACTGTTGTTACTATCCATAACTAAAAAGTTTGGTTTTGTAAAAGATAGTTATTTTTCCCTTTTAAACTAATATTTTTTCGATTTTTTCTTACGTTATAGTGACCATAGTACCTTGCAGCGAAGTCGAAGGATCTGTAAAGAACTGTTCCAAGGAACCGACCCCCGACTTCGCTGAAAAGATTGGGAAATTCAGTCTTCCACTTTTGGGCACAATCGTGGTTTAATTGCACGGTAAATATTGTAATCAATTTAGTGTAACCTTGTGATGTCCGCTTCCACCGCGCGGCCTACTCTTGAAATTTGATGAAATTTTGCCAGGAATTAGTTGTAATTTGTTACAAAACACACCTCTTTTCCTGAATTTGTTACAAAAAAAACAAAGACGCTACGACCAAAAACAGTTGGCCGCTAGAACCGCCACTTGCCGTAGTGATCGTCCGTGATTACACAGAAACTAAATAATGCAGATAGGCGAATGATACATCAAAAGAAAGGTCTTAATTTGTTATATTTGTTACAAAAATAAAAATCATCAAAACTTAAATATTCAAAAAGTTATGCTATATTTAGTTTTCAGGTTAAGTGTAGGTACGTATCTCACCATAAAATCAAATTAATAGAGGCTAATGTGCATGGACAATTAGTTGCTAATTTGTTACTCGCTGTAACAAATTAGCAACTAATTAAACACAGAATGTCGACACATTTTCTTACAGGTACTTATTTCAATTCTAGAATAATTTTAAAAATATAGTAATTTTATTTACGCCACATTTATCCAAACAAGGTTACGTTACATGTCGATTAGTACTAGAACTAAGCTTGAACCTACTTTTAATAATTAAATAAACTCCATTGTAATTTAGGCATATTGCCGTCCGAGCGGCCAACTAAAACCGACTCTAAAAATATGATTGAACCTATTTTCTAGTATTTTTATTGTTTATTTGCTGCAACAAATTAGCAACTTATTGTCCATACACATTAGCCTTGTTATTCCAAAAAACTTCAAAACATCAAAGTTAGTTAAAATCTAAACAACGTCGGACTAGGTCCCTGACTAAAAATATTTATAGAAAAGAAAAAGGTAAATTCTAAAATGTAGAACTGAAATAACAAAAACTTTTTTCTAAAATAAAGACTGCAATGTAGCGCCCTCAGTTTTACTCACTGAAGTACCGATTAGTATTAACATTAAAAAAATTTTCTTAGTTAGTGCTATAGAATTTATAGCAGGCACAAAAATAGATCACTATGTCATTTTTAAAATAAAATCACTATATTTTAAAAATTATTCTAAAATTGAAATAAGTAGGTACCTGTAAGAAAATGTGTCGACATTCTGTGTCTTAGGTACATTAGTTTCAGTTAATTTATAAATGTTATGGTAGTATATTAAAAAAAAAAAATGTTGACTTATATTACTTGATTTTTGCCTGTATGCTGATTTTGAATAAAGCTATTTTTATCGATTTGTGAATTTGACTTTTCTAAAGTATGCTATAGGATGTCTTAAAAAGTTTCACCCTAAAAAATTAAGATAAGACTACCGAACATTCCAATAATGACGATTCAGTCTCACTTCATTATGAAAATGTATGGTCACTCTACTCTAATACAGTTTCATACTACTATATTTTAGTGAATATCTCCTAAAATATAAAGCCTGTAGTTATTTTCGCCACATTTATCCAAACTAGGCTACCATACCTGTCGATTAGTACTAGAACTAAGCTTGAACCTACTATTAATAACGAAATAAACGCCATTGTATTTTAGGCATATTGCCGTCCGCGCGGCCAACTAAAATCGACTGTTAAAAAAATATTGAACCTATTTTCTAGTATTTTTCTTGTTTATTCGCTGTAACAAATTAGCAACTAATTGTCCATGCACATTAGCCTCTATTAATTTGATTTTATGGTGAGATACGTACCTACACTTAACCTGAAAACTAAGTATAGCATAACTTTTTGAATATTTAAGTTTTGCTGATTTTTATTTTTGTAACAAATATAACAAATTAAGACCTTTCTTTTGATGTATCATTCGCCTATCTGCATTATTTAGTTTCTGTGTAATCACGGACGATCACTACGGCAAGTGGCGGTTCTAGCGGCCAACTGTTTTTGGTCGTAGCGTCTTTGTTTTTTTTGTAACAAATTCAGGAAAAGAGGTGTGTTTTGTAACAAATTACAACTAATTCCTGGCAAAATTTCATCAAATTTTAAGAGTAGGCCGCGCCGTGGAAACGGACGTACCTTGTGCCCATTCAGCACTAGAATCATTTAGCTTGTTTTTATTTTTCTTCTCTGATTAAGATCACTGAGGCCATTTAGTTCTTGCAAAGACTTTTGGTCATGACGCTTGGCAATAAGCTTACGTAGATCTAAAACACCAATTATCTCAGCACTCAGGCTGAAGCTTGGCCCTTGACAAACATTTTAGTGCCAAGATCCACGACGGCTCAGTGTTCGTTCCTTGCAACTTGTGTACTGTCACGGCCCAATATCGAATCCGTGATAGCATGCGCCAATTGACTTTATCTTGACCCCGTAACGCGTCAAATTCGACTGTACTTGGCTCAATTTTGACACCCAACCCGTCTCGTCTATGTTGCCATGTATCGTTTTGTCATCGAACTCTATGAACGTGCGGGCTTGTGGTAAATCTCCCGGTCCAAGTTGGTCATGGCGTAGCGCTGATTATACGAATTTTCGAATGACCCCCAAAGCACCAGCCCAGTGAATTTCGAAAATCGTCCTAAGGAAACATACTCATGCATACGTGTAAAAAGTGAAATGTCTGGTTTTTTTGCATGGCAATCTATGTTACTCCTTATAACATCAGCTATCCGCCGGTGAAAGTCATGTCAAAATCAGTCTAGCCGTTTCGGAGATTAGCCGTAACAAACAGACAGACAGACAAAAATTATAAGAATTGATTTTTTTTATGTTAGTACCGTATACATATAAGGTGTATCTATTCATACACAAAATATTTAAAGAGGTACACCTGTAGGTGGTAAAGAAGCTATAGAAGCAAAAAGAATTTTTTTATCTAAGCGTTTTTGAATTTTTATAATTATTATAAAAAAACTGCTTGAGACGTTTTGCATAAAACCTTTACTCCAAATTCTATGAATGGCCCGCCTGAGGCTGCGAGGGCGGCGACCGGACGGCACGAGCATGGCCGCGGTGTCTCGGGCCGTAAAAAATAAGAAGGAGCCAGTATTTTTTATGTGCGTCAAATAATTTACAAGTATACAATTTTGAAAAAAAAAAGCATTTAGAATTTTTTTTTTTCATTGCTTTAGCTTCTTTACCACCTACAGGTGTACCTCTTAAAATATTTCGTGTATGAATAGATACACCTTTTATACTTTCATATACATTTAGTGAAAAGCTGTTAATTTGAAATTACACCACAGAATATATATTAGTACCTTACATTACACGCAGAAACTTTAATTTTTTTTTAAAGGCAATTGAAATTAATTTTATTTTTTATTTATTTGTTTAGATGTTTAGATATATAATAGATAAGCTCTTGGCTCACGACTCCATCTCCATGCTTTCCACATCATACTTCAACACTGGGATCATTACGATTGGTATTATTTAATACATAAATAGATACCCTATCTATTTTCGCCAAGTTTTAAGTTTCCAAATCGAAGAATTGACATTGTTCAGTAATATTTACGGCTTGGCGCCGAGATTTGAAAATCGAACATTTTTTTTTTCGAAGCGCGTCTATAGGATTCGCAATCTTCAGTTGCATACCTGGACATTCTGTATCTGGAGAAGGGCGTTGTTAGCTGCGCTACAGTTTATACTTTTGCAGCTACCATCGTTTTACTTGTCAAACGCGTCCTGTGTTATTTGTTCCGAAATAAAAATTGATATTAAAAAAAAAAAAAATACCTAGAGTTGAAGTTCCATTGCACAATTAAATCCCACCACGATATTTTTACGTTCGTACAAACGTGATCATTTAAATATGACATCGTAATAATCACGGAACAGACAACTCGTCGATCATTGGAAGTACAAAATTGTGATGTTCACTAAAAATATAGTTTATCATCATTTTGCTGTATGAATTGAAAAAAAAAACCGACTTCCTTAAAAATACTACAAAGTGAAAAAATTACTTTAATGTCGGAAGTCAGTGACAAAAAACTCAAATACAGATCCTAAGACAGCGACTTCCGAAATTAAAGTTATTTTTCACTTATTTTTTGTAAAAAACGTTTTTATTTTTAACTTTTTAGTTATGGTACCTATGTATCAACCACGCACTAATTCCCATATCACAACTCGCCAGGTGAAATTTAATACTTTACTACAGTTGTAAATCGTTGAGGAATTCCCACGCCTGTCTGTCTATGGTCTCCATCATCAGACCTGTATTGGTTCTTATAAGCCTTATGGGGGCTTTCTCATCAATAGAAATGAATTAAGTCCAAACACCGGGTAATTGCTGTAAGTCGTTGAAGAGCTCCCTCGACTGCCTTTCGGCTTCATCATCAGAGCAACTTTAGACCTTCATTAAATAGTAGCGCTTTAAGATTATTAATGAAAGAAATAAAAAACGCAGTAGTCGCCACTACGATTTCCGAAGGTTCCCTTCGACTTCTCCGGGATGCCATCATCAGATCCTGGTTTCCTTATCATGGTACCACCCTTGGGATATTTCCTTTCCAACAAAAAAGAATCATCAAAATCGGTTCATAAACGACGAAGTTATGCGTGAACACACATAAAAATATATATATAATACTAGCTGATCGCACAGACGTTGTCCTGTTTCCTAGAACTCGATAGCAGGGCCACCTAACGGGTCCAATAGTGAATCTAAACCATCCCGGGTGCCACCCAAACCCATACAAAAAAAAAAACACATCGGTCCAGTCGTTTAGGAGGAGTTCAGTGACATACCTACACACGTCCAGTAGAATTATATATATAAAGATATACCTACGGTCGAATTGAGAAACCTCCTTTTTTTGAAGTCGGTTAAAAAAACAGTGTAGAGCCGAATTTTACCGCCGAATCATACTGTAAACTCATAAACTAATCTATACTAATATTATAAAGCCGAAGAGTGTGTTTGTTTGCTTAAACGCGCTAATCTCAGGAACTCCTAGCCCAAATTGAAAAATTATTTTTGTGTTGGGTAGCCTATTTATTGAGGAAGGCTATATAACATCACGCTACGATCAAAAAGAGCGGAGCAGCAACGAAAAATGGACGAAAACTAGCAAGCAATTCGATGCGACGGGAAGGGTCAGGGCAGCAAGAATTTGATGTGGACGAAGTCGCGGGCAGAAGCTAGTAATAAAGAAAACTAAAATCACTGTAGGTACTTACTTAGTTAATTAACCAGACCTTTCATTGTTAACAAATAAGATTGTGACGGTGCCGATTCTGTTGTCACAAAATTCTCTAAACTAAAAATCACTATGCTTTATTCCTGTCAAACGACGATTTCCTATTCTGAAATAGAATAAAGTGACACAACTATATTTTAGTTTGACGGCACTAAGATTGCACTGAGATATTAGTTTACTGAAAATGACAATTTTACTATTCTGAGTTTGGCGGTTTTCTCCAAAAAATTTGACTATAAAAATTAATATTAACTAAGTCTGACTATTTTTAATCGCGATTAAAAATATGTAGAATAAAACTAGTGGTCATGAACTAAAATTCATACCAACGCCACGAGCAAAAACAGTACTGTAGGTATTTTATGTTTTCCTTTTCTTTTGCTTATACCTATCACGAAAATGGCATGTCCTGTCGCAAAAGTAATAAAATTTTCGACTCCCTTTATTAAACCTCTGCACATATAAATCTCAACACGTGGGTAATATTTTTTTATTTTTGAAACAAAATGTGAAAAATACCACGTTGAGTCGCGATTGTCAAATTCGATTTTAGTCCTGTCAAAATAATTTTTAAATTTACAATTAGATATTTTTCTTGCAGAATAGCGTTACAATTCTCATAATCAAAAGTAAGGAATTTTAGAGATAATTTAGTTCGGTGTACAATAGAATCGGCAACACGATTGCGCTTAGAGCATCCAAGCCATTGTGAAATATTTAATTACGACCACAGATAATAGACGGGGACGGGAAAATAAAACACAAAGAGAGAATGACGTTTTGAAGGCCATTGTTTGCCGAGTTTACCGCGCTTTGCAAGCCGACATACCAACATAACAGTATTAGAGCAAGCATTTGGATACGCATTCAAAATTATCAATTGTACCATAGACAAGATTTTATGTTCTGGGTTGGTAAAATAACAAGTAATCTTATTATTATTAATGACGTATACTCGGCGATTACAATAATTTAGAAGGGTCAGTTTACAAAAATTCTGGAATCTGCTTAAGACAAATGAGATCTTTGGTTTTATTTAAATAAGAAGATTAGAAGTGACGTTCAGTTTGGCTATATAAGGTGTATCTATTCATACACGAAATATTTTTAGAGGTACACCTGTAGGTGGTAAAGAAGCTATAGAAGCAAAAAGATTTTTTTTATCTAAGCGTTTTTGAATTTTCGTAATGATTATAATTTAAAAACTGCTTGAGACGTTTTGCATAAAACTTTTTCTCCAAATTCTATGAATGGCCCGCCTGACGCTGCGAGGGCGGCGACCGAACGGCACGAACATGGCCGCGGTGTCTCGGGCCGTAAAAAATAAGAAGGAGCCAGTATTTCTTATGTGCGTCAAATAATTTATATATATTAAATTTTGAAAAAAAAATAATTTATGAAAATTCAAAAACGCTTAGATAAAAAAATTCTTTTCGCTTCTATAGCTTCTTTACCACCTACAGGTGTAACTCTTAGAATATTTCGTGTATGAATAGATACACCTTATATACTGGTACCGATTCCCTTGTTCACAAACTAAACTAAATTTAAGTTCAGTGCATCTTTTTCTTTATATTTCATTAAGAAGAGGACAAAAGAAAAATTTTAGTTTAGTCCTGTCAAATTAATCAGCAGCTGTCACTACTCCATACAAGTTTAGACGTGATTAAAAACTTGCCTACTAAAATTACGTCAATTTACGTCAAGCGCTGATTAATTTCACAGGACTAAACTAAAATTTATCTTCTGTCCTTTCCTTAATTAAATAGAAAGAAAAAGATGCACTGAACTTAAATTTAGTTTAGTTTGTGAATAAGGGATTCGGCACCGTTATTGATTTAACTGTTGAAGAAGACCTTAGACGATTAATCTAGTCGTTACAACTTTTAGTCTTAATTTCTAGCCCCCTTTCGCAACGCGAGATAGGGAACTTCGTTCCAAAAAAATCGGACATGTGCAAGTAGGTCTCGCGCCCTGAGGGTTCCGTCTCAAAGCTGTATGCGGTTGCCGCCGCCTTCATTCGAGTGATACAGCCTATGAATTTTCAATTCTGAGCCGAAGAGTAAGTTAACATTTATATTAAAAGACATGGTGTGCAATGCAATACATTCTTACAACTAATGTAAGTTTTTACGCCCAATTATAAGAGATTAACCAGTCAATTACCGTAATTACAGACACAATTAAAAAACCATTGTGTCGATACCAAATGTGGTATCTCAGGGACTTAGAGGTTAATCATGTTATTTGAGGACCATATAATTTTTATAGGTTTACCTGTAACCTAGAAGGTCAAATTAAATTAACTGGCAAAACTGACGTCACAGACAGACGTGATGGGTATCAATATCTGACACAACAAAATAAAAAGTAGATGATTTTATTTGGACTCATTTAAAAACTGGTTTTCGGAAATAACCGTTGACAGTTCAGAACATCTTTTGTTTTTTGTTTTAACGTGTTTAGAAATCAATATATATAATGTGCTATAAAAATATCTGCCACGGCTGCAATGGGAGACAGTATTGTTTTTATAGATTACAATAGTAAAGATAAATTATTGTATATTTGTCAAAAAAAAATTCATACAAAAAAAGTACGTATAAATTTGAATTGATTTAATAGTATAAAATCATCCCGTAGGCATAATAAGCTATTGCCACACCACACCGAATTCAATTCAAAAACGCCGCCGCCGCGCGCCGCGCCGGCGACGATCATGCACTGTTGCCATTCATATCAAAAAATACCGCTGTGCGCGGCGGCCGATCTGTCGTAAAAGCCCGCCCCGCACGCCCGCACCACCCCGTTCACTGCATGCGCCAGCCGACCGCCTGCACGGATGTTTGTTTTAGCGGTCAGTGACGGGAATTTCGCGCGCTTTTATTGAAAATGCCTCCCAGACGACGATATTCTAATCAAGAATATCTTGAAATGGTGTTTTGCTACCGCGAGTGTAACTCCATAACTGCGCATGCAGTGAACTTATACCAGCAGAGGTTTGGTGTGCGAGTGAGTCATCATACCATTCTGGATGCCGTGTACAGATTTAGAGAACACGGCCGCTTTGACCCGCCTCCGGTTGACGCAGGCAGGCCTCCATACTCTGCCGAACTCGAAGAGGAAGTGTTAGAGTTCTTTCGGCGTAATCCTCTTGCGAGCACCAGGGATGCTGCTCGAGTCTTCGACGTGAGCGATAACTATGTATGGCGACTTTTAAATCGGGAAGGGCTCCATCCTTACCACTTCACGAGAGTACAAGAGTTTCATCCACATGACTACGCGGCTCGCCTCGCGTTTTGTAATTGGATTCGAGAAGAACGCCGCAACATTCTGTGGACTGACGAGTTCACATTCACACGGGTTGGTATGTTCAACATACACATTGCGCATTATTGGACTGAGGCGAATCCTCGTGTTGTGCGGCCTGACCACTTTCAGACTCGGTTCAGTGTTAATGTGTAGGCCGGGATACTCGGCAACAGAATTCTAGGTCCAGTGTTCTTGGACAGACTGAACGGAGACACGTATCTGCGCTTACTACGAACCCGTGTAAGAAGAAGAAACCTCCTCCAAAGAAGATGAAGAAGAAGAAGAAGAGATAAGAGGGCTGCACTTTCAATATGATGGAGCGCCACCTCATTTCACCGTTAGCGTACGGGAATTTTTAAACGGTGTGTGGTACGGCGGTGAAAGGTGGATAGGCCAAGGAGGGCCAGTGCCGTGGCCTCCTCGCTCGCCGGATTTAACCCCTCTAGACTTTTTTTGTGGGGTCGTGTAAAGGACCTTGTGTACGGCTAAACCGGACATGAAATTAGAAGTGTGGAAGAACTAAAAAGGCGCATCAAACGCGCATTTAGGCATGTAAAAAGTGAAACGGACACATTAAATAAAGAGAACAGACACGTACGTAAGCGTGCCTACGTTTGTGTGCAACGCGAAAGTGGCCTTGTGCAACAGTTTTGTAGATAAGTAGGTAGGGAGTGTGTAAATAACTGTAAATACGGTGCAATTGTTGTAAATAAGATGATTAATTTTTAAACACGCCAAGTTACTGTAATTTATCGTTATTTGAAATTAATCTAAGTACCTATTGTTTAAAAATAATAAGACAAAATAATAAATTGCGATTCTTACACTAACTTGACAGTCCAAAGCCTGTTTTAAGTGTGATGGGAAGTTTATCATCTTATTTACGTCAGTTTTTTGGAAGAATGCGGTAGCTGGTAAGTAATTGAACTTTTAAAACACTTGGCGTATTATTGCGTACCTAGTAGACTAGGTAGTGATGAACTAGTCAGCTGATATCAGTTTTCATTCACAGAACAGATGGAAAGAGATAGCAGTTGTTTTCATTGACGAAGCGACACATCGCACGTAATTTGTGAACCACGTTATGCAAAGTAGAGTCAATGTTAATTTAACTACTTTATTTTCTCTAATTGAATTAACCGTTCCGGGGTACCAAAGTTCTTCACTATTGAAATTTATAAACACGATACTACCTCCCATTAAATCCGTGGCAGGTATTTTTATAGCACCTTATATATTACGTATGTATGTGAAGTAAAATAAACTGATTTGTAAAACTGATATATCAGGTGACTACATTACCTGGGATTGAAAAAAATCTGTTTTGTTAGATCATGTTTATATATTGATACCAATGTCTTGTGCGAAGTTTCACTGGCTATTTGATTTGACGCTATTTATGTGAGCTGCATTTTTTTTCTTCTTATTTTACGCTCTGTAGTGTCGGAGATGAGGGAGGACTCGGCAAAAAATGGTTATTGTGGGTTATCCCTTAGAGATAGACATTGCGGATTTTTTTGTAGAAATTTTTAAGGTGTACAATACTGTAGTACATTATTTTGATCTATTTCGTAGGGTTCAGCCAGCGTTCGCAATGAAAGCGCAAAAAAATGTGTTTATTTATGACATCACATTAAAACCCCTAAAATTATCAGCGTTTCTTTACTATATTATGCATGTTATATACATATAAACCTTCCTATTGAATCACTCTATCTATTAAAAAAACCCGCATCAAAATCCGTTGCGTAGTTATAAAGATCTAAGCATACATAGGGACAGACAGACCGGAAAGTGACTTGTGATAGGTTTTATTTTCGTTACGGAATTTCTTGATTCGGTCGCTGCGCTCAAAGCCCGCGATAAAAGCTATCCAATAGCTTAAAAAAAATTAACAGAATATTGGTGGAGCATTTAGTTCACAATTTTATTATTGTCTGCAACGCATACCACGGTATGCGTTGTAGATTGTTAACTGCAGACTTGGAACTACCAAGCGTGTACAAAATAAGATGAATGTTCTACACGTGAATTAATGCAAAGAATTAATCAATAACTCTTCTAGAATTACATGAGAAACCAAAATTAATTGCTAAAAATACATTTATTTGATATCTGCAAACATTCTGGCTGAATATTTTAAAACTATAACAAGACATAGACAACATCTTGACGTCCGACGCCGTTCTTTTGATATCCGTCAGGTTGGCAAAGCTGTTGCTAACGCCATTTTTGTTATACACTAGAAGCTTCATAAGGTGATTTTTTTTTACTCATAGCTGTAACCAACAAGTGCGAAAGAGACAGTTGAATAAGACTGTAGTATGTAGCTTCGATTATCTCGAATATTTTCTTCAAAGCTTATTTACGACGTTTCTCATTGTCTATGCTGTAGATACGCATCCCGAGCGATACATACGGTGTAAAGCTTTAAGTGACAAATGTATAGTAAAAATGAAGGAAAACGCCGTACTTAAGTGGCAAAAAGTTTACAATCCTACCGGTCCACAGCCACGACCTCGCCATGGCCATCGCGCGGTCGCCATAAAAGATTTGATGATAGTTTTCGGCGGCGGAAACGAAGGGATAGTTCATGAACTTCATGTCTTCAACACCACTACAAACCAATGGTTCGTTCCTGTCACAAAGGGAGAAGTGCCTCCAGGATGCGCCGCGTACGGCTTCGTGGTCGACGGAACGCGTCTCCTCGTTTTTGGCGGCATGGTGGAATACGGCAAGTATTCTAACGATCTGTACGAGCTGCAGGCCTCACGTTGGGAATGGAAGCGCCTAAAGCCCCTACCACCCAAGCAGGGGCTCCCGCCTTGTCCCCGCCTCGGCCACAGCTTTACTCTTCTGAATGGAAAGGTATACCTATTTGGTGGACTGGCCAATGAGAGCGATGACCCCAAGAACAATATCCCAAGGTACCTCAATGATTTGTATACGTTAGAGCTGTATCCAAATTCTTCAATGACAGTATGGGACATACCCTTGACCTATGGACAGTCGCCACCGCCACGCGAATCTCACAGTGGTGTCTCATACACGGACAGAAACAGTGGTAAATCATCCCTGATCATCTATGGAGGTATGAGTGGCTCGCGCTTGGGAGACCTGTGGGTGCTCGACGTGGACAGCATGTCATGGTCACGCCCTGAAGTAGGCGGCCCACCACCCTTGCCCCGCTCTCTGCACACTGCCACAGTCATCGGCCATCACATGTATGTCTATGGTGGATGGGTACCACTTGTGCCTGATGAATCCAAACTTGCCACTCATGAAAAGGAATGGAAATGCACCAACACACTTGCCTCACTCAACCTGGAATCAATGACATGGGACAACATTGCCCTGGATAAGTTTGAAGAGTGCGTCCCTCGGGCTCGAGCAGGTCACAGCGCTGTCGCCATCCAAACTAGATTGTATATTTGGTCAGGAAGAGATGGCTACCGGAAAACTTGGAACAATCAGATCTGCTGCAAAGATCTGTGGTACCTGGAGGTCGGAGTGCCGCCCCAGGCGAACCGCGTGGCTCTCGTGCGCGCCGGAACCACCTCACTGGAACTATGCTGGCCCGCTATGAATACAGTAACAACCTTTTTGCTTCAAGTACAGAAATGCGGCAAGGTCACGCCAGCTCGTTTCCCAGCTGCCGCCGAGCCCTTGGTCGCCCCACCGCCGGCTTCGCCAGTGGCCAGTCAGCCTGATGCAAGCAAAGCATTTGGCATCATGTCACCTGTCTCCAGCGGTTTGTCGCAGGCCGTTGAGCCCGTGCGCGTGACACCCACTGTCGCGTCTCCTGCTCCAGCGCCAGCCCCCACGATTCAGAAGATTGTTGCGACCCCAATTAAGGTACCAACGCAGGGCTCTGTTAAAATCACACCTAACACTCCAACATTAAAACAAGCAACGTATCAGACTAAGACAGTGGTGAAGTCACCAGCGACAGCCACAGCCGGCTCCTCGCAGCAGATCAAAGTAGCCTCAGTGACGCCGCAGGGAGTCACCAGGATCGTCAGCGGCGTCGGTACGCCAGGCACGGTGCGCGTCTCCACATCACAATCTAACGCACAGATCGTGCTGACCTCGGCGACAGCGGGCGGCGGCTCCACACCGCGTTACGTGCAAGTGAAGACTGGCACCAGCGCCATGCCCGTCAAACTTGGTGGGGGCAACATGCCTGTCAAACTCGCCGGAAATGCCTTAAAAATAGGCACAGCGAACCTCCAAGGAAAGATTACGTCTAACAGTATGCAGAAAGTCGGACAAGTGGGCGGCGGTAACATGCCGTTAAAACTGGGCGCAGGTAACGTTAAAATCGGCACAAGCAATGTACTCGTCAAGACAGCAGGCGGCGTCCCCATCCAAGCAGGCGTCGCCAATCTACAGACAAAAGTGGCGGCGGGCATGCCTGTGAAACTAGGCGCGGGCAACCTGCCCGTCATAGCGAGCAGCGGCAGTGCAATACAGATCACGGGCAGCACGCTCGGCGGCCAACAGGGGAAGACACCAGTGTACAAGATCGTGACCGCCAAGTCTAGCGACCAGACGGCCACGTCCACCACGAGCGCGATGGCAGGTGGCGCCACGGTGCTCCGACAGGCCGGCGCCACCGGCGGCATCCCTGTTATCATCAAGAAAACGCCCGGCTCTAACGTGCAGACGAGCAGTACGCCGCAGTACGTCACCCTAGTGAAGACGTCCACTGGCATGACGGTGGCGACCATGCCCAAGGTGGCGATGATGCAGAGCCGGCCATCAGTGACGTCGGCTGCGCAGGGTCAAAGCATCGCGCCCGGCGCCACCATCGTGAAGCTGGTGTCGACGAACACTGTCGGTGGCAACAAGATCATCACGCTGCCGTCCAATATGCTGCAGCTGGGTAAGTCGGGCGTGGGCGGCAAGCAGACCATCGTGATCACCAAGTCCTCGAACCAGGCGGCGCAGTCCAACCAGCAGCAGTGAGCGCGAGCGGCGCTCCGCTGAACTGACGAGTATTCTCAGAGTGCCCTTAGCTAGCCGTGAGCAGAGTGAGCGGTGCGGCCGCGGGGTGCCGGCACTGCCAGTGTGTGACTGACAAGGATGTGGAGGTGTCTCTAGATTGTAAATTTCAATATTAAAACACTGAGTGCGTTTCTCGGACTACAGTATATTCTGAATCATATTGAATATAGTATATGAGTCTTTTATATGTTACATGGGTCTGTGTAGAAAATGTCCTCATAGAGTTTTTACTAAAAATACTTTATTTACTCTAATAAATTAATAATAATATTAATGTATGTGACAATGCATCAATTGCTAGATTTATTCTGATCTGTGCATGGACAGTAGACTATGGATGAAGTACCTTGAGTTCTCAATCAGGTTCTGATGGCCCGAATAGGAATTCACACTGAAGTGCCTGTTGTGCAGTTGTGCTAGATGTTGCACCGAACAAGGTGTTTGTGAAGAAGTTATTTTGTGTGAGACCAATGTCACATTAATAATATACAGAATAATTCATGTTTATTGTAAGACTTAAGTTTTAATACTTGTATTAGATTATTTTTGTATGTTATTGGATTTTGTTATACTACTATGGTTATTCAAATTATTTTTCAAAAATACATACTGGGTTTGTTATGTAAATAATTATCCAGTACATTTGTTTATCTGAGAGCTACATGATATAATAAATTGGACATGGCAAGTACAAGACATTAAATTTTGGTTTAATGATAAACTGTCTTCCGCTTTATTAAGTTTCCAAAGAATCCTCCCTCAATTTATAAATGATTTCGGACACATCGTGTGTATGTAGAGTGCTAGAAGAATAGATTTATATTATATCATTATTGCCCTGATTTTAATGGCCACAAACATTAAATTGTATATTGTTCACAAAGTGAATGGTTATTTTGATGCGGCCATTAGGAACATGGTGACTTGTTTCTTAGTTTTAGTTAAATCACAACGTAGTATGCACTATTTAAGTTTTTTTACATGACCAGCTGTTGATTTTGATGGCATTTTTGTTGACATGAAGTTTAGGATCAATGGTGTATCTTTAATTACATTATTTCGCAAGTGACGAGGCTATTTTCTGTATTTGAGACACCCCATTGATCTGAAGAAGACACTAATGAACTCAAATGCCTGTCCGAAGGAGACGCGCGGTGTAATTGTGCCTAGAAGTAGAGTGGGGAATTCGCAACATGTTCACGACTTTGGCACCTCAATTTAAACTGACAATTTCATTGATAATGTTTTCAATAAATGTTCCGAAATAATATTAGAGAATAAAAATGCAGAATGTTGTTTTTTGGCGCGAATTTGTCCTTAATCAAAGGAATTCGCGTCTACTCGAGTCGTGTCAAAATACATGAATAAAAATATTTTTTTAAATTGTGTTAAATATTTATAATTTAACTGTTGATCTCGTGGTAAGAATGATGTTCTGCGTTTTTATATATTTTAGTGTAAGTGTCCTAGCTGTACGTACGTAGAATAATCATAAAATAATAAGGTAAGCGAGGTATGGAATGTAAATATCATTAAGTAGATAAATTTAATGTTATAGTTTGTTCATAATATATGTTCATTTGCTTGAATAAACGATTTGGATAAGCGCAACTTTCATTTCCAAACCACTGTTGTCGATAACGTCGTTGCGTAATTACAATACCAATTACAAATACAATACTATCTTTTGTTTAGTTATGGGAATCAGAGTAGGTCATACAAAATAGGAATTCTCAGAAATAGACAACTCTGCATTTCTAGGAATTGAACCTAGAACTTCAGGTACTCTGAACCGACTTACACGTCACCATTGAAATTATTATATATTAGAATTGTGACACTATAACAAAATACAAATGCATATAGAACGTACAATGATTAATATTTCACAATAATAATTGTCTTGATTCAGTTACAAATAGCTGATGGACATTGTGAAATATGAAAATAGTATTATTCGGTACAGTTCCATCTACGAAAAGTGCCTTGTACTAAAATTGTTTTATTTTCTAGTGTGGTATAAAGAAGCTAGGTGTCGCTGCACGCCACAAACAGAACATCAAATTGCTTACCATTGTGTTGGTTAAGCTATCTATAATAAAATAAATACATAGAGTTAAATATTGTTAGTTAGCCACTTCTTTATTTTACCATCGTTTATTAATTTTTTCTTCACACCTTATTCTCTTGTACCGTGTAATGACACTAGATGTCGCTACTAGTATCTCAGAAGATGTAAAATAATTCTTAAATCTTTACAATGGCTGTTCACTTTGAGTTTATAGTGGGAAAAAACATAACAGGAGCTACCTCCTGTATCCTGATTTTCTTCATTTTATTTTATAACATTTCATAAAAATAAAAAAATAGAAATTTATAAAATAACTAGGTAAAAACATACATAGTTCCCTAGTTGTTTCCTTTCACTTTTTACGGCTATCATCATTATGCAACGGCACGTAGGTAGTAAACAATTTTGCAAAAATGCATTCAAGGATTCTCGCTTTAAATGTTCTCGTCGTGTTCTTGCGATCCAACTTGTATGTACCTTTTGTTTTTGTTTTAATTCTTGTTTTTCATTCATAGTTTAACTGCCAAGTTAGAGCTTCAGTACCTACTTGTCAAGGTTTGCAAGTTTCCAGGTTTAAGCCACTTACTTATACATAGGTAAGTTTCCCAATAAGTTAGTAGGTAAGTACCTAGGTACCCAGTACCTACTTATTAATTTTCTGGGAAACGCAGTTTATTTTCCAGTTAACCAGTAAAAAAATGTTTGAAGCCCGTAGACGTTTTTTAAGGCGAGAAAAAAATGGAAATTTTTTTTTTGGTAGTTTCCTTGGGATGTCTCTAGACTCAAACATGATAAAAGAAAAATATGGTCGTATCTGAAAACTATTGGGATTTCTCCACACTCAAACATGATAAAAAAAAATATGGTCGTATCTGAAAACTAGACACATGGTCCATGTGTCTAGTTTTCAGATACGACCATATTTTTTTTTTCATCATGTTTGATAGAATTTTTTTCCAATTTTTTTCTCGCTTTTGATATGATATGGAGCTACAATGCGCTTTTTTATTTTTCTATACGATAATTTTCCTCGGAGTTACAGCTTGTTGAAAATCACCCAAAAATGTGGATTTTTTTTATATCCCTTAATTTTTGTGACTAGTGTATAAAAACCATTTATAACTGTTCTTACAGGCTCAGCGGCGCGGGCTGGCTCGATAAGGGTCGGGGCGGACATGGAGTGGGACGTCGCTGCGGGTTTCGGCGGCGAGGAGGACGGGAGGAACCTGGTGAGTACTGAGTATCGATATCTAAACATTACATATAATACAGAAATCGTGGATTATGCCTATTTACTTTAAAGTATTCATTTTGAACTCTAAACACCTACTTTATGTAAAGGGCTTACAGCCAGGGTGCTTACTCTCGAATATAATTCCAATAGATCGACATTAGTCAAACGTCAGTTGGTTGAGTTAAACGTCAGGGATTGGCTAGACTCAGTGAGTCCAGCCAATCCCTGACGTTTGACTGACAATTCCAATGTCGATCTATTGGAATTATATTCGAGAGTAAGCACCCAGGTCATTCAATTCGCAAAAAATAAAACAGTAGGTAAGTTGTGGTCGATATCCGCACTGAAATAATGCTTAATTTGGCTTACCCACATATTCAGTATCTAAAGTTCGTTTTTTAGGCCCAGTTAATAATAACTGGGTTGACAGGTGTATGAAAAACTCCTATCGGTATCTATCAAAAACAACCATACATAAACTTGAAATGCCAGATTCCTATCTCAGATTGAAATATCAAGCCCTGACAAATAGTCATAACTCATTAATTTCATAACAAAATGCATTGTGTTGAAAATAATAAAATAATAATATTAAAAACAACATTCAGCGCTTTTAAAATTAATATTCATTGCACATTAAAATCTCATATTTTTCTTAATTTTTATCATCATTACATTACATTACATCTTTACATATTAAAAAATAAATTCACTTCGCTGTCTGTCTGTCCCTATGTATGCTTATATCTTTAAAACTACGCAACGGATTTTGATGCAGGTTTTTTTAATAGATAGAGTGATTCAAGAGGAAGGTTTATATGTATATAAAATGCATAATATAGTAAAGAAACGCTGATAATTTTAGCGGTTTCTAACGTGATGTCATAAATAAACACATTTTTTTGCGCTTACATTGCGAACGCTGGCTGAACCCTACGAAATAGATCAAAATAATGTACTACAGTATTGTACACCTTACAAAGTTCTACAAAAAAGTCCGCGATGGTATATGTCTATCTCTTAGAGATAACCCACAATAACCATTTTTTATCCTTTAATTTTTATGAGAAATAATGGCTTATTTACGAAGCGATTTTAAGCAATACAGCATTAATTCTTATCCAATTAAATACATTAGATATGTTGTGCATTTCATGTAGATCAAAATTGCCGTTTACAGCATATCATTAAAATGAATATTTTAGAAGATATCAGAGATTATAATAAAATAGCCGTAGAGCGGCTAGCGGGCCGTCCCGCGTCCGGCCATCTCGCTTGGTAGCGGTCGGGTAGTGCAGGATTCGTAGGATTGTAATTCATATTACTTGGGCTTCATAGTAAATGCGAATATCATGTGTGTTCGAAGTACTCAAAATAAACCCAATTGTATTATTCCAAGTAAGAGACCGCGAAATATGGCTTAGATGTTTAGATTTTTGGATGGATTTGGATTTTTGGTTATCCTGGATACTTACCATATATAGCATACCATAGATATTTTATCTCGGTAGTAGTTTCCCAGGTGATATTTTCCGACAGCTATACGGGCAAAGCCACTGGCCAAAGTACTTTTCTTATAACTATGTTTAATTTGGTGTTTGGTAAATAAATGAGTGTTTATATGTATAAGTAGAATAGGAGCGTTAAGAAAAACCAGGAAGACTTATATTCAATTCAATCCAGCCCTATGTCGCAGTCTTCTTACTCTGAATACTATTAGTTTTATTTTAAGTACATCAAACACACAAGATATGTAAGGATCGTAGCAGGTGGCGTTCCGTAGTTTCTGCCTACCCCCATGGGAAAAAGGCGTAATTTTATGTATGTATAACATGGATTAATACATTCTTACCGCGGTAATACGTCCTCTTGCAATAATTTCCAACATCTACGCGGGCGAAGCCGCGGGCAAAAGCTAGTATCTGTATAAAATTATATCTCTAGTGAGTAATTATTCCTAGTGTTTTTTATAAGTACTCTACCTATTATAATATTATTTATATTTGTGTTCGTGCTTATAGAATTCGAAACTAGTGTCCAGAACAAACTGACAGTGCCTTTGTTAGAGCTATAAGTTGCCTAGTGTTTTCAACTAGCGAACGTGACAAACTTTATTAGAAAGGTTACCGGATACGACACTTATCGGGGACATGTGACACTGCACGAAGACTTTAGTTGTCACTGTTGTGAACAATAGTTGGGAGAAGATATCTTTGACGTGAAGCCGTTTAAAAATGTAGGGAGCTGGTGCCTCGCTTCACGGGTATTACGGTAAGTACTACCTATATATGCTTCTGTAAATCAATGATTCTTTGTGTAGAAATTTTACTCTGGTAGGTACTGTTACCGGCACCCTAATTGCCTAAAAAATAGTACTCTCACTCAGAATCATTTGATGGATAGATATTGTTAATCCCATTGCTTCATATGTCCGAAAAAAATTGTCTGCTTGACAACGTAAATGAAACAATGAATGTTGTCCAATTGGCAGAATGAAAGCCATTGCTACTAATAGTGTGTTACACCATTAAAGTAGATTTAAATTGCCTTATTAAATGTGTGTGAAGTGCTGTAATAAAGAAAGTAAGTAAATTATACAGGATAAGTTTTTATCCACTGCGCAAATTTTAACAAATTAAAGTTAAACGAGTTAGAATAACCATGCAATTTTTATTTTGAAATACCTTAGTACAAAAAAATTAAGTTATCGTTAACGAAAGATGTTTTTGAAACTGGATTTAATTGTAACGAAGCGAAGGTGAACGACCGACCAGCTGTTCGATCGGTGAAAATTCTAAGAAGCCGGCGTAGGTACTTCGAAAGTACCTACACCGGCGCGCGGTTATTGACCTATTAATACCTACCACCTGTTCGATCGGTCAAAATTCAAAGAAGTACGAAGTATCTACGCTGGCGCGCGGTTACTGACCTATTACTATTGTCAATATCATATTACGAAATAATTATGTAGGGCACAGTTTACTTATTTAAGGTCGGATAAAAATATTGAAAAAAATCATTGAAATATGTTCTATTACTGATACTGAACCACCAAAAAAAAAAATTGCGCACCGATTAAAAATTTTCCTGTATACTCGTGAGTCTAGTGAAACTAGTAGTGAAACCCAATTTTATTCTGTTGTAGAGGCAATAAAACGCGTGAAGAGGCCGCAGAACGATTGACAATCGAATCAATTGCATTTGGTAGAGGATCAATTGGCGCATCAATGTGTTATCAAGCTAGAATGTCTCCACTGCTGGGACGCAGGCCTCCGCTCTGTGAGAGCGACTGGGCCGTAATCTACCACGCGGGCCCAGTGCGGGTTGGTTCTTAGGCATGATTTCCTCACGATGTTTTCCTTCACTGTTTTGAAAGCAGTGGTAATAAAAACTTTTTAACAAAAAATTAAACCGCCGAAAAAACTGAAAAGCATAAAATAATAAACCTTAAAATTATGAGTCGGCGCTATGAGTGATCTTTGTTCATTGATTTTTCAGCGCCGACTCAAAATTTTAAGGTTTATTATTTTATGCTTTTCAGTTTTTTCGGCGGTGTAATTTTTTGTTAAAAAGTTTTTATTTTATATTTTTTTGTGGCTTGAATGTACTAATAATACTTGGCAAGGTATACCCCATCCAATGAAAAAAGAATTATCAAAATCGGACTACTCTATATAAAGTAATGCGTGGTAATTGTTCACTCACTGATTGTAATGTTTAAACATTACAATCAGTGAGTGAACAATCAAACATCCCCTGTTTTCCGACCCTTAGGGTTTGATTTTGTTTTTCAAATTTATATGGGACCACCTTGGGAGTATACCCTTTCCAATAAAAAAAAGAATTATCACAATCGGACTACCATGTACAAAGTTATGCGTTGTCATACATAAAAAAAAAAAAAAAAATATACGCGTCGAATTGATAACTTCCTCCTTTTTTTTCGTCGGTTAAAAAAACAATTGTAACAATCATGGAAAAATGTACAATTGTGATTTATCGTTTCGGGGACCCTTTTAATAGTGCAAATCTCTACAAAATAGTACCTAATAGAAAGTTTACTATTCTCCACAAATAAACAATTGAATACCTAGATACTGTGATGTTAATTAAATAGGAACCATCTAATAGAAGACGTGTTCGTTCAGTTCAAACGGTTAATGCAATATGTGTTCCACAACGTCTATTGAGGTTGTCTCCGCAGCCGCTGCAGAGCGCGAGACTTATTAACTGGTCGCGGTATCGAGGCAGTACAATGCGCTGTTGGCCTTCACACTGCATTACACGTCGCTGTCTGTTGCCCCATTGTCATTGTTGTGCGTCATTTTAACGCGTTTTGTGTGGATTTACCGACGTGAAATATGTCGGGGTGGATAGGTTTTAAAATAACAACATAATGCCCGTTCCGAGAACGGATAGGCGATGTTTATTACTTACAGCCCCTATGTGATAGGGGGCGAGGCTATTGACAGCCCAATAACACTCTGCAACCGAGCCCAGGACCTCATGTTCGTCCAGTCGTGCTTGCACCTGCTAAGCAAGTTTGTAATTTGCGTGTCGTCGTTTTCACATGGTTGACCTGTCTATAGTTTTTGTTTTTGTTAAACACCTGAGCCGATGTACAGACGCCAGCTCATCTAGCTATCCGAAACTGTTAAATTTTCTCAATCAATCTTGAACCTTATGTTATAGCCATATGTTATAAGTTGAAAATCTATTAAAGAAATTTGACACACTGTAGTAGCTTTGTGTGCTGGCGTCTGTACCTAGTGCTTTCTACCAGTGTCCTGTTAAAAGTTGTTAAGATGCTGAGAATTAAGGACATATGACAGTCGATTATTGACTTTTATTCCCCGCTAAAATTTTTATATTCAATTATGCTTTTTAATTCTTTAAATTATTTCAAAAATCAAAATCAAAAGTCATTTATTGAAATTAGGCTGAGAGTCAGCACTTTTTGAACGTCAAAGTTACATAAGACAGTCCCCCCCAAAACGCCCGCCCTTCACCACTTCCTAGTGCTTTAGCTGGGAAGAAGAAGTGGCGGAATGAACTCCCCAGCAGCACAGCTGTCTGTTAAGTTAGAAGAACTTGATTCTATACAATTGTAAATAGGTAACATTAAGAGACATAAAACATTAAATTAAATGATTTGCCATTTGTCAGCTAGCCAACCCAATACTCCAAGAAATAAAATGAAATCTGTACTCAAGAACATTTTTATACCAAAATAAAAGCCTCCTGGCGTAAAGGGCGTGACAGCTTACATATGCAATGCTGAATCACGTTCACATAGTTGTTACGACCCCAGTTACAACTCGAGGCCACAAAATGATAAACTAGGACCATCGGCGTAAAAATAAATAAACAGGTAGGTAATTAACAACAATACCAACATCAAGGTCAGCAAGACGACCAGTCACCACAAGCAGCACCCGTTCACGAGCATAACGCAAAGATCAGCCATTACCCCCCTCGCCTTATTTGAGGGAAGGGGGTAACCCGACTCCTGACGCTGCCGCAAGCATTGACATCTAAGGGAGCATGACGAACTTGCTGCCGGGTGCTCAGGCAAGAATTGAATGATAACTTGTCGAGGTCGCTAGCTAATCATTTAATGCAATACTAATCATATTATGTCAAAGCATAGATCATGTCAAAACCAATAAATTCACTTTAAAAAACAATGACTTACACAGTAAAAAAAAAAATTAACAATTATATTAGAAGGAACTATATAACCTATCACTAGGTAAGCTAGTGCTGGAGAAAGAACACAAACATTGTCTTGAGTTAATCACAGCTACCAACTAGTTTTGTCATTTAAATAGTCGTTGATGGAATAGTATGCCTCAAAACCAATAAATTCACTTTAAAAAACAATGACTTACACAGTAAAAAAAAAATAACAATTATATTAGAAGGAACTATATAACCTATCACTAGGTAAGCTAGTGCTGGAGAAAGAACACAAACATTGTCTTGAGTTAATCACAGCTACTAACTAGTTTTGTCATTTAAATAGTCGTTGATGGAATAGTATGCCTTTAAACAAAGGTTGGATTTTACTTGAGCTTTAAACGTATTAAAAGGTAATTCTAGTAAAGAAGGTGGTAGCTTGTTGTAAAATGTTATACCAAGCCCAACAAATGAGTTATGCACCTTATGAAACCGGTGAAAGGGAACACGTAGTTTGTCCTTATTTCTAGTGTTAACAGTGTGAATATCACTGTTTTTAGCGTATATATAAGTGTAAGTGTAAATTTGACTTTGACTTTGACGGGTGGAAAGAATGAAACCCAAAATTAACTTTTGTCTGAGTGAGCCGTCATCCCGGCAGCCCCAGTCTACCCAGGACTAAACAGTAAACTTATTTCAGTCTGTCAATGACCGGTTATTGTATGCGACGTGGAGCAGTTAGTGCTCCGTTGACTATCGTTAGCACTCAATTGACTTCAGCAGTAATCACTGGGACGTGATCCTGTCTGGTAGGAATGATAGCTAGGTAGTAGATACCTGGTCTATTTCTGGTACATAGGGAGAGAATTTGCAAGTCCTTTATTGCGGCATGCTTTTATTATTAAAGTGAAGTGAACCTGAGAAAAGGCAGCAATCTGCAAGCTTCAGGTGAGCTTCTCTTGGAGGTCCCAGGCTTTTTGTCATTAGGTAGGTATATCTGTCACGTGCATATTTATGGGACGTTAAAAACAAAGCAACAAAGAAACTCACACGCAAAGTATTTTATTTACTCTCATGTCGAGTCGTAAAATTCATTCGAATTATAAACATTAAAACGAATGGGTATGTTGGCTTACTTAATAAACACAATACCTGCCGAAATTTAAGAGTAGAATCATTTTATAGCACCTTTTCTCTTCTAAATCAATGTTATCAAACAAGTTTTTTACCAATACAAGTTTTTACGTTACTGGACAAATCGAAGAAGTTAATAATTATAACCAAGGAGGTTCAATCATTGGGCACGCCAAAATTGCGGCGGTAAGTCCCCTCTTTGAGGAGTGGATAGAGAGGCGCCACGGCGTCCTCACCTTCCGCCTGACGTAGGTTCTCACCGGGCATGGGTGCTTCGGTGGGTTTCTGTTCAGGATAAAGCGGGAGGAAACACCCGGGTGTTTCCATTGTGAGGATCGTCTGGAGGACACGGTGGAGCATACGGTGGAGGTGTGCCCTGCCTGGGCAGAGCACCGCCGTGTCCTCGTGGAGGCGATCGGTGGCGGCGACCTCTCGCGTCCGGCTCTGGTGCGAGCCATGGTACGGAGCGAGAGGGCATGGGAAGCCGTCACCTCCTTCTGCGAAGCAGTAATGCTCGCAAAGGAGGAGGCGGGGCGCGTGAGGGAGTGGCAGTCACTGCGCCCTCACGTCCCTAGCCGCCGCAGGAGGAGACGCCCCGGGCGTCGGGAGTCGATAGCGGACTCCCGGCCACCGTAGGCGCGAGCTTGCGGGTGGCAAGCAATGGGTAGCTCGCCGCCCGGTAAGGACCAGGCTCGGGTCGACGGCGCGTAGTGTTCCACGCGCGCCTCAAAGAGATGTCAGCAGCAGTGTAGGGGTCTACTAGGACCGATGCCTGCCGGGGTCGCGTGATTGTTCGAAAGAGATACCGTGACCCTGGCACATGGGCAACTGATGGAACACGGGTGGGTTTTAGTCAGTAAAAGTCTGACACGCCCTTCCGCTCCGCCCAGAGCGGGAGAAGTCATTTGATGATTTCCAATCCAGATTTTTTTTTTTTTTTGTAATGAAACGCATATGCGGCGCGCGCCTTTTGGGCCAAATATTATCAGTCGCCCCGACCGACCCACCAGGTGGCATTTGGGAATAATATTCCCATATACTTAGTAAATTTGTAATTTATCTGTGATACGAATTTACACCAGGTTTTTATGATTCATGACAGTAAGTGATTAAAAACAACTACGATGAAGCAGATTTTGTTTATAACTCCCTAATAATATCAAGTGCTATTATTAGGGGAGTCCCTAATAATATCACTTGATATATGTATACTATTATAACAAAACTGCATTGGAAAAGTCTGACCACCAACCCCCTTATCGCGGCCCGTAAGACAGACAGCGATGAGGGTATTGGCAATCCACGCCGCAGTGTACAGCAATTTGCAGCATTACAAAACGATTTCTTACTCTTTTACTTTGATTTTTAGGGTTCCGTTGCCAAATGGCAAAAAACGGAACCCTTATAGATTCGTCATGTCTGTCTGTCTGTCGGTCTGTCCGTCTGTCTGTCTGTCTGTCCGTCCGTATGTCACAGCCACTTTTCTCCGAAACTATAAGAGCTATGCTGTTTAAAGTTGGTAAGTAGATGTATTCTGTACACCGCATTAAGATTTTTACACTAAAATAGAAAAAAAAACAATAAAATTTGGGGTTCCCCATACCTACATAGAACTGAAACTCAAAAAAAATTTTTTCATCAAACCCATACGTGTAGGATATCTATGAATAGGTCTTCAAAAATGGTATTGAGGTTTCTAACATCGTTTCTTTCTAAACTGAATAGTTTGCGCGAGAGACACTTCCAAAGTGGTAAAATGTGTCTCCCCCCCCCCCCGTAACTTCTAAAATGAGAGAATGATAAAACTAAAACATATAACCATGTAAACTTCCAACGAAAATTGGTTTGAACGAAATCCAGTAAGTTATTTTTTTTTAATAAACATATACCTTATGCATAAACCAAGGATACCTACAGGTTTGTACGGAACCCTCGGTGCGCGAGTCCGACTCGCACTTGGCCGGTTTTTTATTCAGTAGGTTGAATCGCATTGCATGAGAGTAGATAAAGTATTTAAACAATCGTGTTTGAATACCCCTCATGATGCAACAGTTGCATAACTACCGTTAAATCCTATTCCTTCATTTGTAACCGCACAAAAACAATCCTTAACTCTTCACTGATCAAAATGACGCGTGAGTTGTCACATTATGTCACTCTTACCTCGCCTCTGTCCCTCCACCCTCCCGTGTCATCGTATGAATGTCGCAATCAGTCGCCGGAGCTCGGTGATGGATTTAAAACCTAATCATATTGGAATATGATTGGAATTACATCTCATTTGGGACGTGAGGGTTAAATAATATAGAGGGTTAAATATTATTTTACAAAATCATTACAGTACGTAATGATTTTGTAAAATAATATTTAAAATAATACTGTTTTCTACAAGCAACAGATGTCGCTAGTAGTTTTAGAAACTTAATACATCCGTTTTGGTATTCATTTGTAGAATATCAATATTAAAATATGTTTGTACTGTATAATGATTCAAATTATTATTGTTTAAATTAAGAAAGTTTATTTACAGTTAATCATAAGTCCTTATGTATATTTGTTAGTTAAGTGATTGTCTGTACTATTGACTCTGCTTTGATTGGTCGTATAGCCGGCTGAATGTTCACTTCCGTTTAAAGTGGGGACATTCAGTTGGTAACCGATTTGCGTGGACAGAGTCAGTCTATCTTGAAGTATTGAACCGTAAACATATCTGACAGAACTATGCTAATTTTGCTCTAAGTTTACTTATTAGTTAATAAGTGATTGTTATTTACCAGATTATTATGGAAAGTGAATAAACATTTATAATACTGAACTCGAGGTGTATGATTTCATCACAGTACCTACTAGCTGGGGTAAAAGGGGGGTAATAGCAGCCTAGTGTAAACACTGAGTAACATGTGTTTCAGTCTTTCTGTTATAGGGTAATGAGAAGCAAGGGGAGGTTTTGTCACGATCCAGTAGAAACACAAACTTTTGTGAAACTTTTTATTTTTATCCGTAATAAAACTTACAATATTTTAATAAATAGTGTTATAAAATAAATCTTATATCTAGGTACTAAAAGTAAATTGTATTGTCGTAATCGTGATTAATTTGGTTTAATCACGTTGTGTCGATTAAGCTTATAACGATTTTTTTTTTCATATGAATATTTTGTCACTTGGTATTGAGCAAAACTTATTTCAAACTAACTAACAGTTATTCAATGCCGGGAAGTTCGAGAAAGCTACTGAAAGTTAAATTAATTTATCACATTCAAAGACTCGCGTTAGAAAACTTCATCTTAACTTGGTCCGGTCCGCGCAACATGTATCTTGGCTTATTCACGGCGATTGAGCTCAATTTGATTAACATTTAAAGTTAAACTAAACTTTTAAATACTTAACTCCCCTCTAGGTACTAAGATAACTGTATAAAGTAGGAACATAAAACATAGGTAACTAATTTTGACGTGATCGCAAGTCGATACAGTACTCGAGCATTTACAAATACATCACACTCAGTTTTAGAAAAAAACTGTTCATGTATGTATGTATGTATGTATGTATGTATGAGACGTTCTCTAAGTTAGTAAACAGGTGATGTGCGCTCGTCTCGCTTGACGCAAGTCGTGCGAAGCCGTTAACAGAGCCCTAAGTATATCCAAGCACGTCGAAGAAGTGCGATGAAGATCCAGCTCGCGAAAAATCTCGCCGTGATATTATTACGTCCGCGTGAACGTCGAATAAGGGCTCTGTTAACAGCTTCGTATGACTTGCGTCAAGCGAGACGAGCGCACATCAGCTGTTTCCGTCCGTCCGCCGCCACGCAAGACACGTCGCGGTTTCTTGCGGTATGCTATACACAACTTCTTTCATTCGTTTTCTCCGCAGTGGCTGTCGCAAGGTTGTGAAACTCGACGTGCCATACATACAGCACCATGTTTACTGTGAGGATAGTTTGGTGAATTGTCAAGCGGTTTGGTGAAGCGAGTGGCGATCCTACGGTATTTGAGTAAGACTGGTTAGTGCTTGTCGGTCAGCCGAGCAGGCCGCACGTGACCACGCCGAGGCAGCTCCGGCTCGTGGGCTTGCCGTCGGGCTTCACGGGGACTACCTTCTTCTTCTTCTTCTTACCGTTGGCGTCGTAGCGTTTCTCGTCCTGAAATATAGGAAAAATTAGTAACAAGATCATGAATAGGATTTTAGGAGGAATTTTATAGCTAACTAGCTTTTGCCAGCGGCTTCGCTCGCGTGGAGATCGGAAATTATTCCGCGGGAAAAAAGTGCCGGGATAAAAAGTAGCTTATGTCCTTTCTCAGGCTCTAAACTATCTGTGTACCAAATTTCATTTAAATCGGTTCAGTAGTTTTAGCAGGAAAGCGAGACAGACAGACGGACAGAGTTACTTTTGCATTTATAATATTAGTGTGGATAGTGTGGATATAGTGTGGATAATAAGATGACTACTAAAGCTGAAAGTTATCAATCTAGGTTTATCTAGGTTTACAAATTTCACAGCAGTTGAGAAGAATTTTAAATTGTACTGAGTAGGTTCGACTGAATTAATATAAGCTACACGTTTATTTTTCTACAACACTTAAAAGTCGTAGTAGTACCTACTGTAGATTTCTTCTAAAATAGAGTGGATAAATAGTACCTACTGAAGGAAGATAAACTATTTGAAACAACTAATCAAGCTAAAACAGGCGTCGGGCGTCTTATCGCTCACTCATTGTGCTTCGTTCAGTCGCGAATGAACGGTATTTGTCAATAGTCTTTACTCTTTAGGTCCTGTTGTTCCATTCCACTCTCAGAGGTACAGAACAGTACTTAAATAATTGTATTTGACTCAGATGCGATCTTGACAGAGTTGATTTCAGTCTTTCTTGGAAATTTTGCTCTTTGGAACGAATTTTCATCTTTTTGCTTTTACGCGATTGAAAAATTGTTCATGACAATTCTGTAACAAAATATACTATCATCATTAACTTAGCTCGTTCCCATCGGTTGGGATTGGCTGCCAGTCTAACCGTATGCAGCACAATACCAGTTTTTATACATGAAGCGACTGCTTATTTGATCTGCAGACCGGTTACTGGGTAATACGATACTCTTAACGTTACTTTAACTTGATCGATCGACCCGTGCGGCTGTAACTTAACCATAAGAAAATATAATGTGCTTAGGAGTAATTGAATCCTTTCATTTATCCCTACTCAGCGACTGTGGAACCAGCATGCCTTTCACTAACTCATTATGGTAGCCCGGAATAGTCACATTATAGCCCCACATATGTATGTAGCTCTGTTATAGCCTGCGATACAGCCTCGAAACATCGAACTGTACTCGACAGGCGAAAGGAAAACTTTGTCGGATTGTGCACTTAACAATATGGAGATGTGATCAATTTTTATTGGGAGTGTGTTAGAAGATTTTCCTATTTATTTGTTCAAGATTATAACGACTATATTTCTCGATAAGGAAGGTGGAATATATGGGGGAATAAAGTAGGCTTTGAGCCGATTCAGGAAGTAGTCTAGTGCCCTTGATCCTATCAGGAATTTGTTTAGCAAAACCTTTCTTTAAATTAATTCCTATGATTTTGCCGAAATCTTAAGATGGGTAACTTTTTGTTGAATTATTATATTTCTGTAACTTAATTTTGCCTGTGGTTTCGCCCTCTTGGAGGTCAGATATTATTCCATTGAATTAATACCGTGATAACAACTACACTGACGACGTAATAAAATTTCTGCTAAATGAATGATACAAAATTTATAAAACTACAACTATACTTGACATACAAGCTGCGTAAAATTGTGCACCGAATTTCATCGCAATGAGTTCGTTAGCCGTGAAAAGGTAACATACAAACAGACATAGGCATACTTTGGTATTTATATTAGTAGCATGGATGTTTGCACGATGATAAGTTAATTCATTAATTTTATAGCCGCCACATCCTTTCCGCCACACCTCGTCACGTTGCACTTTGGTGACACGAACCATGTTTGATAACGGTAGTCACAATCTGTTTTACCCGGTAATTGCTAATGATCTGATTATCATTTATCATTTAAACAACAGTAAAAAGATTAGCTGCTGATTGTTTCAGCATTCAATGAATTGGGTGTTTCACATAACTTAGATATACCTAATAGAGTCTTCAAGCAAATGCATTATTCTTGTTTGCTTAAGGACTATAGGCTATATATAACTTATTTTTCCCAAAACATTTATCGCGATTTTTAGGCAACGTTCTTTTGATCGAAAACTTGCCGAATTGAGATAATCTGCTAAAATTGCTTTAATGGCGTTATCTAATCATGTGCGAAGTGTTTGAAAAGTCATCGCTGATACCAGTAACACTTAATGATTATCTATCGTATTTACGATTATACTAGGATATCTTTAACATTGTATTGTAGGCAAGTCAATACGAAGTTACTAGACCCAGACACTGCGCTGCTCGCGTAGCATGACCGCCATAGAAAAGGAATTTGTCGACGAAAGATAAGACAAAATGATAGACTGTATCGTAGAAAAATTGTGTAAAACTGAAAAGTAGAGATGTTTCTATTCTTCAGTCGACAAGAGTACGATGTCAAGTATGATCAATATTTCCCTGATGAGATAGAAACATTTTTACAGAATTAAAATACATAAGGAACTTTTTTTGTTCTTGGTAGAATAGAGATAGAATTGGTCATGCTACGCCGGCTGATGTGTATAAAGTTTCACTCTACAGGTCTATGTATCCAGTCTAAGTATCCGTTGGTAATTTGTATACACTCGAATGTAAGGTGATTCTTTCAATGTGGCCCACAAAGTTTATTTTTTATTTGAAATAAAGAAAAACAAAAATTGCTTTCTAATATAATTTCCGTATCTCCTTGTATTTCCTGTATCTTTCTGTCTGTCTGTCTGTCTATCTATCTATCTCGGAACTGGAATTTCACCCACTTCAAAAGATCAGATTAATTTGAAAGTTTGTATTTGTGTGTGTTTTTATCAAGGACGGCGTTTTTTTACGTTGATCAGTTTATTCTAATTTTGATTTCTTTTTGAACTTTTTAGTTAAGTTTTCTATTAAAACGTGTTTTTACAACCATTATTTAGTTATTTTTAATGATTATAATTTACTCATTCTTATCATAACTGCCGCGTAATAAGTTTTGATCAACATCAAAGTATAAAATATTCTCATTTCGTGTATGTACGCTTAGATCTATTATTTTAATGCGGTTCATGAACAGACATAGTGATTCAAGATGAAGGTTGAGCTAGGCCACTGGCAAAAGCTAGTACAACATAAACCAGCTGCACAGCGCGCAGCGCCTCAACATAAACCAGCTGCACAGCGCGCAGCGCCTCAACAAACATAAACCAGCTGCACAGCGCGCAGCGCCTCAACAAACATAAACCAGCTGCACAGCGCGCAGCGCCTCAACAAACATAAACCAGCTGCACAGCGCGCAGCGCCTCAACAAACATAAACCAGCTGCACAGCGCGCAGCGCCTCAACATAAACCAGCTGCACAGCGCGCAGCGCCTCAACAAACATAAGAAACAAGGTAGCCGGCAACATTAACGGATGTCTCATAAAGCAGTTGGGTACCTCCACGATCTCCCCGATCTTATACTTGACGAGGATGGTACGCGCGTCGGACGAGTGGCCAACGTCGTCGAAGGAGCGGGACGCGTCCTTACCGGCGTCCTCCATGATGGTGTCGTAGCCGCCCGGGTGCTGCAATAGTTAACAAATGCCAAGCTAGAGAAACAGCCATGACTGCATCACGATGTCGGTTTATTTCTGAAATAGATAATTTATACTAGATGTCGAAGGAAAGTACCAATTCATGCTCGAACCACCACGTTACAAGGTTTCATCAATAAGATGCAGTCTTTATCAGTGATAGAATATTTGTGATGAGAAAGAATGAGGAGCATGAAGACGGTTAAGATGGAGGATAAGAGAGGGAAGATGATGGTGTCTTTATCAATATCATTGATATAGCTCTTAAATTTTCCAAACTCCTGAAGAAAGTTTTTAGACTAGACAAAATGTGGGCTGGCAGTGTTATCTGTCCCAGCAGCGGGCACCTGCTGCACTGCGCCTGCTTACCTCGTCGATGTACTTGGTGAGGTCATACACGGAGTCCTTGTAGACCACCCATAGCGGCTGCCCCTTGCTGCCATTGCGTGTGGATACGTCCGCGAATGTGTACCGTTTCACTTCGCCCATTGTTGAGTCTCTGTTGATCACAGAAGATGTCAGATATCTATTTTGTTTACTTACATACATATTCCGATGTCACAGCGGGTAGGAACCTTTTGACATCGTACAGGACTTTCTGTTTTTTTTTTAAACTTCTTTTTATGTTTCTATAACTATATCATACTACTGAGTTAGTAATCGTCCTAGGCAAGTCTTAATGAATACGTTTTCTTCCTTTATTTTTTTCAATCAATGAGTTTTTAGTTGCTATTTATAACTCATATTATGTGGTTTATGATATGGTTCTTAAAATGCGAATCAAAAGCCACCAAAATGTTGGTAAAGTTAATCAGGACTTCAAATTCAAATTTCATCAGAATATCGGAGCAAGTACGCGAGAACAAGCTATCTACGATTAAAACATCAACCTTTAGTTATAACTATCTTCTGTGTTATCCACTAAAGTGGGTTGAAGAAGAAACGCAAACGCAGGCATGCTTGCGGCCCGCATTCGTCAACCACATCGCGTAATTTGCATTCCCTAATTAATTTTATCTATGTACTTAATTCCCAATTTCTTGGCACGTAAAAGTTCATAAATAATCAGTGACACCCATTTCATGTCTGGGTAAGTACGCAAGTAGATAAGCTGATATAATATCCAGACATTATTTCTTAGGCTAGCGTAAAAACCCGTCTTTGTTTAGTTTAGATAAATGAAATAGATTATCTGTATAACTATTGGCGCATGCGCGATAAGATTCCCTAAGTATTCATTAAGGATTAAGCTTCATCATTGACAAAGATTACAATAGATAGAACAATAAATAGTTGACAGTTAAATAGGTGATTAGATTTTATCAAAATTATAATAGATCATGTAATTATAAACGGATTTACATTTTTTAAACTAAATACAATAATATGTTGCACACTTTCATTGCCACATACCGACGAAACAAAACCTCTTCTAATAACTTACTCGTGGCTACTATGTGGGAATTTAAACATTTTATAATAAGTAGGTACCTACATTATGACAGTCAAACATACTTTCTAGTTTAAAATACTGACTTAACAACATATAGATAGATAGATAGCTTAATATTTTTGTAATGAAGTACTTCTACTAGCGAAATAAATAATCAGAACTCGTACGCGTAAGGAATTCGATATCTCGTGCTATCAGCCAAATATGTAATAATTCTCCGTATCTTTGTATCGCGTTCGTATCTGTGATTGAGTGACACAGCCAAATTAGCCAAATTAACTTATATTTCCGCCATTATAAAATTGATAACCTGACACGTGTATACAGGATGATTCACTTTACATTCAGCTTTTTCTCTGAAGGTCAGGTCGACATCCATCCGATCCGGTTTGGTTTGTTCTGGAAGCCAATCACAGGCTTCAAGAACAAACCTACACGGCCAGATTTCATGGCATTATCAGCTTATAAATTTCCCACTGCTGGGAAGTATGCCTTCTCTTCGAGTGGGTTAAACAGTTCTAGGACATGCTAGTTTCTACACGATGTTTTCCATCACCGTTTTGAGAGCAGTGATGATACAATTATTTACACAAAGAAAAGCGCCTGCCTAGGTTCGGACCGTGCAACAGTTTGGCCGCCACCTAGTTGTAGATCGGCGACTACAACTCGCCACGGAACCGAGACTTGCCATTGGCGGGGGAGATATTATAGAGCACAGGTGTGTCCGCAGACACAGAATACTTACTCTTCCCCCACTGTCATAGTCCGATGGGACGGCAATCCGACACGACCGGAGAGAGATCTGGTGCAGGATCAACGGTTTAACGTGCGCCCCGAGGAAAGAGGGTATCACACCGCCAACTTCCAAACTCCGGGCTATACCATGAGTCAAGTGTCTTTAACCTAGAAGCTGTGGGCACCATACTATATAATAAAATGTCAAACAAATGGGTGGCCACATTTGTCCTATTTATGGAAAATGTAGAATACAAGAGTAAGCTCGAAATTTTCAGCACCTTACCTAGGATGGGTTAGGGTTTCCTGTGATCCCCCCTAGTCGGTTCCCGCATTGACGAGGCGGGGAGGCTCAGTAGCCGTGGTTTCGAACCCCACGGTGAAGCTAAGAGGAACCCGAGAAGGAGCCGCTCATCAGGGCTTTTGCGCTCGAAACCGACGATGTAGCGGCCAACGCGGTGTCGTTTGGCGACATCGCAAATGAGGTGGGCCGCGATGTCCTAGTATCTGGGGCATCGCGGCTGAGGGTTGGAGGCCGCGGTGGGAGAGAAGTGCCGGTATTGAGGTGCGCCGCTCTCCCTACCTTCCGGGGCCTGAACGTGGTCGCCACCGTCCGATGGCGGACGCAGTGGGGCCGCGGGGGAAGAGGAGTGTTGGTATAGCGTTGGCCACTCTCCCTATCCCCTGCGGCCGAAAAGTGGTAGGCGGTGGGGCCACTGTCCTGACCCGTCGGTCCCCCACCAAGGGTGCCATTCACGGGGTCGTCTAGTGCCCATGTGCTAATTGGTCCCCGGGATGGTCACGGCGTGTTATGTGTTCATGCGCGCCGTGAACGGGGGTATCCCCCAGAGGTGGGTCCGGCAACGGACAGCCGCGGCGGGTTCGCGGAAGAGTTTTTCGTTCCCGTGTTCCCGCCATAAGCGGTATAGGAGGACACCGTGCAGTTTTAGTGGGTTGGAGTCCCACATAACTGCGCTATTTCCCCGTGGTAGCGTAGTATGCATGAGCATTTCTCCACGAAAAAAAAGGGTTTCCTGTCATACATCATAGAGAAATAAGAGTTCCTAATTACTTCGTCCAGTTTTGGCGAAAACTTTAAGAATCGAATGTCCGAAATTTTTGCCACCCTACCTCGGATAGGTTAGGAATTACGGGGGCCATAGATTGTGAGGCCCTGGAGACTTTCCCAGAAGCCCCCGGCAAAAGACGGCCCCGTGTACGAGACTTTTACAAATAGTCAGTCAAGTTCTTACGAAGCACTTACTAGTTCGCTGACCTGCGCTGACAGCTAAAGATAAAGCTATCATTGTTTATTTACCTTGTGAAAGGGGTTTCCCTTCGAATTCAAAATGATAGCTTTATTGACGTTTGTTTTGCTAACTCAAGTTGGATTTATAAGAAATAGAGGTGTTCTTTTTCTGTCAGGTTTATGCACATAACTTAAAAATCACCTGATAAGCATACATAGTAAAACATTCCTCAATCCCAGTTGTACTATCAATTAACCTATTTGTAGCAAACAGCGGAGCAGTCTTGTCTTAGGTAATTAATTATAATCCTAACCTTACTTGGATGTTAATATTAAACGTCAGTCCTAATTTACAAAAATTAAATTAGCATTGACGAGCAATACTTTGGGAAAGTATTGCCAGCTAATTTAATTTGAACCTGTATAATATTACAAATGTGAAATTTTGTATCATGGTCACTCGAACATGCAAAAACGGCTAAATGGATTTGTATGAAATTTGCTACACACAAATTTTACCTAAAACCTGGATTAACACAGAATATTTTTATCCCGGTAGTACTTTCCGGTAAAATAATTTTCGAAAACTTAGTTAGCTATAAAAAAGGCACAGTCATATGCTGTATGTTTCCCTATAAAAAAAGAAGGTGAGGGTGGGTTTTTTAAAGTTGTTAAATACTATCTCAGCTTAATTGGGTAAGTGCTATACTAGATGCAAATAGATTTTCCAAAAAAACTTTTTAACAAAAAATTAAACCGCCGAAAAACTGAAAAGCATAAAATAATAAACCTTAAAATTTTGAGTCGGCGCTTTGAGTGATCCTTGTTCATTGATTTTTCAGCGCCAGCTCAAAATTTTAAGGTTTATTATTTTATGCTTTTCAGTTTTTCGGCGGTTTAATTTTTTGTTAAAAAGTTTTTATTTTATGATTTTTTTGTGGCTTTAATGTACTTATAATCCCTATCCCACAATAAAAGAATTATCAAAATCGGACTACTCTGTACAAAGTTATGCGTGTTTATACGTTACAATCAGTGAGTGAACAATCAGTCATCCCCTGTTTTCCAACCCTTAGGGTTCGATTTTGTTTTCCAAATTTATATGGGACCACCTTGGGAGTATACCCTTTCCAATAGAATAAGAATTGTCACAATCCGACCACTATGTAAAAAGTTATGCGTGGTCATACATAAAAAAAAAAATATACGCGTCGAATTGAGAACCTCCTCCGTTTTTTTTCGTTGGTTGAAAAATACAGAAAATGAAACCGTCATTATAGAAGTAAAATGCATCAAATCTTTATCCGACATCAAAAAGGAGGAGTTTCTTAATTCATCTCTATGTTTTTTTTTGTATGTATGTTCCGCGATATCTCCAGCAATGGTGGATGGATTTTGAAAATTCAGTTTTAGTGGATAGGGTGGTCCCATATAAGTTTTATTTACTTTGCTTGGGTATTTTTGATAATACATTTTTAATCCAGTTCGTATATCAAGATGACATTCTACTGTTTCCTGTCACTTGCTTACGTAGCAAGTAGTGGTACAGGAATTTGGTGTGAGGTAGGTACCATAACACAAAAGTAAAAAAAATATTATTTTAGGTTTATGGGAAAGTTCATAAATTTAATTTCTTAAGTCATAAACAGTCGCCTATTTATTTTTATTTATTCATTTAACTCAAGCAACAAGACTCATGACTTATTTATTAACCTAACATATTTTTTTATTATTGGCTTTGAAAATATTTAAAATTTTCTGTATAAAAAACCAGGAAATAAAATGTGCACCTATGATGTAACTATACTATCACTCACTTGTGAACACGTCCGTCGACCGGCAGCTCCGTGTGATAACTATGTGTGATAAGCAGACAGTTTCGGCAGTGATACGCTATCAGCCATCAGCCGCGTCAGCTGGGCAGATGCAGACGATAGCAGCTGACGTCATCATGCATGCTGTTCAATTCATTGATTGGTTTAAACATCGCAGGATTGTCAGAATAGGTTTTGGCAATCGTAATGTAGAAAGAGGTATAAAGAAACCCAAACTCAAAGCATTTATCTATACATATACTAGCTGACCGTACAGACGTTGTCCTGTTTCTTAGAACTCAATAGCAGCGGCGCCACCCAAACGCGTACAAAAAAAAATCATTCAAATCGGTCCAACTGTTTAGGAGGAGTTCAGTGACATACACACGTACAGTAGAATTATATATATGTATAAAGATAAACTTATCTATACTTAATATTATAAAGCTGAAGAGTTTGTTTGGTTGAACGCTATGATCTCAGGAACTACTGATTGGAATTGAGAAAATCTTTTTGTGATGGATCCCATTCATTGAGGAAGGCTATATAACATTACGCTATGACCAATAGGAGCGCAGCAGCAATGAAAGATGTTGCAAAACCGGGGAAAATGTATTCCTTTTGAGAGCTTCCGTTGCGTGCGCTGCGTAAACGGTTAAAGTAACGCAATAATAATTATGTATGACGGAATTGCTTTTTTTTAAGTTTTAAAAAAAGTTTACGAAAGTATATGTCTATCTTTTAAGGTTGGCTCACTATAACGTTTTTAATTTTAATCAAATCTAAATATTATAAAGCCGAAGAGTTTGTTTTGTTGAACGTTAATCTTAGGAACTACGTTTAGTGTTGGACAGCTCATTTATTAAAGAAAGACTATGTACTATACAGGATAAATTTTTAACCAGGGCACAAATTTTAACAAATTAAACTTAAACGAGTTATAATAACCATGCAATTTTTATTTTGATATATCTTAGTACAAAAAAATTAAGTTATCGTTAACGAAAGACTTTTATTTTGAAGCTGGTTTGTATGCTAACCTGCGCGCGGCGTAAACGACCGAGAGTAGCTACAAGTACCTATCAGCTGTTCGATCAGTCAAAATTCTAAGAAGCTCGAAGTACCTATGCCACGCGGTTACTGACCCATTCCTACTGTCGATATCATATTACGAAATATGTCTATGTTTATGTATCGGTAAGCTATGGACACCCTGTCCACAGTTAACTGATTTAAGGTCGGATAAAAAAAAAACTATTTAAAAAATAGTTGAAATGTGTTTATTGCTGATACTGAACGACCAAAAAATTGCGCACTGGTTTAAAAAAATCCTGTATAACTGCACGCTAGGACCCTTAGAAGCCCAGCAAAAAGAAAACGACGCGAATACGAAGACGTCGCACGGGCAGGCGATTCGATGCGACGGGGAGCATCGGGGAGCAAGAAATTGAACGCGGACGAAGACGCGGGCAGAAGCTAGTTTCAAATAAACTAATTACAGGCACTTTTGAATTTTGAAGTGGCGGTGAGTCAGAAAAATGCCCATTCCAAAGCGTAGGTGCCTATGGAGAAGAACGGGCATAACACCACGGCCCGCACGGGCCTGCACTACTCCACGACGATTGAGGAAGTAGTGCAGTATTTGAAAGTGAAGACCAACTGGACTCTGAGGGTCGAAAGGTTGGAGTCGCGCCACAACATCAACTTTAAGTCGTTCGTGGTACGAGTTCCAACCGACCATCTACAGACCTACTTAAGAGAGGACTTTTGGCCGAAAGGTGTCGTGTTTCGACGCTTCCGAGGACGGTTACGCGACACCACGCAGCGGAACACGACGCCGTCTTCATTACGTGTTTAGAGACAGTTTTAGTTTAGTTTAGTTTTATAGAATATGTATTAGTTTATAGTTATTGATTTTATATTATTTATGTATTGTTTTTATGGGCCTTAGTAGCCTGAAATAAAGGATTGTATTGCATTGTATTGTATAACTCCATGGACATTCTTTTCAATCAATAATTTTGTTACAAAAAGTTGATTACATCAATTGTTGAAATTATCAATGTGAGAACGATGTAAAAATACGTGCACATTAAACAGAGAATAGATACTCTTTCGAATGACGTCCACTGGTGGACATAGGACGTCACTACACCGCCTGCTTCTTTATTGTTCACCAAAACAAACTATACCTTTAGAACTCTCTAATGTGAAATTATCCTTGCTCTTGGTGTTGATGGGCTACATTATTTAATTAAATAAGAATGTCATAGACTTCCTGTTACTCATTACGGCTTAGCGTAACTATGTAACATACCTAATAGTAATGTTTATCAAAAATGTCGGTAGGCAGCACGTCACGACTTTGTTATACACTGCTTCGTTGTCTATAGTGGTCGCAAGCGCACCTGCGCTACTGGATTTTCACAGGTGGATAGACACAGGCTGGAGAGAAAAGGAGTGTACTCCGGCGCACAACAAGTATCTAATTGAGACAGTACGGTCGGCTGACCAAGTCCACTTACCTGCCGCCTCACGGCCATCTTTAGCTATCTCCTATCACGTAGGTACTAGCCGGCACAGCTGATAGTAAGTGCATGTTCACTCGCACGTATGTGAGATATAGTTTATTGGCTGCGTCTAAACACTTATTAGTTCAAATATTGATATTAACACTATTAGATAAAGAAGCAATTTTGATATCTATTTATATCTGTTGTTATGGCCACTTGGGAGAGCGCTTATGACTCTTCGCATACAAGTGGTTTAAAAAAATTGAAGCCATTACTCGGAATGTAAGTCTGGGATATTCCTAATGATTAGTCTGTGGAAAAACAAACAACCATGGGGGTTGCGGTCAAACAATGTCTGGTCTAAACTAGGTCTGACTGACTACTTTGACCTGAACCGTCTAACTGACCGTGCTCAATCTTTTTCTTGAATGGTTAGTAGATACCTATAATTTAGTGTTAATAGATATCATTATCTTTAGTCTATTGATAGTTATGTCATTTAATTTTGATAATCATTTGTATCTATTAGATAGGTAGTAAATAAACCTAGTAATCTCTAAATCTACCTTTTAATTTACAACAGCGTTTACAACTATATGTATGTTTTATAAATAAACTAGCTTTTTCCCGCGACTTCATCCGCGGAATGTCGGTTATCGTGGACGCAGACAAAGCCTCTGTCCTTTCTTGGGGTTCAAACTTACCCTGTACCAAACATAAAAATCGGTTCTGTGGTTTAGTCGTGAAAGCGTAACAGACAGAGTAACTTTTGCATTTATAATATTAAGGTATGGATACCATAGATTTTCTGGCTATGACTTGAATATATCAAGACGAAGGTAATGTCAATGTGGTGTTAGATGTGAATATTGTTGTAAAGACAATGTTTTCAGAATGGCATTTGTAGGTATTAGAAATGAAATGATTTAAGTCAATCTTACAAGTGATAACTTTTATTTGTACATTCTTTATGTATCTATTATAAAAAAAAACTATTATTAAAACTAAAAGCTACGACGTTATCGTCAAGAATAATTCTGCCAACGTGACGTTACACCCGGTAGTTTTAATTTTTCAGTCGACTTGTTGCATACTGCCCCCTCAATGTTAACCTGAAAAACAAACAATATAAGAGCCATTACCGCGAACCATTCGACACGCTAATTACTGGTAAAAAAATGTGTTAATTAAACACACGATAATTACACAGTGTACACTTTTAACTGATCGAAATTTATTTAATGATCACCGCAGCCACATTTCATTGTAGCCCATGTGTTCAGTAAAGCACCAACGGGATAAACTATAATGAAACAAATCTCTGATATTTGTATATTAAAAATGTATGTCTGAATAGACCGTAATCATTACTTTTGTACAGGGTCAAATTGAATTAGCTGACAATACTTTTTTTACGTGTTGGGTATCGATATCGAAAATTAATGAAATAGAAAATAACATAATTCTAACTTTGTTCAGAACTTTAAATAAAACACTGATATGTACATTAAGGCAAACACCAGACCGTTATGTGATGGTTTTTGGAAATTTTGAAAAAAATCCTAAGTTCCGCGAAAAATTACAAAAACAGCTGATATATACGTGAACGTACGACTTACGGGGAAAGTCATCATCATCATCTTCATCATTTCAGCCGTAAGACGTCCACTGCTGGACTATGCCTCCCCCAATTTGGGGGGCTTTGCCATAATCGCCACGCTTGGCAGGCGGGTTGGCGATCGCAGTATGGTGGTAATATGTATAAAGAACGCTGCTGCCCATTCTCTAGTAAGTCCCTTAGTCGCCTTTTACGACACCCACGGGAAGAAATGAGGTGGTGTTATTCTTTACGTCCGGCACCACACGGTACGGGGAAAGTATTGCCAGGTAATTTAATTTGACCGTACCGAATACATTGTAATTACTATAGAAATAGTTGATCACTTTATTTTGTTACTTGCTAACATGAGGATATACTCCCTCACGCTCGTTTTTCTTATTGTTCGTAGTTTGGTCAATACGCCTACATCACTTCTAATGGATGACGTTATCACAGCCGCCTACAGCTCCCAAAGTAAATGTTGGTGGTTGATACATCTGAGGAGGTGAACTCACAGAGGCCCATGAGAGAGCGGATCCAGCCACAGGTCTGTGTCGCCGCCGGTGATCGAGTGGGCGCGCTGGTTGAAGATGATGTCTGTGTTACTGGTACTGACTCCACCTGAAGTTGTGTGCAAAACAAAAGTGTTCTTAACTGGTCACATTACAGAAATGGAAATATAGGTAGTGTTTAAAATGAAATTAAATGTTCATTTATGTAAGTATATCTTTAAGACAATTTAACACGTCAGTAGTTTTTTGTTCAATATTTAAAAAACTAGAAGGCGCCGGCATTTCCGAGCTGACTGTTACCTGAAAAGTAAGGCCAAAATAAACTTAGAAGTCATGGTCTTTTTTAAAGTCCAAACATAATATTATTATAATTTTTTGAGAGTATTACAATGCAGGGCCATGTTCTGGAAGATTTTTTTGAAAAACAGCCATTGCAGCGTTGAGCTGACCTGTCCCAACAGACGGTATGTACACATCACAAACGTGTAGCTCAACCCTAATTTAGGGAGCTCAACGACCCGTCACAAGACGTAATCTGCTTGCAGTTTATAACTTACAATATTTTGAGTTACTTAGTGTTATTTTGAGTTGCACCAGCATCCCATCTCCCTAATAAAAGCAAGTTTAAAACAAAGCATGACGTGACAACTCACAAGTCTTCCCACGACGAACCTCCTCAGGAACACGTCGAACACATCTGCTGGCATGCCAGCGGCACGCATGGCGGCGGTCGCGTCCTGGCCGGCGTACTTCTGCAGCATGCTGGAGCCGCCGAAGTGCTGCAGAAGAAGAAGTATATATGTCCCAATAAAGTCCACAGTCTTTTATAGATTTTTCTCTCTTTAGATTTCTCCGATTGAATGTGAGATACTTCAACAAAGAGTTAACACAAAAAGTGCAAAAGGTGAACAGGTTCAACTTTTAGATCGCCTGGCCGTAATTAAAGCTGTTGCCGTTTTATTAACATATCGTTTTTTTGAGATGACAATAATATGTCTTCTAAGAATCATCATCACCATATCAGCCGAAAGACGGCCACTGTTGGACATAAGCCTCCCCTAACTTGGGAGGATTGCCATAATCGCCACGCTTGGCAGGCAGGTTGACGATCGCAGTATGACGGAACGCATGTAAAACGATTCTCTAGTAAGTTCCTTGGCGATCCTCTTACGAAACCCACGATAAGAAATGGGCTGGTGCTATTCTTTACGTCCGCATGGAACAATGAAAACGCGAAAATGGAAAACTTCTTAAACGCGCGGCGGAGCAGCTTACAACAGCTTCCAGATATCTACTACTACTACACGTTTATGATTATAACGACAAACGCAAAAATAAACATTTATCAGTAAAATATAATTTTTAGATACATCTCTTCCAATATGGTTAATTAATAACAATTAATTCCTCTATGGTAGTTAGTGAAACACTATAAATTCTGAGTAAAACCGAACGGCGCTAGCCTCATCATTTGTTCGGCCGCCTACATTCCACCCACACTTGAAAATATCACGGGAAATGCAGTTTTTATATAAACATCTCTTCTTTTGACCTTTCATTAGCGCTATCGCTGAAACAGGAACTTTTAAAAGGTTAAGTGTGTCTTTGGAAGGCGTACTTCACGTCTTCCGTCCAAAATAAAATGTTTTACGGAGGATTGACGTTCTCCGTCCTCGGATTATATTGTGAACAGAATACGTATTTTACTTGACATTGGATTCTGTAACAGGAAATGTGGAAACTACAACCTAACCTTGGAATTGCATAATTTAGTTGGAACAATGCATGCTTTTTAATTAAAAGAGAAGTGTGGGAGAAACTTATGTAGCGCCGACCCTAAATTAATTGTGATTAGAAAATCATAAACGCATAATTTGCGACTTATTTTTGTGCAGGTGTGTCTAGTTTAGCACTAAATGATCTTTTTAAACCACTAACAAAAGAAAATCTGCCACAGCAATGAAGGACGCAAACCATCACAGACGTTTACTACTAGTTTGCGATGGCTGAAGGTAGACGCCGGTCTGAGTTCCACTCATTCACGCACTAGTTGCGACTGTTCCAATCAAATGAGTTCAGTCACTTCAAACTGGATGAAACCGCATCCTAAATCTGTACGATCTCAATGTGGTTACAACGGTTTAACTCCAGCTGACGGTAAAAGCAATACCTCCCATTTCAAATGTCATGTCTGACTTTTGGAAGTGCTTAGCAATTTGATACTTGGCACTCTGCAAGAAAATAACTGCAGAATTTCCAAGTGTCAAAATAAACACTATACAGCTTTTACCAATGAGTATGTGTGTTCATATAGCAAAATACATCATCATCATCATTTCAGATGTAAGACGTCCACTGCTGGACATAGCCCGCCCCCAATTTCGGGGGAGTTTGCCATAATCGCCACGCTTGGCAGTATGGTTGTAAAATGCATAGACAAGGCAGCTGCTCATTTTCTAGTAAGTCCCTTAATCGCCTTTTACGACACCCACGGGAAGAATTAGGAATGTCCTATTCTTACGTGCGGCACCACACAAATTACAACCAAAGTTAAAAAAGCAGTAATTAGTTCGACGTGTCTGGGTTCGATCTCCAGACTGGCACGGCAGTGTTTATGGATTATTTTTAGTAGTGTTCCGGTTTATAAAAATAGTCTCGCCCGTTTAATATGAGGTGTAAATATAACTGGCGAAATATGGGTGTACTGTACACCTCTGCCAACCTCTTCAGGGAAGTACATGCGTGATGATAGAAAATATCTAAATTAATATGACGATGAAACACTAATCGATTTTGTGTTGTTTGTCTTACGCTTTTACGTTTAAACGGCTGAACGGATTTGGATGGAATTTGGCACATAGGTAAACCATAACTTGAAGTAGGATGTAAGAATTTTTACCTGCATATATTGTCACGGGATCGACACTTATGAGGGTGAAACAGCGGGGCGCAGCTAGTGTTAAATAAAGCACTTACGAATGGTGCGAATTCGGTGAGGTCGAGCACCTGCCCGTTGTACACCACGTACAGACAGCCACCGCTCTGCCCAGTACACTGCCGCACCTCCGCTAGCGTGAAGTTACGCTGCTCCTGTACATACACACAAACTGTGACAATTGACCAACATTGCTTATTGAACCCAGTTTGAAGAGATGGCACGATACAAACCTACCTACAACCATCATACCATTTTAAGGTAAGGTATAAGCACAAACTAGTTGAGTATTCATAGTGTTATTTAAAAACCGATCAAGCAAGAATATTGCCGACGCCACGCTTGTCAGCCGGATTGATGGTCGTAGTTCCGAGAATACCTACTCTATCTATCTTTTATATTATTTTTGCATAAGAGTCATTTATTTTAGACGCTACAAGGAGCAGGCTAAGCTGTTATCTGCGTAACTATGTTATAGAAACGCTAAATTGACATTCTTAACCTTTTGAATGTCATAAGTTACACATTTCGACATACGCAATTGTCTTTCTATTGTGTCTCTAATTACGGCATTCGATGAGTTAATAAGCATTTCAAGCCTAATTTAGATTCTATTTAATTTTAACTTGGGTCTGGAGAGTCAGGATAACTGTAATATAACGGAGAAACCATTCCCTCGTAAAACTAGTATGAGACACAATTTGTCTATGGTTTTCTTTTCTACAATCATAATTACTTTTGGTTAATTTATTATATTTAGTTAATTTTTAATTACCTGTTTAGACTTGTCTGGGAACACGTTGAAATCGGCAGCAGATCTCGCGAACGTGTTGGTGACCTGTCCTGCCACTTGAGCCGCCACCTTTCCCGCATCCTGCACCGCATTGCCGAAGAGCTGGAACAGCTCGCGTGTTGCCGGGACATCTGCTACTACTGCAACAAACAAAAGGATGAGGATTTGGGTTTGGAAATTGCGTTCAATTCATGTCAATCGGTCAGTTTGAATTAAATTAGTGTGTAATAAATTATCGATTTATTTAAGGGTTGCGCAACTTACGTTGGACTTTTGCTCTTCTACTTTCAACAAACAAAACAATTAAAATGAATCTACAAATGCTGTTAAAAGTTTCTTTACTTTACAGGCGGAAGCCAACCTACTGCACATACGAGGTACCTTCTACTTATCTAGACTTCGTAAAAGTCCATACTTGACTTAGAAAACTACACCATCGTCTGCTAGCTAAACCATGTCGAGTTCGGCTTTCAGTGGAACCGGATGCAACTGAATAAAACTATTGTGCATGGAGCGACTGCGACTGAGTCAATACTAGATATCGTATTGTATTGAATGCCACCCATCGCGCAACATTACCGGTCCTCTTCACGTTCGCCTGTCGAATGAGTCCCAATCTACGGCCCCGACATGTTCGGACATATACCTCCTTGCTTTAGGAGTCATTAAGGAGATGAGCGGACACTGAGACAATATTCCTCTGTTTGTGTAGATACATTATGTTATCCAATCTGTTCTGTCCACATAGTTTGTTGACGTAGAAATATATCTGATGCTAGTACACTTGCACACAAGCTATTGTGTGTAGTGCTTTTGCTAGCTACTAATCAAGATCTACAAGTGTATAATATTTTGTTTGTCTGTTAATACTATTCCTATGATTGAATGTTTTATTTTATAAATATTCAAACGCGTCTGATTATTATGCGAGCAAAGTCAAAACTTATTCCAAAACTTAGGGTTTATAATTATAATCTAAAAGTCATACGCCAGTGTATTACACTATGAAAGAACATTGAAAAATGATGCTCGCTCTATATTCTTCAAGAAAGATTATTTAATTAATTTATAAAGGCTTATCTACTAAATATATACAGAATCTGCAATAATCTATACTAATAATCCTACTATTCTAATGTTATAAATGTGAAAGTTTGTGAGGATAGATGTATGGTACTCTTTCAAGCAAAAACTGCTTTACGAATTTGGATGAAATCTGGCACACAGATCGCTTATAACTTTTCCTTTACTTTAAATCTCGGTAGTACGTGCCCGCGGGGTAATTTCTACGCGGGCGAAGCCGCTGAAAAAACCTAGTATATTATAAAATGGTACTATTTGTGAGTTTGTATGCTGAGGGTAATTTTCGGAACTACTAATTCGATTACGAAAATTTTGGTAAACAACAGTATTGCCGAGTGTCATAGAATACAGTTTAGCGAACGAGATCGCAGGCAAAAGCTTAATAAAGATATTGATTGTAATCGCAATAAACACATTAGTGACCCGAGCAGGATGCCCGAGGACCCGTTCTTGGATGTAATCCCTGAGTCAGAATGAATCCTATTGATTATAATTGGGACAGATCGGCACAACCTTATCAGGCACAAGTCTTATCAGATTAGATCTAGTTTTAATTAAATGAAAATTTTCTTGGAACATCAGTGAAGATGCAAAGTAAAAAGTTAAAGAAACAAAATTAATTAAAATATTCATGCGACTACTCGAAATTAATTAACATAAGAAAATATACAAGTTTTTCGCTTTCAGCGTTGCAACAGCCAACTTATTACTTTCTACTTGATTCCACTGATATTCATAAGAATTTATTTAATGTAGAAAACTTTTTTGGAGACTAACAAGTTTTAGGGACCGTGTGGTGCCGGACGTAAAGAATAACACCACCCCATTTCTTCCCGTGGGTGTCGTAAAGGACTTACTAGGGAATGGGCAGCAGCGTATGCATTTTACCACCAAACTGTGATCACCAAGCCGCCTGCCAAGCATGGCGATTATGGAAAATCCCCCCCCTCCCCCCCAACATGTACCGGTCAAATTGGCTGTGCATGGGAGAGGCCAATGTCCAGCAGTGGACTTCTTACGGCTGCAATGATGAAACTTTGGGAAACATGTAACTCTTCTGTCAACGATCAAAATATTGCTATTACATAAATACTACTGTAGAAATTAGCGCCTGCTTGGTTAAGCACTAACTTTTGAATTCTTTGATATCTGGCTGATTGGTTGGTTGTGGTCTGGTTGTTGGTTTACGATCAATTTAATTATACGAAATTATATGGTGTAAAGGCTATATTTATAATACAATTAATTACAATTAGGAAATGGTGAACCTAATTTAAACTAGCACTAAGATGGTTTAATTTGAGTTACGCGATTGGTCGTCGGACACGTACTAACTGATAATAGCTACGATACACGCATTTATGGAAATGCATGCAGGCAAAAGTGCTGAGCTGTTCGGTTGCAAATATTGCACCGAACTACCAAACTACACACCTTTTTGATTAATAAATTTTAAAACGAGTAAAGACTTACCGTAGATTAAAATATATGATCAAAATTTCGCCAGCTCTACGCCCGACAATCCGCCCATTCTAATTGAATTTCCCTAAATCTGCCCATGCCCACGTGCCGTCTGCGTGTCTGTCCACACAGTCAAGGCTACCAGTGGCCCAGCCCTTATATAGCGGCTGGCAGTCACAAAATGAAGTATTTAATCGTATGCCCATAACTGACTCAATTGCGTTTAACTGCCCGCTCCGAGTCAGCATCAAACAGGGATGCCCAAAATAATTGTAAGCGATGTCCGCCTGTCTACTAGTACTATCTTATTGGAGCAGAGTTCCTAATCGCAAATTATACTTTGCACAGATTTACATCGAAAAACGATTAACATTTTGTCCGTCACGACACTTTGCTATAGGATGCGTTTCCTTTTTCCTTTAGTTACTTACTCTCAAACGTTGTTCAATTATATCTTTGTGCCTGTTATTTATACGTAACACATAGTGAAGGGCGCTTGTGGCTAGTTGCCCACGCCACCTCTAAACTTTTGTAACGGACGGTTCTAAACTTGTGAAAAAATATAGAACCTTACAGTTGAGTTGCGTCGTCGTACAGTTGTATCTTGTTCAGTCTTAGTATAAAATGTCACCACTTGGGCCATTATCATCATCATCATCATTTCAGCCATAAGACGTCCACTGCTGGACTTAGGCCTCCCCCAATTTGGGGGGCTTTGCCATAATCGCCACGCTTGGCAGGCGGGTTGGCGATCGCAGTATGGTGGTAAAATGCATAGAGAACGCTGCTGCCCATTCTCTAGTAAGTCCCTTAGTCGCCTTTTACGACACCCACGGGAAGAAATGGGGTGGTGTTATTCTTTACGTCCGGCACCACACGGTATTGGGCCATTATACAAGTTAATATTCCTATAAGCGATCTTAACTATAAATAACATACGTGATAAATAGTAACTTATTATCATACACTCCTCTGGAAATACCTATTAAGCTATTACATAGCTTTTACCGCGGGTTTTGAGCGCGGCGACCGAATCAAGAAATTCCGTAACGAAAAAACCTAACACAAGTCACTTCCCGGTCTGTCTGTCCCTATGTAGGTATGCTTAGATCTTTAAAACTACGGAACGGATTTTGATGCGGGTTTTTTAATAGATAGAGTGATTCAAGAAAAAGGTTTATTTGTATATAACATGCATAATATAGTAAAGAAACGCTGATAATTTTAGGGGTTTCTAATGTGATGTCATAAATAAACACATTTTTTTGCGCTTACATTGCGAACGCTGGCTGAACCCTACGAAATAGATCAAAATAATTTACTACAGTATTGTACACCTTAAAAAGGTCTACAAAAAAGTTTTCGATGGTATATGTCTATCTCATAGGGATAACCCACAATAACAATTTATTTATCCTTTACTTTTTACGAGAAATAAGGGCTTATTTAAGCAATACAGCATCTCATGGCGACATGGCGGGTACGATTGTTGCAACCCAGCGCTGGACACGCCACAATTGCGGCGGTAAGTCCCCTCTTTGAGGAGTGGATAGAGAGGCGCCACGGCATCCTGACCTTCAGCCTGACGCAGGTTCTCACCGGGCATGGGTGCTTCGGTGGGTTCCTGTTCAGGATAAAGCGGGAGGAAACGCCTGGGTGTTTCCATTGCGTGGATCGTCTGGAGGACACGGTGGAGCATACGGTGGAAGTGTGCCCTGCCTGGGCGGAGCACCGCCGTGTCCTCGTGGAGGCGATCGGCGGCGGCGACCTCTCGCGTCCGGCCCTGGTGCGAGCCATGGTACGGAGCGAGAGGGCATGGGAAGCCGTCACCTCATCTGCGAAGCAGTAATGCTCGCGAAGGAGGAGGCGGGGCGCGTGAGGGAGTGGCAGTCACTGCGCCCTCACGTCCCTAGCCGCCGCAGGACGAGACGCCCCAGGCATCGGGAGTCGATAGCGGACTCCCGGCCACCGGTCCCGGCCTGGTCATTTGATGATTTCCCATCCAGAAAAAAAAAGCAATACAGCATTAGTCCTTATCCAGTTAAGTACCTTAAATACATTGTGCATTTAATATAGATCAATATGGCACTTTACAGCATGTAATTTAAATGAAGATCTTAGAAGATATCAGGGATTTAAAAAGCGGGGGCAGTAACTTCTCATTTATTCAATAAAAGAAAAATAATTGTTTTCTTATCGGTCGAATAAATAAATAATTATAATTGCATAAGTTGATAAAAAATGCTATGCAATAGCTTTACCGCGGCAATCCCCGAGTGCCACACGGCAATTTTTTCAATGTTATTGAAGTGTCCATTACTAGTAGTTAGTAGGTATCTTAGCGGAGTGCCAGCCCTACGGTATCGCGTAAACCGAAAAGTGAAACAATCATAAAGTAAAGTTAACTGCCGCCGTAATTGATGGCAGTTTGTGACGATGTGCGCGACTTTATGTCCACTACTAATTGGCGCGGGTTTGCCTGTAGTTTTATAGTTTTACCTATTAGACATACATAACACGGCAACAAAAACATAGTCTAATTATCCTTGTTTTTGTAAATTTGCAAGTAAACGCCTGCCGGAGTTCCAATAAATAAATATGCAGTTTTTTTTTTCTAAAAAATATTTAGAAAAAACAATTAAGTCAATATGCCGAATTGTATGTACCTACCTGAATTTCTAAAATTGTAATCAAATTGAGGCGTCGCGTAGCTGTCGGCTACAAGCGCTGTAGCGACTGTAGCACAGAGCTACGAGAACTAGGAATATTACCAATCCGTTCATTTTAGTGTTTCAAATACTTTCTACGTCTTTTTAACCGACTTCAAAAAGGAGGAGGTTCTCAATTCGGACGTTTATATTTTTTTTTATGTATGTTCGGCCATAACTCCGTCATATATAGATGGATTTGCAAAATTATTTTTTGTTCGAAAGGGGTTTATTCCAAAATGGTCCCATATAAATTTCATATAGATCTGATGATGAGTTCCGGAGACACCGGAACTTTTTAACAAATAACAGCAAATCAACTGCGATTTCTGCTATCGCATAAATATTCATTGTTTGGTTGAAATTAGTGCGGGGTAGATACCATAACTAAAAACTTCAATTCCGTTAGCTTAGTTTCCTAAGAAAGTTACACGGTACATTTCTTCAGTTCAGTGGTTCAAAATGCTATCCGTAATGTTATAAATGTTTTCGTCGCTGCATGCAATATGTTAACTTTCATTTTAAATGTATAAATAAATGCTGTAGTATGTTATGTCGTTTGAGAAACTTGTGAAAAATAAGCACACCTATAGCAAGTGTGGCGAATAATTGCCAGTAATTAATGTAGCAATATTTTCCAGTACAATAGTCATGAAACAATGATGGCCGCCGTGGGATATCAATCAGCTGTTTACGAGCCGTTAACGGTTACGAGTTGTCGCGACTATTAACTACCAACGGTTATGTTTTATAGTTTGACGCGAAGTTGCACTATGTAGCTATACTTAATTATTGAGGTTTGGAATAAAGTAACTTTAAGGCAGTTCTAATAATGCCCTATTAGGGAGATAGTAATACCAGCCTATTACTGGCCCACTGCTAGACCTTCTCACGTCATGTCATAATGGCCACGTTTAGCAGACGGGTTGGCTATCGTAGTATGCTAGTGAGATGCATAGAGACCGCTGCTGCTGCTGCTGCTTTTTTGGTGCAGCAGCCGTGAGACGCAATTAAAGCTAGTTTCTGACATCGCACCAAACACTTTTTTAATGTTTTTCTTTTAAATAATCTTTTTTAATAATTTTTATTTTTTGCTGTATTATATTGTATGCCTTTGAGTCTGTGCTAAATAAATCTATTTTCTTTCTTTCTTTTTGTTTCTGTCCTTTAGTCACCTTTTGAGGCACCCACGGGATGAATTGGAATGGTGCTATAATTCACGTTCGGCAAAGCACAGTGCACGGACAACAGCTAGTTAAGTGCAAGTTTCCTCATTTCAGTAATATCCAATAAACTCAGTAAGTACATGTGAATTGAAAAAGTTTCATTGTTACTTGAGGGATTTGAGCCCACAACCTCACGTCTCAGAGGTGAGGTTTTATCCACTGAGCCATTACGACGATAAGATGATAAAATATGAATTATCATCCAAAAATGATCATTCATCATTTCTGTAAATCTAATAAATCCTGGTATACAGACAAACTTACTTCTTGTGAAATTGAAACACCATCTTGAGACACACTCAAGTTGGGTTAACGTTACAAGGGTTCCCAACTGGTGGTTTACTGAATATACCTGTAGATACATATCCACTTGTTTTGAAATATTTTACGAGATATCCTAGGCACCAGAGTTGTTTTTGTGAGTGGTAAATCATAAAATGACGTCTCTCACTCTGGGTGGAGTAGAAGGGCATGTCAGAGTTTTACTGACTAAAACCCACCCGTGTTCCTTCAGCTGCCTATATGCTAGGGCCGCGGTAACTCTTCTAAACAAATCTCGCGACCCTGGAAGGCTACAAGGCTACAGGGCGGCAAACATTCTGTTTGCCAAGTGACTTTTAATCCTGTTGTGACAATGATAAACGTATGTTTGAGCATCCCTGCTCCAACATACGTTTAACATTGTTTACGGTTATTTAAATAGTGGTTAACAAGACTCTTAACGAAGAAATGACCAGATTCAAGCGTCTGTCAAAGAAGAAAATCACTTCGTTTTTCCGTCATTGTGATATTATGTACTGGCCCATACCTGGGAACTATCCGGTTAGGAGATTTTGAAGTTACAAGTAAGTTCCAACAATACAACATGTTCATACTGATATTTTTATTTAGTAAGTAATGGGTGTTTTTTTTTAATACGTGTGTAAGTTTCTTTGATAAGTGCTAGTAATCCATTGTCAATCAAACCAATTAATTCAAATTTAAAGTTAAAATATGTAACGTTATCATATTTCACATATGGGTGTTTTACAAGAATAATAGTTACGTCGCATTATTTTGTATGAAAAATTATAACAAATAAAACATGCCACCTGATTCTTGGACATAGTCTTATTAATACCCTAGAGTTAAGGGACCTCAAAAGAAACACATTGTATTGACGGTTTTTTACGAAAACAACTCCTGCACCGTTGTATACACGCAAAACACTATGTTTTATGCGCGTTACATTGCACACTACCGTGAACAGCGAATTTTCACACCGAAACTAAAAGTAATTTTCCAGGAATTATTTTTGCAGTTACTTAGTTTGATGTACAGAGTGTGTAGATGACGGCAACGTGGTGGGGCGTTTTACACCCTGTATATATTTTATGATGCGCTTAACTCTTTAACAGTTTACACCTTTAAGGACTGATATGAACTTTGCTTGAACTACTTAGGTACAAGATTAGAAAAGGGTACTTGCATGCCTTATCTAAAATATTTCAACAAAGTACCAACTCCCCTGATAGGTGCTCAATAAGTAGGTGAGGGAAACTCTTACGAGCGACCTTAGAGGATCGTTGATTGGAATTCCAAAAGTTGTGGCGTTCGCTGACACCCGAGAACACTTTAACTCAGAGACTTTATATAAACCTTTATGCTACCTATAGCTTCACACAAGAGGTACTTTTTACATAAGTAGCTAAATTCATAAGCCGGGAAATCTCAATTTTATTCTAATAAGACTAATTCAGTGAAAAAATCTGTGAAACCGTCGCGTCGACTCGTTTGTTTATGTTCTGGACTGTTTTACCCAAATGAGACCTTCTGCAAGCATAAAGTACGTAACGCCGTAAAAGTGTACACTTTTTACATAAGTTAATAAAATAATGCATGTGAAGTTTCTCATGGTGGAAATTTCGAGCCTTGGCTATAACCTATATATACATACTATGAATGAAATTGATTATTCAGTACCTATATGTAGTCAGGAATCGTAAGTGCTTTCAAAACCTGAAGGTGGCCGTTAAGATAATTTGGATGTAACAACGTAAAACCATGGAATCCAATACGATAATATAATCTGTGAGCTATTATTTTTACAGCACCATCGTGCTCACCCCAACAGGGATATTTTCGTGATGATTTCTGGTCCTGAAACTTCTTTACACTATGCATGATTAATCTTTTCTTCTTCTGACTATTTCACTTCAATACCAAGTATATTACCACTGAATTTCAGTGACGTCTTATCCTACGTCACCAGGTTGCTGTCAAAATGGGGAGGAGTTGTGTTCGGGAGAGGCGCACGTTAGCCCCGCCCCCCGCCCCCGCACCGCGGGCCACTATATAAGCCTGCGACCCTCAGAAGAGCATCAGTCACCACCGCAGCTCAACGCAGGGTGCTCGTCGATCCAACAGAAAAACTTTACGTCGAGTTCTCACGGTAAGTTCATATTATAAGCAAGGATTAGTGATGATTCTTTATAGGTTGCAGGGACTTGTTTTTCATAAAAACTAACTAGAAAAGCTATTCTTTTTGGAATTTCTACATTACAAAAAAAACCTATTCTATTATTAGTATTAAATTTCCTATAAATTTAATTTTAATTCATTAAAGAACGGTTATATCTCTAATATATAAAATTAAACAAATGGCTGATATAAATTATCATACCAAATTATATTCCATTTTCCCAAAAACAGAATTAAATTCCATTCATTTAACAATTGATTCATAATCATATTAAATCAATATTTCATCAATGTTAAAATTCCCAAAAACTGTTACTAATTAGTGGGGTTTTAATTATTATTTCTCCCGACGGTATTATTTAGGTAATTAATAGAAGTTCCGCGGGCCGTGTTCGCTCCAACTACATTATTTGAATGTTCCGCCGGGGAGCGGAGTTTATATAGTACTTATTAACCAACGTCAGGTACCGGAATTATACAAAACGCGGTTTATACAGTTAACTATTAACGTAATCATTATAGTTCCCTCGAGGAAATATTATTTGGAAATACCCGTAATTTAAAAGCAAAATTGCCTGCCTTTTATACTGTGTTATAATTACTTATAATTGATAAAATTAACAATGAATAAACAAATAAAAAGAATTTAATATTATATATATTCATTTAAATTTTCCACAAACATTCAATTCACTCAATCGATAGCCTCAACCTATCGCAATCACGGTCTAACTTTCTTTAATTGCCCACGAAAAACGTTTTTCATAAACTTAATTTGTTACGGGCGTTCTATTTGAAGTTAATGAAATAAACCAATTCAATACGATTTATGTTACTTTAAAACATTCTAATCCATTAGAAATTGTATTTGCCTGGATGTATTTCAATTCATTTACCATTTGAAACAATTTGAATTTATGAATCCATGTTTTAAACGTGCTACGAGCAGCTACGGAAACTCTACGCGTCGTAGCGTCGTAGCAAGCGCTACGGCGTAGCAACATCTTGCGTATTTACTGAGCCAAACTTGCTTCAAATGTTTTAGAAAATATGACCTTCCTTTGTGCGACACATAGTACTTATGTTAATTTAGTTTTTTTTTAATACAATTATTATTCAAAGAACTACTTACCATTCAATATTTGATGAAATAACTACAAAGGGCCGCATTATTTCAAACAAAAGTTTCTTGTTTAAAAAGACAATTAATATTCAAAGTTATAATATCGGAGAACCTTCTGAGTTCCCGAGATTTTTCTTAAGATCTAATTGAATTTATCAGTGGACAGTTTGGATGTTAATTAAAGTAGATATTGTGACGGCTCCTGTAACTTCGACGTTAATCAATTTAATCAAGTGTCATTAATATAGGCCAGTTATGCCAGAATCTATTTTCTTACTGACATTGACACTTACAAAACAAACTCTTTGAACAATTTTGATTAAAAAAAGAACAAGTCGGTTCAAATTTCAGTGTAGGGAAAAAAGAGGTTATCTTATTTAGTGAGTTTTATTATTTTTCCGGAATATAGTTGTAATATCTTCAATCATTTCTTTTAAAGTAGACACTACAGCCCTTAATTCAGTGAGGTCTAATCTAATGAAGGTCCGCACATTTTCCTTGATAGGTATAGACACTATGATATCCAGAACTGCCTGATAATATTTTAAAATATCTGATTGTCTAGATTTTGTGATTGTACAACATACAACACGCCTTTTCCCCATTGATTTTATTCTAGTTCCAAAAACAATTGGACTGTTTCCGCGAACGTGCGGTAACACATCAACACAAAGGGATTTCTAGAATGTAGGCACAGTTTCCACATAACTTTATTTTTCGTTTGTAACCGGTTTAAAAAAAAAGTAAATTTATGTGTCTTTTTGTGTAACCGCGTTATTCTTGATTCTAAACCACGCATCGGATTTTTATACCGTTCGTATCAACATTTACACAATTTATTAAGGAAGGCACATGTTTTTATGTGTAAACATGATGTTATATAAAGAAATCTCGAAAAACCACGTGAAGCAGGGGAGAGTTGCCGGTCCTTGATTGATTGAATTAAATCAATCGAAAACTATACATTTTAAACAATTATTTCGTTGTGTTCCCTCGCTCGTCAAGTCACGCGAATGCTTCGAACTCACATTAATTCCGTAATGATAATTGAGTGACGAACAGTAACGTTGGCGTACTGCCACAGTTGAGCGCACAATGTTCACCGCTCCGCTGGCATGTGTCACGGAACATAAACAAATGAAGACACATACTCACTTGTCTCATTTGAAGCTACTTATTAAAACAAACAGGAACCGTTCATGTTCCTTGCTTTTGTGAGAGGTTTTAAATGATTCCTTTAAGAATAAACTTGTAACTTTGACTACAGTGATGTTTGCCGAGGGAAACCAGCTGATCAATCGAAGTTGGAATGTGATAAAAATATTCTTGATATTTAAAAAGATACAATGTAACATTGCTTGTCTGTAGATATTATTATTTTCTCTTTCAGCACAAAGTTTAAAAGAAAAATCACTCTTTTTAGTCTAATAATACATTGTGTTTCTCAAATCCTGTATGATACAATTTCATAAATACGATTGCAAAATTTCAATTTATTCAAGACGGTTCGCTTGCTTTAAAAGATAAACTGAACGGTTATCTTTATAATATTTTATACACGTCTCGATTCAGTGTACCGCGACAATAATAAGATACATTGTGTATCTAAGTTTAATATGCTTGTATTCCGTTTGTAGAAAATCTCGCACACCATACATTATACCTACGGGTTGTTAAGCTTTTAGGTAATTCTCTAACTAAAAAAACATAACCCATGCACGTACGTAAACAATAATAATAATTAGTTAATTCGCCGTTTAAACTATAAAATAGGTGAAGAAATACATCTTTAGGGAACCAGTTTGACCTATGAACAAAATTAAATGAGTGCTCCCGTGATAGGTAACAATTATTCCCCCTCACAGAGAGAGAGCCAGAGCCCCAGTATAAGAATAACAAAGAATGAGTATGTTAGGTAGTACCTATGTGTATCGTCGAGGCAGTCACATTAAAAAAATAATAAGCTTTTTAAGGTATTTTTTATTGATATTTTTTTTTTTTTTTTTTCCATTATTTTCTACTTTTTAGTTTGATTTTCTATGGAAGCGTGTTTTTTAGTTTTTTAAAACTATTATTTATTTTCTATTTTTAGGGTGTTTCGAATTTTGAGACGTATGTCAGCGTAGTTTGCAACGTACATCAGCGTAGTTTTCGAAGACAGTTTTTTTGCTGTCCTGATAACCCTGGCAAGGATAATGGCACAAATTTATGAAATTATTGCATTGTCATCGGTCTTTGACAGGTGTGCAAAGTTTGAATGAAATCTGGTCGTTTAAAGTGGGTCAAAATCGCGCTATAAGGAGTCTGTTACAAACAAACAAACATACAAGTGAAGCTAATATAAAGCGTGTAAAAACATCCTTTTTTCTGAACCGCAGTTCCAACCGCGTCATTAGTATTAATATTCCGGCATGTAAAGTATCTAATGTCTTCAGATAATCAAGCAACGCTAAAAATAAAATATAATTGTTTCTGTACCGTACCTAAGGTTACCATATATTAATTTACGGTTTTATTAAACAGTAATCATTTAAAAGTAAGCAATTTCTAACTTTCCTCGTTCAAAGGTGATAGGAAAGTGATTAAACATAAAAGTACATTTCAAAAGGACATTTCTATGGTCGGATCGATACGCGAGCTCGGCGACCAACATCCGGCGGAAGGAGCCGACGGGCACACTGTTTTCATAATTATTTATCGACAATATTTCTATTCCGCAATATTTTTAATCTGTAAATCGATCACCGTCGCCTTTACTCACAGAATTTTAATATTTTTTATGGCGGCAAAGAAGTTATGAATCAGTCAATCCGCACTTAAAATGCTCTGATAATATCAGATTTTCTTTTCAAAATTTGGCTTGACACATTGTGATGGTGACTGGATAAGTTAAACCATATTTACGGTACATAGTACTGTTAACCACATTTCGTGGTACCTAGTACTAGATTTCGTATCTTTGAAACGTCTTTACGATACTATTTAAATGAGACCCAACACTACAAGTCAGCCACAACTTGTTATATTATTTATTACCTTAGTTTTCAGTCTCATCTCGGCTCTAAAGCAATATCACTAAGCCTGCGGGTAGTTCTGCGGCGCATCACTCGTGTGTTCTCGTCGTGATTAGTTTTGCCGCAACTGTTGAGACAGCTCAATGAGGCGTGTGACACAAGAAACGTTATTAGATAGTGTTTTGTTTTCGTTTTAGATATTAGCTTTCAAGAGATACCTATAGTAGGCAAAAAGGTTCTTTAATTCCATACCTAATTCTTAAATCTTTGAGAAATATCACACAACTTGTAGCTTTACTCGAGATGATTATTTTAGTTTGTTAAAAATGTTTCTTATTGACCCTCTGTATTTAATTGAATTCGAATCTGTTATAAACAGTCGATTTGCAAACATCAGAATATACGCAGTAAAACATAAGTTTTACCGTCGCGACTAGTTCTTGTGTAACGCGGTATGCTGCACAAATAAACTGTATTCGTTACGACGCTTGTTCCGCGGGACTTCAATATAGATGTAACAGGTAACTGCTTACCTGCGCCAGCTGCCGGGATTCAAACAAGTCTGTGTGTGTGTTTTTTACACATTTTATTGAACTCTTTATTTACGAGCACATGTCTGAGTGGAATGCCTCGTATTGTGACACTGCTCGCTACTCAAAGAGATGATCTAAATGAAATTGTTGTATTCCGAAAATATAATAGATTCATTGCATGATTGTTGGCACTTTTAAATACTGTTGGACATAATAATCAGTTTCCAACAGTGCCAGTGCTGGGCAAGGGCCCCAAACATTCGAGAATTATCTCATTTTATTCTTAAGTTATCGTTCTAAGCTCGGCTTATAATACATTGAAACGGTTACAAATTCGTATCTTGGATTTTTGGTACACAATACAAAGCAACAAACTCTTACATATTCTAAACAGGAAAGGTATTTCCTGTTTACTGGCAACAATAAAATAGCACCGGACACTTGACATAAATGTAAGTTTAAAATACATTTCTCATTCAATCTAGCGCAACTCGGGAAACTCTCTATGAAACCTAGATACAGCGTTGAGAAAACTTTACCTGACAGTATTTCACTTAAAATAAGATTTAATCAAAATTACTCAAGTTCTAAATAAAGTTATATTAATCGGAACAATTATGAAAGTTCTGCGTTCGGTAGAAATTGAACGGAGTGTGATTTACGAGTTTCTAAGGAATCAATCAAGTTGACGAATTTTAGAGAGGTTACACACCAGGGGACCGTCGCACGGTTCAAAGATACAAGTTAGTTAATAGCTTGTATGGCGTCAGATTGTGAAAATGGTCTTATCGTGAATGGCTGTACGTTTTATAGAGCTGCTGCATCCACTGTATTATTAGCAGACAGTAAAGATGAAGACTTGCTCAGTATATATGTCAGTGTCACGATTGCATAAACCGTTGGCGAAACAGAAATGTCAAAGTTACCAAATACCGATAGCTCCACACTCACTAGTTACTCTATTATGTGATATTTACAACATGCTTACACCGTGTTTTTTTTATTTACATGACAGAATTTTAAACCATTTCACAAAATATTTTGGAGTGCGGCAAGATCGGGAATTGGCTAGCCGTAAGTGTATCCGATAGTACGTAATTTTTTGTGGTAATAAATTTTGGTAAGATTTCGTAGATAATTGTCTCATTTATTCAGGCGCGATAATTTTATTCGCTGCGCACATAAAGATGGTAAAACCCTTTGTGAATCAGTTGACGATCGTTTTGTTTGTCCCAGGTGAATATACACCCTTATAAAAGCTCTTGCGAATCAATCAAGTTAAAGTCGGTATTTATTAGACATCAATCAATTGAACAAATGGTAGAACAATATAAGTATGTGTATTACCAATATTTTGCATAATCAATTACCCATAATCGGGATAGTATTTTTATTCTTCGTGCTAACTTATTTTGTTATTTTCTTTAGTCGCATAATGATGGTATTAGAAAAAGGTATATATATAATATTCTTCTTAAAATTCTTGCTAAATACACATAGCTACACCTACCTAACTAGATGTCTATCTTAATCTTAACAACTACATACTTGATAGCTATACTTTAACCTGCAATACACTTCAGATTTCCTGCCAATTTTCGTGAAAAGTAACAATTTGAATCGTTGCTTTATAAAAAGACACTCATAGACTTCAATTTTCTAGGTATCTACTTCACAGTAACAGGCTCGTTAGTTAAATATTAAGTTATTATAACCCCGTTTGATTAGCTCACTGTTTCCATTTAAAACTATTCAAATTCTCGCCAAAGTAATCTCACATTCACAGTTTTGTTAAATACTTTTAATACATGAACCTGATAAACGTCCATTGAAACCAAAGCAGGATAGACTTAATCTTCCGCTTGTGTTTATATGTTGATGTATAACAATCATTACATTTCGACCCCTCCGTGCCCCGGATAGCACGGTAAATCGTCCGTTCCGGTTATCATTAGATATACATATCTTTGACAGTCGTTATGTGTAGGCAGAAGCCCAAAAGCTTGACAACCAAACTTACCCAGTAACTGAGTAATGGAGGTCAGATACGCAGTCACTCCATGTCATCATCATCATCATTTCAGCCGTAAGACGTCCACTGCTGGACTTAGGCCTCCCCCAATTTCGGGGGCTTTGCCATAATCGCCACGCTTGGCAGGCGGGTTGACGATCGCAGTAAGGTGGTAAAATGCATAGAGAACGCTGCTGCCCATTCTCTAGTAAGTCCCTTAGTCGCCTTTTACGACACCCACGGGAAGAAATAGGGTGGTGTTATTCTTTACGTCCGGCACTCCATGTAAATCACTAGTATTCAGCTAAATTCAATTAGACAGGAAGCTTCATTTTATTTAATTGTTTAAAAAAGTTTACAAGAGCTCGAACATCAACAAATATATTTAAGTGTCAATGCTCGATGTCAATGGATAACTTTTCTTAACTGGCCGTCATTAACCATCGTATTTGAAACTGTCATTCCAGTAATGACGTTGTTATCACCGCGACGACTGACAGCTCCGTTTGAGGCACGTCATGTGCTAATAATACCACACTTCAATAACTGACAGCTAAATTAGGAATGTAGCTATCTATTAGATTGACATTTCATTATTTCAAAAGGTTTAGGAAAATGTTTCGAGAACTAGAGCTTTGGTATGCCAAGGTTGTTTCAAAGATTATTAGAAAACAAAAACCTTCATTCATCATAATCAGCCTATGTTCCCACTGCTGGGCACAAGCCTCCCTTCTTGGAGAGGGAGTGGGCTTAGCATTAGCTAATAGTTTTCCAGTTAACTAGACTAACCAGGCTAAAAGTAACTTAACTGGGACAGCTCGAGTTTTTATAAATAGTGCAACATTGAGCTCAGGCTCATCGTTGCACTATTTATAAAAGCGGTTCAGACCGTTAGGCTTCTGAAAACTATTTATAATTAGACGAACTAATTTAAGGTTAAATACAAGCTCTTTCGACACATAGTACACAGTATTATTAATATATTACACTAATATTAAGCCCCCCAAATTGGGGGTGGCCTAAGTCCAGCAGTGGACGTCGGCTGAAATGATGATGATGACACTAATATTATAAAGAAGAAAGATTTGACTGTGTGTAAAGGATAAACTCAAAAACTACGAAAACGAATAGTTTTTTTTTTTCCACCTTTGAAAAGCTACAGTATTCCGGAGTAACATGAGGTACAAAATTCACGCGGACGAAATCGCGGGCAAAGTGCTAGTATATTATAAATGCGAAAGTATCTATCTACCTGTTACTTATTCAGACGTCAAAGTTTGTACGGATTTGGAAATTAGCACTTGGTCTACCCGAACATGCATTGGGTTAGGATATAAGATAGTTTTTACCCCGATTGTACGATCCCCAGAGACAATTTCGGACCTCCACTCGGGTGTAGCCGCGGGCAAAAGTCTAGTAATACAGTTTCAAAAACTTTCTATTCAAATCAAAGTTTTACAAGTTCGATAATAAACCGAGGTATGAACGTGTCCCGTGCGTGAGCGGCGCGCGGCGTGCCGAACACGTCCGGAGCTAGCCGACGCTGGCCGAAGTTTAGATACACCCGCGGATTTCATTACCGATACGTGACTCATTATAAGGGAGACCAATTATATTTTATAGAGTTGGTGGAGTCGAAAGTGTTTTCGAACTATGCTAGAGGTCGGCTTGCAAATTGGTACATACACTGACACTGAATTTGCGGGTTTTTAATGAATCTCCTGAAAACATTCTATATTATTGATAGTGCTCCAAGTACTACATTTTTTAACGTAAAACTTACATAATATTTTAACTTGTAAATAAGGACAATAAATTTCACTAATCAACTTTATTGTGAAACTCACGCGCCGGCCGCCACTCCACTCAAGCAAACATAATACCTAAACGAGAGTACACAACAATACACAATTTAGGAGAACCGCGACGAATACACACTTTGTAAGGAACACATTATTTTACACAATAGTCACAACGTCTGGAACACTCCTTATTTAGAACAGCTGTCGGTTTTATCACAAAATTACGTATAGTTTGAACCACGTGGCTATTGTGAGTTCCTCTTTGTTCGTAGGGAATCGCGCAATGGATTCAAAACAATTGAAAAACAACGGAGTTTTGGAAGTGACACGTATTATTGCGGTAGCAGGAAAATTTCGTGTTTAATTAAACGCGAGTGTTTAGAACAATCTGAGAGTATTCATCAGCCACAAACACTCGCTGTTTACGAGAAGTGCTTTACGTAAATATGAATAGTAGACTAAATATAAACCGTACATTGTAACTTTACTAGTACACAGCTTACACATCCCCTTGTTAAAGACGAAATCTATAATTAGGCACGCGATATAAAATTATATCATGCCTTCTAAATTCAATAATATTCGTTTCATTAACATTGAACATGTATATGCAGTATTTATTATGTAAGTACATAATTATAGGAGCAACTACAACCACTTTCAATGATACATAGACAGAGCATGGCTTAAGTAACAATAGCTAACCGGATTAGCGACAGTCAGGCGATCGAGACGTAATCCCGCTGTACTGTGGTACGGACCCACCGGGAGGCTCGCGCTATTGCACGTTCACACGAGAGTCAGTCAAGTGTCTGTGGCAACAATGCTCATACTTGCTGACTGGCTCTGTTCCTACTCTGTTTACATGCCATGAGCTGTTCTCTTAAAAACTATGAAGATTTCTATTTAGAAGCGTAAGAGAAAGTCATCTAGACTTGCAATTACGCTTCAAAACAGAATTCAGAAACATATTTTGTATCATTGACTTGTAAATTGTTCAAATATAGAGCGTCCCGAAGACAATTTTATTGAATCGAGTCAAACATTGCTGTATTGCAATAAAAAAAACAACATTTAACCAGTCAATTACCGTAATTACAGACACAATTAAAAAACCATTGTGTCGATACCAAATGTGGTATCTCAGGGACTTAGAGGATAAATTAAATTATGTTCTTTCACGTAAACTACATGAGCACTCATGAAATGTCAGAATCGAGGTGCTCGGTTCCTAATTGTCGTTTTTTATGGAGAAGAGCTAGCAGGAACCTCCACGGTTACTCTTTTAAAAATAATCACTGAGCTTTTCAAATGATTAGTAGTTTGTAGCATGCTTTTGTTTATTCTTTGTAGTGTATTTGAATACATTCAAATATAACATTAGCAGAATTAATAAGTATATTTGGATTAAGTAGGTATTCCATCGGGAAAGGATTAACATAATGACAGATAAGAAGAGGCAGCTCATTGAGCAGGCCGGGGGTTCGAGTCCGGGCGAGTAATGAGGCTCGTTTGAATTTCAGATTAAAATGAATTGAATTCATTAATCACTGCTTGTGGGCGTGCCTCTTATACATTCAGGACAGTTTTATTTCTAAGGCCATTTTAATTGCTCAATTAACTGAAAAACTTTTTTACTTACTTCGAAATAGGAAGTTCTGGGTTTTATCGGGCTCCTAATGTCTAAATATAGTCAGAAATTCATTAGCATAACACTAGATCCTAAATTCTTTAGTGCATATGTGTTTCTGTTTCAATAATGGATAGTGGAACTCGCACGTGCCTAACTAGTTCCACAATAATCTAACTTGCCATTTGCCAACCCTGTAATTCTCCACCCACCAACCACATCTACCCAAACTTAAAGTTTGTCCCCCTCCAAGCAAAAGAAAGCAGTATTTCAGTAAGTGGTGCGTCTATAAAGTTAGCATATAGCGTTGTCCTCGTGGTATCGACGAGTCTCGATGAACACGGAACAGCACTAGCGCTCATTATCACCTGCAGCCGCGCATTGTGGCCGCTGCAACTAATACATTTACACGACTTTCCAACTAGCACTGAAAGGATGCCGAGTGACTTGAAAGCTGAATGAATTGGATTCATTGCTGTTTGGGAGCTAAAAATTGGCGTATTTCTACGTAGCTCGTAGGTCTTAAGTAAATATCTATATATTTAGTGTTGAATTTATCAAGGAAATATGTCCCTTAATGAAGGTAGAAATTTCTCATTTCAGACCGCGAAACAGAAACATTTACAAGTGGCCAAAATCTTTGATGACATTTTTTACTTGAACACTTCCATTAAAATACTCTTATTCTGAGACAGGCATTGTTTAATATCGACAAGCGTCCCCGATGACGAAGGACCAACCCACTCCAAAAACTGATAAACATTAAAAAGGCAGATTTTTTATTATTACGGTATAAAAATTACTGAAACGAAAGGCGCCAGCGTCTCCCTTCGCGGTGACCTTTGTGGTATCAAGAGTGACCCTTGTTATGAGGTGGATGTTTACGAGGTGATATCATGAAGATAACGTTTATTGGGTAATAATTATTTAAACGTAGCTTTTTGCCTGACTACGGCGTAGCAAAGGATGATCTAACTACAGCGTAGGCTCGGATTCCCTGACTATGGCGATAGCGTAGCAAAGGATTCCGCGACTAAACCGTAGCAAAAGATGATATGACTACGGCGTAGCAAAGGATCATCTGACTACGGCGTAGCAAAGGATTCCGCGACTAAACCGTAGCAAAATGTGATATGACTACGGCGTAGCAAAGGATTCCGCGACTAAACCGTAGCAAAAGATGATATGGCTACGGCGTAGCAAAGATCATCTGACTACGGCGTAGCAAAGGATTCCGCGACTAAACCGTAGCAAAAGATGATATGACTACGGCGTAGCAAAGGAAAGTTCATTATGTCTGTAGCGTAGCAAGCGAAAGCTAACATTTGTTTGGATGTTCGATTTTAACTCAAAAACGATATTTTAACTAAATTGAGGTACTTTTCTATGAAGCAATTTTTTATTTAATTATTATTTAAAGCACAGAAATGTACAGAGACGGACCTAATGTCATAGGCATATTCTACCAGTCAGTCTACAAAATAATTATGTTTTAAAAAAGAAACAATATGGTGCCAAAAATAGAAGAAAGCAATTAATAAGACAATAATTCTCAGTACCTACTACTTACTTGACACATTCCATTGTTTCAAACGTTGTTTATTTAGCGCGATTGTAACAATAATTATTGTACAAAAGGTCGATTTAAAGTAGTTACAATAGTATTAGATATGTACCTAAGTACGTCTGATAGAAACATGTCGATATGAATAATTTTCCAATTGCCTCAATAAAGAGTGCGGCCCACTCGGTAATAAACGATGTCCGCCGGCTGTGTGCCGACCAGGCGGGGTCGGCTCCTTTCACTTACTATTGACGATATTTCATATGGGATATGAAATATAACGTATTTGTGATCCCAATATAACTCTTCTTTGATCTTTTAATGACGCTCCAGAAATTGGAAAATAATGAACGTCTATTACGCTTCCTCACAAATAAAAATATTGTAAGATTTGCTCTTCAATGAAAACAGCCCATGATTTCTCTGACGAACACAAATAAACGGTTATTTCACTACGATACATTCAGGGTCCATAACCCATTTATCCTTTTAATTAATTGCCAAATCCTCCTAACCAAAAACTTGTAAGTGGTTTCGATTTTGAACAAAATACTGACTAATCGAAAAATCACATTTACTTCAAGTGACCTCCCAGTCGTAGCAGAAAAAACCTTTTGAAGGGCTCTTACGCTTAGTTCAGGTAAACCTTGGGGGACCCCAAGTGGTCCCTAAGGACGGACCCCTCCTTGGGGAGCACTTTGGATCCATGCAAATCGGGAATACGTTGTGTCTCACGAAACTGATGTTGGTGTAAACAAATATTACCTATATTTTATGGCAAACTCGTAAATAAATTCATACTCCTATGGCAAATAACTTGTGCACATTCTTTACGTAAAAACCTCTATTAGTTACAATCTCCCAAATAGTTCAGTAAAACATCTTAAAAGGTTTTAACGCGCAACCTCGTCATAAACTCCTGCCAGTTTAAGAATTTTCATTAAAATTGAACACTAAGCGCTTCAAAACAATCGAGTACAAAAAAGTAATGTGGTCGAGAAAATCTGTAAAAGTGTGGACATTACACTCTTATCTTAGTTAAGCATAAAAACGAAAGGCTTTACAAAGTTAACGGCGACGGATGCCAGCGCTAATGAGAGAGTGATACTCCGCCGGCCCGCGACGGACCTCACCGCGACATTCACTCCACTGTTGCGACCAAGCCCAGCTCTCAACTCGCAAACTTTTAAGTCCACGAAGCAAAGTAGCAATGTATAGTGAACAACGTTTTTCGCTAATGAAGTGTCGAGATTCATTAGCAGTTCGCGGCTAACAATTCCACAAGTATTTCTCTTATTTCCTGCAGTGACTATTAAAATTTCTATGGAGAGCGCAGCGCTCTGAGATCTCTTACTTATTCTCGTGCAAAAAAAAAAACGTTTCTTATTTTTTGTGTTTCACCCAGTAACCTGGAATTTAAAACTGTTTACATTATTTTTAATACAAGGTTTTAAATCTTTTCGTAAGACGTAATGCTTTATTCATAGTTGGGTCAGTGAGAATTTTAATCGTTCTCTACTTATCTGTTAAGCCGTTTAGATCGAACAAAATAGAACTGTTGTAGTGTCGTCTATGATCAATTCTTAGTGACGTCTTGAACACACCAACTATCTGTATCGCCACTTATTTAAGTCCATACGGCTGGTGCTCGGGTACCGATCAACTGTCAATTGTTTAATTAACTGCTACCTATCTCTAATAATTTAAAGCAACCAGAATTAACTTATATAAAATCAAACCATTGCTAGAGTAAGATGGAATGGTAATTTCAAATATAAAGATATTTAATAAATGATAATGTAATCCATCGATGACAGCTGAACAGTGCGCGGCCATGTTCTCATAATGCTGGAACAATTTACACTTATAATTAATTCGGGGGCACGCGTTATTATACCGGACTGGACCCCATCCCCTCGGGACCCCGGGACTGCGGGATCCCGGGACGCGCGGATAGTTGCAGGATATTAAACAGCATTCACGAAAAATAATGTATTCTGAATATCAGTGATGTGATGACAGGGGGACGCTTTTAACAACAAGTAATTATTCAGCAGTTTTACATATTAATATCTGCTGGCACTGGACTTAATTACGGTTTATTTTGTGTTAATTATAATATTCAATAGCAGCATCAGATGCACAAGACGCAACTTTTATAGAAACATATAGATTCATATCATGCATCTTTGGGCAGTACATACTCGAGTTCACTAATTTCATATAATCTTTTTTTTAGTTCCTTGCGGGACAGAGAACTCTTAAACTACAGCTGATTTTATCTTTGAAGTACATTAGTCAGCGGTGACATTAGTGGACTTAAAAGTACATGTATGGAACATGTCACCACAATACAAACACACGATCCAACCAATAATTTATTGAACTTTTAGTAGGTAATTCTTCTTTGTTCAATAATCAGTTTTCCCCCTTTCTGTTAATAATATACAGGATAAGGCTTTCACACGTTCAATGTAAATACCAATATTATAATTTATAACTTGTGTGACCGCTACAAAGTGATTAGTTTAGTTCCTCAGCCGTCTGCACGCCTGGTACCACGTGACACTGTTGCTCATGGCGATCCTGGATCAATTGCTTAGTATAGTTGACATGGAGCCAATGTTAGATAACTTGGATGGTTTAGATTGAACTACCAACACTACAGTTTCAGTTTCAGTTTACAGTTCGGAGAATGTTCCATTTTGGTGTCTCGAATCGAAATTGCCACATGGTCGGCGACGATTGGTCAAAGCAAAAGTTATTGGTTCGTGGTTAAAGCTAAGAGCAATATCGTAAGACAGATACACGTTACTATCAAGACGACTACTTTGGAAGAAACCTCGGCCTTCGAAGAGATTACAGTTATTAGAACTAACGTTAAAGTGCAAAAGAAAATAGGACTAGTTATTAAAAAATAAGGCCTTCATTTATGAAATGTAACATCAAATGATAAATGTTTAAGTAATTTGTTAAGAGAGCGAGTCACTTGAAACTCGACGCGCTCCCTTTGTTGATACAAACTAATCCTTCACAGATTTCCTTCCGCCGAGGATTTCCATAAGATGTCTGAATAAAAACACGTTACTCCGTGTTCAGGTGCTTATGGTGAAAGGGTGAAAAAGTGCGGGTTTTTTGTGTCAATAGTTTGGCGATCTATCTTTATTTGTAACTAGCTTGTAGGGAGTTTTTTGAAGTATGGGAAATACACAAAAACTATTGCCTCGCTTTTGAACAAGCATTCGTTCTCGTGAATGAGAGTTTTCATTCCGTGTCTTTTATTATCTCCTGTGTACAAAAACACATCCTAAGAATCTTAATTTTGTAGTGTTATTTTCTACACTATTCCTGCCTTAAACTTAAAAAAAAAAACGAAAATCCCGAACACAGAGCTACAGCGGTCGCCACAAAGAATATTGATATGGAGTCGCCTACCCCCGGCCATGTCGCCATGTCTGCAGATCATAACCGATGTCCACATATCAGCGTGTCTGTTTGCCTGCCATCAATCTCGCCGGGCCGCTATGACCCACATCGCGTACAAAGATCTTCTACACACATAATTAGATATCAGTTCGAACACAATAAGTTGTGTACAGAAGACCCGCTTTTTGTTTCTTTAATAGGTGAAGAAGGTGGTGTGTCTGTCCGTGTATAACTATGCTGATTTCAGCAACGTTCTTAACTTTCACATTACAGTGTGTCGGTGTGTTATAATTTTGGAAAACTTTCTGTGTTTATTACCTCATTCAGCAATTCAACATTGGAACAGAAATCATACTGTCACTTTGTTTGGTGCTCAGTTTTAATATAATATTAATGATTCTGTTAAAAGGATCGGTCTCTTAATCTGCAGCCTACAATGTTTGGTCAGTGCGATCGTCTTCATGTCCGCGAATTTATCAAAGTTTTCCTTCTACCCGCTTCGTTTACTGTGGCATTAGAGTTTCCAGTATGAATAATATCCCACAAAGAGTGGATTTATTCATAAAGGTCTAGTTCCATAATCTGTCGTGGGAAAAGTGCAGTGTTGCGGCTCAGGGGGTAGTGCTGAGGATTATCATGTTCTATACAGTTTGTTAGGGAATAGGAGGCCGTTCTTGTTTTACGTTATAGAATCGTAGGAGGTCAGTGTGCATATCAAATAGTGCTGATAAATTATGTTATTTGTATAACTATGTTTGTACCATTCATATTTTTGGAACTAGACTAAGTTTGAATTTCATAAATGACTATTATGTGGAGAAAGGCCGAAACAAACTCAGAGGTCCCAGTCTCTTATAAAGTCTAGACATAACCTTGTCCACATCAAGTGAAGAACACGTAGATTGGTGACTGAAATGGTATTTTGAGGAAATAAGTGTGGTTCTGTCCAGTTAGTGCACGCATTTGTCAGTAAATCTGCAGCTCAAGTCAGAACTTAGAATTCAGCGACTGATGGGTTGAGGTGGAGTGATGAGCTTACCACTTTGCTTCGATTTAGGTAGTGAACGGGCAGCAGCGTACTCTACGCATTTCACCACCAAACTACGATCGCTAACCCGCCTGCCCAGCGCGGCGATTATGGCAATCCATAATCTAACCCCCCCCCCCTCCTCCAAATTGGGGGAGGTATAGCATCAGATATCCAGCAGTGGAAGTCTTTCGGCTGAAATTTAATTTGTTTATAGAGTCGGAAAAGTATTACATCTATATCTTCGTCATCGTGACAGCTCCTATAAGTCTTCCAAATGTGATAATTGCCATTATTCTCCAAACGTCATCGACAGTCAACATTAATTATTCAAACTCCGTGTACTTCAATATAATATAGTGAACACAATCATACTCAACATAGGTGACGATGGTAATCGCCTGTCACGTCATATCATCACATAGATTACTCGTCAGACATTCAACGCGTCTATTATGTTCTTGCTCACCCCCCTACAGCTTAGCGCCATGTTTGTTTTGATCGATTATAACATGTACGATGGCGAATGAAGAACGCATTGATAAACCAGTCTTATCAATAGTTAATTAAGTTTTAACTAGTACTCAGTACTAACTTACAAACCTAATCTCTTTATACGAGTATCTATATATTCATACGTGAAGCAAAAACGTTGCACCTCTTTTTACAATAATTACGCAAACGGAGTATGAAAAGCACAGTTAAAGTTCATATGGAGAAGAAATGTAGAAAGCTTAAATTTTTATATTGAGTAGTGTATCAGGAAAACAATAAGTTTTAAATGAATTATGGTCTAATTTGGGACTTCTGAGCGACCACTAGATTACTAGTAATACCTATTAAGGTACATTTTGTATCAACTAACATGAACAATGTTCTCATCTATTGCGGAACGTTGTTCTTTCTGGTGATTGTCGAAGCCGGGGCTCTCACTCGTTCTCTTTTACTGAACTTGGGCCATAACTCACATTTATGGTTTTCCGATTTTAGATCCCACATCTTGTTCTCAGAGAAACGTATATCAATCGTAAAGTATAGGACTCAGTGGTTTAGTGGTCGCAAGCATGAGGGATCAAGTTCAATTCCCAGGTGGGGAAGAGTGTTATGCGGCTTTTCCTATCTGGTATTTTTTCATCTGGATTTGTATCCGGTTGATGGCAATAGGTATACCGCCTAAAAACTAAAATCATACTAATTCAATGAGACTATTTCCAGGAAACATAACTGGGGAAGAAACTTTATAAATGCTGATTTCCCTCAGAATTACGTTCAGTTTGGTACTAATCTAAATTCTCAGTTCACCGCTTGTTCTTTCTGTAAATTCTCAGCAGACAACAGAGCCTTCTGTGCTCTGCTCAGAACTTCTTATTGTGAAATTCATTTGGAAATCAAACGTAATAAGTCCGTCACGATCAACAGCCGCACTTTCAGATATCTAGGCACGTTTCGTGGAAACGTGAATCGAAACTGCCTTCATAAGGAATATTGTATTTAATATTAAAGTCACGTTTCATTACACTAGTTTAAACTGCGATTAGTTTTTCCCAATTCTTTGAAATTATACCGAAGAATACGAGTGTGTTTGTAAAATCGAATTCAATATTCAATTTTCCACTTGAATCTGTGAATTTTAATTGGTTCCATTTACGTTACGTGCCTAAAATATGAATTTCGTTAAAAAGTGCACGTTGTTCAACAGTGGGTTTATTCACAGTCATTTGTTTTCCAGTTTGCGGTCGATCTGCATAGCCGTGCAGCCGGGCTATAACACTTCATTATTTCATTCCACGTCGTCGCGCACAACTATGAATCAAACGAAAATCACTTGATTTCACCCATCATTCAATGAAGGGCTCACGATGGAACCCGTCACAACCCGTTACCCCCATTATATTGATAACCGCTGTTACTCTTTAATTGAAAATGTACAATAATAATAAAAGCGCGGACAGTAACACTTTAGGCAACTCCAATCAATTAACAATAAAAACGCAAAACAAATAATGCCGTGTACACAACTATGACGGCAGCGATTACCATACAAATTGCACTGACATCGCTTTACCGCTGTACACAACAATTAAAAGAGGATTTTTATTATTTCGATATACGCACAATATAAAATTTTACGAACAACTTTACGAATCAGCAGATAGAACAGAATTTTAATTGAAATTATTTCGCGAGGTGTACCATAGACAATGGCTCGCGATGCACGGACGCGAGTTCGTTCAGATTCAAATTTATAATTGGCTCGCGTTCGTGTCGAGTGGTTCCAAGCAAGTTGTGGTGTAACGGCGGACGAAAGATGTGGCAAGGTGTTATAAAAATACAATACTTACGACGGGAACGTTTCACAAGGGAAATAACCCGATGTTGCGCGATGCAAACGGGATCATTTATAATTCTATTACCTATATGTTTTAGCTTCAGGAATAATTTTCTTTTAATTTATGAACAGTTGTATATTTATTATTAGCATCGAAAATATTACTTTGTTTTAGAGGAGAATATTGCAATGTGTAAATAAAGTTGTGTGGAAATAACTTTCTCGCTACCAATCTGTATATGGGGGAATTGGCTTAATCAAATCAATCAATCAATCAAATCAATCAAATCATTTATTTTTGCAAATATGGGTAATTGGTACATGGGTGTTGTTTTTTTACATAATAGAGTCCTCCATATTTTACCGTCACATGGGCATGCAAATAAAATTCATATGTGAAATATAATGAAATTAGAAAATACAACAGATACTAATTCAGATAAATGTCAAATCAAAAAAAATATATTTAAATGTCAAAATTTCTTAAGCAATTGTCATGGTTAGGTTACAAAAAATATAATAATAATAATGCCGGACTGGTAACTCTAGTAAAATCATTACAATGATGTCAAAATATGTACAATAATAATAAAAAGTGTTTCGTTAATTAGGATTACTGTTTATAATTATATATTTATTTGGCAAAATGGCTCATAATTGTTTTGTTCCTAGTTGTCAGACATTTAAAGCAAACCAATTCACAAATAATATCAAAATCTTGATAAACAATCAAATCAACACGTAACATTAATCTCAGGAATTCTAGCCACAATAGGAATAAGCTAATACACGCGGTAGCTCGGAAACGTGTACATAATATTGCCATAAATAATATTATGTAGTCCTTGTCACCTGTGACCTCCCACCCCCCCTTCACCGGGGAGCGCAATTACCCCGCGTTCGTGTAAATAAATTTAAATAAGCACTTACACCGTTATGCGTGGCAACAGTCCTCGACAACCAAACGTTACAATTTCAACCAATATTTAGTTAAACGTCCCCCAGCATCGCTTTAAATTAATTTGACGTTTCGATTTTACGTCGCTCCGAATTTTTATTTGGGTATTCAGGTCTCGAGGTGAAACCGGTTTTATTATTGACTCTAAAGTAGAAACTGTCAAGAATTATAAGTTTTAATTAATGAAATGCCTCTGGGTCCTAAGGTAAGTTGATATGGCAATACTATAATACCTACCTCTTACAACTATTTAGATCATTGACATGACAGCTTGTTGCTTTTATGAATATTTCATTTCTAATTAATAAAGTTTAAATAAAGACAAATATTTCAACCCAAAATATAAGCGTCGCTGGCGATTAACTTAATATTACAACACGCCATTGTTATCTGGAGCACTACTAACGTATAAAAAGCTTTACTCTTGGAGATAAAAGGGCTATAAACACACGATCTGTCGGATAACTGACACGCCGTTAATAAAACTGGTAACAGCACTCGGTACACGTCGCATACGCCGAACATGCTCGTAAACGGTATCAGCGGCCGCCGCGCGCCGCACGTGTGTACCCGGCCTTATTTTTATAGCGAGTTTTGTAGTGTTACAACTCACCAAGTTTAATGTTGTCGCGATAATGTTCAAATGTAATGTAATGTGCAGATATTATCTGTTTAGCTCCATGTTAGTGATCTCTGAATCCTCGCTCTCTATTTACTTTCAAAGCATCTTTATCAGTTTTCAGGAGCAGACTGTATTTGTTACTTAGGATAAGGGAATACGAATTACCCCATTCGAGCGTGTGAACGGTGTTCCCAATAAATTATGAATTTCTAGACAAAATTGTGTTACCTACTTAAATTGATTCAGAAATAGGATTAGACAGGCCCGCAGGCATTGCCAAAGTTAATAAATGAAGATATATCGATGTGAACAACAACAGATACCTATCGATGACTAAGGAAAATGCTCAACGTCAGAGGTCGACGCAATGTGCACCGCCGCAAACTCATCACAGGCACCAAATGAATTAACGATGAGGTCAGCGAACCACCAAAAGAGATGACAATTAAAAAAATACAAAAAAAAATCATTTCTACATAATCATATCTAGTATTTTTTTAATAACCGGACTTCATTTAGTTCAAATCATGGATTATGATTTGAATTAAATGAAGTCCGGTTATTCAAAAATGCCAGAACTTAAGTCAATAACAAATAAAAGGAATTCGTAATAATTAATCTTTCCTCCAAAGCGTGGACTAGCGGAATGTCATCAATTTACGTCCTAACCGAAAACTCTCATTCCATAAATTCTCGCTCTTAATTTGAGCAAACTCAAAGTTGCCAACACCAAAAAGTCAGCATTCAATTTCCCGCGCGGCCATATTTCATCGCCGCTGGCAACACCGCGGATAACTCTCGGAATAGGTGTAAATTATAGCGTTTACCTATCAAATAATTTGGCTCTGATTGTAAAAATGCGAACGATGAGGATTTAATTCACACGTACCTTCGTAGCGCGGAACATGCTGGAACAAAATATGCCGCCGGCTCTAAATGTGTTGGCTTCAATATTCTAGTACATTATTATTTTCTGACAGCTTCTTTGAGTTCAGGTCATGTCTAATTTGTTTATTATTTCATAGCAACATATTCCTTCTGAAGAATGACAAAATTTTGTTTTTTATAATGATTTCTTACTCATACTGCCTGATACATTTGCCCGCCCTTCCTCGCTTAGTTCCAAACGTATGCAAAGTTTTAAGAAGAAAATGTTATTATAAAAGTTACCGCTTCAATTTTACGTCACCGACTGATATCCCGAGTCGTTAATTCTGTTCAGAATCCCTCTAGTTCAAAAGACTGAGTTTACTGTGACATAAGGGATGACATAAGCCGTCAATATTGGAACCTTTCACTCAAGCGGTGAGCTGCACCAGCGGATAGCCGTACTTTACTGTTCATGCGCTAGAAAGTTGGGGCTGCGTTCAGATTGCGCAACATTTATCGAGAACTTTTGAAGCAATTTCGATTGATTATGCTATCCTACGTATACATGCGGAAGTATGTTTTTCTATTAAACCTGTACTGTTCTTACTGCTGATAATGCCCATGCCCAATCCCATTGGTGATAACGATAAGTTTCTATTTTATTTTTGTTCATAATCCAGCGAGTAAGCGACGTATCCGCTACATACCCCGTTGTCCGGCTCGTTGCGGTGGCGGCGCGTGCCGTCCCATGCCGGGCGCGGATCGCGATGATCATCATTAAGCCAGCACGCAAACAACTGCTCTTTTTGCTTGTTACAGTTACTGTATGTGCAGGTGTCGGTACATTGATTGTTTGCATAGAGTTTACCTATCCCAATACATTTCCGATGTAGCAAGAACCACGAACCAATTTTTGATGTCATTCTGTGAATTACCATTTCCAGCCTCGTGTTGATTCTATTAGAATTTTGTACAACATGGCATGTCACCTTGAATCTTTCTCCGACCCATCAAGCTAGTGACTAGTAGTCTGGCTTGTTAAATTAATCTAAATGAAATCCGGCTCATTTTAAATCTCTGCCGACTTCTTCGTGCGAATTTTCCTTCAGACGCCAGTTTCGGTTCGAGTTTTAACCTCCATTTTCTAATATGACCGTCTCGTAGAGGATCGTTCATATCTCAGTTTTATTACTTCACTGCAGGCCGAGACTGCGTATGATAAAACACGTTTATTAAAAATATTTGTCGTGCACTCGGATTATATTGCTTTAAGTATGTGTTTCCAAATGTTTCGGGACAGAACTGCTCACATCTTTATTCACATTATGAAACACAATAAGTCCATAGTAACTCGGTTGAAATTCCTGAATAGCTAGGTAGAGGCACACCTACGATACGAAAGCATTCTAAAACAGTTAAACTCAATAAAAGTACCACAATATGGCATATTATTTAATGTCTATCAAAATATTTTCCATAAACTTTATTGTCTTTCATGAGTCGTTTGTGCAATTTTATTTTCGAACAGTCGAGAAGGCTTTCTTTTCTGAAAAAATCGTTCACTCTTTATACTTAATGATGATTAGACAATAATCCACAATCAATTACGTGCGGTACGTCCGTGCATAAGTGACGTTAGTACGTGTATGTGTGTGACGTCACGCCGTCAGGTGGAGGCTGCACCGGCGGGGCTTCTTGCAGCGCACAAATAGTATAATCCTAATCCACTACACGTTAGCTCACGTTAGCTGATCGATTCAGTGTAGTCTGATACGTTGTGTCAGAACTGCAATACAAGGGAAACGGCTGGAAAGAGCTGAAAAGTTGGCCCTCTCGCTTCTGGACGTCGCTCCATCGAATATATATTTTGAGTCTTCCCAAAAGTGGTAAAGAACTAGCAAGCGACATTACTGCTTAAGAAGAATACTTTGTTTTTGTAAACTTGTCGGAGGTCTCAGCAGTTCTTGGCATGTAACTTTATGACGATACTACAAGCTCTTTTTGCCTCGAATGTATAGGTCATCCTTCTTGCTGATGATCTACTAATACTTAGTTGTCGATAATGAAAGCATTCATGAACAAGCATAATATAGATGGTTACACTAATTTGGTCCTTATGTACACGAAATAATTTCAGAAAAAGGCCTAAATACTTCGTTTTCGCAACAATGCACACTAAAAATAGACTTTCAGTGACTGCACGAGTTTCAGCTAATGAGACAGGTTGATAGTTGCCTTCCGCCGAACCGGCGCGCCAGCCAGGAACAACTCCACATAGTGTTGAAGATTGGAAACTCTGAAATAATCTGAACATGTCACAAATAACATCACTCTTATAGTTAAATCCTAAGAGCACACAACTAAAGTGATTTCTAATTTGCTTAATTCTACATACTTTCGTATTTCTACTTTTGTGTTTTTTTTTGTGATTTTAATGTTTTAAGGTTTATCTTAGTTACTTCTTAAGCGCCTACATACTAACACAAATAGGATGTTCTGTAATGAATGGCCTGAAATAAAGATATTATATTTATATTTTTAGAGTATCTTTACTGATATATTTTCAACCTACTTGTGAATAGGTCATGCATGTTGTAGTAGGTACCAAAATAGACTCTTCTGTAGGCATCTTAAGGTCGGCATTTATTAATAGCTATCCGTGTAACCTTACACATTTTCCTAAAACTGTGAAGGTAGAAAATAAATTCTCCTAAAATGCTGTACCTACACAAACATAATTATATCTAGCCTCACAGAAAGTTGACATACGACAATAAACGTTATACACAAACCATAAAAACTGATCTCAGCCATAAACATGAATCACGCGCGCCCTCTGGCGGCGCAGGGCGCACGGCGCGGCGACCTATTGACACTAAGCAATCTGTGTGTGAATAACGCTGACTTATGGCCGTCCGAGCGGGGCGCTGTTAAATATCGCGGAAAGAACGGATGCTATGGACGGTTAAATATTAACTCATAACACGTACACAAGTACTTATGTCGAACTTTGGGAGTGTGTCAGCAAAGTACATATTGTAACAAAAAAAAATAAAAAAATTACGAAAGACTCCTCACGCCTTTACTCTGGACTGCTCACTGTAAACGACTACCTACTAAAAGAAGTGTTTATGGTTAGTCTAGAAAATATTATCGCTGCAGATATTCATCGTTACGGTATATTCCATCTACGCTGCAAAATACATAGTAAAATAATGACTATTTCTCTGCTACACTATGATATCATGCATAACCTCCGTACGTAAAAATTGTTCCGCGAAAAATTTCTTAATTTCCCTCAGCCTGTAACCGCTCGGCATCGCACCGTACCATACCGCACCGTACCGTAACGTACCGCACCGTACCGCACCGCACCACACCGTGTCGCACCGTCACTGAGAGCTCATTACGACTTCATTAGCCTCGCCCAGGCTCGTTGCACCGCTAACGTGCCTATGTTTGTCCGTCTGGCAGTCTAGCACTAAGTGCTCACTGCCACGTTTTAAATATAGTGAATTACTGAGGCAAATGTCTAGCGGGCGTGAAAATTTGAAGATACATAGTATTAAATAGGTATGTTACAATAAGTGTACCATTAGTCATTTAGTGATTAATTCATTAACAATGAATTGTAGCTTGAATTATGTGTATTTGTAATTTTACAAAAGTGATGCCGGTTGTTGTCACTGCGATTTTCGAAGTTATGAAGTTCCGTGACTGTCTCAAATGAGGAAAATAAACCTTCATCTACATTAATAAAATGAGGTAGAGTTTGTGAGTTTGTTTTTAGGAAGTAATCTCTGGAACAAGCAGTCGGATTTGAAAACGTATTTTTGCCAAATTAACACCTCGCTACGACCTTTAGCAGCCAAGAACGATTTTAAAAAATTCTGAAAGAACGCTCAGTGTAAACGAAATAACAACACGGGCGGGCGATACGATAACGGTTTGATTGGGATCGATTCCAATTACGTTTCAACGCGCATAAAAACTAAGATCCAAACAACACTAAATCGATAAAAAATTACATTTAAATAAATTCCCACCGACCAGAATACCTAATAACACATTTTCAAGAAATTAACTTCGTTATACGAATTGCCTAATTACTGTAAATGTCAAGTATAGCGGAATGACGGTAGTTGTCATAGAGTGACGGCGACAGTGACAGCTCGTTTATAAGTTAAAGTGAGCGTCTGCATCATCCATCTTGCTGATAGCATCGCCGGCTGCTATCGACACAACCCTCAGCGACACCAGCACAACGCTACTCTAAATTGTTTTAAACTTACTCTAAATAAGTCATCTTTCAGGAAAGTCTGCGGGAACTGATAAGATGAACCATTTATAGAATATTTTCTTTATAATAAGTGGGGAAAGCCATCGTCAGTTATAGGCGTGAAGTTGAGATTGTATCGGCGAGTCGGGCGTCGTTAATCATTGATAGAGAACTTCCAGTCATGTCGAGTGTCCGACACGTTTGTGAATAATAAGTAGTGACGCTACTTATTTCTATTAATAACTGTTACGATGATTGATGAGTCCACGGTCAACAACTTTTGAGTTTACTAAATACCTTTTACAAAACGTATTTATTTTTAGGCCAACAAAAACGAGACCTTTTAATGGGAATTGGAAAGTTAAACAGCTAGGAAATTAAGGTAACTTAAAACTGATACTGGAAGTTTAAATTTTTGTATCGATTTTCTATTAGGTTCTACTCGATTCTCACACAGTACGTTTATTAAAACACAGAAAGTAGATACCAGTGAATCGAAGAAAAGATATCTAATACGCAACCTGAAAGACACCACATATTCATTTGATAGAACGCTTCTTTTAATGCAAAATTGACCAAAAACCTTATAAAAGAGTGAGGCGTCACAAAGTAGATCTTTTCACAAAGTAATGAAAGATGCGTCGTAAAGCACCATTTCTCTGCGGTGTTATCAAGTGCGTGGCGGTGGGTGGCCGTCGATGGGCACCCGGCCCCAGGGCGTGACAGCTCAATCACGCCGCAATAGACAACCTGCTTTATTAACCCGTAACCGATGTATACACGGTCTTATAACCGTCTTGAGAGCAAGGGGGACTCGTCGCCGTCTGAAGGGTTATTAAACGAGGCTGTCGCGCAAAGTAAGAAACTTTACATGGCTTTTTCATAAGAGTTTATAAAGTACAGATTACTTATTTTATTGTACGTGAATACTGATCATTTTATTCGCTTTTTTATCTAAGTCTTCCATGGAAATCAAATAAATAGATAAAGGGGATTATGTACCGCTCAAAGCTATTGTAAATCTATTTCTAATATATTCATAATATTATTTCTAAGTCCCAGCACGCCCATCAAATTAAGCCAAGACCGAACACGCTGTATTTAAACGGTTTAATGATTCAGGCATTAAAAGTAAGAGTCCAATTACTGACAATAGAACCGCCATAAATTCATGAATGATTCAAATCACCGTAATATTTATAGCAAAAAACCGTAATATTTATAGCAAACTGTATAAATAGAAATTCATTAGCGAATGTGTCTCAAAATAATAGCCGTGGCCTTTATAATCCGGCGGACGGACGGACCGGACGGGCCGGACGGGACCGCAAACGATCTGGAAAATTTGAATACTACCCGACTAACAGATTTGCATCCGTCCTCTAATACTAATATAATCGTTTCCATCATATCTGTGTGTTTAATAGTTTGTCACGGTTTGCGGGCGGCGCGCGGCGCGGCGTGCTTTGGTACCAAATGTATCATTACGGTTTTGGGTTTATCATTACTTATTACTGTCGGTCATTAGCGTGTTTCAACTGACACTGTTAAATACTTAATTGACTTAATAACACCACTGGTGTTTAAGTAATTATTTATTTATCTACTGACCAAAATAGATTCGATGTTATAAATAATTTTGTTGACTCGTTAAAAAGGTTTGTTCCTCAATAAACGACTATTATTTCTTACTCCACAATCTTGGCAGCTAAGTGCTTCACTTACCAGGCAATCGGCGGCAGTCGGCACTCGTCGGCTGTCGTCTTAGTGTCCATCACTGAACGTCGACGAATTATGAACGTGACGTCATTGTGGTGACGACACGTCAATCTTTTATGACGAATGAGGAAAAGGGTTCAGTAAAATAGTGACGCGAAATGATTTGAGAATCAACATAAACATATGCAGTATAATATTTTACGGAAGGTTTTATGATTTACAGCCGCGTCATATGAGTGTTGTGTTGTTTGTTTTTTCGTGAAGAAGTTTCATTCGATAGAAGACTAGTGACAAGTTTTGTCAGAAGTAGCGGAGAGCGGTTGATATTGAGAGTTTGCCTAAATTAAAACAATCCAACTTATTACTCACATGCCACGCAGATAATGAACATAACTGGCAGCATTTTGATAACTTCGGCCCTTTCGTTTAACTTTAAAAACACTCTCGGGTCTCTCTCTCTCTCCCTGCCTTGGGTAGTTTGTAGAGCAAATTCCGGATCTTGAATTTTTCTTATGCTAACATTCTGAAACACAATACAACACAAATGAACAATGTTTCATTTTCTTGGTACCTATTATAATGGCTAATAAACCGTACAAGACTACATACTACCCTCCATAGTTCCATCGATATCCGCGGTAAGCAGCAACTCAAACAAACTCCCGAGTGGAACTACAACGTGATCCGAGTTATCAGCTCTGCCGACCACACAAGACACAAAGGACCAACTTGATGCTGCTGATAAATACGGCCGCAATCTGATCCTGAACTTATTGAGACGTGCCACTGATAGGGCGGGTAAATACGGCCAAGTTCTGTATAGGAACGGGCTTTAAGGAGCAAACGTGAGCACTCACAAAGAAAATTACAATGTTTCGTGTTTAACTATACACAGTCAAAAAGATTGTAGATACCAGCCAAAAAATATATTTGATAAAACCATTTGGTTTTAGTCAACCATACAACTGCATTCAAAAACATTATCAATTATTTGCCCGAGCGAACTAGTAATTCGGAACGTTGGGGGTCTAAGGCAAAGGGAATTCACTCTAATTTAAATGTTTGCAACATTTGTGGAGGGCATTCGTCTAACTTGTCACACAGCATAATTGTGTTTGGAAGGATCGGGCTCTCTTACCGAGTTCATTACTGAGATCGACTGAACTATGTTTTAACTTTATCGATTTTGTTTGCGGTGCCTACTCAACTACATCTTAACTTCACAAAATAAAGAAAATAATTACCTACTTTTAAACCAGTTGTCTTGTTCGGTCTTCACTTACAAACTGTATGTTTCATGTCCCGATGACCCACTGTGTACGGATGCCCTACATAGCAATATAGTGAAACACCTGAGTAAATAGTTTTGACGATTGTCTCTAGGCATTCGGCAATATATAAAAACAATCCGTCTTTGTTTTGAAGAAACTGATGTATAATAGAGATCTTGTTTTAAAAGGAGTGAGTGAATGTCAAGAAATGTATTACTAATTTTAATAAAACTTTTTACAAAAAAAAACAACCGACTTCCTTAAAAAAAAAACACTACAAAGTCAAAAATAACTTTAATTTCGCAAGTCGGTGTCTTAGGCTCTGTATTTAAGGCTTTTGCCACCGACTTCCGAAATAAAGTTATTTTTGACTTTGTAGTGTTTTTTTTTAAGGAAGTCGGTTGTTTTTGTTTTTGTAAAAAGTTTTTATTTTTTGACTTTTTAGTTGTGGTAGATACTCCGCACTAATCTAATCGCGTTATTCGTTCATTTGTCGCGCAAATACTTAATGGAAATTTAAGACTTATATGGTTTACACATGGACCCCATCGTCCGAATGAAACCAAATTAACATGGGACCATTCAGGAAGCACCAGCTTTCAAATAAAAAAAGAATCATCAAAATCGGTTCCCCAGTCAAAAGTTATGAGGTAACAAACATTTAAAAAAAATACAGTCGAATTGATAACCTCCTCCTTTTTTTGAAGTCGGTTAAAAAGCCAATAAAATCAGACACTCATTTACCATAATTTTATTTTCATTTATTTGCATTTTCTTTACATTTTACCCCTCTCTGATACTGGTGAATAATTCGAGATAGTTTCAAAATATAGATCATAGCTTTAATTAAATTAGTCTTACAACTTTAATTAGAAAATTTATTCAAAAAAACTTTTGTTCAACTCATGATGTCATTTTGTAATTCAAGGTACGTAATCGAACACGTGGCGAACACTAGTATCGTGAATACAATTCATTGTAAACAGACAACTTAATGAATTGTTGCTAATGTTACGGTTCATAATATTTGTCACACAATATTGACAGTCTACATATACTCAACCGACTAATATCTGTTCCGCGGCGTTACTTGATTCCCTAATAATTAAATCAGCTCTACGCTGAATATCGGTTATCCAACTCAGTTCATAGACGACATTATCATGTCATGTTTAACATAATAGGAAGTGATACAAATGAACACCGTACCCGTGATAGAGGTTCTCCCACGTTCCCAACACAGTTCTTCGGTATATTTAAGGTTTTATTTTGATGTATCTTCGTTCTTCCAAACATAAGTACCTACGCTGGTTATATTACGTGTTCCCATGTGAGATTCACTGATGGTTTCAGTCATTAATTGAACTGTTCCACAACAATCAGCCTCGGATGTGAAATGATGCAAACCTATTAATGAATACTTTTTAGGTCAGTTAACTCTGTTTAGGATTTATTCTGGGGAAATATATTACTTCCAACAAACCGGTTGTAAGCATATGGGAACTTTGTCTATAAGCCAGGATCCTGATCGTATTCCTAGGCTTATAGACAAAGTCTGCTCTGTTTGAACGTGAGCTGCCCTCGCTTTATGATTCAGACAATGATGTTTATTCAGTAAATCAAACAGCCTTTCTCAGTAAAAACGGCCAGTTCCAAATAAATATTCACTGATTTCACTAAATGTGTCCTAAATCGATACGTGGATCAGACAGACATGTTCACTGATGGTGTTCATATCTGTGGTTTTGTGGAACTAGGCCGGAATTAATTGAGACAATAAGTATTCGGTGATATTGACACACTTACTTACAAATTTAAACAATTGTGTCAGTGATAAATGTGTTATTGGATAAAATTAATATATTGGATATTTATTAGTCATCAATGTGCAATGTGAACATATTATGCATTTTCTAGAAAAACTTTTAATTTTTCCGCGTTTTTATTCAACTATTTGTTATATATTTGCGAAATCTCGTTACCACAAGCCTATGTACAATTCTAATACAGTCTATAACAAAATAATGATTGGGTGTAGACAAATCAAGCCAATTAAAACTATTATTTTTCTAGCCTGTTCGTGTGATTACCATTATTGACCAGTCAATAGTTATTGCCGGACTCCAATCCTACTTATAATATTATAAACGCGAATGTTTGTATGTATGGATGTTCCTCTTTCACGCAAAAACGAATGACTCGATTTAGATAAAATTTGGCACCCAGATAGTTTATAACCTGGAGTAACACTTAGGGGACATTTTATCCCGGTAGTATGTTCCCGCGGGATAATTTCCGACCTCCACGCGGGCGAAGCCGCTGGCAAAAGCTAGTTAGTCAATAAACAAGAACACTACTTCAACTCGAACACTAAATACGAGGGGGGGGGGGGATGAAAATATTTTCTTGTTTCATACTCTTTAGGGCTCGATTTTTTCGGTATTCGGGTTTTGTTAACTTACTTTTAATTTAAATTATTTTGGGGTTAGCTCAAAACACAAAAGTATACTTTTAAATTAGCTTATTAAGGCCATTCATTTAACCAGCTTATAAGGTGTACCTATTCATACACGAAATATTTTAAGGGGTACACCACTCTTTGAGGAGTGGATAGAGAGGCGCCACGGCGTCCTCACCTTCCGCCTGACGCAGGTTCTCACCGGGCATGGGTGCTTCGGTGGGTTCCTGTTCAGGATAAAGCGGGAGGATACGTCCGGGTGTTTCCATTGCGAGGATCGTCTGGAGGACACGGTGGAGCATACGGTGGAGGTATGCCCTGCCTGGGCGGAGCACCGCCGTGTCCTCGTGGAGGCGATCGGCGGCGGCGACCTCTCGCGTCCGGCCCTGGTGCGAGCCATGGTACGGAGCGAGAGGGAATGGGAAGCCGTCACCTCCTTCTGCGAAGCAGTGATGCTCGCGAAGGAGGAGGCGGGGCGCGTGAGGGAGTGGCAGTCTCTGCGCCCTCATGCCCCTAGCCGCCGCAGGAGGAGACGCCCCGGGCGTCGGGAGTCAATTGCGGACTCCCGGCCACCGTAGGCGCGAGCTTGCGGGTGGCGAGCAATGGGTGGCTCGCCGCCCGGTAAGGACCAGGCTCGGGTCGACGGCGCGCAGTGTTCCACGCGCGCCTCAAAGAGATGTCAGCAGCAGTGTAGGGGTCTACTAGGACCGATGCCTGCCGGGGTCGCGTGATTGTTCGAAAGAGATACCGTGACCCTGGCACATGGGCAACTGATGGAACACGGGTGGGTTTTAGTCAGTAAAAGTCTGACACGCCCTCCCGCTCCGCCCAGAGCGGGAGAAGTCATTTGATGATTTCCCATCCTAAAAAAAAAAAAAAAAAGGGGTACACCACGGGGGTACACCTGTATGTGGTAAAGAAGCTATAGAAGCAAAAATAATTATTTTTTCTAAGCGTTTTTGAATTTTCGTAATTATTATAATTTTAAAACTACTTGAAACGTTTTGCATGAAACCTTTACTCCAAATTCTATGAATGGCCCGCCTGAGGCTGCGAGGGCAGCGACCGGACGGCACGAGCATGGCCGCGGTGTCTCGGGCCGTAAAAAATAAGAAGGAGCCAATATTTCTTATGTGCGTCAATTAATTTATAAATATAAAATTTAAAAAAAAACCTTAGAATTTTTTTTCTTCGTTGCTATAGCTTCTTTACCACCTACAGGTCTATCTCAAGACACGTTCACACTGAAGATACCAACAGAGTTTCATGTTCCTTCAGGTAATATGATCATGATAACAATAGTACGGCAACAGTATCCGAGTTTTAACTAAGATAAACTTTTGTTGAGGAAGGCCGCGCCGTCGTCTGACCCTTTACTGATCAACTGATAGTGATGTAGAGTTTAGTTTAAAATACTAATATTATTAAACGTATTACATTATTACACAGTTTTCATGTCAACCTACCCTGCTGCTCACATCCTGTATCGTAAATTATCAAGTCACAATAAAAGTATCTCCTATATGTACGCGCGCAAAATTTTGAATATAGAATCAAAGATGGCCGATGTGAAAGACACTGACGTTGCTGAGTAAGTGACGTCACGTGAGTATGACTAAGGTATTTTAGTATTCTGCCTTTAAAGAAGTGGTGCTATTATCGCCGTTATTAATGTTTACGGATCAAGACGTGTCCCCGCCGTGGGCCGCCGTGGGCCGCCGTGGGCCGCCGTGGGCCGCAGCGGACACTTACCTGCCCCAAGGCAATCGATGTGCTCCATGAATAAGTAAGTCGCATCGATTGATACTTCGCTAACAATATATAGTAAAGGCTAGCACTTGCGTCTTGCATACACGTAGGTTAGGTACAAGTATACCACGATTTACAAAAAAAAAAGAACAGACAAACAATAGATGGATAGTATGCTAACTAGCTTAATCGAAGTGACACGGAAAAGTTTCCTGTTTTAACTGAATAATTTGGTAATTTTGCCAAATCAAACAAAATTGCTAAGCTAGGCAATCAGTTGAACTGAACGAGTTGCTAATATTTCACAAAACATTGCTCAAATTAGTAATTACGCTTCTTTTTTTTAATGCTATTAAAACACAGTTCATGAATATTTAAAGAATGCGGTGCTTAGCTCACAACTTCACATTAATTCTTTAGATAGTTAAGTTCGCGTTAAGTTAACCGGCTGCTATGTGACACTGCAAGTATTCGCAAGTATTTACATAACTGATACAAACTATTATAGCGTCATTACAAGTTGTCGCAAGTATCTGCAAGTCTCTGCATGTTGCAACATAGTTGTACTCATTAGTAAAATGAGCCGTTTTTAAATAAACTAAGTTTGATTAGTTTGGCTTAAAGGAGTTTAAATCTGGAATTAACTTACTTATAACTTAAGTTAGTTTGCTTGTATAAAAGCCTAAAAGTTTCTAGTTCCTGGTAAATTTTCTTATTTAAGTTTTTAATTACTTTCCACTTACACTACTTTTGGTAAGTAGTATAATCAGTGGTGGGTAGTGTGGGTGTATGTAGCGTGGGTATTTTCTTTTCGAAATGTCAATTTATTACCGTACTACAACTAACCCAAACGTTAAAATAGCTACCTCTAACTTTTGAAGCACCACAGTGAAAAACAAACAAATCATAAAAGTTCGATTCACGTTATTGATACTTAAAAAACAGTTTGTATTAGTTTGTCGCGTACCAGCCAAAGCTTACAGGCATAACTTATTATGCCTTCACTTGAAATCCTACCCGTATTCCCAACTGTTACGTAAAATATTTGTTTTGTTTTGCAAGAATATTGAATCCAGTTTATTTTGTATAATTAAATTATTTCGTTTCAGCTTGGCGTTTAAGTTATGCATCTATTACCGACAAATGAAAACAAACTGTATCGTTCGACTTGAAAAGTAACCAGTATTTTTTTCTTGTATACACGGAATAAACTTTTATTGACATGAAAAACAATCATTATAAAATAACTATTGTTTTTGTCGAATGAAACAATAAAATATGCAAAAATGATTATCATAAAAGGGTCGGTATGGTATTTCTATAAACACCATTTCTGAATTGGCCTTCTTCCTTACCCAAGTAACAACTTGTCATTAGTACCTACCTACCTACCTACCTATGTATGTACTAGTGACGAGGTGGCAACCGAAGAGCAGCTGTTAACAAAAACAATTACTTTAATCCTCCAGTAGATAATTATTCTAAAATTAGTTCCAACAACGAGGGCGCGCTCTATGTTTATCCGTAGGTATCTACTTCCGTATTCCGACTATTTTTAACAAATATTTTCTTTCTATTTCAGGTAAGCCATTCATCTCCTCCCGCCGCAAGGTGAGGCTATGTCCTCCTCTTCACTGAGGAGTGAGGTGCCACATGCCAGCCGCGACAAGAAGCAAACTTGTTTTAATTAATTTTGTTCGCGCGGATCGATTACTAATCGCAGCGAGCCGATAATCGACTCGGCTCAGTTATATTCGAGTCTATTCGATTATCGCTATTAGCGTACGATTAGTGACGGGGCCTGCTCAAGCCCACGCAGGGTTGCCCCAATAAGTGAGCTTTACCGTAATAAGGACAGGCCCTTCGTTCATCTAATATAAACCAACGCAATATTAAGTTTCTACGATGGAGGGTGGGCCTTACTTGATGGTATTAATTTGAGAAATAATTAAGAAATGAAACGAATCTTAAATTCATTCAAATTTCTTGTAGACTTGACTCTCATTTAACTTGAGTCCTTAAAAGAAAATCGAAAGATTCTTTGTCCTGGCAGAATCCGCTATAGTCCCTAAACACCGCTTAGCCACCGTGACTGGTGTCGTGTGGCACACATCGTCGGTTGACCGCCACAACTCCACAAGCCACGGCACAGACGCACGCTCGAGTGCCACCCCTAGCCGAGGATTACGATTGTCTAACATGAATACAAATAGTTTGTTTGAGCTGATTTCACCCCGCCGCACTTATATCTAAATTCAGTAAAGTCTTATTATCCCCACAATAGGATTAGGTACAGGTGACGAGAGATTCTTAACCAGATTGAAGCTATCATTATAATACGGATTGAAACTTCGCAGACTTCATTAATATACGTAATTATTCATATTGGTCCCCTCTTAATTCTTAAGTGTCTTAAGAAGACTGTTTTGTTGGCAAATCTGTCTCTTTCAACATTGATTTTCATTTCATTCTTACGAGATTATACTTTTTGTCTCGCAGCAGATGTTGATATCGGCTGCAAATCATTTAGAACAAATACTACGCGTGGCTGTAGTCGTTTCAAAACATCAACAGATGTCAGACAGCCCTGAGAGCGGCGACACAGGTCACAGGTGTCGACACAACTCTCGAATGTTTCACGTGATCATATACGTCACAGGTCACAGGTGTCGACACAACTCTCGAATGTTTCACGTGATCACATACGACCGACGTGACACGGATCCTACGGGCCGCGTCCGTTGTCACATTGTATTGCTGTTGAATTGCCAACTTCTTCAATGGTTTCACTAGGAACGTTTCAGGATGGTTTTGGAATATTTCTACATGGATATTTTTTATTACCTATGTTAAAAAGGGTTAGACGAAAGATAATTTGACGGGTCACAAATATTTTAACTAAAGAGCTGATATATATCAGCCATATAGCCGCTGCTATATAGTCTATTCTGAATAATGATCGATTCCTGAGTGACAATGAAGTACCAATACATCATTGTTACTCGAGAATCGTTTAGTTTAAAGCCAAGCATCGAATGAAAAACTCTTCATATAAAGTAATATTTCTCCGCCATAGACAACAAAAGCCCAACGAAATGAGTTTGAAATCAACAAGTAACCAACATTACATCACCCATCGTTCAACTTTGACACACGCTTTGGAAGTCGACGTCGACTTTTGTTTCTGAATCGGCGACTTCGGAAGCCGCTATTGTTCGCGGATTTTTGGCGGGTGTCAATTAAAGCCACAATGGGGGCAAGTTTGGGGGCACATAATAAAACTCAGTTAAATTACACTTTAATTCGTGTTTTATTGCTTAATATTATATGTGGGTGTAGGTGCCCGCGTGTGAAAGAAACGATGAATAGATTAGGACAGGGACACCAGCGCGAGGGTCACACACAGAGTCAATGATAGACTATCACTAGAATGATTCCACTATTTCCAAACGTAAGATCAATCTGTCATTAGCAAACCAATAAATAAGATTTAGTAAATCGATATTTCCTTAAATTTATTCTTCATGAAACAAACTTCAACATTTATGAAATATATTTGTACGGCTCAGAGCGGTCAAGTTGCAGTCAGGTGAGTTGACGAAAACCACAGACTTCACGATCCCAAGTAGTTTATTGTAAAGTTACAAAATGATGTTGGATGCTAATCCGTGGTATTATCGCTAAGGTAGCTAATGGTCAACTAACGTTTAGTATAATAAAAGTATATAAAATGTATTAACGAAAGTAGGTCGCGGCGTCAGCGACTTACTGGCTTGTACGTAAACCGTACAATATTTAAATGTCACTAATCTATTGATGCACATGCATGAAAAGCTTTCAGCCTCTACCCACCCAGTACGCGGGCCCCACAATAGAACAACAGCCTCGAACTGAGTCGCATTCAGCGCAGGTTATAAAACAAAACCCAGTTAGCAGCACAAAGTAACAATGCACCCGCACACACACTATACGGACCACTGACGGATTCAAAAGAACCTGAATGCTACAGCTTGACGTATAGAAAAATGAATTATGTTGTGAAAATATGACGTTTTGTTTGTAGAGTTGATGTCCGACGTTCATCATTATTATTTCATCTAGAAAATGTCCTGGATACTATATGACTTACACCATAGGGTTCCATAACGATTTTATTTGTATGCCCCATAGGCCACTTTTGGACTCATGAGACACATTGGACTACCACATCTTCTACTTTCTACCCCATTGAATGAAACGTTGCATTAAAATTACTAAATTGACTTAACATTAATGCAACGCTCTGGGACCTTTTTAACATACAATTGTCATGTATGCAATTACAACCACTCCGTAAGTACCGGCTCCATTATCGTCTATTTTTATTACATCGGTACTACATGGAGTATCCATCGCCGTGTGAGTGTGACGCCATCTGTCGGCGTAATGATACAAATTATGCTGCCCCTAACTGTCCCGGTTATTGGAACCTTTTATATCGAAGTTCGTTGAAACTAATCACTGCTACCAGTTTCTAGTATTATTAGTATAAATAAAAGGAACATTATAATAATGTTACCATTACACTTTGTGATTGATTTTAGATAAAAGTTGTAAGTTTAATAATGACATATTCCTTTGTACATTTATGTGTGGATGTACATATACTCTGCTATGTGTGTTAATGTTCAAAGAACTTCCTGTCCAGCCTATGTTCCTGCCCTCCAGGGAACACAAGATCTAACGAACTTACCTAATGGGCGTCTACAAAGATGATTAGCCAAATGGCGGAGTCTAAAGTATGGAATGAGATGAGCGTATAGCTTTCGTGTAGTACTACTGTATACTTTACATCATTGTATTAGTTCATTGGTCTTGGCCATTTTATGGCATCAATGGCCTTTCCTAATGTTCTGCTACTGACAAACGCGTGCACTGTCTGGAATGCAGGTCCACTCTAAGCTGCGTTGTTATTCCTCATATACCACCACAGACATTAATTAATATTCACGGATCTCATATGATCTGACCAGGACTATGGCTGGACTTTAAAAGAGACTGTAATTCCTGAGTTACTTTTGGTTTTTCTTCTCAAAGATGTCGATTAGGAATTACAACTACATCGCGCTTTGACCTACCTATTATCTATCTTTAAGCTTACTAACGACATTGTCAAGCCATCCTCTGTTGCGTTTATTGTGGAACAACTCCGATTAGCATCCGCGAGTCGATACAGTGAAGTTGCCACACAACTGCTTCCAGGAAACTAATTTGTGCGAGAATCAATAAGAATGAATGTCAGAGTTCGAGTGCTGAGTGCCGAGTGTGTCAGTAGTCAGTCAGTCATGGTATCGATCACATTTTTAAGTACAGTGCAGTATACATTTCTACAGGCGATTAATGTTTCATCATAGAAATTAAATTAAATTATCACTGGACTCTAGGTAATATTTTGAATTAATAATAGATATCAATATGGATAAGGAACTCAATAACGGGCACTTGAAACTAAAACTTAAGTCATATTTAGTAAATAAAGCATATTATAACATTAACGAGTTCCTAGATGAAAAAATTGAATTGACATTGTAGCTTATTTTATTTGATTATTATTATTTTATTTGTGTTTATTATTTTTAATGACATTTTTTATTTATTTTTAGATTTTTATTATTATTTTGACATGATTATTGTATCAAAGTCGTATTAATTTATTATAATTTAAATGTTTTCATTGTTTTATTGTTATAATTTAATTGCTTAGTTTTTTTGTTATTTTAAGATAATGTTTTAATTAATAATGTGTCTTGATATTTGCACGTCACATCATGTGGTAAACATGTCTGTACCCTCAAATGTTTTGATCACCTTGCATGCATGTCTTTCTGTATGTATGACACATGTTTACGCAAATAAATATTATCTTATCTTATGTACTAAATAAACACACAGCCCAAATTTACAAATTAATGCCTAAAAAGCCTTTATTTCAAATAAACCAATTACAGGCACTTTTGAATAGTCAGTTTCGGTCAGTCAAGAAGCTAGCTGCGCATTCCAATCGTATTTTTTATGAATCTCTAAAGTTTTTGTAAGTAAATTCGGAATTGACTCTCAAACTTCTAAATGACAGTACCATACGGGATCAGTGAGGGCTCTCGTGTAACGGCGAGTGCTCGATACAAACGAAGCAATTGAAGCAAATGGTCTCGATCCCTATCATATATACCTAACTACATACCGACAGTGTTCGGAATAAACGAGAACTGTAAGTGAATCCACTACTTACCCAACGAAGCGAATTGGAAAGTTCAATGCGATACGAGTAACATACAATCAATACACAATTTAGACATCCAGCCGCGAAAGGCCCTGGTGATCTCAGGCACCAGTCTCTCTCAAAGTTAGCCTCGTGTACGTGCACTACTGTCGAAGTTTAACCTTAAGTTCATAACATGTGTAGAGACTCATAGAGACAGTTTGTAAGTTCGTAACAAAGTGTGACTGTAAACTCGAAAACAAAACTGAAAAAACCAGTCGAAGATTTCACTGAAAACTTTTGATCGCTGATAAAAATTTCAGCTCATGAGCCGCTGACTAGAAGTCCTCATGTAGACAACCGTAAACTAAATGTCGACATATTTTATAGAGCTAAGTATAAAACTACACACCATGACGCAAATAATCCCTACTTAGTCGCAATGAAATCTTACGTGACGACCAGCTTATCATGAGCTGCGGGTCACACGCAGTTTGTATGATTTTATTCATTGTTACAATGAAGAGTGAAGTGAATGTTAGGTGAGAGAGGTCTGGTTATGTCGGTGGGGGCACGGGGCATAGGCCATCGCATCGATATCCTATTTATAGGTAGTGCAGTATCGACGGCCGCGCGTCTGTCGATCGCTATCGAGCGCCTCGCTCTACGGAACATTCACTTCACAGTAACTGTTGGCGATACGAACGACTCTAGGAACAAGATATAAATAGCATGTACATACTGCCTGCACTAATCAACGTACAAGTTAAACATTCAGCGAAAAGTTTGGGAAGTCAAACGAACAACTTTTATTTATCTTTACTCCGAACTTTAGCGTACAATAAATCTATACTGAACCACAAAATGGATAAAGTTTTCTCCTAATCACTTTTAAATATTCAAATTCTCGCCAAACTTTTTAAACAGGTACTAAACAATTAAATACAAAACTTTTTGAAAGCCTGGATTATGTAGATATACGTCGATACCTACTTTACCTATAACCGTTCATAAAAGTGAGCAAAGTAACGATTACAAAAAACCAATTTCTTTTGACATCAAAAGTGTGATACAACCAAAATAAATCTGCCATCTAAATTCGACTTAGGGAATAGAATCGAATGTTTCGTAAACAACGCAAGCGAGGAATCGACTCAAGTATCGATATAGAGAGGCTGTTGGAATCAATTGGTTCCATTGAAACGTCGCAGGAACTGATCTGTTGAGAGTTACTGAGCTGTGACGCGCAGACGGCTCTCGAGGTCACGGAAACAATATAAAATTACAGCGACTTTTCTACTTCGTTTCTCTTTAAATTAAAAACGGAAGAAAAATTAAAACGCCCTTTATTTGCTTCCCACAAACATTGATACTTAAGTCGTTTTCGGTGATTCCTGTAACTCGCTGAAGTGTTTCCCTATCCTCGCTCAACAAAAGGCGCATTTTTCTTACAATACACATGTAACGCATACTGGCTGTCAGCTCGACCAACAAATTGTTACACAATGACTAGACTCGTGTCTGTCGGAGAGTGTTACATTCAAAGAGGTTACTCTATAGATACTTTTAACCTTTTCTGAAAAGCGGCTCAGCCCCCTACCATAAGTCAATTTTAAAAGGCTTGCATACAACGTATCCAAAGTTTTCTTGGTACCTATAATTATTAAGTTACCTTTAATAAGCTCATTCATTGTACATTGAAACAATGAACAGATGAAGAACCTATACAATTCCTTAAAAAAACACACGAAGTGACTTTCTAGCTGTCACAAACATTTTATAAAAAATCTTCACCAGTTAAACGACGTTAAAACTTGTAAACACACAACTCTTCTTAAGCTCCCAGAAGTTGGTCAAAGCTCTCATTAAGTTGCAGTGTGGTGGGGCGCGAGGGGGAGGTAACCCTTTGTTCTAAACTCAACTAATGAGCCACAAACACTTAACACATAAAGAGCTGCTAAATAGCAAACTTCGTTTGTAAGTAGAAGTTAAGTCGGTGTTAAGTGATGTATAAGCATTTATAACAAGCAACCGACTTCAAAAAGAAGGAGGTTATTGAAACAGCAGTTAAAATAAAACGTGACAAGTCGTCATGCCCTCACACATATATGTATGTACCACTAACAAACATGATACAAGTAACCTACTTATAGGTGATTTCCGAGCACAATATGAGCTATCTGGTTGATTTAATAGCCCCAGTGTAATAGATTTGGTCGCCATTAACATAAACTTGTTGTTCTGGTGGCAAGCATCTACAAAATTATACTGCGTTCTGAATCGTTACTAAAAATCCATTAAATGCAATCTTTCGATCTAACGGCATCTAGAGACCACATAAAATCAAACGCGAATGTTAAAATAATGATAATTTCCTTTAATCGTCCAAAATTACCATTTTAATACTCTTCCATGAGACTTTAGCACATAATCTAGACATCTTAGTACCAAGTTGATAGTTTAGTCTAGCTAATAGTTTTCTCGCTGGCAGTAACAGTCCACTCGTGAGCCCTCACTGTGGAGGGCCCTCCACGTCTGTTTGTGGGACGATTGACTCGTAATCACGCGGAGCATGTGTTAGCTGAGGCTGCGCTGGGTTTAGTATATCAATACAAGAGTTATATGTATGCTGGCTGGTGTTTAACCTCTAAGTCCCTGAGATACCACATTTGGTATAGACACAATCGTTTTTTAATTGTGTCTGTAATTACGGTAATTGAATGGTTAATGTACTTAGTTAAATAAAATATCTTAGTACATTAAACAGTATTTTGGATAGTTAAGATGCCTGCAACGCTGAGCCAAATTTATTGAGGCGCACAACAGTAAGCATCAAAGAGATTTAAGATACTATTTAAATGTCTTTGTTTCCCCTTACTGTAGAATGGTGTAGACAATTTGACATTGCAAAATAGTGCTCAGAAAAAAAAAACTTTTATAAAATCTTGGTTTTCCTTAGCTAACTAGCTAGCGTTTTGCTAAAATATTCATACCGTATGAACATAGTACATTTTCAAGTTATGTAGATGACATCGTTGTCGACTATCGAAGCGTTCCAACGAGACGTAGTAATAAATGTGCTGAATCAGCTCGCGGACTCTGTGTCGTAGTACAGTGGAGAATATCAGACACTCTCATCGTTTCCAGCACAACATACTTGTAAGAGTCTAGAGCAGTGTCAACGTCTGTATACTTATACCAGTAGGTACAATATGAATATGAGTATTAGGTTCCAACTCAACTCACAGTAATCCGTGACAAATTGATGTAAAAACTAAAAAGCATAACCGAATGATTTTGAACAACACAGATATTCCAATCGCTTAGAGACTAGAGAGGTTTACTTGCCTTTACTTCGTTGAAAAAATCACTTTCGTGAAACTTAGAAAGTTGTCAATATTCCGAAGATGTTCGCGACTGATGTCGCATGTCGCGTGACACTTAGCCGACATGTGCCCAGAGTGCTGACGCACGGCCGACAGGGCTCCACATCTACGTCGACGAGCAACCCTAGCAGGGCAGATTTTTCACTCAGACATCGGGATACTGAGCTGCTGAAATGTGACTTGTTGAGCATTTTGAGAATCAGCGTTTATCATGGCTGGCGAAGTAGTGAAGGGTATAAGCTATAAGCCATTTTCATTAATGAAAGTTTTTGATCTATTGGTCCTCACATGAACACATCTTCAATTCCTTGATAGCTACAGGGTCTCCCCTAATAGACAACCAATTACCCGACCCGTATATCGGGATAAAACAACCGCGTTCAAACCTCAAACTGGTTGTATTGTTCGTCCTTACATCTTCATCCTCACATCGCGAAATATCGGAAAGAATAATAGTTTATAGAAGGATTTTACTCAAATTACTGAGAGCTTGTCAGAATTACACCTTCCCAATGCAAGTTGTAATTGTGTGTACCGAATAACGCCTGATTATTAATGTACAGTTTAATATATATGTACGTTTCTCCATTGTACTCATAAGAACAGTGTCCACGTGTGCTTACCGAGCTCAGTGAGCCACTGTGAGCCACACGAACGTGCAACTCACCTCGTCACTATTAATAACGTTTATTCTCAAATACAACTTATCCAGCTTATTGTTAACAAACTATTGTATAAATGAAAGTTCCCGCACTCGGAGGAAGCTTTTAACATAAACCTACAATTTGTTATTTACACCGATCTGCGTTAAAGTTCGCATAACGGGGTAACTCGTTTATTTTAATGTGTGTGCCAATTAAAACTAAATAACCGTATTAAAGTGTGGGCGGACAAGACAGAGGTAGTTTAGTGATTAATATCGGTAAATAGGCTTATCTCTAAGGTTTGGTACTGACTCAAAATTGTCTTTTAAAAGCTCCGTTTAGCCCGATGAAATGAAAGTGCGGTTATTGTACGGTGACAATTTAAGACACAACTTTTAACGAAGTGTACACACTAAGTACCTACTTAAGAACAGCTTCATTGGTACTAATTTCTCTGTCTCCTTCGTAATGTGGATGGCAGAACAGGGTGAATACCCTGTAGCGAAGTTTTGGACTGACAAAATTGAATAATTTTGTCAGTCCAAAACTTCGCCACTTCTACGGCATTGCCGGTGGCAGCGCAGTGATCACATTGAATGCATTTTTGGGGCATAGAGCACAGACAGGAATTGGAATATAGCTTGCGCGTCACACCCACACCCTGCTACTGTACCGAGGATCTCATAGTTAGAAAATTCGGTTGGTTTGAATGACTAGATAATTCAAATGTTGTTATTATCTTCTGTACTGAATCGCTTTTGCCTTCTGCCCACCCATGGGAATAGACGGGTGATCTGTGATAGGAACCGCAAACTGAACAATAGATGAGCGATAATCTCTCACCCACCAAACTACATCTGTCTGTGTCTACATCTTATCTTATTTACAATTCTTTATGATATATTTTTTAGCTTTTTTAATCATCGTTTCTCTCAACCAAAGCACCTGCCATCTAATCTTGGTTGACAACAATTCACACTACTTGACATCGTCTCTACATATACAATCGCACGTTCCGTAACGACCATACCCTGTGTGTCACCGCCACATCGCGCGGTGCAAACGCGGCGCGGCCACAAGACTCTGTACCCGAACGACCTTACCCTGTGTGTCGCCGCCACATCGCGCGGTGCAGACGCGGCGCGGCCACACCACTCTGTACCCGAACGACCTTACCCTGTGTGTCGCCGCCACATCGCGCGGTATAGACGCGGCGTGGCCACACCACTATGTACCCGAACGACCTTACCCTGTGTGTCGCCTGTGTGTGTGTTCCAACGTCAGGGATGCCCTCCGCTATGTGTATATGTGTTCTGTGGGGATGGCACTGATTCAATCATTCAATTTCCTGAGTAGCGACTGGTATTGTTGCGAGTGCACGTGTCTCCCAGCAGTGTTGTGTGTAGAGAGTATTAGTTATTAGTTGGAAGTTCATCACAGTGCTAATTGTTATGTAAATGTTAATAATATTTACCAAATTTTAAGATGTTTACCTAGTTTATGTCTCAATGGCCGCTATGATAAGGAATATGAGGCCATCACCGCTCTCCGCAGACAGATTGTTGATGATAAAGTACCAACTTAGTTATGTTATGTTAAGCATAATAATATATATTATATAATATAGATAAGTCACATTGTCGATGCTATTAAATAATTTCTGATAATATTTCGTTCAAGATACTGGTCGGTATATTTAGTAGCTCATTATGTATTTAGGGTAGGTACGTCTAATAAATATTGTTTAAAGTGGTTTTTCTTCAGATAACAGACGAAAGTTGCCTCCATAATTGAATATTGATAGGTTTGAGAGCTGCCTAAAAATAATCTCAATGTTTTTTTTAAGAAAAGTAATAATATAGGTAATAATATCTTACGACAACCAACACAACGTTATCTGATCCCAAATTAGGCAGAGCCTGTACTATAGTAACCAAACAACTGATAAACATACTTATATATTTCTAAATACAAACATATTATAGATAAATCTCCCAGACACAGAACAAATGATTGTACTCATCACATAAAGATTTGTCCTGGGTGGGAATCGAACCTACGACCTCAGTCTTAGCAGTCAGGGTCACTAACCACTAGACTTACAGGCCCGTCAAAATACTAACTATTTTTATAAAGTTCGGTCCTAACACAATAGTGTGTCAATTGACCACATAATAGTTTGGAAGTTAAACGGCTCGGGAAAGGAAATAGATTCGTTGAAGTTGTCCGGACAAGCAGCCGGCGCGGCTCGCCTGCTACCGGACGCCGGACGTCGGACGTCGGACACTGTCCGAACAATGACACTGTTTTATGTTCAACACAAATCGAGTTAACCTTTGTTATTAGAACTTAGAACCTCCTGTGATTGTTTTACTATTCGTACGTGTAACGTGTTCCAGTGTTCGCAACAAGTAAGCGGAGCATGAGCAAGCACTTCGACAGGGTGGACTTTAATGTTTTATCTACTACCATGAACAATTATTTTGAAACTTTCGTAGTGAATGGCTCCCATTTTCAAACAATCTTATGTCTAGCTATATTGATTTCCCAGTATGTACATAGGTAGGTACTAACTTCGTTAACAGAACTTGCGACACTTCTGATCTCCTCTTACACCGCAAACTATTCACATTTGTTAACTAAGTGTTGATGCGAACTCCGCGACAAGTTGCGGCTCGGAGCGCGGCACGTGTCGGTGTGATGTGTGGCCGTGACGTTACGATATACATGCTAAGGTACAGACAGTACAAACACGTTGAAGTAAAATGTTGAATTATAGTTATTTACCTGAAATTGTAATGACAAAAGACCCAAAGGACTGTTTTCATTTAAATTCTGAGAAAATTAAAAAGCATCTTCAGTGCGCTCTGTTTTCAATTCCACGTACCCCGTCGCATCCCATCACTCGCCACTGCAGATAAACGCGGGCTTATTCAGAGTAAAATATTATTCTTTTTAGTTTCTGTAGCAATCAGAGACTACTTCGCAGACACAAATGCTACCGCTTTAAACATAGGTATTTTTATTTAGCTTAAGCTGTACTAAGTCGTATATAAAATTCAATTCAGTTCAATTTAATTTTACTAATAATACATGTGAAAGTTCGTATGTTTAGCATGTTTATCAGATGTTTGCAGATTTTGATGAGATCTGACACACAGATAGTTTATTACCGAAATTAACACATTGGATACTTTTCTATCCTGGTAGTAAATATGTTCCCGTGGAATAATTTCCGACCTTCACGCGGGCGAAGCCGCTAGAACTTCTGTCGGTCTGTACCGTGTGACGTCGGTGACGTCGGTGTGTACTTCACAAATACCGCGGCGACACGATCGCTAATTTGTTGACACGACACATCACGACACATAAACGACACGTTTCGACACAATCTGTGACGCGATCGTAATTACATTACACACGCACTGGTTTGTGACACAACTTCAAACGAAGGGTCGCCTGCTGTTTATTCTGGAAGGCAATCAAAACACATTTATCAGTTGAAAATGCGACCAATTCAAGAATTTTATCAATTTAAAAGTGGGTATGTTTAGGGAAAATATTGCTTGTGTCCATCATCAGCTGCAAGATTGGCATGGAGCCCCTGACATCAGCTTGGTTGTCAAGAGAATAATAAACAGTGTCGGTATAGCTACAGTTTCTAAAATAGCCATTCTAAGCCTACTGTTGCTCCGAGTAACACTATTCGGTCCTTAACGTGATTAGGGTCTACGTCCTCCATTACACCTCTATTAGCAATAGGATTACCGAAATTCCGAACAATATGTAACAATACATCCTGATCGTCGTGCGAACGTTCAGGAGTCGAGCGTGACACATTGCGGATCGGCGCGGGCCAGCGCGGGTCGGGTATTGGCGGCCCGATTTGTGGGACAAATGGCCCTCATTCGGCTCGGGCCCTAATCTGTCAGTACAAATGTTCGCGCCATTTGAAATGGTTAATGTTGGCCGCTCATTGCATGCCATTACGGGCCACTTCCAGAAGGTAGCCGTGGAAATTCATTAAAGTCCATATTCATATGTTACTTTGATAACATTTTCATACGTCGAAATGTAATTTAAGTACCTTTGCTACCAACTGTTGCCAGAAATATAAAGTTTGGAATCATACAATTTCAAGTCTTTCTATTATACTATATATTCCTTCAGTCGGCAAAAGGTTTTCTTTTCATCCGTAAGACATTGAATTAGTCGAAAACTTCCACCTGGCAGTTCATGAATGGAACAAAAATAACGAAACCTTCTTAGAATACAACAACACAAGCTCATTTACAGGAAACACTTTACTTACTCATTTATAATGATCATAAAATAACATCAAATTAAAATAGCTTTTTATGAAACAATAGTGTACTTACAAATACAGCGGTGTTCAGAAGTTAGCTCAAAGTCGCGCTGAATGCATCCCTCGCGCTGAACTAACTTGCAAACACTTAAGCCACAGTATAAAGAAAGTAATTATTAAACTGAGCTACAGTAGTCCAAGTAACCGCTTTGTAAACACAGGCATGCCTCTTAGCCTGTTGCTTGTCTAAAATGAATCAAATAAAACTTGTTCAACTACTTTGAAACTCTCTTTGAACTTTCTTTGTTGTTGAAGAAACGATGGTAACGATTTAGTAGTAAGATAAGATTCAGTGTACACACAGCCTCGTTTCAGTAAAGCACAAACATATCGTAAATATAACATTCGCTGAATCTTCAGAAAATGTCACGTGTTTTAAACAAAATGTCAATGAGTTCATAACAACAACAACATAACGTAAAGAGATCCGACGCGTAGCACCACAAAAGCACTATCGCTACGTGTGAACCCGAGCTTCTAAGTCATCGCTATTCCTATCAAAGTGCACGTAAATAACCGCGCGTGTCGGTGCTGACCTATCGCGCGGCAAACCGCGGTGACATTTGCACGCCCGGCTCGTCTGCACACACGTTTACTCCGGCGTCATAATAACAGACGCGAACCTTTGAGTGTTACTGCGTACTTCTGTAGTGTAATATAATTAGATTCAATTAGAATGACGTCACATATCGTCGTTGTCAATCAGTTGGAAACGTGAATTAGTAATGATGGTAATCAGATTGATTTGTTTCATTATTTCTTCTTGCGCCACGCTACGCACGTTTCTATATTTTACTTCATCATCCGAACACGTCACGTCAATGTGACATAAGTTAACTATTAAAGAATCCTTGCTTCACTTCTTTGTAGACAGTTAACTTACAAACAACGCTACGTTATTTAAGATTTATCACTGGAGCTCAGCTGCCTTCCGCCACAATCCGTCCTCCCTGTTTACCGACAGCCGCGCATTCATCTTGGACAACACTTTATTAGGATTTAATATTGTACTGCCGCATGCCGAGGCAAGGTTCAACATGTTGCTTGGCTGTGGACGTGAAGCTGGGTTTACACAGCATAGCGCGCATCTTGACTTTATTTCCGAGTCAAAAAAGCACGGTTGACATTTCCTGTACCATTTTTGGGAACAAATAAATGATTGTGAATAGTTCTAATGTAGAATGTTTGCTTGTCGTAGATGCGTTACTGCGTGGCAGCTATGTGGCTGTCCGCGCTGACCACCCTCGCGGTGGCAGCCGCCGACGATGCCCACCACGACGCTGCGCCGCCACAGGTCAGTACCACACCACAGCACACAGCCTGACTGCCATCACACCACTACTAAGGATCCGAATGACCACACACACAAGCAAAAAAATGCTAGAATATCCACCGCGTAAAATATAATTATTGAACAAAAACACAACACAGAATCACGACATTATTATACAGAACATGAAATTCATTTGTTTCTACCACGATATTTGTGTTTTTTTTTAAATATTTAAACTCCTTGCCGCATAACAAAACTGTAGAGAAGAACAAAATCTTATTTCTCTTTGCTTTTTCTTGTTACCGAAGAAGCATAAAGTCGGAAGCCAAGTACAGTATAAAATAATTTAAATTACCCCTATTTGGAGGGTAGTTCCGTTTTACGCGGCGACCTTACAACAGCACTTAATTGGAACTCGATCACAACCACAACGTTATGGATCGACCACGGGATCGACATTTATTTATTTATTGTTCAACCATTATGTCACCGAGCAAAATAGATACGTTTAAAATTAAACTAACGTAAAAAAATAAACTATTTTCTAGTACAGTTAATAAACTTATTATTGACTGTACTAGAACACAGCAAAACTTTTTCAATATGACACTTAAATTACGTAACTTTGATACATTTGCCATTTAAAGCCTTTGATGAATATTATTTGCAATTATATTGTTACATATTTTACTACAATCGACAGTAACTTTAATATCTACAAGGGCACTTGCCGATGGCAACACACAAAATACAACTCAATATGTTAAAAAAACTGTCACCATCCAGTAGGTATTACATGCTTGTCTCGTTTTAACAACATTTTTATGTTCCCACAACACGTCGAGCCACTAACAGTGGGGCCAAGTCGAGCAATCTCGGGCCAGCCCGACACGGGCACAATCCCAGTAGTTACCGAGCTCGCTGTAAAAACCGGAACAAACGCAAACTCAACTATTTTAAACGACGCGACGCACGGCGGAAAACTTATAATATCGCCTTTTGGCTGCGACTGTACAATGTGGAGCCAGCAGGCCATGCAGCTCACGCTTGGTGGAAATAGCGGGTGTTATAAATATGCTAACAAACGGGCCCGTAATTACATGTAGAGACATTTCGCCCATAGAGGTTTGGGTTTTTCAATATTCCTAAAATAGCACAATGTGTAGGTTAATATTGGGAACTCGTAGTCAAGTGTGAATGTAGCTTTTTCATTAGAAATTGAAACAAGACCCTCTCCTCTTTGGTCGCAGGGAACCTCGCAAATTAAGTAAAATGGCCCAGCTGTAGCTTGTCGTAACACATCTATTCGGGGAATTAGAACAATGTTTTCTCAGCAGAAGAAAAAGTGGGGCATAAAAAGCGCGTCCGGCGTTTGATGTGAACAACACAATTAACATTCCGCGCGCCGACAAACGCCTCTTAATAGAATAATAAAACAACTTGTGGCTCAGTGGCGTGAACTTAATGTTGTGGACAAGTTTTTTCGCCGAACAATTCCCCCGAGCGAGCTTTGTTCCAGCCAATTGTACCGATACCAAACGAAACTGTACTGTGAATAAACAAAGAGCTAATAGAATTGCTTACCTCATTGTACGTTTGAAATCTTTCAACGGGCGCTCTTTGCGCTAAAAAGAAAACTGCTCAAAGCAATTTCCTTTCATAACAACAGCTGGAGGTGCAGTGAAATATAATAAATGTGAATGTTCACAGAACGACAACGAAATAGAGTTAACTGATGAGGAGAAGCGCGCGTGGTCCAGCCTGCACGGCGGCGGCGGCTGGGGCAAGCGCGGCTGGCAGGACATGAGCTCGGCCTGGGGCAAGCGCGCCTGGCAGGACCTCAACTCCGCCTGGGGCAAGAGGGGCTGGAACGACATGAGCTCAGCCTGGGGCAAACGCGCTTGGCAAGACCTCAACTCCGCGTGGGGCAAGCGGGCCTGGCAAGATCTTAACTCTGCCTGGGGCAAGCGCGCCTGGAGGGATATGTCCCAGTCTCCTTGGGGCAAGCGCGGCTGGCAAGACATGAGCTCCGCATGGGGCAAGCGAGGCTGGAATGACATGAGCTCTGCCTGGGGCAAGCGAGGCTGGAACGACATGAGCTCGGCTTGGGGCAAGCGTGGCTGGAACGACATGAGCTCCGCCTGGGGCAAGCGAGCACCTGTAAGTACATTATTTTACCATTATTGACATTACATCCAATGTCACTTCTATTTAATGTCGTTCTATATTTCTGAATGTCAAACAGTCATGGGCAGCTAGAACTACTACGATTGATTACAAATAGAAATGTAATACATTTTAAAATGTATGGGGACGGTGACAGGTCAGGGGTCACAAATAATACAGAAGGGTGTCACGGCTGTACAGGTAGTTGTCTAGTGTCTTCTTTTTAAATTCTATGACCTTTTACTAAACTACTCACGAATACATGGCAACCAAAGCTTTGATCGGGCCTTCGTGGCCAGCATACTATTGTGATGAGCCTTTGTTAGGAGGAGATACTTCTAGGGACCAGACAAGAAATATAATTAAAATAAATTACATTTCGTATCTTCTGTCTAGGAAAAGTGGGCCAACTTCCATGGATCGTGGGGCAAGCGCGCCGCAGAACCTGACTACGAAGAGATTGACGCCGCTATTGAAGAACTGATCCCCATCCAACAGGTGCGTCATATAGCTTTATTCCTTGGCAGGCCCCGACTTCAGATGAAATAAATATAAAATGATATAATATACTCTTTCCCCTTCGTCGCTTATTCTAGGATAATATTTTAACATTACCTAAGAAAACTTTCAACGAAATGCTTAAAGTAAAAGAAGTTTTGAATATTAGCATATTTTCACCGGATTTTCCTAACTTAGGATGCAAATTGTATGCAAGAATTATTTCACCTGTCCAGGCCTGTTAGAAAAAGTTGATAGGCAGAAGAAATAGAGTTTGCCGAGCTTGTGTCTTATGTTTTAATAATGTTTTATGTCGTTCAGCTATCGGACAGCGAGCGAACGGAAGCGCCCGAGAAGAAGGCTTGGTCGGCGTTACACGGCGCGTGGGGCAAGCGCCCCGTGAAGCAGGCCCAGTATAACAGCGGTACGTACACCTGCCGCATGCCGTCCCAACTCATAGTACAGTAGTACACTGCCGTCCCAACTCATAGTACAGTAGTACAATGTGTGCTCCTTTATGAACGCATCAGACACGCGAAACTATTGGTACAAAGATTTTTTTTTCTCAGCTCCTTTAATTTTGTATTTCTCTAAAAGTAGATCAAGTACTTATTTCGTTTTACTATTATAAAGCTCGTGTACTCAATCGTCTATAATTTGATTACGCACTAAACTTTAACTCCAATTCGTCACTCAGTGTACTGAATCAGTCTAATTGAATTATCAGCTATAATAGACATCTATATTAAGGTTACGACAATCAATCAAGCAGATTATTTAGAGACGTACGAATTACGACAGCTCATAAAAGTTTAATAATAAATTGTCGTTGGTAGTTAAATTCGTCGCGAAACAATAACAGAAAGACGTCATTATCTCGCGTCGCTCTAAATGATGGCTCGCGTTCAATTGATTGATTAACATTAACAATTGTTCGCTGCCCGTTGTTCAGTTTATCGGCGAGTGGACAGCACCATCAGCTCCAAACATTAATAACTAAAGTTTAGTTTAAAGATAACACTCGACTTCGAGATTCTCATTTCCCAGTGGTGTTAGAAATGAGCTCGTCTTGTATTCGCGCAGCAACTAACTTATGAGATCTCTGTAAGATCCTCGGCGTCACATACTCGTATTAGAAGTGGTTCCCTTCGAGCATGCCGCCCTCATCCATGAGCGTCGTCCGTGTGACTGTCGCGACACTTCCCGCGACACCTCGTAGACTCGACATCGGTGTCACAGTAATAAACTGCTCCTTCATTTCGTATGTAATTTAAACTGCGGCCAACAAGCCCCTCATAAATTTGTAGCCAAGTTGGAATTTGTGCGAGCTGCCGACAGAATTAGATAATAATCCTCGCTCGCCTTTTTAAATTAAATAGCCCCCAAGTCAATATGGCCGCCCGAGCGCCACGCGCCGGGAGCCGCTCGACACTTCGCGGAGTTCTTCACGCGTTAACATTCATAATTTCACATTAACGATGAACGATTTAATGAAAAATGTTATCCATTTATGTATTTATGAATATCGTGTCAAATTACTTTTCTGGATTTTATTAGAGTCTATATTTCGTTGTATTATTTAGAGGTGGTATATTAAAAGTGAGTGGATGTTCCATTGAATTACAAACGCGACATGTAAAGATCACACGTAGCAATTAACGTCACACGTCCTCGCTACAACTTTATTTGAGAGAATACATAGATGTATTGCTATGAACCAACAGGATCGTATTACTGGAAGCGAGAGCCCGCCTGGACTAACTTAAGAGGAATGTGGGGCAAGCGCTCAGCGCAGGACGCGGACGCGCTAGACGATGATCATGGTAACCACGCCCGGCAACACCAGCAGCACGTGCTGCTGTGTCGTGCACAGTTCGCACACGCAGCGGCACATTAGATGTATCTCACTCGCACTATCTGTAGTAGCACCCTGTCTATCTTCTGTCTCACCTTCACCTTCTTCCTGTATCTCTGTGTAGTTAGCCCTTAGAGCTTGTTCTTCTAGTTTCTTCTATCTTCTACCATACTTATAATTTCCTCTGTTTTAAATCGATGTTAGATAATAGTGGATAGTATGAATGTGTATATAGTTTACCTACTTGAGAATGTATTATTTTGGTTTTTTACTTAAATTAGTTCTCTAAAAAATATTTCATTATCATCTTTTCACTCGGGTTTACTGAATATAAAGTTAACTTCCAAGAAAATTAATATCAATATAAATAACTAACGGCTGTGTAATGTAATGACCTACTTACCTTAAATGTTCCTTTACTTGAAGTTTGTTTTGAACATGTATAACGTGAAGAGGGACGTGTATCGTTTACATAAATAGCGCAAAGACGAAGAGAAACGACCAAGTGTTGCGGAAACACAAGTTTATACAAAAATAAATGTTCTTTTATAAATGCTCACGATTCTAAAGATTCAGTGAGTCGGTGCAGCTAAGTTAAGCGTCGCTCTGGAATACTCGAGTTGGTGCGAGCCGGCCGGCCGGGCGGCGGGCGGCCGGGCGGCGGCCGGCCGGGCGGCGGGCGGCCGGGCGGTGGCGCGGCAACACTTACGTGTCCGGAACAGTGGCCGGCACATCGTGACCTTCTGTTGCGCAGGCATTCGTTCCGATTTACATATTCTATTGAAATGTTACACTCTTATAGGAAGAAAATGAAAATATTCACACTTTTGTACTAAGAATAAATGGATATTCACTTCCCACAAAACGTAATGCTTACCTAGTTATATTTAGGATCACTCGCATTTCGAGACCATCCTTAATGATCAACCAAGCCTGTCCAACTCTCTGCCAGCTATCTCAATAAATTAACCTAATCTCTGCATTATCTAAGCATTTCTTCCAAAGTATTATTTAGTTAAACATCCGCGCTGTAGCGGTGTAATCAATCGAACAAAGCGCTCAGTCAGGGAAGCCGACGCGAATTAAAAAGTTGAAATCGAAACTGTTCGCTAAGTAAATCAAACGATTACCGACAAGTATATAAGTGTTTAATTAAATTAGAACTGCGGGTTTCCAGCTCACAGATCACAGGCGAGCTGAGAATAGAGGTGCGACATGCTCTAATAGAGGTGCGACGTGCTAATCACGGCCGCGCGGAACGGTTACAAATGCTCTGTTCACGGCAGAAACGAGTTGGTTCCAGCTTTATTTAAAAACAGCTAATGTAATTAGTAGCTAGATGTGTTCTTAATTGGATATATTTACTACGGGCACACGCTAGCGAATAATATTTCCACAGGATCGCCGGTATCGATAAGGGCGACTTTATCTAATATTACTTGGACGGGGAAAAGACCAAAACATTCGTTAGTACGCAATGCGTAGTAAATATGCTACCTACATTTAACACCGATTTTCACTCAATTTTACCATTCAGTAAAATACTCGTATGTCTTCAAAGTCTTCATACAATACTTTGTACAATATTCTGTACATCTTTGTAAAATATCTCACATTGTTCGCACCTGAAATCATTTCTTGCTTCTAATGTTTTGATGTTGTTCCGCAGAGAGCAGTGCGAGGGACGAGGCCTAGACTACCGGAAACTGTGTATAATATTATCTAACTAATAAAACTAATTACTGTATAACAACTGTCATATCTTAGGTACAACTGTCTGTCTGTCCAACCACTGTGTTTAGCGATTCTTCATATACCAAAGTTTAATGATCTATTAAATATAATACTCTCAAATAACGCGAACTCCAAATTGTTAGTCAGATATTATCTTAACGTTGTGAAAAATAGTATTTTCTTCAATATGCTTTAATTAAATGACTCAAACTTGGACTTTTGTTTTATTTTTTCTGTAATTGTACACGACCATAATATTTTTCACAAACACTTCGTTGAAACTCTGAACTACAATTTTGATTTCGCGCCATTTAATAACAGCTTATAGTTTTAATTTGTAAGGCCACAGAGTATGAAGGAGCGTGTAATCCGTTTCACTTCCAACCAGTGAGGCGCATTACCCGTTGGCGGTCGAGCTCCTATTGCTTGCCTAGTTCCGTTTGACACATCTTTTATTGAACATATTACGAGTAGCGGCCCTTTAACTTTATTTATGTAATAACTGAGTTAAGACAAATCATTTTGCTGAATTAAAATCTGTGTTTATTGTGAATTTGCAGTTTGTCTGTCGCGCACTCCGCTTGCTAAATTGTAATACTCGTACAAAATGTAGTTGTTACTATGTCACCTTCTAGTGTAACAAGATTTTTATCAAATATAATATATTTACATTAAGACATAGCGTTTATTTTTACGACATTTGATATTAAGTGTGTGGGACAGCGCCTGCACGGCGTATCGCGGCTCTCGTGTCGTCATGATAATGTATGTACTGCTAGTTAGTTAAATAATTGTATTTTACTAGTCAAGTTGATGTACATTGTACTATACGGCTTCGCAAGAAGTTCACGTTTGTCCAATAAAAGTTTATTCGGAAGTCGAATCTCGTTTTATTTATTTATAATCGTCACACACACACGTTTGATCGTAGAAGAGGATAGCAAACAAAATAATAACAGTTCACTGATACAGCTTTATTAAAAAAGTTATTCGCAAATATCAACACTTTCTAAAAACCAATTCCATATAAAAGTTACACAAAATCCTATATTGAGTATATTACACATATTGGATTTTGTGTTACTTCACACAGCATCCACAGTGGGTCATATTAAAACAAAATTTATAATTTTTAGTCGAATGCTATGAAAAATATTAAATCAAATAAAAGTTAATATGTCCGACTGTTTTGCTCTTCCGTCCACACAACACTCATTCAACACCAACGGCCATAGTTCAAACATTACGAAAAACAACATACAATTGGGAATAGATATCGATTTACAAATCGATACATTTTTTCAGCAATACATTGAGGGATATGGACGAGTTGCTTGTCCAAACCAAAATAATCAGAGTACACAACACATATCGATAACTTCGGGCCAGTGATGTTAACATTGAAATAAGGGTGTGTGCGCACTGAGTGATTGATAGCGACTGTTGTGCAGATCGGTTCAATATATTGAGTGGGTGGTGTGGCCCACTGGTTCGGCAACAGCGTCAATATTGTGCTTAGCCGGTGCCATGGGCAAAGTTACTCCAGCGATTAGATCTGTTACTAGTGCTGGTGAGTATCAATCATTCTAAAGTGGACCTACGTACTATACTATTAATATCATTTGGGTAAAATTGCACACTACGTTAGTCCTATTTTACCCAGCAAAGACGTAGCTAATGTAGAGATCGTAACCCGTGAGGTTCTACCAAACAAACTTTTTCGAGAAATTACAAGATTGAACTACATATTAACATTATAAGAAAACAAATTAGGAGTCAGTTCAGAAAATCTAACAGCCATGTCAATATAAATCAATCAACTCATCTTTTCACTGTCCACTGCTGGACCCAGGCTGCGCCACCACACCCTGTCTTTCGCCATCCGCATCCGGTCTGTACCAGGCTCTTTCTTAAGGTCGTGGGTCCACCTAGCTCGGGGACGTCCCACGCTCGCTTGCCGAAACGCGGTCTCCATTCCAGGACTCGTGTGCTCCACCGGCCGTCGTTGTTTCGACAGACATGGCCACAGTAATCAATATAAATAATGTAAAATATTGTACATCAAAATATAGGAACAATTATGTGTGTAGGTATGTCAATTATATAAATAGATGAACCCTACACTTTAATCATTTGAAATACTCAGAAGCTGTCATGATGTCAGAATATTCTCTTGAAAAAAATATAATAGCGTTGTGCTGCTATCTTCTGTACCTTCACAAATTGATATCAAAGCTAATCCTAAGCTTAAGTAAAGAGATCCTTTTCACCTCTAAAAATAAGTTGCAGAATCTTTTGGAAGAATCAATTATATATTACAAACCAATATAAAATGAGTTTAAAAGAAAAGCCACCAAAATGACACATACCAGTGACACAAACTAATTGTATCACTTAGCTTTCACGAGAGAAAAGAACATCAATAGCCCGATTTACAATCCCAGGAAAGAATCACTTACCTTTTCATCTAATTCACATTGTTTATGCCTCGAAGCTGTATTGAAGTTTGCTAAAGTAAGTAATATAACATGGAGACGTCGGAATAGAAATAAATCTCCCTAAGTGAAGTGTGAGACTCAATCCGACGTAACGCTTGCGTGGGCGTGACGAACAGCCGCGACCACTCCGCGAGATTGTGTGTGCTCAGTACACACACAGCACACACAGCACACACATCGTACACAGACTACACACAGCACACGAGACTGTGCACGCACTGTCGCAAGCGACGGAATGGATTGCTGTTTGTTGTAACATCTGTGTAGTGAGTCTAGAGTGATAAGTAATTGTGGGCGTCGCGGTTTTATTGCGAGTGCCTGTGGGGAAGTGTACGGTTGTAGCTTAGGTGATCTTATAGTTTTGTGATATATCCAAGCAGTCACAACTTCTCTCTAAGTTTGGTTTGTCTAAGAGCCCCCGCAGACCACAGACTTTTTATCGGCCGATAGTTTGGTCGGGCTCTTAATCAGTACGCAGATGTAAGCAAGTGCGCACACTATGACGATTTGGTATCGGCCGATAAACAAGTTTGATGGGCTTCCCGATTCAATTCAAACTAAACTGTCGGCAAACTATCGGCCGTCTTTATACTCAGTATTGGCTCCCTGCCACACGCGCACACTCGACGATTTTTTAGTCGGCCGACTAAGCCGATAGTTCAGTTCGCTCCGAGCTTTGACAGCGAATGGTCGGCCGCGCGTGTTTTGTAAAATGGCGTCGCCCAATTCTGTCGCTTATTTCGGAATCTTCGATCGTAACTTTGATCGAGGAAGTCGAAAAACGCCCTGCACTTTATAAGAAAAACTTAAAAGAGTACTCTGACGTAAATGTGAAGAAAAAACTGTGGGAGGAAGTTTGTGAAGCTGCTGTTCCTGATTGGAATGAGCTTAGTGCCCAAGATAAAACAAATCAAGGTACGATACATTTTTATTTATTTACATTACACTTTATTATATTGACACGGAATTGAACCTGCAGGAGATATAAAGTATGACGACATGTATTGCCGCACATTATTCATATTATTTCTTCCTCGGTTATTTGCATTTGTATTGAAGTTATTCATGGTACAAATGTAGAGAGTGTCTTTAAAATGTATTCCATCTTTGATTCGTACATAATTGTGTAGGACACAGCAAGCTTTAATAATTTTCACACAAAAATTAATATTTACGTCAATTGGACGCTGAAAAACACGCCATTTGTTAGCTAGAATCCCGAAAGTACATTCAACCATGCGTCGAGCTCTTGTATGTCTATAATTGAAAATTCGCTTGGTGTAGTTTAAATTTCTTTTTGCATAAGGGCGTAATATATGATTCCCAAGTCCAAACGCTTCATCGCCTACGACAGAGAATGGAATAACATCTCCGACATCATCATTGGGCAATTGCCTTCCAGAAGGAATATTTAGTCGATTCTCGGAAAGCCGTTTATCCATTTCTGATGTTTTAAATATTTTCGAATCACTAGCTGTTCCATAAGAACCAACATCAATGTACACAAATTTATAATCGGCATCTGTCCAAGCCATCAAAACGCAGGAGAAGAACTTTTTGTAGATAAAATATGATGAACCGGAATGTTCTGGCTGTATCATCCGTATATGTTTGCCACCGATCGCTCCAATGATGTTTGGAAAATTGGTGCGACTGTAGAATTCGTCTGCTATTTCAATCCAGTCATCTTCTTGTTTGGTAGGCATATATAACGGTTGAAGCTTATTCCGTATTTGCTCACATGTACTTTTTGTAATATCTCGTATTGTAGACGCTCCCATCAGATAATCAAAAGACAATGAATTGAAACTAGCTCCAGAAGCCAGATACCTGTAATGAATTAATTATATTTTATTATTTATAAGGCCAAGATATACAAAAAAAAAATGGGCCAATTGACGGACTTGCTTTCGCCGAGAATTAAATGCACAAAAGAACACAAAGTCGGGGCAGGCTTCGGTCAAGAGGCGTAAATACGTATACTTTGAACAATTATTATTTTTACTTCCATGCATGAAAAACCGTCAAACGGAAGGTAACCTGAACCTGGCCCAGGATGCTTCAGAAAATGAGGAAGATGATAAAGAAACTGCTCCATCCGCTTCCGCACCTCCTCGCCAGAAGAAAACTCGTGCTTCGAAGAATACGGATTTGGACGAAGTAATATTAAAAGCATTAAATGAGACTAATGTTGATGAAGATGTAAACTTTGCATTGTCTCTTGTCCCATCACTCAAAAATTTAATCGCATATGAAAAACTCGATACTAAGATTAGTATTCTTAACGTATTTAAACAGATAAGACTTGGTAGGCGTGTTCAGCCTCCTTCTCAACCAACATACACCAAACTGCAACAACCCATAAACTCTTTTCCTGTTTACCAACGAGGGACTAACATCTTGCCGCCACAACAACAATTACAGGCTTATGCATCCGGTTCTACACCATCCCCCACTTTACCACAAACAACCATTCAAAATGTTTCATCACCAGCTGATTCCAACATGTCAGCCCAGTCATATTATTCAAATTTTTCAGAAGATTTCCAAATATACGACTTGTAAACTTGGCATTTGAATTATAATAAAAAATTAAAAGTATGTTTTGTGGTTTATCTTACCTTATCGTAACGCTCAATCTCTCCTCCACAGGTATAGAGTATCCTCCTTCGCTATTCCTGGTCCAATTAATTTGACTAGTTGGTTGAAGCTAGTTATGCTCATTCGATAAAAGGCGAAAAATTTTTTCGGGTAATCGAGTAATTTGGAATGCGTAGTGTAAAATTTTCCATTTAATAATTTATCACTAAAGATAGGACGCACCCAATACTCTCGGGCTCTCTTTTTATGAGAGCAATAATAAAAATTATATACAATGTTTTATTAATTTTCATTGTGCGGTGCGACCACTCTTTTCAACAGTTGGTTAGAAACTAGCAAATAGTCGGCAGACTGTTCGATAGTTTGCGCACTCATCACCGACTGAACTGGTTAGTTGACTCGGTGTGCGTACTAGCAGGCCAACCCGACTAAACTATCGGCCGATAAAAAGTCTGTGGTCTGCGGGGGCTCTAACAATTAAACCTACCCAACTGTCACCCACCGATCAGAATGAAACTTTGCACATCGATATAACACTAAAAAATATTGAACCCGTGTTTTTCATTTTTCCGGAATCCACTTTTTAGGGGTAGAAACCACCCCTTATAACCCCTAAGTAGGCTAACCCACATAACTCTGGGTAGAGTGAGTTTATTTGACTGCTTTTCAATTAGAACATTACGATCTTGACCACAGGTAGGCTGGTTAGCGTACCTGTGGTCAAGATCGTAATGTAAAGGTAGGTTTACCTTAAACCTAGTTTAACTTATCCCCACAAACCGTTACAACCCTTATAAAACTAGTGGCGGTTTCTACACCTAAAAAGTGGATTCCAGAAAAATAAAAAAGCATGGGTTCAATATTTTTTAGTGTTATATCGATGTGCAAAGTTTCATTCTGATCGGTAGGTGACAGTTGGGTAGGGTTACGTGTAAGTGATGCATTAAAATGGTGTGGCTACACGCCGCGCGGCAGCGGTCTCCGACACACCGAAAACGAACCCTCGAGCCAGCAGACTCATTTAATTCTAGATCGCTTAAAGTGATGCAATGTTTACAGGTTGCAATCAATATTTATAGGGTGTGAACAAACCCATGAAACCAACTATCAACGCATTGTGTGTGGCAAAGTGACTTTGTGCAAAAAGAATTGCAGGAAAAAGACTCTTATTTTTAGTGTAAAGACTCTCCGTTTATGATTGTGCGTAGAACACTGCCGACGATACCTGTACCGTTGCCGTTGGGTGCATTCAATGGTACAGGTATTGTCGGAGTATTTAAACTGAACTTGTAATATTTCAGTCAACAGACTAATCCTTGGCACCACCCGCGCTTGATTATGGCTTGGTCTGACTGTAGGAACGCCGGTGGAAGACTAACTATAAAAAAGCCATGAGTGGAATAAGCCGTACTTATTAGTATTGTTAGTGGCTATTTGTAATTAGTGCTGACAAAGCGCTTTCCGTACATGGTAAACAGATCATATTCCTATATAAAACAAATGCAACTTAATACTATCTAGTACCGATTAGAGATCCAAAATTAGACACAATAGTATTATACATTAATTAGTATGTGTAACTTGTTCTGCTTTTGCGTGTGTGAAAGTTAATTTTAGTTTACTTAGCGAGTCCTAAGTAAAACTAACTTGCATACAGAGATGCGCACTTAGCGCTTACACCGGGTAACTGAGATACCCTAATGATAGCGTATGCGCCAGATAGGGACCAACACTAGCGTATCCGCGGGTGGAGGGTATCCGCAGCGCGAGCTAAGTAGGTACCTCACTAGTTAAGCATGTTAGGTGACTTGGATTAGCTAAATTAGAAGCAAATGGCATTTGTAATCGATAAGTGTATTAGTGAAGGGGTTGTGGCTAAGTAATAACAGCCGCACGATCAGGTTAAGCTACACTTGCCGCGGTTGGTTCGAGGATGGGTGACCATCTTTTCACACCAAGACCCCTCCGTGTCATGGAAATCACGTTAAGCCGTTGGTCCCGGCTCTCTTTTGTGGATCTTTGACAGTCGTTACAGGTCGTCAGAAACCCAAAAGTTTGACAACCTGTCTTAACAGAGGGTACCGTATTACCCAGTAACTGGGTTGTGGAGGTCAGATAGGCAGTCGCTCCATGTAAAATACTGGTATTCAGCTACATCCGGTTAGACTGGAAGCCGTCCCCAACGTAGTTGGAAAAAGGCTAGGCAGAAAGATCAGAATTGTTGCTCGTCGGCAGCACGCGTCGTAATTGTTGCTCGTCGGCAGCACGCGTCGTGTAAAAACATCGTTATAGTAAATGCATGCGCAGTCATCGTCGTCACCGTCCGACGCAGCTGGAAAATCTGCTACATACGAGTCCTCATCGTAATGAGTCTTCTATACCTGTCTTCATGCTTTTCGTGACTGCTTTTTAGAATCACTGTCGCAGTCTCAGCCATCATAAAAGGCCAGTATAAAAAAGGTATATCTTTTACCCCACAGGTTATCAAAACAATAAGTCATTATTTCTGTAAACACTATATATATAAATGAATACTCATAAATAATGCAGTGTACACTACTTGGATTTACATCAAAATATGTAATAAAAACACGTAAAACGTTTCGTGAAAAACGCAGTGACTGCATTTGAAAGGGTTGTGATAGAGAACCCCAGGTAGCGCTACTCACCACATCGGAACATTCTTCCTTTATCATGCAGAAGTAGTAACTGCACCCTTTCTAAGCTACACATTATTGTTTTCCTTCATCCCCGCGAAGGAAGTTGCGGGCACAGCTATTATACAAAAATAGTTATGACACAAAAGCAAGAACTGTAAATAGCAATGAAAGTTATAGATAGAGGAAGTTTACTTATATTCTGAAAAATAAATATGTTTAACAAAAACTTACCTAAATTTGTATTAAACACTAGATTAACAAAACATTTACTCTGATAACTAACTTGGTACCTACACAGAGAGATCCGCGCCTTAGCAATAATTTGGCATAACCGAGTAGTAAGCAACATTTAGTTCAAATTCCAATGAAATGTTCTACATTTCATTCCAAGTTGATCATCAATTTAGCTATTATATAATGTAATTAGTGTAATCATCATATTGAGTATTGTCTTTGTTATATTATCGGCAAGCTTGCACATCTGTACCGCGACTGATTCCCGCCACGTCACCGCAATGTGCCTGCCTCGTCAGCAGTCGCTCGAGCCGCTCGCGTCGCTCGTCGTGCACCGCTCGCTCAGCACTCCGCGTATTATCGCGCAGGATTGCTCGCCAATGGGGCGGACAGGCGGCGCCCCCTCGTGCGGAAACTAAGAATTCCTTTTTGTTATACGTGTCTACGAATAAAATTGGTCTAATTATGATAAGTGTGGTCTTATGTTAAGTTTTCTTTTTGCCAGAATTATGATCAATTGGTTATTTATAGAATCCAATAGGATAAAAGATCGGTTTCTGTACTTATAGCTTACTCTTAAAAAAACCTGTCAATAGAGTGGAAAGCCATCTACTCAAAGTAACATGCAGTATCGCCTCTTACTATTGGCACTCAAGAATGTCGTAGCTACGCTGCTACGCCTGCTACGCTTTCGTAGCGTAAAACAAACCCGCAACGAAATAATAATAAATGTAATTTATACAGATTTGTTTTAATCATCGTGGACATTTATTTATTTAATAAGTTAACATTACCTTATGCAATAACATGAGTGTTTGCTCTTTGGCAGTAATTTGTTATTTATCACATCTATAAATTAAAAAATATTACCTACTGCTCTAATGGAATGTTTTACACACTAGGTACGTATTTCCTGAAATATGTTTTGAAAATTTTCGTTTTTTCCTCTCAAATAAAATTCATCATGTTGTGTGTTATGATATAAAACATACAACATGATGAATATATAAAACATATAATATATACGTATTGTTACACGCCGAAAATCAAATTGGCGTAAAACTGTGTTCTCATATTTCATGCAAATGGTTCTAGTAAGTTTTATTTATTAAAATGTCAATAAATGTTCCGCGGATTTTCAGAAAATTGTAATTAATTTGCGGTCGTTTTTCATGTTTACTGTGCAATCATCAGTCTGTGCAACTCGTAAGCAGTACGACAAGTACCACGTAACAACATGTTAAACCATTGAAACCTATGTGTGTGTGTGTAGTGTAGCTATACACTACGGAATAGCTACTAATACTAGTTTTTTCTAAACGAATTAACGATTACAGCACTGATTTGAAATGAAAAGTAGCGATGTCAGGATCGCCCAAGTAGTCCGGTACAATTGTGTGAGCATAAGAACGAATAAGGTTCAGCCCTCTATGCGAGCTTCTCAACTCTTTTTGGTTTCATGTCAGAGTTAAATTATTTAAACTAAATATACCGGAAGATTAAAATAAAGCATTATAAGTAACTTAATAAAATACATTCAAACACAAGTTTTCATAGGAACCATTATTTACGATAATATCTATCTTTAAAACATAAACATATACCAAACGTAAAAAATAAGTTTTATAATTTGTTCATAAATCAAATCAAATCAAATCAAATCATTTATTTGTTTGCAAACATGGGTAATACAATACATAGGTGTTTAAGTTTATGAGTCCTCCATGTCCTACCGTCACATGGGCATGCAAATCACATATTATTTAAGTATTATTATTGAATTTACACAAACAAACATTAAGAAAAATAAAATAATCCATGATGTAAATTAATGTCAAATTAGTAAAAATGTCACAATAAAACGAAAAATGTCAACGGTCATCAAGGATACAGTAATATAAATAATAAAAAACAATGTAAATAGGTATAGTATCATGTCAATCAGTCAGTGATGCATCATTAAGAAAGTCGTCAATTGAGTAATAACTTTTATCAATTAATAATTTGTTTAGTGCCCTTTCAAAAAATTAAATCATTTTGTTGCTAATTAAATTGGATGTTATTGTTTGAGGCCATAACTTAATATATTCATTTTCTCAAAGAAAAGACGATTGAAACCTAACCTCAATCCTACAGTCTTACAATCATTAACGAATTTATTACTTTTATGGCTATAGCCAATGTATTCCCTAAATTTCCCAAAATACATTTCATATTATATTACTTATTGGTATTTAGTATGACCTCGTTATTATTAGGTTATATAGTTAAAATTACGTCGACGCATGGAGGCCACAATATTACTACAAATGTCTGTGCCACAACTCCATGCACCTACCTTTTCTGTTCGAGACATCTTTTGTCTCATGTTTTCCATATATGCACCATTAAACCTGTACATTTTCTATAGGGTTCAGATACTTAACTATCCACACGAACTTTAATATCCACATGCTGGCTAAACCACCCACGGCACGGCACTGGCACGGTGTATCGGAAACTTTATCTTGAATAAAATAAAGTTCACTAATTTCACCCCCCATGAGGCCCTTGAGCACTACTCCACCCCCAAATATTAACACTTATTTTTTTTCTGATTGATTCCGTTTTATTTATAATGTTGTATGAGTAAACATTGATCACTGCGCACTGACGTATCGAATTATTTGGCAAATTGTCGTGTTGATACGAAATTATTTGTTTCATATTCACCAGCCACAAAGCATCGTTACGGTGTTGACGAGTTATGATGCGATAGCTTGGAATACCTGGTACGACGGGACCATACAATATATTCATATTTAGCATCGATATAGCACGACAATACCAATTTTTAGTCATATCGCCATTGTACGCATGCGGAGCAGGGACGGGTCGCATACATATTATAAATACGTGGTCAGACCACGAGAACGCTAATGTAATGAAAAAGTATAATGTCGTCGGATTACCTCGGTAAGTAAGGGTCGCACAGGGCTACCAGAAGGATTACCTGGAGCATATGATCTGCACACTCCATTGTTTTTCTTTGCCGATATCTACTTGTACCTATGTTTATTACTGAAACTGGCAGCTAAATGGATTTATTGTCAATTTTGGACTGGTTTTCGATAATTAGATAAGAACTCAACCTACTCTAACTCAGCTGTTTATACCTGACAACCAAGTAAGGACCAGATAACGGAAGGCAAGCTAACTGCTATGTTCTTTATGCTTTTGTTTATACTTTCAATTTACAGACAAGTAATATTAAATAGTATCTGTGTCACCGGGTGTCACACAACATCTCACCGCCGCCGCCTTCATAACATTTATTAGTTATTCGAACTCCTTTGTAAAAATAACTTACAACGCCAGCTTAATGATACTTATTAAAGTACATACAAATGGCATCCGCTAAACACGTGTGTAACCAGTGTCCTCATTTGTTTTTTAGGTTAAAAATTGTTTATCGTTATGATGTTTACATATCAGCGATTAACAAAGTCAGCGATTTTAACAGCAAAATAATTCTCCCTTATTTATTTATGTTTAACCTGAAAATACGAAATAATTGAATATTAATTGTTGTTATAATAATATATAATTGGGCTCACATAACACACCCAAAGCCAAGATTCTCCGGAGGGTAAAGCAGAAGTGTAATACGATACTTACATGTTACAGGGGCGCGCTTTTTGTCAGCATTATATATTTGATTTTATTATCCTTTATTCCATTTAAACATTCTTATAAATTATATTTTTAAATATTAGTTAAAAAAAAAACATTTAAAAATATAAAAAATAGTAGCCCACCGGTATCGGGAACAGGGTCCAAGCTACCGGCGGTCAGGGCTCCGGAGAGAGGAACCTCCTGACAATGCGAGCCGTGTCCAGAAGTACCGCTTTCTGAATCAAGCCCTTGACCCAGCTGCCTAACGAGAGCCTCCTTAGATGTTGGTCGAGACTCTTGGATATCAAGCCATTGGCTGTGACGACTATCGGCACAACGATCGCTGAGTCCATATCTCACATGTCGACAACCTCGCGAGCCAAGTCAAGATACTTGATTTGTTTGTCTTTTTCGGCTTTCACGAGGTTCTCGTCATGCGGGACTGTAATGTCAACAATCATTGTGCGCCGCACTGATCGATCCACCACCACTATATCAGGTTTATTTGCAACAATAGTCCTGTCAGTGATGATGGATCGATCCCAGTACAGTGTGATATGTCCATTTTAGAGAACTGGGTCGGGCACATAACTGTAGTACGGCACTTCCGATTCCACAAGGCTGTATTTCAGAGCAAGTTGCTGGTGGATAATCCTGGCTACAAGGTTGTGTCTATGCAAGTACTCCTCGTTAGCTAGACGAGAACACCCGGAGATAATATGTCTGATCGATTCGCCCGGGCGGTGGCATGCCCGACAGATGTCCACCGTGCCGTCTTTAACAATATACCTCCGGTAATTCTTCGTCATCATAACTTCGTCCATAATTGCACAGACAAAACCTTCGGTTTCCCCAAAGAGGTCACCGAAACGCAACCAGGCTACGGACGCTAGTAGATCTACATCGGGTCCATGTAGGGCCCGGAAAAAGCGTCCGTGGAGCTCCTTACTCTGCCATACCTCCATGCGGTCATTAGTGTTAAGTACTACCGGCTTGCGCTAGTTCTCGTTAGCCAAGGAGAGCGGGGTGAGGCCCTTGTCCACCGCGATCACATCTCGATGCATCCCCACGTCGGCTTTAAGGAAATATTCCCTGAGGCTGCATATCTCGCGATTGTGGAGAGTCTTAGCGTTTAAAAAGCCTCGACCTCCACACTTTCGCGGGATATACAGTCTCATTACCGATGAACGTGGGTGATGCATTCGATATGCAGTCAACAGTGTCCGGACCCTCCTATCTAAGGCATCGAGTTCGGTCTGAGTCCATTTGAGTATGCTGAAAGAGTACATCAAAACCGGCATGACCCAACCGTTGAAGGCGCGTACCTTGTTTCCGTCCGCCTGACAGAAGACTATTTAATACTTTCTTCAGGCGGCCAAAGAAACGGTCCTTCAACGATTGCTTCATGTCAGTAACATTGATGCCCAACGCTTCCGACATACCCAAATACTTATAGGTTTCGGATGCTGAGAGGGTTCGAAGGTTTGTGGAATCCGAGAGTTGGGTTCCCACGGATTCCACAATCTCTCCTCGCTTTACATGCATGACCGCACATTTGTCCACACCAAATTCCATCCTGATGGCGCTACTGAAGGTTTCAGTTACCTTCAGTAGCTCCATAAGTTGCAAATTGTTGTGGGCAAAGAGTTTAAGGTCATCCATGTAAAGGAGGTGAGAAATAACCTGACCTCCTCTCCTCAACCGATAGCCTAAACCTGAATCCTCAAGCAGTGTGCTCAGAGGATTCAAAGCTAGGCAGAACCAAAGCGGACTCAGACTATCACCCTGAAATATGCCTCGCTCGATCCTTATCGGCTCGCTATTCCTCCGAATATTTCAACATCCTGGATAGCGAAGGACCGTCCTCCATTGCCCCATACATGACATCAGGAAGGTGCGCAGAGTTGTATCTACTTTATACAACTCCAGCACCCTCATGAGCCATGTATATGGCACCGAGTCATAGGCCTTCTTATTGAGTTTATTAATTATTACGATTGTTTACTAAATAGGGGAAGGGAGGGCAAGATGGAAGAAGCGGGCAAAATGGAAATTACCTACAAACCCGAACCATGTAACGTAACGCGCGAGTTGCGACGAACACAGCACCAGGCGGTCATTTTGAATCTATGTACGTAGTTTAGTCCAGCTCGCGCCAACAATCGAAGTGTACGTGCGGTGTGTTTGTTTTTATGCAGATTATTATAAAAAATTGGATTTTTGTGGCATTATTGATTGTAAACGTTAAGTCTTGTTATTATTTTGTTTTTACGATTGATATTTACAAAGGATAAGATGTATGAATTTATATTTTAACATAGAAATTGGTCAATGGTTTCTAGAAGCTTCAGTATAACACTGATGACAAGCTTATGGGCAAGATGGAAATTCGTATTTAAGGGCAAGATGGAAAAAATTCCAATGCATTCCACCGCACATGAGCCACAAGCTTCAGCCACTAGATGTGTCTGTTTACCGCTCATTTAAAGTGGCCTTTGAGCAAACCATAGACACTTTTCAAAAGAATCATTCTGGAAGAAGGGTAACCCAGTTCGATATTGCAAGACTTGTTGGTACTGCCTATGAAAAGAGTGCTACTGTGCAAAACGCCATAAGTGGTTTCAGAAAGGCGGGAATTTTTCCGTATAATAGAATTTTATTTTCAGATTTAGATTTTGCACCAGCAGTTGATCAGAATGACGCTGCGAGGGAGGAAGGGGACAAAAATGCTGACAATACCATTGCGGTAGATTTGGCAGAAACTAGTGTATTGGCTGAAGTCCATGAAAATTTCCCTGTGACCTGTGACGAAGATGATGTAACAGACAAACAGAATGACTACGCAGAAAATTCAACTTCTAGTTTAGGGCCTTTTGACGCTTTTGCACAACCGTCTACATCGTACATCATCTCTCCTCGAAAAATACTTCCAGGACTGAAAGTTACACCAGAGAAAGACACCATAAGAAAAGGGAAAACCAGGAGTCAAAAATCTGACCTTACTAGTTCACCATTCAAGACAATAATTGAAAAGAAAACTGAAACAAAGAAGAAATCAAAATTAGACTCAGACCAGACCAGCAAAGGAAAAAAATAAACCTGAACAAAAAAGGCCGAAAAATTATTTAAAAGGAAAAGGTAAAAGAAAGGGAAGGCACACAAAAAAGAGAACATATTGCAAAATCAAAAGCAATGCAGCCAAGAAGACGTGTTTTGCCTATTTGGCGGTGAACAATACATCGATCCACCCACAGAAGACTGGGTGCTATGTCAATCTTGTCATGGTTGGGCACATGAGCTGTGCACCGATACTGAAAAAGACGTGACAATTGTAAAATGTAAGATTATCCCATACATTCCATCTTGCCCGTTCAAGCTTTCCATTTTGCCTTCAGGGTAAGGGCAAGATGGAATTTTTTATAGTTTTGCTTTATGAGTCATATCAGCTGATTTATCAAATATTAATTGTTATTAGTTGAAGCATTTCGTAGTTTAGTAAGATACCTTTCAACTCTGATTAAAATAAAAGATTTATATTCAAACGTTTTTGTTTTATTATGTCGCTAATTTAAACCTTCCATCTTGCCCTCCCTTCCCCTAACTTAACTTAAAATTATATTTATAAAATTCTTTACGCACTCATGTGGCCAGCTACACGCACTCATGGATATGTCCTGGCCGACTACACTTGTCAGATGAGATGATGGCTAAACTAATATTTTGAAAAATGTTTGGAAAGGGAAGACGACTTTCATATAAAAACGGGCGTCCGAACCGCTGAGGACCCACACTCTGGAGTCCCACTCTGAAGCCAGTGCACTCTTGAAGCTACCCCCTCTGGAAAACTAGTCCACTCTGGAAACTAGTCCACTCTGAAGCCAACACTCTGGAAGACGGTCTACTCTTGGAGCCGATAAGAAAAACATCAAACCCAGGGGATCCAGCTAAAGATTCACCTGGGACCTCCACTTCCGAACATCGAAGGTCAACTACGTGCCTAACAGAACCATAAAACAAGGAGTGCGTGCCAGGCAGGGTCTTTTATATTAGCTGTACTTCCCAACTCTAATTTTCATTTAATAAATTGTAACAGATCCCCCTTATCCTTTTCATTCTAACAGGATAAGCAGATACGTAACAGTTTGGCGCCCAAATAAATTCGAACCCACTCTTTTTCAAAATTCTAAATAAAACTAACATAAGTATTTCCTTTTGGACTCCTTATTTGACTTACTAACTTATTTTTTCTTTTTTCTTCTACAGCTCTCCTGACTCCTACAACCTACTTAACATATTTCATACTGAACACTCTCTTCGAGTCCCTTCTAACATTTAACTTTCCTCTAACACTTTTCTAATAATTCACTTTTCTTCTTTTTTTTAATAAGTTTTCCTTAGTGTACGGTTTTTTTGAGTCTTCTTTACATTATACTCATAACTCATCCCTTTCTTTTATCCTTCCTCTATAATAGAGTTCTTTTCGATTAATTAAAACTCTATTTATTTTTTAAATTCATTCATCGGTTCTTAAACCACCATTAAAAGATTTTTTTTTAATCTTTCTTTATATCTTTTCTTTTCTACAAGTTAGTTTGTCTAACTTGTTTCTTTCTATCGACTCCTGATTGGAGCGGATAACAACTCCATAAAAATAAGCCCATGTTAACTAATGACTCTAAAAGTCAATCTATCGACTCTAAAAGTCAACCTATCGACTCCTAAAAGTTGATTGGAGCGGATAACAACTCCATAAAAATAAGCCCATGTTAACTAATGACTCTAAAAGTCTAAATATCAACTAAAAGTTGATTAGGAGCGGATGACAAATCCGTTAAAAATAAGCCTTTGATAAAATCTTTCTATTTCATCTCATTTGTGGTTTTAGACGCGAGCGGATTACAACTCCTAAAATAAGCCTTAAAGTTATTGATTTATCAGGTTGAGTAGTGATCATTGAATGTGAATCCTACCTGACCTAACTTCGTAAGATATCGGCGTGTTTGAATGAGTTTTGTAAGTTTTGTGAATGCTGTATACTTTAACTTAGCAAAATTTTTGTTCTAGGCCAAAAACTTCTCGGGGTCGTTGGGGAAATATAGTGTTCATGCTATACTTACACCTTAATTCATGATTCCTAATACCTATTTATCATCCTCTTTATTTGTTTCTATGTTTACACTATTCATGCTTTACTTATTTTATTTGTTTATATGTCTACACTCAGCAAATCGATCTGAATACGATTTATTAACTTAAAAATAGCTGAAATAAAATATTAACTCAAATTTTCATGTTGTGACAAGCCAAATTGTCAACTGTCAGTTACTTTTCTGCTTAGTCTATGAATGGCTACTTTTGGGTTTATATAATTTAAATTATTTTTATCAATATGTCTAGCTATTTGATTTTATTCATTATTACGATTGTTTACTAAATAACTTAACTTAAAATTATATTTATAAAATTCTTTACGCACTCATGTGGCCAGCTACACGCACTCATGGATATGTCCTGGCCGACTACACTTGTCAGATGAGATGATGGCTAAACTAATATTTTGAAAAATGTTTGGAAAGGGAAGACGACTTTCATATAAAAACGGGCGTCCGAACCGCTGAGGACCCACACTCTGGAGTCCCACTCTGAAGCCAGTGCACTCTTGAAGCTACCCCCTCTGGAAAACTAGTCCACTCTGGAAACTAGTCCACTCTGAAGCCAACACTCTGGAAGACGGTCTACTCTTGGAGCCGATAAGAAAAACATCAAACCCAGGGGATCCAGCTAAAGATTCACCTGGGACCTCCACTTCCGAACATCGAAGGTCAACTACGTGCCTGACAGAACCATAAAACAAGGAGTGCGTGCCAGGCAGGGTCTTTTATATTAGCTGTACTTCCCAACTCTAATTTTCATTTAATAAATTGTAACAGATCGGCCCTTATCCTTTTCATTCTAACAGGATAAGCAGATACGTAAAACTTCCTACAATGTGTATTGTTATGATAGTGTTACAGACCAGCCTCGTATAGGCATACGGGTCTCTGCTTACCCACAAACTGTCGCGTCAAATCAGTAAGTAAGTTCTTTGGTCGCTGTTGAGTACAAGAAAGTGCACTCAGTACGGCCGCCATTAGAGAACGATACGCGGTATCGATACCGTGGATATGATGTGGTATCGATACCGTAGAGTGCGCCTGTTACGAGCCAGCACTCGGCTTTATCGGCCACACACAGCGCGGCCGCGGCCGGGACTAGTGGGTTATTGTGTCATGTGCTATTTGTTCTTCAATTAGACGAAAGAGACCTTTAACTCGTGACGTACTTCTTATACAGCAGCATCACTCGCGTGGAGGCCGAAAATTATCCCACAGGAACGGGATAAAAAGTATCCTATGCATATCTATGTTAATCCAGGTCATCATCTATCTGTGTGCTAATTCTCATCGAATTCCGTTCAGCGTTTTTGCCGTGATTGAGTAACAAACATAGAAACTTTCACATCCTACTAATATTATAAATGCGAAAGTTTGTGAGGATGGATGTGTGTGTATGTGTATGTTTGTTACCCTTTCACGAAAAAACTACTAGACGGATTTGGATGAAAGGAACACAGTTAGTTTATAACCTGGATTAACACATAGGCTACTTTTTATCCCGGTAGTACGTTCCCGCGGGATATTTTCCGACCTCCACGCGGGCGAAGCCGCTGGCAAAAGCTAGTTTATAATATTAGTAGGAGTCTTTGCGTTAAATGTAATAACCAATATACACCTAAAATATGCTGACCTTTCTGTATCATCAACTTGCTGACTAGCTATCTTGTTGCCAAAAGAGAATGAGTAGCTCATGAGCAATACAACCCTCATTCTACTGTTGTTCTTCTGCATAACTGTTCAGGGCCGCATGTGTGTCGGATGTAGTGACACACAACCAAACGCTATCACACGATATTTAGCTAAAGTCCTAGCAACACAGTCTTCTAAGCATATTGTTTACTGTACAGCTTACAGATTGTGTTGTTAGACAAACTGGCGGCGAAGTCTGGCCTTCAAGCGTCTGGGATTGGTGTAGTTTACATTAGATGGTCACTGCTAAACGCTCCCGTGGAGCCAATGTTATGAATAATAATAAATAACAAACTATCATCATTCAGCCGAAAAACAGCAACTGGTGATCCTTTTCAGGGTTGTGGAAGATGGAGGTCTCCCGACGCTGTCCGGTGCGCGGTTGTCACTCCAGAACTTATATCTTCCATCGGACATCCGCTCTGCGAGCAAATAGTAAAGCTTCATTATATAAATACTTTTTCCTTTAATAAACCACCAACTCACAAAAAATAGTAAAGTGAATAAATATCTTTAATTTCTGAAGTAGCTTTTTTTGGGAGGCGGTAGTTTTTTTGAGTTTTGGAAAAAGGTTTTTCATTTTCAGTTTTTAGTTGTGGTACCCACCCTACACATGGAAAACAGGTCTTATTGAAGCTGACTCAAAAACCACTCATAATTTGACTATAATCTGTCAAACAAAAAAGAATTAAGAACCTCCTTTTTAACCGACTTCAAAAAAAGGAGGAGGTTCTCAATTAGACTGCTTTTTTATGTTTGTCACCGCAGAACTTTCGACTGGGTGAACCGATTATGATGATTTTTTGTTTTTATTTGAAAGCTGGTGCTTATGTTGTGGTTCCATTTCAATTTGGTCCGTTCTGACAATGGCATCCATGAGAAAACCATATGAATCTTAAATTTTACCTGGCCAGTATTGGTATAGGAATTAGTGCGGGGTAGAAACTTTTTTCCAAAAAAAACAACAACCTGCTTCCTTAAAAATACTACAAAGCGAAAAATAACTTTAATTTCGGAAGTCGGTGGCAAAAAACTTAAATACAGATCCTAAGACACCGACTGCCGAAATTAAAGTTATTTTTCGCTTTGTAGTGTTTTTAAGGAACTCGATTGTTATTTTTTTTAAGTTAGTTAATAGGTACTATAAACTATTGGTGTTTGAATCAAAATAGAGCCAACATTCACTCGCACCTTTGTCGTATAAAAATTAAATGATTACATTCTAAACATGAAAAATTGTATGCTATAATATTGGACTATTTAGAATCACAGAAGAAATGTACAAATACATGGAGCCACGTGACTGTCACCAAGCCACACTTCCTTCCCTACTCGTTGTGCTTATTTAATGCGAGAACATGAAAGGAGATGCTCATGAAAACAAGAAGTACGTCGCTAACACAATATGCGTATGTGTTGCCAGTGTTGCCAGTATTGCCACAGCAGCCAAATTGGAAAATAATTGAACTAAACTAAATAACACGATAAAGTAAACCATTTTGTTTGATACACAGTGTAGTAGTTGGCGTTTGATGTAATTAACTACAGTTCACAAAGGAACCTCGCCGACCAACACACTATATTGCTCTTTTTCTACACTATAACAATGAACGTTTTCCCATTAATAATGGCAATTTTATTATTGATAAATACGTAATGGCTATTCTTCTACGTTATTGTGTAAATTACTTGCTCATTTTAATGATTAAACCACGAACAGGCAGAATTTAAACAAAATACAAAAAACAGTAAAACACAGTTGTAAATACAGTTTCCTGCTACCAACAGTTGCAGTGGCAGTTGGTAGCTCGTAGCAAAGTGTAGCTGAATCGTAGACCCTAACATCATTGTATATGCGAACCGTATCGTTAAATATTCGTGCAGTGTTAGTACACGCGCTCTCCAATCTAATGGGACGGATCTAGATAAACACTCATCCGAGCTCTACTACGGGACACTACAGTGGGACATTAGTACGGGCAATGGGATTATAGCGCGTATACACTTTTTGGCTCCAACCTTTTAAATGTTTTACCTTCCTTGAGTAATTCCCCTTTGTCGCATTTGTATCTTCTTTAAAACATTTATATGTATTTATTTGAAGCCTGCAGGTACATTGGCAATGTAGATTATGGGGGATGGTCGGCAGGGTGCGCCATTAACTTTAGGGACAGAATTTAAATGTTCAAAAGTTTAATATTTTTATGTCCATTATATATTTCCAACTGGATATTAAGTAGTAAATCTGGTTTATCTAAACATAAGTATTGTGGCCGACGTAATTTTAACAACGACACATTAACAAAATATGTTACGATGTTCACATTGCTCAACAGTACCATCATCATCATCTGCCTAACATTTTCCCAACTATAGGTATTGAGGTTGGCTTCCAATCCAACCGAATGCAGCTGAATATCAGTATGTCACATGGAGCGACTGCTTATCTGACCTCCACCACCTAGTTTCTGGTCATCAGTTCCTAAATGTAATTAATCATTGTACAATATGAGCTACATTATGTATATTGATCCATTATCTGTTCATAACATATTGTCATCATTTAGGTAGATGTAACGAAATACTATATTGTACTAATACAAGTTTATATAGCCTACAGTTTACTGCTAACTTTCATGTACCTCTTTTTCCATTTTCACCAAAAAATATGTAGAATACGACAAATAGAACAAAGCTTTTAAATAGGCAACATTGTTTATAATAAAAACAACATAAATAACGAGCACCCTTTGTTCACCTGCGCCGTGCCTCCGCCGCAGCTAACATCGCTAATGTTTGTCGCGTCCACACACTGCGCGCTGCAGCCTGCATTGTGTTCCGATTACTATACAAACACTACTCCCTGGATATGTAACACAAAGAGCATTAAATAACCATAATTAACGACACATAACAGGCTTTGTTTTTAAGGAATCGTTTTTTTTTTTTTCGGAAAGCACACCATTCTGTGTTTGTACCTTCGTTATTCAAGCAATTTCACAAGTTGATATTCGGTTCTGTTCCTAGTTCCACCAGATGCGACTGATAAACGCAGCATATCTTAGGTAGGAACAATTTAATTAGTCAGTCGCCGCCGCGTATTGTTGTATGCAGTGCTGCCCGGCGGACTCGTCGTGCGGTCGCCTGCACGGCTACACTCTAAACTGATCATAAAATTACAAACTCGACACAGTTCACTAAACTAACTACAAAATGCAACAGTGAGTGTAGTGAGTCTCCACTGACACACATTGTGGTCGCGGTGACCGCTCCCTGGCGGCCATGCAAGCTACTTAATTATCCCATAGATGTAGCTCAATTGGATTTACAAGCGGAACTGGCCCCAAGTCGCCGCTATTAAATGTGAAGCGCGCTGTGATCCGGTCCGGTGCGGTGCCGCGCGTCCGGCGGCACACATAATGTGGTCGCACTCGATCTCTAATCAGGCGAGTGATCCGGCTCAGTAGGTAGCTCAACTAATAATGCAATTGATCAACAGTTCCTGATTGACAAGTGAGCGTGTGCGCAGCTGCGGCGCGCGGCCACATTCTGCGTGGCCGAGTGTAGCCGGCGGCGGCGCCCAGCTAAGTGGCCGCGAGTAGCCGTAAGCTAGTTAAGCTATTACTAACAATACTCCCGCACACGTATATGTACCGCATCATTAAGTTAGTTGAAGCTTCTATCTAGGATCTTAACACACATTTGCGTATCTTTACTTTGAATCTCCGATATGAATATATCAGAAGTACCTAATTACGCTTAGAGTTAGCGCGTAGGTGAACGTGGGCTGAAAGAGTTTTCATGAAGTAAGTAACACTATAATAAAGTTTTCAAATAGTTACAAACTCGCTATTCACATAAGTTTTGCGTCCAAATCTGTTGGGACGGATACACAACGGAAGCGTTACTAATGAGTTTTACTTGTTTTATCTATTTACCTTCTTCAACTTAACTACAACTACTGTTGATGATAACTTACAGCCACGCGTCGTCGGTTGCAGACAAGTAAACTTACCGACGCTCCCTATGACGAGCTTCTGGCTCACAAATTCTGTTTTGTTATGAATGTATTATGCGTTATAATCGACTTCTATTCAAATTTCATTACAATACGTATAAAAACGCAGCAAAAAAATCTTCTTGTTTACGAATCAGTGGGAGACTATTAAATTAATTGAGCTCAGTAGGTGGCCACACCATGTTTCATACATAATATTATGATGCCGCTTATCAGATAATAGATAATATCATGTCAATTCCCAGTAAGCTCCTCGTGATCGTAGTAGATATTAAGCGGAGTAGTAATCCCGTGTAGTGGCTAATGTGCCGATAACAATTAGCGCGGTAATTAATGCGTAATAATGTAATTATGAAGCCATTCGTTATGGTACCGCCACCGCCCGCAGCCCCGCCACCACACGCCACCACCCGCCGCCGCCCACCACCACTCGCGTCCCACTGTGTCGGCTAAGCTTCTATTATCCCGAATTAGTAGCGCGTACTCATTTGTTGAACATATTAAATGGTTCTTTGATAGTTTCGTATTATTTGTATTTGTTTATTCATTTCAACTTATTCAGCCGAAGTACTTAGCAAAGTAGTAAGTAGGATTATGTATATGAATATAATGCCACTTGTGGTAGGTACTTTATGTTAATTTTACCAAATTCTAAAAGGCACACTGGACATAGGATGCATAGTTAGACATTTCTGTACAATCAAAACAATATACATTTATCCCTCAGCTATCTAATCGTATATTGTGACCTCGCGCATCCGTTTTACTAAACGATCATTGATAACCAACCACAACATTAAATCAGCTGCCAACACAGTTCCTATCACGTACGACATAGAGTACAAAATGACTAGTTTTCTGAATTGTAGGTAGGTTTGTGTGACTAAATAATTGTTTAATAGTGGGACATAAATCGTGGGCGCGCGAGTGAGCCCGCGCCGCCGCGCCGGCCGCTAGTTTATAGGGGCAGGCCACCGTGCACCGCCGCGACCTGCGGGCAACCCAGCGGTAAATTATAGTCGTTCTGCAGCTGCAGGACATAACACTAACACGAGTGCATCATAAAGTTCACAGTAGATCATCTATCGAGAGAGTATTTACTTCAGAAATGTAAGAGGCAGGTTGGCATTTTCCTAAAACAACAACAGAAAGTTGTATTTATTTACAACTAGCTTTTGCCCGCGGCTTCGCCCGCGTGGATGTCGGAAATTATCGCAAGAGGACGTACTACGCGGTCAATGTATTAAGAATGCATTAATCCAGGTTATATAGGTAATTACCCGCGACTTCGTCCGCGTGGTATTTTTAACAAAAAAGTTTTTCGTTCGTTATTTTGTTTCGTGAGATTTTTTTTTTCTAAAATAAAAGTAGCCTAAGTTACTCCTTCTTACATTAGCTATCAGCCAGTGAAAGTCCCGTCAAAATCGACCCAGCCACTTCAGAGATTAGCCGGAACAAACAGACAGACAGACAAAAATTGTAAAATATATTGTTTTGGTATATGAACCGTGTATACATCCATATACACTTAGTAAAAAGCGGTTATTATAATATTAAAAACAGACACTCCAATTTTATTTATTTGTCTAGATTCAGCCATTACCTTTGTAGAAAAATTTAAGTGAAAATTGAGAAGTGCTGTTTATTTAACTAAAATATGTACTACCGACTAAATTACAAAACTTCTGGGGAATACATTAAACAAAACAAAACAAGGAAACGAACAAAGTCGCTGAACGTTCCCACTTGCCAGCCAATCACACACACGCAATCAATGAATGAGTTAACATCTAATGAATAAGGCAACAACTCAATAAGACTACGACTTTGTTCTCCGTGAACACAGTGAGTAGCCGTATTAACGCAGATAATCGCGCATAATCACGTTGAGTCACATGTCCACGAACACAGTCCTACTGAGACAAGCATTCATAATGTATAAGATTGGAACTGGAGAAAACCCTGTTACATTCGCTCAGGGGTTTTATTTGAGCAGTGCGTTTTCTGTTACACAGTCACTAACGTTTCGCTGCTTTCCTCGTATGAAAGAATACATCGTGAATAATCCGCGGTACATTACTAACTTACCTCTCCACACTTGTAAGGTTATATGATAATTAATATTTAAGGATCATAATTATTAGCTCAGAACCATCCGCCTCAGCTTAATTGTGACACACTAGACCTCGTACTTAATTTATGTAAGTTTGTTATCCACAGGTTCCAACCCGGTTCTAAATTCGCCGTCGTCGGCTTGACTCTACGTACAGCTGCAAGTCGTAGCGGCTCTACGCCCGCTACGAAATGCGTAGGCTGTGGCGTAGCACTTGTAGCCACTTACTGAACGCCTCATAGTTGAATTACTGAAACTGGCGTTTCTTGCCCGTTATTCTTCATACGTACTACTCTTTGGAACAGTTAACTAGTTTAAACCTACCGACAGACTTTTAGATAATTCTAAAATGCCTGTAAATGATTTAATTGAAATATAAGACGCCTTGAGATCATCCCTTAATAAGTTATAAAACTTTTATTATTTAAATAAACATATATGCATAAACTCACGCCTTTTTCCCATGGGTTAGGCAGAAACTATAGAAACCTACTTGCTAAGATCCGTAAATACTCCTTTTGCATCGTTTTAGTTCATACATCTGTTCATAGCCCTTCTGAAGAACTATTAAAATATACTTCAATAATAAAGGCTTCCAACTGTCTTGACTATCGTAATATCGACTTAGACACCACTTAATACTTTAGCTTGCGTTACATACATAGTGGGGTGCCCAAAATCGGACGGGGAGGAAGCATTGTTCACGAGACGATATATTGCACGACCTCTCCAGCGACGATATATTCCATCCGCTGTCGATATTATGACCGATATAACTAATCACTTATGATATTGCACACATACAGCGAATTATAACTAGCGATATGTTGAGAGCAGAGCATGTTCAGTGTTTACACACTTTGTATGAAAAACTAAGCAAATGCATTACAACAGCATTGTACTGTAAACACATTACGCAGATTTGTGATCATAAGTACAACTTCCTGCATCTTGCTGCAGCAATTTTGAAAGGATAAAGTGTAAACAAGCAAACAGCTCGCTTTAAAAATATAAATAAACAGATTTTGAACAAAGTGTGTAGCACGTTTAAATTAAAAATACATAAACCAAGTAAACACAGTAATAACAGTTGTTGTTCTGTTTATGTATTTTAATGTTTCACTGTAATGGTTGTGGACTATTAATTTTATCTCATGCATAGTATTCGCGGAAACTATGAAATGTATTTGTTTGCATGAGGTCAGTTAATTTGGTTATCTTCAATGAAATCTGTTGCTCAAATTACTGGCACAGTTTACTGTCAAGCGTTGTTCATTCAGAAAGTGAATGCTAGTTGCCTGCTGCAAAGCATAATCAAAATCAAAATCAAAAGTCATTTATTCAAACTAGGCTGAGAGTCAGCACTTTTTGAACGTCAAAGCTACATAAGACAGTCCCCCCAAAACGCCCGCCCTTCACACTTCCTAGTGCTTTAGCTGGGAAGAAGACGTGGCGGAACAAACTCCCCAGCAGCACAGCTGTCTGTTAAGTTAGAAGAACTTGATTCTATACAATATTGTGTAAGTAATTAATATTATAAAACAAAACATACATTATTCGCCATATGTCAGCTAGCACACGCCAATATACCAACAAAACATTGAAAACTAAACTCAAGCTGAAATAAATAATAAAACAAAATCGTAATCAGAACTTAACACCTAAATAAAGCCTCCAGGCATAATGGGCGTGCCCGCTTACACATTCAACGATGCAAAATGATACATATACATACATTCATGCATATAGCTAAGTTGAAGTTACAATAGTTAAACTATGACCTCCGGAGTAAAATAAAATAACAGTTAATACAAATAACAATAACAAAAACCATGGTCAGCAAGACGACCAGTCACCACAAGCAGCACCCGTTCACGAGCATAACGCAAAGGTCAGCCATTACCTACCGGTGGTAACCCGACCCCCGAAGCTACCGCAAGCAGTGACATCTAAGGATCGGTTCACATCTGACGGAAGATGCTTCGCGTATCATCGGTCGCGTAACGCCAGAACAGACATTCAATTCAATATAAGAAAACATTCAACTTTTCACACTTAACCGATGATGCGTTATTGCGTCGAGCGTACAGCGTCTGTTCCGTTTCCGTCAATGCACTGTCGGCCGACGTAAAGGGCGGCACCGTCGTGCCGCGAGTATATTGACTGATGCATTCAGACTAGACTTAACATCTGCGGAGATATTTGTGTACTGACCGTTCGAAGTTTTCTTGCATTGAAAATGTTTGATACAGAACGATTTATCACGGAAATGCAAAATTACGCCCGACGCATCTTCCGTCAGATATGAAAACACACTATTTGACCGAATAGACGCGACCGATGATACGCTCGACGCATCTTCCGTCAGATGTGAACCGACCCTGGGAGCATGACGAACTTGCTGCCGGTTGGTCAGGCAAGAATATTATGAACAGCTGACGAGGTCGCTAGCTCACTACATGTTGCAATACAACTCATTTAAAATCATTGTAATGAGTAGATTATGTCCACAATAAATGAAATTAAAAGAAAATAAAAATATATAAATTAACAAAATCAGTTAAATAAAAAATAAACAATTATATGAACTACCCATATAAACTGTCAGTAGGAAAACTAATTCTGGATTGAAAGAACATAAACATTGTCTTGAGTTAATCAGAGCGACCAACTATTCTTATCGTTTAAGTAGTCGTTGATAGAATAGTATGCCTTTGAACAAAGGTTGGATTTTACTTTAGCTTTAAACTCATTAAACTGCAAATCTAGCAAAGCAGAGGGAAGCTTGTTATAAAAGGTAATACCAAGACCAACAAAAGAATTATGAACCTTATGAAGCCGGTGAAAGGGCATAAGTACCTATGTAAAGGAACTGGCGATGCTGAACGTCATGAGCCGGTGTGTCCCGTGCATATAAGTGTTGGATGTCATGAACTGGTGTTTCCCGTGCTTGTCGATGTTGGATGTCATGAGCCGGTGTGTCCCGTGCCTGTCGATGTTGGATGTCATGAGCCGGTGTGTCCCGTGCCTGTCGATGCTGGATGTCACGAGCCGGTGTGTCCCGTGCCTGTAAGTGTTGGATGTCATGAGCCGGTGTGTCCCGTGCCTGTCGATGCTGATAAATGATAAATGACTTTATTTTTGCAAGTAGGTTTGTACAAACACTTTTACACGTCAATCATTTTTTTTTAAACTAGATGAGTTCGGCATTTCCTATCTGACTACTCTGAGAAGAAACGCCGAAACAAACTCAGAGGTCACAGTCTCTTTTAAAGTCCAGACATAATCTTGATTAGATCATGTGAAGACCATGCGGATTGGTGTCTGAAGTGGTCTTTTAACGAAAGAACACACAGCTTGAGTGGACCTGTCCAATCAGTGCACGCATTTGTCAGTAATCATGCAGCCCCACTCAGAACTTAAGGAGGTCTATGATTCGACGAACAATACCAAAGAAAGGACATTTGTGAAGGTCGCACAAATTACTCAAACTGCCAGACAATGTCTGGATGGCGTTTATTGCAGCGTACTTACAGTTTTGCAATTCATGAGGTTGCCGTAACCCTACCACCATCCTGTGAGGTTTGTCTTGACAATTTATTAATACATTGCCATACTGGGATATTTGTGGTTTCAAACCTATTTCAGTGTAGTTTATGAATCAGGAAATTAATTATTTTTCCATAATCTAGAGTAGAAACTGACGCTGTTTCGTAATAAAATCTACAAAAAAAAACCACGGTTATAAGAACTTCATATTTTTATTAAATGACCTGCTAATCTTCAGCTAATAGAGAAGTATGAAAGAATATGTTGTGCTCACCTCAAATAAATTGGGGTAAGGGCAGGACAATGGTGATGGCCTGATAGTCTTCGATTCTATTCAACCAAATACTCCTTTGCAAGCATTTGATTCCCACGCAAAAATTTATGAAATTTTTCGGTGTTCTCCCTGAATCTGCAAAATTTTGTGTTTATAATAATAATATAATATAATATAATAAAACATTTATTGTCAGGTTACAATGACCCATAGATATATACCTTACAAACTAACATACATAAGTATAATACAAAACTTGTGTTAATAATTAAATCTTAAACTATGTTAGCAACACTTCACTTCACTAGCTTGTCCGTGAGCTGTCCTGTGGTACTTGTCCGCGGAAGCGACGGAACACCACGTCCTGTGGCCAAAAGTCTTCGTCCATGACAACAGGCAGATAACAATTCGGTACACGCACCACAAACGCCTTGAAGTTGACGTTGCGGTGTGACTCCAGTAACTGTACCCTCGGCATGTACTTCGTCTTCTGGCGTACGTACTCCACAATATCTTCCGCCTTAGTGGTGTAGTGTAGGCGGGAAATGTACACGGGAGTGTTGGGCTTAGCAGCGCGCAAGCTGACCTCGGGCTTCGCAGCAGCTTTCCCGCAGCGGTTCTTGTTGGCTCTCAAACGGTGCTTCCTCCTTTGCACCGTCACGAAACCCTCATCATCTGACTTAGGTTTAGGAGCGCCTGGGGCACTCGCAGAGACGCTAGTGAAATCCTTTTGTGAGGATTTCATCAGAGCTGCAGACACTGGTAGCGGTCCGGGGCGAGGGGCGCGGGCGGCGCTGCGTGGAGGAGCCGTGCAGACGGGCGCAGAGCTGCGAGTTACGCGGGCAGGGCGTTCTGCAAGCTCAGCAAACGACGGTTGCGCTGGCGACGAAACTGCTGACGCGGAAATAGGCGGCGATACATCGAGGCCGGCACCGCGACACATGTTTACGTTAGACGCATCGACTGATGACCTAGATACCGTCACACTATTGCGCAACTCACTGAATTCTTTGCGCAAATCGGCAACAGTGTTCTGGGATGCATCTAACTTCGCCAGAACATCCGCGAGGCGGGCCTTCAGAAAGACGATGTCCTTCAGAAGACTAGTTACATCGACGTGGTCGAAAGTGACAGGAGGAAGCTTGTGTAGCTCCTTCGCCACAAACGTTGGCACGTCGTCCGGGTCGGTCTCCTTGAACAGCGTGATAATGTCTTGCAGGCTTCTCTTAGTCCCGTCACGCCGGCGGGACACCATCTGGTCGCGCTTGTTCAGCACATTGAATAACAATAGCTTGGCAGCAGCTATGTCCTCTTCGCTGAAGTTCGTTGCGCAGATTTGGACAGCGGACACCTCGTCCATCACATCCAACTTCTGCTGCAGGAACGCCAGCAGCTCATTCGCCACTAGTTCACTACTCATGGCGAGAAAATTACGTGCGACAGCTTGCGCCGCGCTAGTCAATACACAGAATATGCAAACACGTCCGCATCGGAACGCGGTGTAGGCAAGACTGGGTGAAGGTTTATAGTCTGGCAACACTATTAGCATCAGTGTTGCCAGATGAACACTGATACTAACAGTGGGCTTCACAGGCCTATTCATTATACATTCAGCATCATTTAAATGAAGTCTCCGCCTCTGCTATCCTCCTCACCAAATATTATATTTTATTATTGTAACACCCGAGCTGATTCCTATGGACGTATTTAAAATACCTTTGTTTTCGTGAATATTAATGATTTTGATACATAAAGGCGTTTTCTGCTCTCTTGGTACGCTTGTTCTAGAGGTCTGTAACGAAGGCATAGCGGTTGTGTCCCCTTTGAGTGGCAACACCGACGATACTGACGGAAGTCGTAAACTTATCATAAATTAAATATTATTTGAGTAGCATTTCCTCGCGCCGTACCGCACCGCTCCGCACCGCGCGCCGCCGGTCGAACGTTAGACATACATGTTTACATTTATGACCCATTACGTTTATAGCGACATCAACAAATTGGTGATGAACGTAAAATATGTTAACTGATCTACTTACGTTATTGATAACTGACAATTTATGTTCGTATCGAAAATCCTGCAACGATGACGCATTGTGAATTAAGTTTAGCTAAAACAATTACAATTAAATATCTACCACCTCTGAAAATAAGCAACATGACCTCTGATGAAAAATCTTTTAACCTTTGCATTAGATCCAGACCTTCAGAGAGACTTTCTCCCCCACACTGAGTAGCCTTCCACACGATTGTATTGACAAACACGCGTGTATACGTAGTGACACTTTCTCTGCAAACTTACTGCTACGACATAAAAGCGCTGTTACCTTGTGCATGCGGTTGAGTGTACGGTGTAATCCAAGCTTAACTCCTGACAGCGGTCAGGCGACAGCGGCGCGCGGCGCGCGGCGCCGGCCACTGATAGCGACTGATAACGTCACGCCGGACAAATGGCGCGCCGCTTACGTTAACTAGCAAGAACTGGCGACCAGCTCACTGACATCGATTAATTATTAATGTCGATACGAGTTTTTTATTACTAACTAGCTTTTACCCGCGGGTTCACCCGCGTAGAGGTCGGAAATTATCTCCCCGGAAAGTACCATCGGAATAAAATGTATCCTGTGTTCTACCTAACCTGGCTCATGATCTTCCTGTGTGACAAACTATCATCGGAATCCGATCAGCTGTCAAGCCCTGAATAGGTAACCGACAGACAGAGTTACTTTTGTATTTTATTTATAGATCTGTATAAATGTAGATTTTTTTCCACAAACCCCATGGCTTACCTTACGCGGTAATATAATCTGTGCATCGCTTCCTTCACTTCCAGAAAGAATTAGATCAGCCGAACCACCGACAAGATTAAACAAAAGAGGATCACAAAAACCATGAACATTGAATCGAGATAGCTTCAATGTCTCTATTATAGGATAACTTCCTGCTTCCAGACGCTGCACACGACCCATGGTGGACGCGCTGTAGTCAGAAGACAGAAGAACAACGACACCCTCCCATTTGAACATGATAATGGAGATAAACCAAAGCCCACGTGTCTCCGGCCCCTTCAGTACAGGTATAAAACTTAACAGATCAATAAGTAGATAAATACTTACTTTAGCAACTTGTTCCACTTTAAGGCGTCTTATCTAGTTTTAAAGACTATTTAGTAGCACGTAGGTACTTGCTTACTTGATCAGGTGATTCTCAGTAATGTACGATAGAACAGAAGATTATTGCATTTTTATCAGGTTAGGTTAACAATTAAAGCTGATAAAATTAAATAAGTATCTGTATCTCTATAACATAATTGTAGAGTGTACAATAATAAGGATAAATAATAATAATCTGGACTTTCTCAGTAGCAGCCTGGATTTTTGCCCACATGGCAATAAGCTCACCCCCTAGGTATCACATGGGACTTAAACATAACTTCTATTCAACAAAAATTATATTCTATTCTAAACCCTTCGGGGAAACAAGGCGTAACACGGGTAAACAGAAAACTAAAGTATGTACGAAAACTATTCTAAGTAACATAAAGATAAGATGGGAATATATTTGATTATTTACAGCTGATAACATTTCAGCGATAGAACTTATTACGACCGGCAGAGTTGATTTTAAGTAAGTTCCCGATCTATAGGCAGAGTGGGCGTTCAGTACTTCTGTGCCTGTGTATGCACTATCGCTACCTCGCCGCGCCCCGTCGCACCGCGCCGCGCTTCCCCGCGCTGATTTTTCAATATCCGGCACGTTTGAGTCCGCCAGCGCCGCGCGCCGGGCGTCTCACCTCGGCACAAAATACTTCCACTTCAGTATGCTTATCGAGTTGAAACATCGTCACGGATATTCCTATATTTAAAAAATTCATTCGCTGTTCGATGAAGCAAACTTCTACGTGCTGATTTTTTAATAAGTTTGAAATGTCAGCGGAAAATCAAATGTCAGAGGAGAATCAAATGTCAGCGGAGAATCAAATGTCAGAGGAGAATCAAATATCAGAGGAGAATCAAATGTCAGCGGAGAATCAAATGTCAGAGGAGAATCAAATGTCAGAGGAGAATCAAATGTCAGCGGAGAATCAAATGTCAGCGGAGAATCAAATGTCAGAGGAGAATCAAATGTCAGAGGAGAATCAAATGTCAGAGGAGAATCAAATGTCAGCGGAGAATCAAATGTCAGCGGAGAATCAAATGTCAGAGGAGAATCAAATGTCAGCGGAGAATCAAATGTCAGCGGAGAATCAAATGTCAGAGGAGAATCAAATCAAATCAAAATATTTTTATTTCACATAAACTTACATGGGCACTTATGAAACTTCAGAAGCTAAGTGCAACTTGAACTAGAACTTTCGATTACTAATTTGTTTTTCGTCATTTTTCTCAAAAAGCAGCTTATTAAAACCTAACTAGGCTAGTAGGTATATTAGAAAACCCTTTCTTTTTAATAGGACCAGACCTGTGTCAATATGGGAGGCTCAGTGGCGACATTATTGGCTATTTATTTGTATGGTTCCGCGGCTCGGCTCTAGCCTGCGACTGGGTAAGACGCGGGAATCCTCTCACAAAATGTACAATGAATGTAAATAACAAAATCCGAACCCTTTTTAACCGACGCGTCGGTTAAAAAGGGTTCGGATTTTGTCGACGTCCAAAAGTAGGAGGTTCTCAATTTGACTGCACTTTTTTGTATACAGGGTATTCAGTAATTAAGGGATCACCTTGAAATGAGTCATGGCCATTCAGACAAAAAAAAAAATTGAAGTAGTCCCAAAGATATGTTTTTAGGGTTCCGTTGCCAAATGGCAAAAAATTGAACCCTTATAGATTCGTCATGTCTGTCTGTCTGTCTGTCCGTCCGTATGTCACAGCCACTTTTCTCCGAAACTATAAGAGCTATGCTGTTGAAACTTGGTAAGTAGATGTATTCTGTGAACGCATTAAGATTTTTACACTAAAATAGAAAAAAACAATACATTTTAGGGTTCCCCATACTTAGAACTGAAACTCAATTTTTTTTATTTTCATCATACCCATACGTGTGGGGTATCTATGAATAGGTCCTCGAAAATGGTATTGAGGTTTGTAATATCATTTTTTTCTAAACTGAATAGTTCGCGCGAGAGACACTTCCAAAGTGGTAAAATGTGTCCCGCCCCCCCCCGTAACTTCTAAAATAAGAGACTGATAAAACTAAAAAAAATATATGATGTACATAACCATGTAAACTTCCACCGAAAATTGGTTTGAACGAGATCTAGTAAGTAGTTTTTGTTTAAATACGTCATAAATCGTAAACAGCAATTTACCTTTCATTCAATCAACTCAAATATAAAAATTAAAAAAAAACATTTTTTTGTAATAGTAATCGATGTTTTTAGAAACCTTATTTTACATTATTTAACACCACACCCACAAATTAATTAAATCCATCGTTTTTTTATTTCTATAGTAATCTACGTTAACTGAGCTGATACATAAGCAATAATAATATGACGGGTTTTATAAAAACAACTTGAGTTATGGTTCTAGTGAAATATTTGTAAAAAAATATTGATTTAGACAACGTTTATGCATCTGAAACATAATAAATCTATCGGTGTATGAAGTGACCAGCAGTTTTAAAATAATATGACTGTGCTTGACGATTTCAATGCGGTATTATTAATTATTATATCTAATGTAAATAGTATATTATTGCCATTCGTTTTAAAAGTAGTGGACAGAAGGACATTTGCAATACAGGAATATGTAGATTAAAAAAAAACAACGTTTATAATAACATAACATCACGCCTTGTTTCCCCGAAGGGTTGGACAGAGGTGTACTTATAGTACACCTACATTTCGCCTGTTATGTTTAAATCCCATGTAATAGGGGGCGAGCCTATTGCCATCAACCGGGCACAAATCCAGATTCCGGGCTGCTACTGGGAAATTCCAGATAGAAAAACCCAATAACACTGTGCCCGACCTGCTGAGCATGAGATTCTGGGTTCGATTCCCAGGTCGGGCACAGAACGTTTATAAATTACATTAAAAACACTGTATTGTTATAAAATAGGGAACCCTTGGTCTCAAACAATTTATTGAATACCTAATATATTTAACCTCAAAGTAGAAAATTATGGATGGGTACCCAAATGCATCTAATCATCATTAGGTACTTAATAATCTTAAACTATAAACTGACTTGTAGGTATTACAGGGTAAGGAAAATAATACGTAACACATTGTATCGTTTAAAGGTACACCACACACCTCATTTATTTCTAATAGGCACACCTGTAAATAGAATTGACTCTAGTTGCCCATTCCAAAGAGTAATCGCGGTTGGTGAACAACGGGCAAGAAACGCCATCGCTACTCTTTTAACGATGTTTTACAATATTATAAGCACTTAATATCTATCTATATCTATACTTATAATAAAATTGTAGAGAGGTCAATTCTGTACATTGAATATACATTCAAAATTAATATTGTAGGATGAATGGTGATCGATACTGATGCCAAAAATACAATCAGTAATTTTTTTGTCTGTCTGTCTGTCTGTCCGTCTGTCTGTATGTGCACGCATGGTTCAAAAACTACTGAGGGGATTTTAAACAAACTTAGTACGATTATAGTCCATACTCCTGGGCAGGTTATAGGCTATATAACATAACGCTAAGACACATAGGAGCTGAGCAGTGAAGATAAATTGGAAACAAGTCGGATAAAAATGCGATCATACACCAAAAGTGTGTATTACAAAGATGATGGTCTTGAAAAGATCTACAAAAAAGTCCTCAATAATATATCTATCCTACTAAATTCGGAATACAGTTAGTTTATAACCTGGATTAACACATAGAGTACTTTTTATCCCGGTAGTATGTTCCCGCGGGATATTTTCCGACCTCCACGCGGGCGAAGCCGCTGGCAAAAGCTAGTTTAAGAATATTATAGTAACAAGACTTACACGAAGTGGAGTCACCAATGTACCCTACATTCTGACCACTCATAACACGTCCGTCTTCGATGCTGGCCCCGAGCAAATAGGCCGAGTGCAACCCCGTGTTCTCAACGTGTTGATTTCGCTACGTCCCCGTAAGGGGGCGCGGCGGGCGGCGCCGGAGCGTAGCTCCCCGGCCGCGGAGTTGTTCTCAACCGTGTTGTCTCGGAACCTCGTTATTTCAAACTAGTGTTGCCAGTATTATCAATCAAAAGTCCCAATGATCGACAAATAAACTAAGGGGCCGTTCAAGTATTACGTAAGCACTATAGGGGGGCGGGGGGGTCTTTGATTTGCTTATTTTTGATGACATGGGGGGTAGGGTAGTCTAGATGGTGATTACGTAAGCAGTAGTTATTCACTTTTTACACTTATGGCAACCGACACATTGTGTGAAAATGAAACGCATTTTCAGGGATTCCCACAAATAATGTAGACGTTTAGGCTTAGAACCGAGTAGGGAAATTACCTACCGCGCTCTATTCATCATTCTCCCGCCCATTCATTCAATTCAATTTATTTGCCGTCGGCGCAACATGTCTTTTTCTTCCACACTTCTATATTAGTCGTCATTTCAGTAGTCACTCCCTTTCTATCCATATCATAATTCACACAGTTCATCCAGCGTTTCTATGGTCTCCTCTTAAGGTCCTCTATCTTAAAGCCATTGACATTCATACTCAATATTTTCCTCACGACATTTTTCTCTCCTCCGTATCACGTGACCATACCATGACAAGCGATTCCCACACAATTTTTTAATTATTGGTGTCACTTTCAGACTCCATCGTATGTTTGTCCTCATTTCTTATTGTATCCATTCGTGTAATACCACACATCCCTCTTAACATTCTCATCTTTTTTTTTTTTTTCAGGATGGGAAATCATCAAATGACTTCTCCCGCTCTGGGCGGAGCGGGAGGGCGTGTCAGACTTTTACTGACTAAAACCCACCCGTGTTCCATCAGTTGCCCATGTGCCAGGGTCACGGTATCTCTTTCGAACAATCACGCGACCCCGGCAGGCATCGGTCCTAGTAGACCCCTACACTAACATTCTCATCTCAGCTGCATGCAATTGCCTTTCATTCATCCCTTTTAAGGCCCAACATTCTGACCCTTACAAGACAGCAGGTCTGACCATGGTTTTATATATCATCCCCTTAAGTTTAAGGGGGATGTGGGAGTCGCAGATTGTTCCTGTGACCTGCCGCCATTTCATCCACCCAGTGTTTATTCTGTGCTTAACCGTCCGATCTACTTCGCCATCGATTTGCACGAGTGAACCCAGATACCGAAAGTCGGAGCAGACCGAGAGAAGCACACCATCAAGCGCTATGGTTCCAGAGCTGGAGAGACCGCCGAATTCGCAAAACATATATACGGTTTTGGTTCTGTTGATTTTCAAGCCAACATTCTCCAGCTTCTGTTGCCACTTCTCCAATCTGCTCTGGATCTCGGATACATCTTCACCGACAAGAACAATGTCATCGGCAAACAGCATGCACCAGGGTGCCTCTTCCTGTATGTCCGACGTCAGAGCGTCCATGATCAACAGGAAGAGGTAAGGACTTAGAGCCGATCCTTGGTGCAAGCCTACAGCCACATTGAACTTGTCGGTATTGCCAGCCGCCGACCGGACGTAGGTACTAGATTGACAGTACATAGCACGAATTAACTCTACATACTTCCCAGGCAACCCTTTCTCTTTCAGAGCCCACCACATCACATCCCGAGGTACCCTATCATACGCTTTCTCCAGATCAATGAACATCATGTGCAAGTCTTTGTGTGCACGTCTGTACTTCTCGCACAATTACCGGAGTGCAAAAGTGCCGTCCATTGTTCCTCGCCCTGGCATAAACTCAATCTGATTCGGGGTAATCTCACTCTCCTCTCGCAGTCTTTTCTCTATTACTTTCTCCAATACCTTCATACTATGTGACATGAGCTTTATCCCTCGATAGTTGTTGCAGTCTTGTACATCACCTTTATTCTTAAAGATGGGCACTAGCGAACTATTGCACCATTCTTGTGGGATCCCTCCTTCATGCAACAACTTATTGAAGAATTATGTCAGCCACGTACATCCATCTTCTTTTAAACACTTCCATACTTCTACGGGTTTTACGGGTATATTTTTTATTACCGCGCTCTATTCACTTGACAAATTTCTTCCGTCAACCTTTTGTTTCGTTTCGTTAATATTGACGATTTGACGTATTTTAAATCTTATGTCTTTAAACGAGCAATTCTTGTATACTAGTGGTCGCCCAGAGGTCGAAACTCGACCATTATTCGTTAATATATACAAATATTAGTTTTCAGCACTATTTCTCCAAATAAACTTTAAATGTGCCAAATTTCATACACCGCCGTTCGCACAATGTTTGTACAACGATGTGCAAAGTTTTTGCTTCACGTATTAATACATTATTTCAAAATATTACATAAATGATTACAGTTTTGATAGGTGACAGAACAGCATTTACTTCATGTTGTCTTATTTATTACTTTTGGTTATACTTGACATATTCAGCAAGACTATAGACACAAAATATTAAAGACAGATATTCTCGATTGGACCACGGATTTCGACAATAAACTTTCGTAATTTCGTAATCCATAATTATATTTGACATTCATTACGGCTATAGACAAATAATACCAAAAACAAATATATACTCGATTTGTGCATGTGTGTATTAAATACACGGTAATCAATAGTAGTGTGTGTAACGTGTTATTTATTGAAAATAATGTATTTATCCGCATAATTAAAAAAAAAATTAGCATTCGTCACTTCTTCTCTGTATAAACTATAAGTGTGCGAAATTTCATACTCCTCCGTCAGCCCAATTTTCGTAAAAAGGGATCCAAAGTTTTCGCTTCACGTATTAATATATAGATATGTATATATATATAATCTGAATCTCGGAAACGGCACCAACAATTTTCATGAAATTTAGTATACAGGGGGTTTCGGGGGCAATAAATCGATCTAGCTAGGATTCATTTTTATAAAATGTCGTTTTATCCGTGTTTTCAATGACCAACTTTATCGATAATCAACTTGAACATAAACTTAATATTTTAAACACAATTTACCAAAAAATACCGAGCAAAGCTCGGTCATCCAGATATTGAATATTATATGCGTTAAAGTATCCTATCCTAAATCTATTTTTTTTTCTAGAATTATAACTGCTGCTCATGAATCAATAAAAAAAACAGAGTACATTAAAAGAAAAATGCATATAACAATGTTTACGTAAGCATGGGGAGGGGGGGTAAGAGCTTTGCTTACTTTTGATGACAAGGGGGATGGGGGAGTAAAAAATTGTAATAAATGTGCTTACGTAATACTTGAACGGCCCCTAATACAATTTAGTATATTATTTTAAAATCTAACAGTATTATTTTTAAATCACACTGTTTTCATTAGTTCTACTGTGACCCATTTGAAGGTTATCCATTAATTACCGGACACCCTGTATATGTTACGCGTAATCTCCGGCAATTGTGGATCCATTTCGAAAATTTAATGAATATGGTAGCCCTAGAGGTGATCCTATATAAATTGTATTGACTTTGCTTCGGTAGTTTTAGTATTAGCTTCAGTAATACGTCTTTTTCCATGAATTGATGATGTTATAATAACTTAATGTCTCTGTTATTCACATAACAAGTTGTGGTACTTATAGGAATTGATGTGGGTTGGGTTAAAACTGAAAAATAAAAAACTTTTTTATGAAATGAAAAAATAAATAAACGCACTAGTCGCCACTGCGATTTTCGAATGCTCCCATCGACTTCTCTGGGATGCCATCATCAGATCCTGGTTTCCTTATTATGGTACCACCCTTGGGATATCACCTTTCCAACAAAAGAAGAATCATCAAAATCGGTTCATAAACGACGAAGTTATCCGCGAACACACATAAAAAAATATATATATACGGTCGAATTGAGAAACCTCCTCCTTTTTTTGAAGTCGGTTAAAAAAGCATTCTTTAAAAAACGAACAAAGACATTAATTTCCAAAATTAAAATTATTTCTCACTACTTTGGTTTTTTTGCCTTTCACAAACAATATACCTACTTGAACGTGAATGTTCCTCGTGAACACCTAGCGCCATCTCTCGAATGCTAGTTGTACCACATTTCCTTTGAAGTTTACATTCAGTTGGGCGATTGTGCGAGTTTTCCTCAAAAATATAACTCTTTTGTCCCGATATGTTTCGATACGAAGCCTGACACAGTTAAGCTAAGTATAACAAACGTGATAACAAAAACTGAGTTGTTTCTCAAATGTTACCTTTTTGTGACGTGCCGTGTGATGTTCTAGGGGTTCATAATGTTAATATTGTGCAAAAAAAAAAAAACAATATAAGGAGCCAACATTGTTGTGTACACTCAGGTTTTTACCAAATAAGTACTTGTGTGCCTTTCTACACATCGAAGGAAACTTCCACATGGCTTCCTTCCCAAGAATCCTGTACCAAGATTAGGGAACCAAGTGTTCTTACCTAATTATGTGAATTAGTCTAAATTTGTGCTTATTTCAATAGTGCACAACTGTAGGTGCCTTCACTGTGTTGGGTTCAGGATAGTTCGGTTGTAGTTGTTATTGTCATTTATTATTAGTTCAAGATTCTAGATTCGAGACATTTATTTGTAGAAACATAAGTAAATATACTGTAACATAAAGCGTGCAGGTTACATAAACACTGTTTAGTCCCGATCTATTTGTTTATTATCTGTGCGCCTAACGGAATGCGCGTGTAACAGAGTGAGAACTGACTTGTCAATTTGACGTTGAGACTTGACAGGTCTTGTTAATTTGCCGCAAAAAAAAAACCCCGTCGCGCTATTGGGACCTCGCGACGCGTTTGTTGATATTAATCCTTTTAAATCGATCCGTTTGTGACAATTAGTCGTGATCCAATTGTATTAATTGTAATAACCCCTATCTTGACGTAATATTACGGGTTACGTTTGTTAAAACTGAAGTTCTTGTAAAGGGATGGCGGTCCAAATTGCGCGTCCGACCCTGTTGTAAAGTAATCCCTTAATCCCTGAGAACCGGTCGTTTTGTGGACAATCTGTCATGACCCGATGGTTAAGTGTTAGTGACGCTGTTGGGAACGAGTGATTTGAAGACCGCATGCTGTGATTGCCTCCAGCTTGTTGCAGCGGATTCCAACCTGAAGAATACTCGTAACGTCACAACACAATACATATACACTCACTTACATGCATAACTCCAGGTTGGCACCAGAGCAGTGTCCTTCAACCAACAGGTAAGTTCTTTTGTTGTATTGTAAGTGTTTGATTTGATTGTCTGCTCCGCGTACGGCGGACATACGCTAGCCACTCTTGTCTCCAGAGCCCCCCATCATAACTTCCACTGCGTAATTGAATTGAGGTTTGGCCTGGCAGCGTACAAACACAAAAAATAGATCCTTCATGTTTGGCCTATGTGACGTACAAATATTGGTACGTACAGACGCCACCAGGTCAAGCTACCCGAAACTGTCAATTTTTCCTAGTGAACCTTGAACCTAACGCTCTAGAAATAAAGTCGAATATCTATCAAAGAAATCTGACAGATTGTAGTAGCTTGATGTGTTGGCGTCTGTACAAACGCCAGCACTTGAAGCTACTCGTCATTTCAGCCGAAAGACGTCCACTACTGGACATAAGCCTCCCCCCGCTTGAAGCTACTACAATCTGTCAAAGAACAGTGGCGAACTCCCAAACAAATTTTTGTTGACATTTTTTTTTAGCGTCTGCCTATGAAAAATATGTAAAAGTATAGAGATTAAATTGCTGAACAGTTTTGTCTTCTGTTATACCTTTATAGGAAGTCAGGAATTTAAAATATTTGAGGTTGAAGTTTTAGAGGTTATGTCTCGTCAACAACAGACTTATCGAAAAAGAAATATAGAAATACCTACTTATTGCTCAAAATATCATTGATAGAAATGCATTTTAAGTATAAAATAAACTACGGACTACGTATTCAGAATATTAAGTCCAACCGACGTGCGTAGGTCTGCCACATGGTCCACGTAAGTAAGTAGGCAGGTACTTACCTACTTAATTATATGTTCAGAAGAATATTTTTTTAATAATCTTAGTCAACTATCTTTAGAGCAGTTAGTTATAGATATAGTATGATTCATTACATGGTAAGGGTAGGACATTAGTAGGAAGGTATAGAAAAATGAAACAACTTGTTTTTAAAATATTTATTCCTCATCTTCTCTAACCACAATGTAATCAAGAAAACCTGCGGGTGCTGTGATATTATGGTTGATGTCTGGCCCATCCTAGATATCATACTACAGTCATTGTATGAGCGTGTTATATTAAGCAGTATATAACTATAAGTGTATATGTATGTACTAATTATGTATAGGGAAGGGTTTCAATAAATAAAGCACAGAAAGACAAGACTAGACCTTTATTTCAATTAGGCTTGTCAGCAATTAATCAGAAAGCTAGTCGTCCGTTCCAAACTAGGTCATCATGGAGAAGAAGGACAAGAAACTCCATGGAAACAGTATTGAAGTATTATATCAACACATTTCTTACACTACCATACATTATCATTATCTTAAATACATTAATTCTATCTCTTGGACCATTGTCCAAGAGAACTCAGAATAATATCAATATAATCAAAATATAACAATAATATCTAGGAAAAGAATATGAATATTCCATTTATAGGATTTAAAACATTTGCAATATTGGCAACACTATAAACAGTACAACAACAATGTCATAATAGGCAATAATTACGATATAATAATATCAATTACTTAACTTACGTGACCTCTGGTCGATCCTTCCACACAACAACAGCACTAGAACTAGCCAACTGAACATCTGCCAAGCAACTGACAGTTTCACTGTGGCTCCGGCCTTTTATACCCGTTAACAAACAAGTATGATTCAAAAACTGACGGCTTGAGTCAAATCAGTGTTTGACTTATACAAAAATAAGTTTATAATAAAAATCATTTACTAATTCCATAATTCAATATTAGACACATAATAATTACATATATCAAGCGCAACATCCAACTCTCGAGTTAAGTGCCAATGCCAAATATCGGCGCATTTTATTGACACATAATGTGTTGCAGTTGACACACATGATGCGTGTAGGCCTTACACGGCTACTCATCGTGATGAACAAATCGATGCACACATAACAAAATCCAAGGTATCAGGCAGAATCGGAATCCAGTCACAGAAAAAAGTCGTCGTATAGGCAAACAATCAGAATCCTTAGGCAAGCACTAGTCACACAGGGAACCGTAAATCTCAAAGTCCATAAGCAGAAGCAGTCGATGAAGTAGAAAATCACGGAAAATCGATGGAAAACAAAATAACGAGACGCAGGCGAAGACAATGACAAGTTATCAGTGCCGGCCGAGTGACAATTGAAATGTCATGTTTTTTTTTTTGCGTTGTTGCCATACTCGAATTGCACTACGATGTCATATGTACGTATTAAAAAGTTATGACCGCTATAATCTTTAGCACAAGCAATCTTTTTTATTTTTACACTAGCTTCTGCCCGCGACTTCATCCGCGTCAAATTTTTGCTCCCTTGACCCTTCCCGTCGCATCGATTTGCCTGCTAGTTTTCGTCCATTTTTCGTTGCTACTCGTTCCTTTTGAGTTATAGTGAGTCAACCTTAAAAGATAGACATATGCTCACGCGGACTTTTTTTTAGAACTTTTTAAGAGGAACAATTCCGTCATACATTATTTTTGCGTTACTTTAACCGTTGACGCAGCGCACGCAACGGAAACTCTTAAAAGGAATAATTTTTCCCCGTTTTTGCAACATTTTTCATTACTCTCCCATTACTTACATTTTTCTCCCTTGATAAATACTACCCAACACAAAAAGAATTTTTCAATTCGGACCCGTAGTTCCTGAGATTAGCGCGTTCAATCAAACAAACAAACAAACAAACTCTTCAGCTTTATAATATTATAAGTAAAGATTTGTATTGTGATGCAGAAATATATTTCCTAAGTAAAGCCACAGCGTATATAACTTGACTAAGATTTATATTACATGGCAACATTAAAAGTATCGCTTAGCCAAAACTCATGAAGTCAAGCAAGAAAGAAAAATACTAAGCCATGATTATTTATTAGCATCAATAATCTAGTCAAATAAGCTCTTTATTATGATGTTTTTTTTTTCAGACTTTGGTAGTACTTATGTTTGATTTGATAAAACTTAGTAAATTATTTCGTCCGTATCTAGTAGGGTGACATACGTAGACGCTTAATAATTTCATCAACAATTCTCTCGCCGGTATCCTTTATTTAATAGATTTTCAACTTTATCGCTAAAGTGTTAGGTTCAATACTCAATACTCAATACTTTATTGCATTCCACAATGTATATGCTTAGGTGGTAAAACATTTTATTTAGAAACAATTGTGGACCCTGTCGGGCACAGCAAAGGAAAATACAGTAGGTAGAGAGGAGGACCTATTGATTATCTTATAATGTAACTTATTCTAAAATAGTAATTAAAAATAGATGAAATACATGCTTTGGACTTTTCTAAACTAATTTCAGGGATTTATCATTTAAAAATTCGTTGACGCTATAATAGCATTTACATAACCATAACATAGGTTCAAGATTGAATGGGAAAATTTTACAGTTTCGGGTACCTTGATTTGCCGGCGTCTGTACATATGGAGCTAAAACAAATATTCCACTACGTTTGCTAAGGGGCCATCCATAAATTACGTCACACGTTAAGGGGGAGGGAGGGGGTCGACGAAGTGTGTCATTGTGTGACAAGGGAGTGGGAGGGGTCCTAAATTTCTTACGTCACATTTCAAAATCAATTTTAATCTAAGTGTTAAGTAAAACACATATTCGTATGATAGCTATTGCCCCAGTGTCGAGGCATACTTGTTTAAGCGATCATGTGGCATTTGTGGTCTATATTTTGCATCATAAAGACCACTAATCAACACAAGCAAATACATAAGAAACAACAAGTTTTGCCCGTCGTCAAGATTCATCCTCAAAGAATTTCTGCTAGATGTGCCAGAGAAATTCTTTGTTTGGATGATGACGATGATGCTGTATGGTTCGATGAAAAAGATGTGGACACAACGAATATTCCGAACGAAGTGGCTGCTATGCCTACCATATGGACTCAAGATGGTTAAGTTTGATCTTTAATTCATATAATTAATCGTTTTTTGTTTTGTTAATTTCTTGTAGTGTTGTTGTTGTTTATAAAAAAAAAAATAAGTTTCGGAATTGCTGTTTTAATTCAATAATTATTTCTAGATGTAAAATTATAAAATTCTTAACGTCACACTAGGGAGGGGGGGGGGGGGGGTCTCACAAATGTGACCAGCTGTGACAAGGACGGGGGAGGGGGTCAAAAATCATGAAATTCGTGTGACGTAATTTATGGATGCCCCCTAATTGACTTTTTCCAGTAATGACTCATCAGGCTAAGAATTCTTTTTGGCGAATGCAATTCCATAAAGTAGTAACTTCTAACAAAAGTAAATGCGCTGTGAGCCGCATAGCTAGGAAGTGCCAATGTGACTTCTCCCTTAGTCCTGTTGGTGGGCTACAAATTGTGAACGTTCGGTGAGCGGCGAGTGTGGAATCAATCAGACGAGCGCCGCGGGACGCCTCCAATGTGACTGATTTATATCGCGCACTGTACGCTGTACCATCGACATATTGACACGCTGACAACGAACGCAACAAAATGGACTTTATAACACAGCGGATGAGTTATAGCTCCGCGTCGTGGGACCGGACATGCGAGACCATATATCTGATGCTACGAAAAATCTAATTACGATTTTGGGAGTCAAACTTTTGAACAACATTTAGCAGGTCAGCCACAACTTTTGAATCGAAAAAGAAAGCGATGGTGCAACATAGGTATACCTAATCAAGCGAACCCAAAGCCCATCTATCTACCTATATAAGTATTTACAGGTGATTTATTTGAAGAAAATAAATAGTAATAGATAAGAAATCACTATGTATCATTATATTTCAATCAACGTTAGGATTTAACACAATGCTGACTGAGAAGCAGTTTAATCCCATCCATATGCCATATTTCCATCCTATGGCATTAAGTCCGCCTATGTACATTTGTGTGCGTGAAGTATTAAATAAATAAAAAAATAATACAAAGTATTTAAGCTGATTCCTTTCAGACAAAGTTTATCGAGAACTGTTCCACCAAACGATCCCATGTTCTAGCGCAAAAATTAAACTGATCTCTTCGTGAAGTCTGAGCTCGGAGCTAATCTGAATATTAATCAAATCAAATCAAATCAAATCAATTTATTTCGGGCTACAAAGACCCATAACATAAATACCTTACAGACTAACATACATACAAATAAAATAAAACAATGTAAAACTATTATTGTACACGAAGTGACGGCGTCGTGTTGCGCTGCGTGGTGTCACGTAGCCTTCCGCGGAAACGCCGATACGACACCTTTCGGCCAAAACTCTGCCTTGAGGAAGGTCTCGATTTCAAGAGCTGGAACTCGCACCACGAATGACTTGAAGTTCGTGTTGTGGCGCGATTCCGACTTCTCGACCCTCAAAGTCCAGTTGGTTTTCAGTCGTACATACTCCACGATCTCCTCAACCTTCGTGGTGTAGTGTAGACGAGACACATAGAGCTGCGTCGTCGGTGTAGCTGGACGCAGCAGCATGTTGGGTCCTGCAAGCGCGGTTCCGCACTGGTTCCGACTAGGAGGCTTCCTCCTCTTCTTCCTCTCCACCTTCACGAAGCCATCCCTGTCACACGTGCGTGAAGCCGGGCCTAACTGCTTCGAACCCCTGTTATCAGGTTCATAGCAGCTCTTCTCATCCCCCTTCCTGGTTTGCGACACATTTATCCGTGGCGAAGGCGAGGAGACGAGCCACAGTTCGGTGGAGACGGCGGGACGGCTATGGTAGTCGCCTTCATTTATAAAACAGAAATATTAATTATCAATTTTTTTTTATTATTATTAACTGGAGTAGAATAGAGATAAACTTTATTCTACAAAAAGTAGTCGTTAATGGTTCTTCTTAAATTAATACTCTATTGTATTCTTTTGAAACTGAGTTCGTTGGGTGTCAACTGCCGCAAGACCGCACCGTTTTGCCAGAGTTCATCTAACTTGGATAACTCCGTTATTTTAGTAACTTTACCTTCAATCCCATAGTGCGGTTTAGTTGGCAAAGTAAAAACGCGGAAAATAAGATATTGCAAAGGCAAAATATTTCTTACAAAGTTTAGCTTTTCAGGGTTCCGTACCCAAGGGGTGCCAATGTCAACGGGCCTTTTAATAGGTGAGGCTCCGCTGTCGGTTTGGCACGAGACTATATCTATTGAGCCTTTATAATTACACTTGGCAGCGAAGTGTATATCTACAGCTATGACCACTGTAACAACAAATAATGAAAATACAATAAAGTTAAAAATTAAAGGGGATATAGGACATACTAGAAACGTGTTTTTTTATTTATTTATTAAAGTGTTGTCTGTTAATAAGTTATGTTAAATATTGTACGGCGGTAGGGAACCCATCGGCCACACGAAGGCCGCTTTTAATATGAAATCTACGTAGTTTATTTTTATCCTATATTTTGCAAAGAGACAGACGTTCGCTCAGTCGGCCACATTGAAAGCGAGCGCCTTTAAACAGTTGTCACAAGGGTCGACGTGAAGTGAGCAGTCCGCGCCCGGGATCCGTATCTAATGGAACCGCACATGACACACTTGATATCAATAGCGCCGACGACGTCTTGAAGTGGTGCACACTGCTCGCTGCCTTTTGAACTTTGAATTTCTTGAAAGGGTTTGTACGTATGTACTTACGTAACGTGACTATGGGACCTTGCAATAGACATAAACTTTAGTTAGCCATTCGTTGAAAATCAGTTTATCTCACTCAGGCAGTCGTATACATCTATACAAATGTTAGAAAGCTGAAGAGTTTGTTTGTTTGGTTGAACGCGAATCTCAGGAACTCCTGGTCAGAATTGAAAAAATCTTTATATGTTGGGTAGCCTATTTATTGAGGAAGGCTATAGACTATCACGCTACGATCAAAAGGAACGGAGCAGCAACGAAAAATGGACGAAAACTGGCAGGCAATTCGATGCGACAGGAAGTGTCAGGGCTGCAAAAATTTTACGCGGACGAAGTCGCGGGCAGAAGCTAGTATTATTATATATTCCCTGCTCCAAAGTTTTTCGGATTCAAATAAAAGCCGCAATAAAAAGTACCTAATTTTATGCCAACGTAGTTCAGTGTGAAAAGGGGACCCATTTATTAACTACTATGTAAAGCAGATGGCAGTGAGAAACATTTAAAAACACAGGGGATGTATCCTTTACGCATGCTGCTGTTTGTGCTTCTTATTTGGCTTAAAGTATTGACCTCGAGACCAATGGTACTTAAAAAACACAATAATTTACTTAAGTACATTTTAAAATGACTCAGCTTGTTAATGAGGCTCGTGCTGGTAGACAGTGGTGCTAAATGCTAAATTATTAATCAGTTTGATGTGCCTATTAACCTCAACACCCCAAAATTTGCTGTTGTATTGTTACGAGTTTACTGTTCCAATATACAATTATCTACCCACTGTTTACCTACCATTGCCATGATCGTCGAATTTAGGGACCACACTAGGAGTTCACAAAATGAAAATCCTAGAAATATGTTGTAAAACGAATCTAGGACTTAACAAATATATGGAACACTACAGTTCTTAACGTGTGGTCCCTCAGTTCTCACAGCCCATCAGCCAGATGTCAGAAAGGATCTTAAAAATAAAGATTTCCAGAATCATTCTACAACTGTTTTACGGCGGTATTCTGGTCTAGAAATGTCAAAAAATCGATTTATTTATTTTTTGCATATTTTCAAAGTTTAGAAATATATCCTTAAATGAATTTTTCAAAAAGTATCAGAATCAGAATCATTTATTCGTAAACATAGGTGAGATACAGAAGATCTTAAGCGTAAAATCTTAAAATTCGAATTATTTTCGGAGATACAGTGGATTTTGTGATGCAGCATCTAAGCTGGCCGATCGGAGCGAATCACACAATAAACACTTCAAAAGAAGGCAGAACAGCTCGATTAGCAGAAAGAACTTCGCAAAACATCGAGTATAAAGTAGAAGAAGGCCCAATGTATGGATCTGGGATCGCCGATTAATCATAAGTGAGTAATAAATATTATTATACGAGTTATTCTACTGTAATTGTTTCTCAAACTTTAAACGCGTTTTTCTCGAAACTACTTTTTTTGAAGTGGTTGACATGATATCTCAAGTTCTACCCAACCGATTATTTTGAAAGGTGGGAATCTTCTTATATCTCTCTATCGCGAATGCCTTGGATTAAAATCAAATCAATTTGGAGTATTTTTTAAAAATTGGAAAAGGTCAAAAAAGGGGTAAAAATAAAATTGATTTTTCATGTCGACGCCATTTTGTGATTTTTTTTTGCTTAGGTCAACGCGATAGCGACATCCAGATTGAGAATGTTTCAAACTTTTTTGTTTGAGATCACTACAAGGGCTGGAATCATGTCAACCAGGGTGCACCGTTTTTTTTTTTGTAGTCCCCACTTCAGCGGCCTGTAATTTGTCAAATTTCTATTTTTTTTTTCAATATTCTTGAAATGTCAATAAACATCATATAAAAAAACGGTGGCTAAAAATATTTTTCGTATTTTTTATGTTACTTTGAAAAATGCCTAAAATTTAGGCTTCTAGACCAGAATACCGCCTTAAGTCTGCTAATAAATCCAGGATTTTTATTTTGCAAATTCCCATCGTGGTCTCTCAGTTCACACACACATCCATCGCCGGGCCATTGTGGTTTGTGGTACATTAGTGAGCCGTCAGCGGTAATAATCAAACTTGCTACGGTTGAGAGTTGCGAACTACTCTATGGAATTACTTCATCGGTAGAACTCAGCCAGACCGCGGCTAGACTAGTCTGAGTACTATGGAACTTGATAGGTTCGTGGGCACTAAGTGTTGTGCTTAAGAACTCACTTAAGTAGGTATCCTTACTATTTAATACTTTTCTTAGAAAATTGGCTTGACAAGAAGTTGGCAGTTTAAAGTGAGTTCAAATAGATACAAGAACATCTTCTTTTTCCTTAGTTAGCGTTTTTAGTAGAAAGAACCGATCAAACTCAATGACATGATTTAATTTGTCTTCTATACCTGAAAATATTACATTCACTAAGTTTATATTCATCGCGTTTTCAATGTAGTTCAATGCAGGGGTGGCACGGGCAGCCGCAGCCGCGAGCGAGAGACAAGTTCACGCCGCACTCGCCGCAGCCTCGACAGGCAGGCTAAACTTTGGCACCGCCTCGAGTTGCGGAGATGACAGTAAATGGTAGTTAATATACCATAATTCTGATGAGTGTCACGTGCCTATGAGGCTACGACCATTTCAAATATTCCTGTCTCCAATGAGCTCCTTTTCTGTTTGAAAGCTTCGTTCAAAGAATGTTCAGTTTGAGAAGTGACGTCTGAGTCTGTGACACCCTCACACCCACAACAACAATATAGAGCGCGACAACTTCAACAACTATCGCCATCTATCTAGTTTTACAAAATTAATTAAACACTAAATCTTGACGAACAGACGAACGACCTCATAACGGAGACAAATTCCTTTGAAACATGTTCGAGCAAATAGAAAATAACACTGAAAATATCTGAATCACAAAGTTGGCAGCTTCAGGCAAAGTTCAAAAGAAAGTGTTGCAGACGAGGCATATTGTTTTGTTGTGCAGGTTGCGCCGCGCCGTGCCGAGCGCGCGGAGCAAAATGAACGCGGCGCTGGACAGCACTCGCTGCTCAATAGAGAACACCAGAACACTAGAACACCTCACGCACTAGGACTCTTGCGGAAACTACTATTATCTATTCAAGAGTAGTTTACTGTGACCGATATCTACGTATACTGAAAGTGAGAAAACTACTAATATTTTCTAGATTGATGCTACTGACTATCCCATCAGCCTATCATGTCCAAACGACTGGTAGGGAGGGGGCTGTGACCCACCACGTGGGCCCACTATGGGTTGGTAGATGTTGGTTCTAAGACATGCCGGTTTCGTCACGATGTTTTCCTTCACCGTTTTGAAAGCAAGTAGCGGTTTGAACTAATTTACACAAAGTAAACCGCGGGTTTGGGTTCAAACCTACGAGCTACAACTCGCAAGTGGCAGCTGTTAGCAGTGGGCCTCCACTGCTCCTGTCTACTGGTTCCTACTACTAACGGGTACCTTGTTATCTACTGCATTCTCTCAATCAATTGTTGATCATTGGTAATACGTTGTTGCAAGGCATAAGTAGGTACATGCATATTTTATGTACAAAATGTAAACGGAAAGAAACGAATTAGTATGTGTCACTATGTTGTATCTGCCTGAGACGCGCGACGTGCAGGTCGGCGTGCAGTGGAGAGCTGGTCGCGTGAGGGACGCGCGCGTGCTCAATACGGCACCTGTCAAACCGCCACGAGGAAGCGACTAACTTTCAAAGACTGTCTCGGTCGAAACACGTACAAAGGATGTCTTATAAAAGATACTAATGGCCATTCTAAAATCTAATAGTTTATAAGAATGCCCATGGAGTGGACATTTATAACAACATATTGTTTACTTACATCATTAATGTTGAATTTATAATTAATATGTGAGAACGATGTAAAAAAGGTGTGTCCGTTAAAAGCATCCAGTCAATACAGCAAACACTAACAAAAGAAACAAATAAAATTGTAATATCAAAAGCCGTGGCAGGTAAGAGTCGACCAGTCTGTCGGACGGCACCCGTTCGCGAACATGACGCATGAATCCGGACCGTTCGCTTTCAAAGATAGTAAGTACGATGCTCGCGTGGCGGCAGAACACTCGCTGAGTGCATTATGCCTGTTACACACGCATACTAGCGTGGAGTGCACGACGGCGACGTTCGTTACTCGTTGCTCGCCAACCCATTTTTGTTACCAGCTTCACTCGCTTCACGCTAGTCGCTGGCGGTGGGACAGATGCCTAAGCGAGAAACTTTGGAATGACATTATAACACAGACACAATTGACTTCTATCGTATTTATCTGAATGCGCTCATAAATAAAGTATCTAAACTTTTCAAATCAGGATAAGGTGCACTTAAATATAAGTTATCGGTCTTAATAAGAGTTCTTTTGCATTTCTACATAAGAAAAGCGACCAGGAGATTTAAAAAAAATATGTTTTTTTGCAGTGCCATTGAAGCACAAAATATTCAGTCGATACGTTTTTAGATAATTTAATATTTGACAATATCTCGTAGCGGGGCTACGAGTTGCTACGTAGTTGCTACGAGGTGCTGCGTAATTGCTACGAGATGCTACGTAGTTGCTACGAGGTGCTACGTAGTTGGTATCAGTCGCAGTGGAAACATCCTGTTGTGGTCCTGTAAGTTGAACAGCGTTATATTCTTAACCTTTAAGTATGGACTTCATTTTTTGTTTACACTACTGTGGACGTGGAGTCACACAGGCTCCTATATGCACACACATTTTTTATGGGAATTTTATATAAGATCGTTTTAAAACTGATTGAATATTAAAGTTATGGGATTTAGTAATAAAATAACGTGCTTACATAACCAACTTTTATTTAAAAACATATATAAATTTTAAAACTAAAAAAGTATGGCACTTTTCGCTCTAAATCTACTTAGGTTATATTTTTAGGTATTAAAAACAGCCAAACGTATTCCTATATAACAAAATGGTTTTTTTTTCTCAAAATATAATATATAAGAAATAAAAAACACAAAAGACCTACTTCAGGTAACAAATATGAAAAAAATTGGCAACATTCTAATAACGTAAATTTATTGGCAGTCAGTGCACAAAGGCCTAGAACATTGGAGACACACAGGCTTGTTGCACCCAACACAAACATGGGTAGTCATCCTATGTTTTTTCGCGGGACAGATTCTACACGCTCTTCTGGTTCTTTGACTGGTTTCTTGATCCTGAAAATCTTCTGTAACCATATCATTACCTAAAACTCTAGTCATGGTCAACCTCAGCTCTCTTGGCAATCGTGTATTTACAACACGCCTTTGCACATGAGGCACCACAAGCTCACGTGCTAATTTTTTTAGGAAATTTCCTCTCTCCGCAGCTTTTGATTGGTGAATGTTATATAAAATGTATGCATTCATGGCACTCAAGTCTAGAACACGATATAGCAACACCATAGGCCATCTCCTTGTTCGACGGCTGCTGGAGTAAATCGAGCATTTTTTGTCAGCCTCATCGACGCCCCCTTTAGTTGAGTTATAATACGTAATAATTTCAGGTTTTTTAGTATTTTGATCTACCTGGTTAGTATGATGCATGGAAGATACAAGAATAACAGCTCTGTTATTCTTTGGAACGTATGAGCATAATGTTTTTATGCTCGTAAATCCAAATAAAGTAGAGTTTACTTCTCGATCCTTCTTTGTCTGAAATTCAATCGGGATTTCCCACTTGTTCTTCTTCAGCGTCCCTACATACGTCAGCTTCCGTGATGATAGTTCGTCTACGAGCTCTATAGATGAAAACCAATTGTCAGCCGTCACATTACGGTGGGTTCCTTGAATGGGTTTTGTGAGGCGTAGGACACACTGAGTTGGAACTAGTTTTTTCTTTTCTTGTGCTGTCAATCCGGTACTATCCGAGTCTTTTCCAGAGTAAATATACCCATTATAAACATAATAGTTATTGGCATCACATAGTGCTCGTATTATCAATCCATATTTACCAGGCTTTTTTGGAATGTATGATATCATGTGACTTCTTCCTCGAAATTTAACGAACATTTCATCCACTGTGGCACAATTGCTCAATTCATACAACTGTTGAGAATTGCTCACAAACTTATTGAAAATAGGGGATATGGCAGCCAATTTATCAGATTTCACCCTCTCTTCACGATCATCTGGGTTGCCAAATCGTAGACACAATAACAAAACCAGAAATCTTGTCTCTGACATTCCGCACCTAAATATCTCACAACCTGTGCCATCTGAAGCGAACACGTAACTCGTGTTTTCATCATTTCATTTCAAAACAGCTGAGTAAAACAATAGACCAATAAAAGCTTTGAGTTCAACAATGTCCAAATCATTCAATTCAGGTCTGTTATAACGGACAAACTTGGTTCTATAACTAGAAATTCTAACATTGATCCAAGTTAGAATGCACTGGAGCATTTCGTCATTGAAAAGCTTATTCCAAATACTGTAATGATCTGTAGCATCTTCAGGAGTCAATTTTGAAGAACCTGCACGAGATGTTATAATATTATGTTGTGGGGTACTTACCCTAGCCGACGGCGGCGTCTTGGCCCATTTATACCTAGTTTTGCCGTAGTAATAGTTAGTTCTCACTAACTCCGATAGTGGAATATTGTCCAAACTATCACTACCCGATTCTTCTCTTAGTTCCTGGTCCTGGTCCTGATCTCGGTCCTGATCTTCATTAATTATGGGCATTTCACGTCAAGCGGACAGGGAAAAAACATTATAGTGTCGCGTTTTATTCCATAATTCACATAAACATATATACTGCTACATGTACATACATTAATTTACCTATCTCCTTAACTAATGCAGATCCCATTTCAAAACTTGTGGTGTATTATTTAGATACTTTAAACTATTTTTTTAAATAAGAAAATTAAAAAAAAAATGGTTGAAGTTTCCAAAATTTTGTTTTGAAATGTTTACTTCCTGTTTAGAAGACTAAAAAAAAATATTTTACAAATTTGCTTCCTTTTTTAAAAAGATCAGGAAGTTTTCTATACAAATCACGTAGTTTGAAAATTTATTGTAATTGTTTACAATACGAAAAAAGTCTTCAAAAAATCCTAATTTCAATTTAGACGATTCTTTAGGAGCCTATAACTAGACAAATACACATATATAAAAAAATTGTGTCCGTATTTATATCTACTAGAAGTAGGTATAACTGGACCTAATTTGAACAAATTTCAGAACCTCACTTTTTTTCCCTGTCCGCTTGACGTGAAATGCCCTTGTTCGAACCGTTCAAACTATACTGCATGCATGTGTGTAATAGTATCTATGTGTGTGTAAGAAACGATCCTTTTAATATCGGTGGTGTATCTTTTAATATAAGATACACCAGCCTATCTCATCACCATTACCATTAACATTAACTATTATCTATTATCATTAATTTCTCCCATTTTCCCTTTCACTTCTAGCTTTCCATTTTTTTTTATTTGTCTTTCTAAGTATTTCTCACTGTTCCTTTAATTATCCTTTCAGTACTTACGCTTGAAACCATGCCTGAGATGACCCGTAAAGCTGCTGCTCAGGAATTGGAGCTTAAGTTGAGAACGACCCTTCACGAACTACAGGCTTCCAAAATTAAATGTCAAGAGCTGTTAGACGAGAGAGAGGAAAGTGAGAAGGAAGTCGAGAAAGTTGTCTACAAAAACACAAGCTTAAAACAGGAGCTAGTAGACCTACATCTCCAATACCTCAGTGTTGTTGCTGAACGGGATCAACTAAAGGTGGTTACAGATGGTTTCAACAACTGTAGTAATTTGTATGAGCAGGCTTTAAGTAAGGTTAGGGACCTAGACGATGAATTAATCCATGCAAATGTCAAAATTCAACACTTAGAAAAGGATAAAGAACGTAATCAGGTCAAAGAAACTGACCATTTGTTTAACGAATTGTTTAATACAAATTGTAACCCACACTCTATAACGACAATTGACCTAACCGAGGATTCCTTACTGAAACATAACTGTAGTCATAAAATAAGTCAAAATAAGTTAAAAAAATATGCGAGACTGAATAAAATTATTAAAAAATGTAATAAATTCAAGAAACATCAAAAACATTATTCCACAAATATTCAATTAAGGAAAGAACGTGTTTCTCTTGTCAACAAATTGAAAAATTATCAAATTAAATTAGAAGATAGCATAAATATATATGAAATAGACACTCAGCGCTTACAGTCTGAAATTCAAGTTCTTGATGAATCCCTTAAGTCACTTTATAATAAATATGTATGCTCTAAGCACCAAATTAAGGAACATATCCTTGCTACAAATGAATTGGTAGACAGAGTGGATTTGCTGACTCTCAATAACACTCAGTGCACTTGTCGAAGGGTATCCAACCTTGATGCCCTCCAGCCTGAGGCAACGGTGAACCCGTCCCAAGTTGTGAGTAGTCTGCACTGTATCTCCATTCAAAATATACCTGATACTGTGCATGAACAATCTCAAGGGGTACAGGTAGTAGCTAGTAGTGTTACCCCTTGTTGCAGTCAACTTGGTTTTCAGTCTGTTATGTTTTCAGATAGTATAGGAAGAGGTTTAGGGAAATTAGTTAGTAACAAGTTGAATATTTCTAATCAAAATAATTGTTTGCCTGGGAAATCCTATACAGAAATAATGACATCAATTATGAGATATCAATATGATTGTAATTCCACCATAACTGTATTTGTAGGTAATAGTTCACAGGTCAAACATGATGATATAACTGACAGTGTTACTCAGCTTTTAAAGATTAATTGCAACAAAATTATTTTGTGTGCATTTCCATATTTTAAGAAATTATCCAGTAGAAAAAATAAATATATTCACATGCTTAATAATCATATGCAGTTTTTGGTCAGTCACTACAGTGATAAACTTATATTTTTTTACACTAACTTTTTTGTTGATAAGTTAAAATCGACAAGGAATACAGTGTATCTTCCCCTTAGGTTTAGACATCAAATAGCGAGGCTATTAGCTTATATTAACACAGACATAAGTAGTATGTCAAAGTCTTGTATAATTAGTGTTGGTAGTGATACTAACACTACTATTGATACGCCTAGTAGTTTAAACTACTAGGTGCGACAACGGATGAGCCGCATATGTTGAATGTTGTTCATCAAAATATGCAGGGTCTGTCCGGCAAAGAGTTAGAGTTAAGTTTATTTATAGAGAACCATGATGTTCAGGTGTTATGTTTAACTGAACACTGGTTGAAAGAACATGAAATAGTGTTTATCAATGATGATCATTTTACTGTACAAAGTGCATTTGCGAGAAAAAGGGCCATCCGTGGTGGTTCTTTAGTTCTTGTTTCAAACAAGCTGAAATGTAAGCAACGTTCAGATTTAGTAAATCTCTCTATTGAGCGCACTATTGAGTTGTCTTATGTTGAACTCGAGCGATACGTTATAATTTGCATTTATCGACCCCCCTCTGGGGATTTCGTTTGTTTCGAATCAGTAATGGAGGATTTACTCAATAAGTTAAAATCAAGTAATAAAAGTATAATTGTATGTGGCGATTTTAATATTAATATTTTAGATGTTACTCCATTGAGTATTAGACTTCTCAATCTTTTCAGGTCTTTTAATTTATTTAACTTGTTTTTTGAACCAACTAGGATCACAGCTTCTTCGTCAACTTGTCTTGATAATATATTTAGTGATGGTGATGCCAAAAATAAATTAGTGCTAACTGATTTAACGTCCGACCACTGTGGTTTGCTATCTAGCTTCCCTATGTCATTGTTTAAAAAGGCACATAAACTTGAATGCAGGCCTTATACAGCTAGTCGTTGCACCAAGTTCAAAAATAATGTAGCTCGTGGAATTACACCATCTATAGTAGAAAACGAGAATCCTAATGCAATTTATGAAGCCCTCTTTAATGTAGTGCAAAAAGAGTACAAATCTACTTTCAAGACCAAAACCATTGACATTAATGGCACCTCCGTCGGCTTTAACCAATGGGCTACTCCAGGTATTTATAAAAGTAGAGCGAGGCTATACGAGTTATATGGTTTAAAAAAATACAGGTTTGATACTCCTTTCCTAGAGTATGTAAAAAAATATTCAAAATTATTTAAACAGGTTAGTGCTTTTGCTAAATCTAAATTTTTAAGCGATCAAATTAAAAATTCAAATAATAAAATAAAAACCACTTAGAAAATCATTAACAATGAAACGGGTAAATCGGTTAAACAAGAAAAACAACTTGAAATTATGGTCGACAACAAATTAGTAAATACGGCAGCTGACGTAGCACAGGTATTTAATGAGTTTTTTGCCAACATACCTATAACTACGACTCGCTCCTTAAATTCCTCCCCGTCTAAAGCTGAAAACCTTTTGCATAGTAGTGTGCCTAAAAGTAGTTGCCTATTCAATTTTGAACATGTAACGCCTCGTAATGTAGTTAATGTTTTTAACACACTTAAGTCTAAAAACACTGGTGATTTCTGGGGCATTTCCATCAAACTATTAAGTAATATAATAGACATCGTAGCCCCCTATTTAGCTGTTGCTTTTAATAAATGTGTTGATGTCGGAACTTTTCCTGACCTCATGAAGAGTAGCAAAGTCATACCATTATTTAAATCAGGTAATAAAAAATACGTTTCTAATTTTAGGCCTATTCCTATCTTACCTGCATTTAGCAAAATATTTGAAAAGTTAATACTCAAGCAGTTGCTAAGACATTTTAATTTAAATAGCCTCCTTCATAATGAGCAATATGGCTTTACGAAAGGCCGTTCAACTACAGATGCGGGTGTTACTCTCTTGAAACACATTTTTAACGCATGGGAGAACTCGCAAAATGCTATCGGAGTATTCTGTGATCTCTCCAAAGCCTTTGATTGCGTGCACTATGACACGCCTTTTGCGTAAACTACGTCATTACGGTGTCCATAACGAAGCTTTAAACGTAATAAATTCTTATTTACATAATAGGTTCCAATGTGTAGATATTAATGGTGTAAAATCCACCGGGCTATCGGTTCAGTTAGGTGTGCCTCAAGGCTCTATACTCGGCCCATTCTTGTTCTTAGTGTATATCAATGACTTAGCATTCTTTTTAAAGGGTATTTGTGACGTTGTACTGTTTGCAGATGATACTTCTCTTATTTTTAAAGTAGATAGGAACAGACAAGATTTTGAAGACGTAAACAGTGCACTCTCAATGATTACGGATTGGTTTACGGCAAATAACTTAGTTCTCAATGCCAAGAAAACGAAATGTGTGAAGTTCGCCTTACCGAATGTTAGAAATCTAGGTCCCGAAATCGTCTTAGATAAAGAGGTTCTTAAAACTGTAGACTCGACAGTTTTCCTGGGCATAACAGTAGATGGCAAACTACAGTGGGGCCCACATATTTCAAGTCTAGCGGGGAGGCTCAGTTCAGCCGCCTACGCCGTCAGAAAAGTAAGACAGTATACTGACGTTGATACAGCTCGGTTAGTCTATTTTAGTTATTTTCACAGCGTTATGTCTTACGGTATTCTACTGTGGGGCAAAGCCGCTGATATTCAAAATATTTTTGTCCTTCAGAAACGAGCTGTTCGAGCAATTTACCAGCTAGGTGCCAGAGTTTCTTTAAGGGACTTTTTTAAAGATATTGGTATTCTTACGGTAGCATCACAATTCATCTTCGCCAACATCTTATAAATTAGGCAAAATTTACACTTACATGCTAAAAACAGTGATTTTCACACTGTTAACACTAGAAATAAGGACAAACTACATGTTCCCTTTCACCGGCTTCATAAGGTACATAACTCATTTGTTGGGCTTGGTATAACATTTTACAACAAGCTACCACCTTCTTTACTAGAATTACCTTTTAATGAGTTTAAAGCTCAAGTAAAATCCAACCTTTGTCTAAAGGCATACTATTCCATCAACGACTATTTAAATGACAAAACTAGTTGGTCGCTGTGATTAACTCAAGACAATGTTTGTGATCTTTCTCCAGTACTAGCGTACCTAGTGATGGGTTATATAGCTGTAATATAATTGTTATTATATTATTATTTTTTACTGTGTTACTCATTTTTTTTTTGTGTATTTATTGGTTTTGACATGTTCTATGACATATTATAATGATTAGTATTGCATAAAATGATTAGCTAGCGACCTCGACAAGTTGTCATTCAATTCTTGCCTGAGCAACCGGCAGCAAGTTCGTCATGCTCCCTTAGATGTCAATGCTTGCGGTAGCGTCAGGGGTCGGGTTACCCCCTTCCCTCAAATAAGGCGAGGGGGGTAATGGCTGATCTTTGCGTTATGCTCGTGAACGGGTGCTGCTTGTGGTGACTGGTCGTCTTGCTGACCTTGATGTTGGTATTGTTGTTAATTACCTACCTGTTTATTAGTTTTCACGCCGATGGTCCTAGTTTGTCATTTTGTGGCCTCGACTTGTAACTCGGGTCGTAACAGCTATGTGAACGTGATTCAGCATTGCATATGTAAGCTGTCACGCCCTTTATGCCAGGAGGCTTTTATTTGGTACTTTTATTTAGTTTATAAAAATATTTTTTGCTTTTGCTTGAGTATAGATTTCATGTTATTTCTTGGAATATTGGGTTGGCTAGCTGACATAAGGCAAATCATTTAATTTAATATTTTGTATCTCGTAATGTTACCTCCTTACAATTGTATAGAATCAAGTTCTTCTAACTTAACAGACAGCTGTGCTGCTGGGGAGTTTGTTCCGCCACTTCTTCTTCCCAGCTAAAGCACTAGGAAGTGTCGAAGGGCGGGCGTTTTGGGGGGACTGTCTTTTGTAACTTTGACGTTCAAAAAGTGCTGACTCTCAGCCTAGTTTGAATAAATGACTTTTGATTTGATTTGATTTGATTATCTGTATTACCAAGTAGCTAATTAGTATTGAAATAACCCCATAAGAAGCAACACCTCTTTAAGTTAAATCAACGTCCTTACAAACTAAACTAAACCTTATTACTAAACGAACATGGTCGAATTTCGAACCGGATAAATAAATCTACCTGGGTAGTCGAGTGGTCAGTGGTGCGAATACAAAGCGCCGCATTCCTTAGATAAGGAACTGGTTTTTAATGAGTGATTTGTGCACATTATAAGAACAAGTAATTAACGTGTGTTTTACGAAATATTACGATTGGATTATCTCTTCAAATACGTGACCTACATTGCGTATTTTGGAATTATGACAACTACAGCGGAACATTTGCTTTCGGAATTAGAAGATGTTGCGTTATTACTGCAGATGGCGCAAACTAACCTAAAGAAATGTCCAAAACAAAGACTTACAAAAGGATACATTGAAACACGATTGCAATCCATTGAAGAATATTGGAAGAAGTTTACTACGGCGCATCATAACTTATTAAAGGTGGTACCTAAAGAAAAGAAAAATGAGATTTCGTATTTTGCAAACGAAGACTACTTTGTTATTAAAGATTTATACTTATGTCTGCAGGGTGATTTGAAAGATCTTTTATCGGTTAACCATAACCCGAGATTAAGTGATATTGCCTACAATACCGGTACAACTTATGAAGGAAATCTCAAGCTGCCGCAAATACAGTTACCCGCCTTTTCCGGAATTTATGAAGATTGGACTACATTCAAAGATCTGTTCACATCGTTAGTTCACAACAATTCCACTTTTCAAAAGCTTCACTACTTGAAGAGTACCATCACCGGGGAAGCAGAATCATTATAGTCTAAGAGCCCGTGAACCCCATACCTACGTTATTTTATAAAAGCTGAAAGTTTGTCAGTGGATGCTCCCAACACTGGTAAGAACGATGGACCATTATGGAGTTTGGGTTATAGTGGCTTTGGCAGGTAAACGGTACTAAAGGTGTGTAAAATACCGATCTAAATACATCAAATAATAAAATGCAATTTTTCGGTATTATCTTCAGAATATCATTAAAAATCACGTTATTCATTGCCAGACACTTAACATCGTGGCAAACCCTTGCCAGACACCCTTAATGTTCATGAAATTATAATTTAACTTACCTTATAATATAAAAGCTGATTTTTATCTATACTAATATTATAAAGCTGAAGAGTTTGTTTGTTTGTTTGTTTGATTGAACGCGCTAATCTCAGGAACTACTGGTCCGAATTGAAAAATTATTTTTGTGTTAGGTAGCCTATTTATCGAGGGAGGCTATAGGCTATATAACATCACGCTACAAGTAAGAGGAGCGGAGCAGTAATGAAAAATGTTGCAAAAACGGGGAAAATTTATTCCCTTTGAGAGTTTCCGTTGCGTGCTGCGTAAACGGTTAAAGTAACGCAAAAATAATGTATAACGGAATTGTTCCTTTTAAAAAGTTCTAAAAAAAAGTCCGCGAGAGCATATGTCTATCTTATAAGGTTGACTCACTATAACTCAAAAGGTGCGACCAGCAACGAAAAATGGACGAAAACTAGCAGACAAATCGATGCGACGGGAAGGGTCAGGGGAGCAAAAATTTGACGCGGACGAAGTCGCGGGCAGAAGCTAGTATATAATACTTGGGTAATAAGTAGATGCTGTTTCCTCATTAGCCAGACACTTTTGATAGTTCCAACCCCTTGCCAGACAAGCATGTGACGTAGTTGTAGGAGAGCGCGAGGCAGTAGGGGAGGCCGGGGCTACAATTAACAGAGGTAAGTTTTAACAAGCCAATTTCTCCATAACAATACACACCAAACGTATGACGCGTGCATTAAACCGCTGTTTAGATCACGCCACATGACCCGTGATAGGTCAGTTGTGCATCGCGCGTGGTGCGAGTGAGTTGTGTACCGGGCCACTTAATTACGCAGGTAAAGAACATTTTTGACTTTGCAATTTTTTGATTTATGGTCAAAATATACAGCATTATGATTATGTTTTTGATTTTCCAAGAAGAATATTTCATTCCTAATGATGTTTTATAGCTCAGTTAGGCATTTTAATTAAAAATATTTTTTGACATCATTATAAACTAAAAATGTGACGTTGGGGCTAAAATTAACAAATCAGCGGGGTTAGTATTAACACGTTAATACCTACCCCACATTATGGGGGTGGTATTAAAAAGGTATCCAACTTGTATGATAATTATGTTATTTTTCGTTACTTTTTATTACAGCATGAGAACGTATAAATGAAGAATTACGCGAAGAATCAAATCCTTAGAGGTCTACGAGTTGGCTGCGATCGAAGTGATGGAGAAAAATATAAATTATAGAGATGTACCTAGCAAAAGAATTTGAGCTTTGCCATGTTTCACTCTTCAACTTTGGGAAAAAAAAAAGGAAAACGGGTGCATCAGCAAATATGGGTTATAAGAAAACCCGCTTTGTCTATAATGCTAAAAATGTGCCATTTTATACCTCATCTATGGTGATAATAAGTGCTAATAATGTGTAAGGCTTATTAATGATTAATTACTGAGTAAGGCTGACCTATTGGACACGGTGGAGCATACGGTGGAGGTGTGCCCTGCCTGGGCGGAGCACCGCCGTGTCCTCGTGGAGGCGATCGGCGGCGGCGACCTCTCGCGTCCGGCCCTGGTGCGAGCCATGGTACGGAGCGAGAGGGAATGGGAAGCCGTCACCTCCTTCTGCGAAGCAGTAATGCTCGCGAAGGAGGAGGCGGGGCGCGTGAGGGAGTGGTAGTCTCTGCGCCCTCACGTCCCTAGCCGCCGCAGGAGGAGACGCCCCGGGCGTCGGGAGTCAATAGCGGACTCCCGACCACCGTAGGCACGAGCTTGCGGGTGGCGAGCAATGGGTAGCTCGCCGCCCGGTAAGGACCAAGCTCGGGTCGACGGCGCGCAGTGTTCCACGCGCGCCTCAAAGAGATGTCGGCAGCAGTGTAGGGGTCTACTAGGACCGATGCCTGCCGGGGTCGCGTGATAGTTCGAAAGAGATACCGTGACCCTGGCACATGGGCAACTGATGGAACACGGGTGGGTTTTAGTCAGTAAAAGTCTGACACGCCCTCCCGCTCCGCCCAGAGCGGAGGAAGTCATTTGGTGATTTCCCATCCTGAAAAAAAAAAAAAAAGGCTGACCTATTCAGTAAAAGTGACCAAAAATGTTGATTATCTATAAAAGTTTACCGAACTATTCGTGGTCGTTCCTATTTAGATACCTATTTTGAAATTTGTAATGTCAGTTTATATGAAAAATTATTTTCTATACGTCGTATTGATTGCACTTTCAGTATTAAAATATAATGTAACACATATATTTGTTATATTTATTTGTATTTGTTTATATTACTTGGTATAACATAATGTTAATACTTACCCCAGAGCTGTTAATTTTAGCCCCAATCAGGGGGTAAGAATTAACAGACGACTATTTTGAGAAAAAACGTTATATCTACGACAATAATCATTTTAAGTTTGATATAACTTAATAAAACGATACCTAAATAATTACAGCATCATGCGACCTAAACATTTGGATGGAATGTGGAAAAATTTCGGAGGTACAACTAAAAATGTAATTTTTGTTAATTGTGGCCCCGGTCTCCCCTATGCATATGGGTGAGTGCAAGTGAGATGGTTATTACTACTGCGCATGTATTGTTAATAATTGGGACGATCTAAGAGGTCGGATATGACAGCTATCAAAATACTTTGTGTAGTGAGGGGAAAAAATTCGGTTGCTTTAAAATCCGATTCTTGAGACTTATCGATTTAAAATAGTTCGAGTTTGCAATCGACTTTTGTATTTAGATAGTTTAAAACAGATTTTTGAGGAATATCGTTTAATTACACGTACGAGTTTATAATATTTAACAGTTAGGGGAAGTACGTCCAAAATGACATATACGGACAAAATGACACATCGGGCTTTTTTCGAAATTGGTGGGCTATAATCCTGCAGTTGCCATATCATTATGTGACGCCGGCCATGCTAGCATACCTGTTAAGTTTATACCGCCATTGACTTGGTCGCGCCGAAGTAACTTGCAGGAACGCGATTTATGCGCGTAAAAGTTTTTTATTTTTATTGATTCCGTCCTGTTTTTGATCAGTTTCTCGTGGGTTCTATTACATATTTTGAAGTAAATTCGAAAAATGTAGCATTACACTGCATTATTAAAAAGTATTAATTTATAAATCTCGTGTTTATAGTAATTATGACTTAGTTAGTGTTTACATAACCTGTGGGTTAAAATGACATATTTACATTCGGGGCAAAACGACATACCTTTATTCAAAGATGAGCTTTTCAATATTGAATCGAACTACGATAATGATCCTAAAAAGCAGTCAGAAAAAGATGAACACTGGTACAGAAGATTCATTACGTTGAGGACTCAAATACAGAAGATTTCCAGCTATGTCGAACGGTGAAGATGATGACTGCGCATGCAGTTACTGTAAAGACCTCTTTTCCCATTTCAAGCCCAACGAGTGCTGGCTTCGGTACAACAATTGTTCTCTTTTCATATTTTGTGAAATATAAACTTCATAATTTTCGTATTTATTATGTATGTCATTTTGTCCGTACTATATGGACAAAATGAATTTCCTTAGAGGTTTCGATTAATTTAAACTATATTTTTTATATGGTTCCTATTCAATTACGAGTTAACTTAGGTTAAAACTTATTAACCAAAGATGATTATTCAAAATAAATAGTGATTGTAAGTATGTTAATCTCAGTTGTTTATAATTTTGGTTTTTATTATTATTGACCATACTATCTTAAAATATATACATAATTTAAAATCTAAGTAAAAAATATGTACATGTATATACAATATAAAAATAAAAGATCACAAAGCATCAAAATGTTCGTCTGCATCGTTGTCAACCGGAAACGTGCCCAAAAGGCTGGCAGCATTGCCACGTTGTATGGCAATGCTAATTCTTTGACCAAAAAATAAGCCAGCCCTCTGGTCACGTGAAGAGTCGACTAGCCGCTTGGCAATGTCTCGGAATACTATGTGAGCACTCGGACCCCATGGCCCTAGAGTTTCAACCCCAAACGGCTCGAATATATAATTTCCAATTAGGTTAGAATATTTGCGCCGTTTGAGGTTTTCAGCACCTGCAGCAGCCGCTCCAGCACAGCCCGCCGTGCTGAGAAGATGGGATGGCGCAAGGGTGTCGACACATGTTGCGTCCCACACCAAAGGCCGACCTAGCTTCCAAGGCATTATGGTCATTCCGTCAGGTCTCTTCCCATCGTCGCGTGCCAAGCCATTGGGTTCTAGAACAGCTGGCACCCCGGTGGTGACAAGAGCACGACGGATGATGTCATTGATGCTGGCGTGCCGTGCTATCCGGCCTGCGCTCCTACTGCAGGATAGGCCATGGTGTCCGAGGTAGTCGACACCTTCACCGCATTGGCAGCGATGCAGAGCCACGCAAGGAGTGCCCAGACGCAGGCATGTAGCAATCCGGAAGGTGGTGTCACTCAGCATAGTACCTATGTTGGGTGACGGTAGTGCCTGAAGCCAGAGGCCCGACTCCCACTCGCCCACAGCCAGAAGGCGGGCACGCTCAGCAGTATTGGTGGACGTATTTATAAGATTATTCCGTACCAACCTGCAGAGCGGCTCATCCCACTGTCTCTGGGAAGATGGGTTCACGGGCCGATCTGTATCCGGGCAAGTCATTTTCCAGGCATTCACTGCATCTGTGAAGCACGGCACTTCAGAGTCAACCAAGGACGGAGCTAAAATTTTCCCGGTCAACTTTTCAGTGCTGTGGACAGAGGATAGGAATGCCGGTAAGCTAATACTAGTAATTTTACGGACGCCGAGACCACCAAAGCGGATGGGTAGTGTGGCTTGAAGCCACGCTCGGTCGCCCAAGGCCACATTTAAAATGGATGTTAGTGTACTGCGAATAATTTGGTCAATTTTGCCCAGGAGCTGTGGCTGCTTCCATAAGGGGGAAGAGCGAAGAAAATATATAAAATTTGGGCCAAAACAACAGTATTTTATTAGGGTGAATGCCGAATGTATATTTATTTTGGAAAGCCTGTCCGAAATATCGTTGAAATTTTTAATTTTATCGTCGATGAATTGAGAAAAGCTGTCTTCTAAAATTGGGGAACCTAGGAGGTGCAGTGAACTTTTTTCTATAATTTTGATTTGTGGGGCTATTGCGTTAAATTTATCTAGTGTCAGTTGTCTGTCAGTAATGTCAGAAAGGAAAATTTCACATTTTGATGGGTTAAGGCCAAGGCCAATAGATTTAAATTGCTGTTTGAGCAGTTGTAGATCTTTCAAAACAGTGTCTGCGTCACCTCCTAGCGTTCCATCATCTAAATACCACACGTTAAATTTGGAATTTAGTTTCTGGATGATTGGATGAATAGCTAAACTGAAAATGACTGGCCCAAGAGGGTCACCCTGTTGGCATCCTACTGCTGATTCCAAAACATTGTCCTTGTATAGTAATTTAGAGGAATACCTGTAACATTGCCACATAAAACCATAAATTTCGGGTAGTTCCTTTTTGACTTCAGCCAACAAAGTGTCCCTGTTTACGGAATTAAAAGGCATTTTTAACGTCAACCTTGAGGATGACCTCGCCTTTCTTGGAGTTTACAAATGTGGAAAGGGCGTGCACGGCAGCTTCACAGCCCCCTTTTGAGCCAAAACCTAGCTGCAGGGGTTGAAACTTTGCTGTCAGTTTTTGGCTGTATATCTGACAGCAAATCTTGGCTGCCGTACGCCTATATGTGCAGCCAACGGCGATGGGACGTATGCCGCCATCCTTCTTGCGCAGGGCACATAAGTTGGCCCCGTACAAGACGTCGACGACGGCCTCGTTCACACCGCCGTTGAGCATAAGTTTAATCAGGGCCGCAAGCTTCTTCAAAAGCGACTCACCAGCTTCCCCGGTGCCTGAACTCAAAAGATCCTTTAAATGTTGTGGAGTCAGGCCGTCGAGGCCGCCGGCGGAACCACTTCGGAAGGAGCTCACGGCTGCAATCTACTGTGGGGCCGAAATGTCAAAGAAAGTTGAATTTAGATCAGGAGGGTCGGGAGGATCGGGGAAGGTGAGACCATCCGCAGGCGCTGGATGTTTACTCTCGAGAGCTGATAGAGTTTCTGGAGAGTAAGGCGCCACCACATCGCTGCTAAATAGTATCCTGGCCGCTCCCCTGATGTCACCTTCACTTAATTTGGATTCCACATGTGAAAATAAGCCTTTTTGAAAAGTTGTACTGAATGGAGGTAATTTTGAATCTAAAATTGGGGATGAAATGTTACAATTTTGATTAATTTGGAATGTTAAAGATTTTTTGGTCGCCGAATTTTTTTCCACATGTAAAATCCTATACGGGAAGGTGAGTAGTTGCTCCCAGGCACTTTCTGAGTTCTCCTGAGTCACAAGACGGAGACATCGTGCCAAACTCAGTGCAACAGATCGTCTTGCGCCTCGGGGAACTCTCTTTATTACCGGGGTTGAATTTTTGAATTTTGCCAGCGTTTTCCATAAACTTTGATCTAAAGTTGTGGGTGTTGTGTATGTGGCTGGGGGGCACGGAGGTACACTATGAGGTTTGTGAACCTTGCCAAAGTGTATCCGTAGCCCCCGTTTGCCTTTAAAGAAGCGTGGCTGGGAGCAATGGGGACATCTCACCTGGACATCAAGCGATGTGGCAGGTTGACTGGCACTACCGGGGTTGCTACAGCCGGCATTTAACATAGGTTTATTTACACAGACTTACCTAAAATAAAGATGATAAGCACTGAACACACAAATATACTTAAATAACTATTTACACTAATTAAAATATTTCCAAAAAAAAAACATTGTATAAGATTGTCTGTCACAAAGAGATTTAAGACAAATAGAAAGGCCATCTGAAGAAATGTCAAAGAAAAATTGTGATCCCATGACTCAGAAACGCCATCTAGCATAGTATAGCAAAATTAGAACGGCTATGAAAAACATTTTTGTACTCTCCAGCGTCATTAACGCCATCTAGCTTTGAATAGCAAACATTCGAATACAAAAACTTGATTAAGGCTGATTTCATCAATTCTCTATCGATATAATATGTCGATAATATTGAAAAGTGACTACATTTTTTTCACATTTGAAAAATTTTTAATAAGGCAAAAGTTAAGGCAAAAGTTAAAATCAGTTTTGTTAACTTTTAAAAAGGCCTAAAATAGTGGAGCAGACAGATATCAAAAGTCAAGTGAATAGGGAATGTTCTAGTTTACCATACATACATAATGAACGACTACGAAAAATGTATAAACTTCTCTTGTAGTACAAGGTACCGATCCATTTTTTTAAATTGATCGACCCGTATTTCCAAAGTAAATGTCTCCGCTTTTAAAATGCTTGGAACATAATTTTGACGAAGCAGATGGAAGCCAATTTACTTCTCTACGATCTTTTTGAACAAACTGTATCCACTTTTCACGTTCAACTTAATTTACATTCGGAAACCTAAAATAACAGAAACCAATTTTACGTACGCACATATACAAACAGATAAGAATAGCAAAATACATGTGCATACAAAAGTAATGCTTATTTCTAAAAAAATATCTTCCAGCATACCTCTGATAGAAGAGAAGATAAAAAGATGTAGTCAGCGTGTGTAAAAGTAAAAGAGAAAATAAAAAAAAACAGTTCACTAAAAAAAAAAAACAAATAATATGAGAATAATACTTACATAGGTACATAAACACAAACATAATATATACATACAGAGTTCTAAAATAAAAATCTACGTGAGCAAACAGCACTATTGTTGCTAAATTGATATTAAAATTACATAAATAAGTTCAAATATTTTGAATTTTATCAACCTAATTAAATATTATCGATAACAAAGTCGATAAACATCATAACATCTCTGCAAGGCAGTAGTAAAGCTAATCAGCAATAGAGGGCGTTTATTACAAAATTATCGTATGTTCTAGAACCATCGATGAATATTATTTAATTAAATTATTAAAAAATATTTACGAAAACAAGCCGAAGTTAGGTCTAGACGTTTTACCATAGCGTGATTTGCAATATCGTAAAGCGCAACTCGGCATATTTATTTAAGAAATGCTTTTCTTTTCTTGTTAAACGGACACAAATGCGTGTTGACATGCAGACATGCCATCCTAGACTAAACGCCATATGACCACTAGGACACAAGTATTGGATTACGAGTTTGTTCGTTATGTCCCGTCTATATAATTTAATGTCTTTGGTCTGTCACTTTGTGACGTAACTTGACGGCGGCGGCACACTGGCGCAGACGCGTGGCCTGGGGTGCTGCGATGCCACGGTGGCGCCGCGCGTGCAGGTCGCAGCCCTTTTTTGCTTGTCAACTTCTTCTTTGGTTTGACCAGAAAATATCAACCTCTTTTGTTGTTATAAAAGGTCCAGCCTTTCTCTATCTATTTTATGATTTTTCCACCCATCACAGGCATTTTTTTTTCCATCTTGTAAAATATTGACAGTTATCGGTTTTTGATAAGTCTTGGAAATTGGGTTTATTTGAATTATTAGCAATATATTATGTTCGTCTGGATGAACTTATCAATATTTATATGCTATGATATATGATATGATAATTATTTTGGATTTAAATCACTTTTATAATCAAGAAAACTGCTGTCAGCCGTCCCATCAAAGTTGACATTTTTTTTCACGTATCAGTATGTTAATTAAAAATATATGATTAAAAAACAAAACCGTATGTCATTTTGGACGTACTTCCCCTATTACAAAAATTCCAATGAAGTTTACATTTGGACGAGATTCAAAACGAAAAGAAGATGTAAACTAAAACTCGACATACTAATTTCTTACGGAAGTTTAATGTATTATGCCCCAGTGACGGAATACATTGTGTATTATGCACCAGTGGCGTTATAATATCAAAATAATCATATCAAATATCAAAATGAGGCAAAAAAAATATGCCACCGTGTAAATCCGAACTGCCACAACAATTTCTGCGAGCCAACTATGTGTCTAGTGTGACTGTACGACAATTACCCCAGGCTGATAAAATTTTCGTTTTTCCTAATTACGTTAATATTAGTATTTAAGTCGGTCCCCCCCCGTAGGGGGGAGGGCGGCACCCCACCCCGTACCGCCCTGTAGAGCTCGTCACCTGACCTGGTCACTCTCCCACCGACAGAGATAAAATTAATTCCAAATTTGAGGAAGTCCAATTCCTTGTCACATCTAAGGAGCAAGGAAAGGATTGAAAGAAATAGTAAATAAAACTTAGGAATTCATACTAATAGAAATGCATTGGATGTGGTTCTAGAAAGCTTATAAACAAGGGAGAGGGAAGCTAAGTGTATTTTTTATATAAATGTATTAGTAACCTATACGCTAGCGTAACAGGTATTAGGTCAATAATAACTCACACGATACCTCACTTCAACACTTGCAGTACTCAGGGCAACACTTCCACAAAGTGACGCAAGCGGCTTTTCAGCGGCTGTACGTCGTACTTGTTCATATGGAACAAGGTCCCTAGCAGTTCTTTCGAACTGAAAAACGTGACGTGGCGGCTTTTCAGCGGCCCTATGTCGACATCATGCTCTAGGAGACATGGTCCCTATCAGTCCGTAGACTGAATATGTGATATATGTAGCCACCCAAACCCCTGGAAGTTCACCCGTTGTACAACAAGCATATCTGTACGACACGTGCTACTGTTAGTCTGACCGAATTATCGAACTGAGATTAAGAATGCAAACATTCAAGAATTATAGATAATAGCTATAAATAAGACATTGAGCTGAGAGTCGTGACTCAAGAATAATTTGATAGAGTTGTGGAGCAACTCTCTTGTAGATCCAGACAGCCCCAAAGGGCCCACCCTTTACCACTTCCTACTTAGTCATAATGACTTTAATAACTCTACCAACCTAAGGTAACTATCATAATGAAAGTCTCATTCAATCGAACCTCAAACACACTCACACATAATTCGGTGAATACTAAATTAGTCCAATCTGGACTTCAAGCCAAATACATTCAACTTATCTAATTATAATTGCTCTCTTACAATAGCTCACTTGCACTTAACATGGCCTCTTGGCTTATACCAAGGTCTCCTCCCTCACAGGTGAGCGCTAATCCCTACAATAAAGTCTTAATTATGTGGAGAGGTAAAGGAATCGTTGCGCTTGCGCTTACATCCATCTTTTATAGCTACGTTAATTTATCAGTTTACAGTTTACCCACTTCAGTGAGACGGGGAACCGTTTTATAACGTTTGTCTCCTTGTACGTGCTGCATTAGACCTAACGCATAGAACCTCTGAGGACACTCATACGATTCTAACGAAACACGTTCCCTAAGCAGCAATTAAATGTCTTTTTCAATCCTAGGGCAGTGTACTGCGAAGTCCACTGTTATCGAGAAAGACAAGTGTTGAGTAGCTTTAAACACGTACTCATGTGAATGACACCCTTATAGCAGTCTCTATAGTACTACTGCAGTCCCTTTCTGAGGTAACACCAAACTAGCACAAGCGCACCGTAGACTCAGTCTCTAGCAAAACTCATTGCGATCGTTCTTGTTGCATACCGAAGTGGAATTTCGTCACTTCACATTTCCTTACTCTTCCCCATTAGAGAATGACTGCATCCAGATTTCGTGTCTCGCTAAATAGTGTCGATTCAGTAAGAGGCCGATAGCCAGGTTTGGGGTTTTAACGAGACACGGTCCCTAGCGTTCTTAGAACGACTACAAATTCACTTAGTGAACGTGTGTGAAGCCTACCCCCTCTCCCGGAAATGCGCACACAACAAAACCTTACGCAACGCGTTATGTGGTGAGACCTTTTTGGAAACAGTAATCATCACTAACGTTTGGTTGGTTTATAAAGCAAATATAGGCCTGCTTTATAGCCTAGTTATGAAGTATCTACGGTTCTGCCTCCCGGCTATCATATGTTAGGTATAGCGCGAGGCTTTCCCCGATTCCCTATAACCAACCGCCAATGACAAATATCTGTTAAGGTACGGATTAGGAAGTGGGCATGCTATTTCTAGATAATCTTATATCGTTGGTTAAAACATAAAAGTAGCTTCGTCATACCAAAGTAAATGGTCAGTAATGGATTCTCTGCAATAACACTAAACTTCTATGTATAATTCACAATATACGATTACCCTGCTAGAACAATAAAGTAATATAGTTCGTAGTTACGCTGAATGCACTATTAATAAAGATAAAAGTTAACACTTACCAGATAAACTCCTTGGAGGGAATTACTTACGAAATACTATGTGTATTACCAGCCACCTTAGCACCATTCCTCACAGTTCACTCGTCTCCTAACTTCCAACTCTCTAAGATTCACGCGCCTTTCATTAACTCTAGGCTAATATAGCTTAGTCTAAACTAAACACCTATCAAATATTTAACGTAATAATAACACTCCCGCTATCATGACCTTTCCACACAGACATATTCACACTCTCTATTATAAGTTCTAACTCTCTCTCAGCCTAGCCTAAATCGACCGCCTCTCCTCGTGCCCTTAAGCCAACTGCCAACCTCCACACATCTTTCTCCCATCCCAAATTCACCACGAGCCTGAGAACCCTCGCAATTCCCATTCTTTTGTAGAATCACTTTACGACCGTTTTTGCGTGAAATTTCTCAATTGTTTTAAAAACTATCGTTTGGGTTCAAGTTATGACAACCAGATGTGAGACTGTCCGTCGCCTTTTATCTATCTACCCTTAGTTCTGAGAATGTGTACCAATTAAGGGGCTTCAAATATTACTTTCGACTGATTGTTGGCACTTTGCTGCTCGTAAAATATAAATGAATGGCTTTGTAAGTAGTTCGATATTGTTTTGGGATTTTAAAGAAATATATTACTTCGTTATTTATTACGGTAACGTGTCGAGCTGTCAGGCCATAAGGTTAAGATTTAATGTGCTTCCTCCTAAGAGGCACGTTATCGTGTCACAATTTTAGAAGAAATATAATAATTTATATTAAATAGGTGACATACCGTCACATTCCCCCCTCTGAAAATCAGACGCGTGACGCAGTACAGCGGATGAGGTTTCATAATAGATGAACCAGTGTATTTTCTTGAAAGTGTTTTAAAATATGTACCCATAGGTGCGCTTAATTTGGTGCGTCTATGTTCATCTTATCAAAAGGTTATACTTATTCTGGTTGGGACGCGAATCCAATAAGATTATTGTATCTATTCTTCAATTAATGTATTATTATAATTGCTCTATGATATGTGAACTCATTCGTCTTACTCCTTTTGCAATATTCAATTTACACTATCGCGCATAAAGCGAATTCCGAGAATCTGGGCATGCTTATAATGTAGTTTTACATACCAGGGTCTCTTTAAAGAGTATTCGTGCTAAGAAGCCACACTACCTACGCTGCCCCCTCGTTCTAAGCTCAGCCTACCGCAGTTGTCGCTGGACAGAGGCCTCTCCTTATACGCCTTAACGCAAATCAGCTTAGTCAGCTGCCTGCAGTCATACCCAGGAACAACTGAAATAGTCCGCACATAAACATATTAGATTGCATTCCAATTGGACATTCCCCTCTGATTCTAATTGGGCTAGAGCAGTTTCGAAATCCATCAAGAGCTGAGAAGTTATACTGATTAGATAATATATATATCCTATACCTGTGCAAACAATTATTTTGTTTAGTGTGACAAAAGGTTGCTAATTCCTCCTTCCTATTATTAAACATTGAAAAGATTATTCGCTTGTATACCTGAAGTGGTAGCTAAGTAAAGTGAAATAGCAAAAAAAACATATCATTCATATCAAGTGAGATAACAAAATCATACCGCGTACAGATAATCCTGATGTGCGAATAGAATTGGATTTTAGTTTCGCAAAAGGAGCCGCACTACAGATGCTGCTATAATGTGAATACTATTATGCAGGAACATCTTGAATTGATGCTGATTGTTTTTTTTTTTTTTTAATATTTGTTTCACTACTTTTCTTGTAAGAACTGTTTTCTTATATATTTTAATCACATTACCAAATCCCTGTTTAGTTCAGAGAACCTGTGCATGCTTATGAAGTAGTTTTACATACCAGAGTCTCATTAAGAGTAATTGTGCTATAGAACCCCGTTACCTACGGTGCTCATACGTTCTAAACTCAGCCTATCGCAGTTGCCGGGGACTGACGTCTGGGTCTGCTTAGTCAGCTGCCCGCAGTTATGTTCCGGAATAGCTGAAATAGTCCGCACATAATAATATTAGACTTTGTCTCAATTAATGGCCCCCCTCTGATTCTAAGAGGACAGAGCAGTTTTGAAATCCAACTTTGGTTGGGAAGTTATTATAAAATTTGTAGACACCCTAGATAATCCAAACAATTATTAGCTTACTAGTATTCGATGCTTTTAAATATTCAGATTAAACAAATGTCTACAAGGGCATTCTGTGGTATAGTTTACGTGATAACTATAGTGTGACCCTAAAAAATAAACCTTTAATATTTCATGAGATAACAACATAATACCACGTGTCACGTGACGTGTCTAATAAAAAGCGAAACTTAACTTTGTGATAGGACCCACGTTACGGCTAATGCTGTTGAAGCAGCCGATGTCAGCTAATTTCGAAGAAACTTAAAACCAGGCGCAACGCACAACCCAAAGGTTTAGACATAGCGTAGTCGCAGCCAAGCGGAGACTTAAGTATTCTGGAATTTGAAATATGGCCAAACGAGTATCAACTGCAAAATTGGAAGGACTTGTTTACTTCTGATTATGATCGTAAGTATACCGTCCTAGTAAATCGTCATTTTATAAGGCCTACAATTCGCAGGTCTTACTTCCTAATAATATTAGATTTACCCATATGAAGGGTGTATTTTATATCTACACTCACTTCACACACACACACAAACATATGTATTTCAAACGCACAATTCAATTTCATATTCACAAACTGTCAGACACAAAACTCACATTTGCAGGGAGTCGAACCCTTAATTGCAGTAGCTTAGTATCCCATCCAACAATCAGTCGATTACATATTCGTACACACCTAAAGATACATCACTGCGTGTGGGTATTGACCCCACTATTAGTAGTATCGAAACTAAAGCACTACATTCAATATAATACAAGCGGGATTTGAACCCACAAGGAATCTAATACCAACAGATAAATTATGCGGAAATTGAATCCGCTACCAATCGTAGAAGAATACAAGCACCATTGTCAAAACATTACCTAATTACAGTTACCTGCCATTACGCAAAATATTAGTTATTGTCTAAACTAACAGTTTATAGACCCACAATATTACGTTGTGTTATTGATTACGTTGTGTTGTTATAGTAGTAACCCATTACTTGCTCTTTCTCGTTGCACTGAAATGAATCAGTACATTTAATGACGAGAATCCTGGTCACGGCACCACATGTGACTGTACGACAATTACCCCAGGCTGATAAAATTTTCGTTTTTCCTAATTACGTTAATATTAGTATTTAAGTCGGTCCCCCCCCGTAGGGGGGAGGGCGGCACCCCACCCCGTACCGCCCTGTAGAGCTCGTCACCTGACCTGGTCACTCTCCCACCGACAGAGATAAAATTAATTCCAAATTTGAGGAAGTCCAATTCCTTGTCACATCTAAGGAGCAAGGAAAGGATTGAAAGAAATAGTAAATAAAACTTAGGAATTCATACTAATAGAAATGCATTGGATGTGGTTCTAGAAAGCTTATAAACAAGGGAGAGGGAAGCTAAGTGTATTTTTTATATAAATGTATTAGTAACCTATACGCTAGCGTAACAGGTATTAGGTCAATAATAACTCACACGATACCTCACTTCAACACTTGCAGTACTCAGGGCAACACTTCCACAAAGTGACGCAAGCGGCTTTTCAGCGGCTGTACGTCGTACTTGTTCATATGGAACAAGGTCCCTAGCAGTTCTTTCGAACTGAAAAACGTGACGTGGCGGCTTTTCAGCGGCCCTATGTCGACATCATGCTCTAGGAGACATGGTCCCTATCAGTCCGTAGACTGAATATGTGATATATGTAGCCACCCAAACCCCTGGAAGTTCACCCGTTGTACAACAAGCATATCTGTACGACACGTGCTACTGTTAGTCTGACCGAATTATCGAACTGAGATTAAGAATGCAAACATTCAAGAATTATAGATAATAGCTATAAATAAGACATTGAGCTGAGAGTCGTGACTCAAGAATAATTTGATAGAGTTGTGGAGCAACTCTCTTGTAGATCCAGACAGCCCCAAAGGGCCCACCCTTTACCACTTCCTACTTAGTCATAATGACTTTAATAACCCTACCAACCTAAGGTAACTATCATAATGAAAGTCTCATTCAATCGAACCTCAAACACACTCACACATAATTCGGTGAATACTAAATTAGTCCAATCTGGACTTCAAGCCAAATACATTCAACTTATCTAATTATAATTGCTCTCTTACAATAGCTCACTTGCACTTAACATGGCCTCTTGGCTTATACCAAGGTCTCCTCCCTCACAGGTGAGCGCTAATCCCTGCAATAAAGTCTTAATTATGTGGAGAGGTAAAGGAATCGTTGCGCTTGCGCTTACATCCATCTTTTATAGCTACGTTAATTTATCAGTTTACAGTTTACCCACTTCAGTGAGACGGGGAACCGTTTTATAACGTTTGTCTCCTTGTACGTGCTGCATTAGACCTAACGCATAGAACCTCTGAGGACACTCATACGATTCTAACGAAACACGTTCCCTAAGCAGCAATTAAATGTCTTTTTCAATCCTAGGGCAGTGTACTGCGAAGTCCACTGTTATCGAGAAAGACAAGTGTTGAGTAGCTTTAAACACGTACTCATGTGAATGACACCCTTATAGCAGTCTCTATAGTACTACTGCAGTCCCTTTCTGAGGTAACACCAAACTAGCACAAGCGCACCGTAGACTCAGTCTCTAGCAAAACTCATTGCGATCGTTCTTGTTGCATACCGAAGTGGAATTTCGTCACTTCACATTTCCTTACTCTTCCCCATTAGAGGATGACTGCATCCAGATTTCGTGTCTCGCTAAATAGTGTCGATTCAGTAAGAGGCCGATAGCCAGGTTTGGGGTTTTAACGAGACACGGTCCCTAGCGTTCTTAGAACGACTACAAATTCACTTAGTGAACGTGTGTGAAGCCTACCCCCTCTCCCGGAAATGCGCACACAACAAAACCTTACGCAACGCGTTATGTGGTGAGACCTTTTTGGAAACAGTAATCATCACTAACGTTTGGTTGGTTTATAAAGCAAATATAGGCCTGCTTTATAGCCTAGTTATGAAGTATCTACGGTTCTGCCTCCCGGCTATCATATGTTAGGTATAGCGCGAGGCTTTCCCCGATTCCCTATAACCAACCGCCAATGACAAATATCTGTTAAGGTACGGATTAGGAAGTGGGCATGCTATTTCTAGATAATCTTATATCGTTGGTTAAAACATAAAAGTAGCTTCGTCATACCAAAGTAAATGGTCAGTAATGGATTCTCTGCAATAACACTAAACTTCTATGTATAATTCACAATATACGATTACCCTGCTAGAACAATAAAGTAATATAGTTCGTAGTTACGCTGAATGCACTATTAATAAAGATAAAAGTTAACACTTACCAGATAAACTCCTTGGAGGGAATTACTTACGAAATACTATGTGTATTACCAGCCACCTTAGCACCATTCCTCACAGTTCACTCGTCTCCTAACTTCCAACTCTCTAAGATTCACGCGCCTTTCATTAACTCTAGGCTAATATAGCTTAGTCTAAACTAAACACCTATCAAATATTTAACGTAATAATAACACTCCCGCTATCATGACCTTTTCACACAGACATATTCACACTCTCTATTATAAGTTCTAACTCTCTCTCAGCCTAGCCTAAATCGACCGCCTCTCCTCGTGCCCTTAAGCCAACTGCCAACCTCCACACATCTTTCTCCCATCCCAAATTCACCACGAGCCTGAGAACCCTCGCAATTCCCATTCTTTTGTAGAATCACTTTACGACCGTTTTTGCGTGAAATTTCTCAATTGTTTTAAAAACTATCGTTTGGGTTCAAGTTATGACAACCAGATGTGAGACTGTCCGTCGCCTTTTATCTATCTACCCTTAGTTCTGAGAATGTGTACCAATTAAGGGGCTTCAAATATTACTTTCGACTGATTGTTGGCACTTTGCTGCTCGTAAAATATAAATGAATGGCTTTGTAAGTAGTTCGATATTGTTTTGGGATTTTAAAGAAATATATTACTTCGTTATTTATTACGGTAACGTGTCGAGCTGTCAGGCCATAAGGTTAAGATTTAATGTGCTTCCTCCTAAGAGGCACGTTATCGTGTCACAATTTTAGAAGAAATATAATAATTTATATTAAATAGGTGACATACCGTCACACTAGCATTTGGAATAATGCAAATCAGCAAATTCCAACAATTTATCAACCCGAGAATAATGGATGGGTACCTACTCGAAAATAATCAGTACCATTTTAAATGGTTCGAAGGTGATCAGTTACCAAATTTCGTTAGAGATTCACTGAAAACTGTCTCAGGTATAAATACTTCAATATATATAGATATATATATATTTTAATACTTTTAACCCCATTAACTTTTTACATTTTTACAGAAACTGACGAAGAAGAAGATCACGATATCGAATGGAGTAACAGTGACGAATAAAATGATAACTTTGGTGATAATAATGATAATGAATGAAATGATATTATCTTTTGTGCTCTATAATAACATGTATTGTCATGAATCTATTTTTTTATCCTTCATAATAACTTGTATCATTAACCAATTTTTAATTAAATTTTTGAGGAATATTTTATTTTGCTTTTTTAAACCTGTTATTGACAGAATAAATTAAAAAATTTAACAATTTAAGGTAGTTGTAGGATCGAATGTCTTTTCTTTGAATGTTGTGTGAAGTCTGCGCCAAAAAGTTTATTTGCATAAGTTGTTCTAATCACGAATCTCTTCTTACGATTTACAATGCTTGTCTGGCAAGGGGTTGGAACTATCAAAAGTGTCTGGCTAGTGAGGAAACATCATCTACTTATTACCCAAGTATTATATATAAAAATCAACTTTTATACTATAACGTAAGTTAAATTAAAATTTCATGAACATTAAGGGTGTCTGGCAAAGGTTTGTCACGATGTTAAGTGTCTGGCAATGAATAACGTGATTTTTAATGATATTCTGAAGATAATACCGAAAAATTGCACTTTATTATTTGATGTATTTAGATCGGTATTTTTTATACACCTTTAGTACCGGTTACCTGCCAAAGCCACTATAACCCAAACTCCATAATGGTCCATCGTTCTTACCAGTGTTGGGAGCATCCACTGACAAACTTTCAGCTTTTATAAAATAACGTAGGTCTGGGGTTCACGGGCTCTTACTCTATTACTAAAGCACTTACAAATAACAGAAAGTAATTACGATCAAGCTTGGGATTTACTACGAGTTCGGTATGGAAATCGTCGGATCATAGTGAATTCTCTCATTCGAAAACTAATGATGCAGAAGAAGAGTACGTCACAAACTGCTTGTAATATAAAGACATTGTTAGACACAACAAGTGAGTGCATCAATAGTTTAAGAAACCTAAATGTGTCCACTGAATCTTCGGATCCATTCATCATATTTGTGACTGTGCAGAAACTGGGTCCAGATTCACACCGGGAATGGGAACAGTTTGCTTATAAAGATAATTTAGAAGCATTACCTAAATGGGAAGAACTAGTGAAGTTCTTACAAACTAAATTTCGAACACTAGAACTGATCGCTCCGCCTTCAAGAGTAAAACCATCAAAAGGTAAAGAATATACAGTCCACGCTTCTATAGTGCCTGCTGCTACTAAACCAAGAAGTTGTTTACTTTGTAAGGATAACCATACGCTATGGCATTGCAAGGATTTTACTAAAATGGAACCAATAGAGAGGTGTGATTATGTTAAGAAGCACCACTTATGTTTCAACTGTCTGGCACCAGGACACTCAGCCAGGCAGTGTCGATTAAACATGTCCTGCCGCATTTGTCATAAGCGCCACCACTCTCTTGTTCATCAACATGCAAAATCAAGTACAACCAATCAATCAGATAACAAGCTACATCAAAGTGATCAAGAAACCAAACCAAAGGAAGCTAGTGAATCAGTTGAGCTTGCATCACATTTCACCGCCAGCACCAGCACAGCATTATTGGCAACAGCACTCGTGCCAGTTTTTAACGAATCAGGACGAGTGACAGTGCTGCGCGCGCTCATTGATCAGGGGTCGCAAGCCACGTTTATTAGTGAGAGAGCTGCCCAGCTGTTACGACTCAAGAGAATGCCTGCTCACGCAACAGTCAATGGGGTTGGCTCGACCACAACTGCCGTTAAACACGCTGCTTATATCGAGCTTCGATCAAGTCACGACAACAGTTTCAAGTTAAAAGTGAAGGCTTATATTATGTCAACACGAATCACAACGCAATTACCATCACACACCATTCCAACCAACACCTGGTCTCATTTAGAAGGTCTCGTGTTAGCCGATCCAGGCTTCAATGAGCGAGGAAGAGTTGATCTTCTGCTAGGTGTCGAAGTATGTGCCCAAACATTAAGAAGTGATATCATCAAAGGTCCCCCAGGTTCTCCATGCGCTCAAAATACCAGCCTTGGGTGGATCCTGTTTGGAAACATACATGAAAAAGGAAATACCAATGATTTTATTGTGATGCACCACAGCCTTGACTTAGACAAGATGTTAAAAGCAATGTGGGAGTTGGATATTGAAGAAAAAACAAGACTAACCCAAGAAGAAAGAAAATGTGTAGATATTTACCAATCCACTCACTCAAGAACAGAAGACGGACGATATATTGTCAAACTACCAAGAAAAACCGACAAGCTGTTATCAATACAAGGAGGAACAAAAGAAATAGCTATAAAGAGACTTTATCAATTGGAAAAGAGACTAGAGAAGAATCCTACGCTAAAAACAGAATATACAAAGGTCATGGATGAATACATAAATATGAATCATATGGAAGAGATATCACAAGAAGAAATAAACAAAGATAGTGTATACCTGCCACATCATGCAGTGGTTAAGGAAGACAAAGAAACCACTAAAGTCAGAATAGTTTTTAATGCATCGCAAAAGGGAAACAACAATGTTTTTTTTAAATGACGAACTTCTAGTTGGACCACAGCTACAAACAGATATGAGGAGCCTCATCATGAGATGGCGTACGAAGAAGATTTGTTTTGTGGCTGACATACAGCGCATGTATCGCATGGTCTTGGTCACAAAAGAAGACAGGGATCTGCAAAGAATAGTATGGAGGAGTGACCCTAGCCAACCAGTAAAAGACTACAGACTTACGCGTGTCACTTTCGGCACAGCATCTGCTCCATACTTAGCCGTTCGAACTTTACATCAAGTTGCAGATGATGAAGGAACCTGCTGCCAAAATGATCAAAGAAGACTTCTATGTTGACGATCACATGGCTTCTAATGACAATTTAGAAGATGCAATACACATAGCAAAGAGTGTAGAAGCTATACTACAGAAAGGAGGCTTCACACTGCAAAAATGGTGCTCAAACGACGCTAACTTCTTGAGGCAATTTGAACCTGCAAAACGAACATCGCATGCCAATCTAGACATCACCATCCATGGCACCATCACAGCTCTAGGCCTTCGCTGGAACATGGGCAAGGACGTGTTTCAGTACAGTCTTAACTTACCCCCTATGAACACTACGATAACCAAACGCACGATTCTGGCCGACGTTCAACGACTATTTGATCCACTCGGTTGGTTAGCTCTAGCTATGCTACCAACAAAGCTTCTAATTCAAAAACTGTGGTTGCAAGGAAGCAGCTGGGATGAAGAAGTAGACAATGATGTCAGACAAGATTGGGTTGCGCTGAGGAATAATCTTCATCACGTTAATGAAATCGAAGTACAAAGATGGCTGGGAACCACAAATCATAAAGAAACAAAAATAGAAGTTCACGGATTTTGTGATGCCTCTACCAAAGCCTATGCAGCTGTTGCTTATGTCAGAGTTGAAAGAGATGATGAAAAAATACAAACACAGATAATAGCTGCAAAGACTCGAGTAGCTCCAGTTAAACCTGTTTCTCTTCCGCGATTAGAGTTGTGCGGTGCCCTTCTCTTATCTCGATTGCTCAAGCAAATTAAAACAGCAATGAGAATACCAGACGATAAAATATTTGCATGGAGTGACTCAACAATAGTACTCTCTTGGCTACTTGGAGATCCAACGAGATGGCAAGTTTTTGTAAGAAATCGGGTAGTAGAAATATTGGATAACACAGGATCCAACTGGTTTCATGTACAAACAAACGATAATCCTGCAGATGTTGCGTCACGGGGTGAACATGTTCTGGAGTTAAAGGAAGATGAGCAATGGTGGAAGGGCCCAAAATGGCTAACAGAGAAAACAATAACATTCAATGAACCTAACAACCTAACCACAAGCTTAGAAAGAAGAGAAGTAATACAAACAAATTTAAAAGTAAAAGAAGAAAGTCTGGAAACCCAATTTCACCAATTTGATAGCTTGGAAGAAGTTTTAAAATCAATAACTTATTGCAAAAGATTTCTGAAAGGGAAAAGAATGGTAAACAAAGATGCAGTCATAACAACTCAAGAAATAGATGAAGCACTCAAGGTCTGCATTAGAATAACACAAAAGGAAAAATTCTACTCTGAAATTGAGAATTTAAGCAAAGGGAAGGAAGTAAAAAGGGATAGCAAATTAAAATCTCTGCGACTCTACCTAGACAAAGAGAACATTCTGAGGGTGGGCGGTAGACTGCGGCATGCAGATTTATCTGAAGACTCAAAAAACCCAATAATATTAGATAATCACAGCATTTTATCTATGCTTATCGTGAAAGATGCTCATCTCAAGTCTTTACATGGTGGAATACAAATAATGATGGCCTACCTAAGAACTAAATTTTGGATAATCAAGGCGAAGAGTTTAATCAAATTCAGAATCCGCAAATGTTTAATATGCTCCAAGCATAATGCTGCAACAAAAAATCAGCTTATGGGTGACTTACCAAAGGTCAGAGTGACCCCAGCCAAACCATTTCTGAACAGTGGGGTGGATTTCGCGGGACCATATCAAGTCTTAGCATCCAAAGGCAGAGGAGTCAGGACGAACAAGGCGTATGTTGCCGTGTTCATTTGCATGTCCACCAAAGCCATTCACCTAGAAATGGTCGGCGATCTCACAACCGAATCTTTCATTGGTGCCTTCAAGAGATTCGTTGCTAGACGAGGAAGATGCTCACAGATATGGAGTGATCAAGGCAGAAATTTTGTAGGAGCCAATAAGGAACTGGCAGCAGCTTGGAAGGAGGCAAAATTTGAACTCGAGGGTCCAATAGCAGAGTCACTTGTACTGGTTGGTACGCAGTGGCACTTCATACCTGCCTACAGCCCTCATGTCGGAGGTTTGTGGGAGGCAGGCGTGAAATCTATGAAGTATCACATGAAAACAATTTTGACCAATCACCTGACATTCGAAGAAATGAGCACCCTGCTTTGCCAAATCGAGGCATGCTTAAACTCCAGGCCGCTAAGCCCAATAGATGACGAAGACACGGACAACATAACACCTTTAACACCAGGACATTTTTTGATTGGCGAAGCGCCAATTAATGTCCCTCAACCTAATCTTCAAGACGTTCCAATTAGTCACCTATCACGCTGGAAGCACATGCAGAAGTTGATTGGAGATTTTTGGCATAAATGGCAAGCAGAATACCTAACCAGCTTACAGCAGAGGCCGAAATGGGTCAAGCGATGCAAAGAGCTTGATATTGGCAACATTGTACTCATCAAAAATGATCAACTCCCTCCTGGCAAATGGGCGTTAGGTCGGATCGTTGCTAAGCATCCAGGTGATGATGGTGTTACAAGAGTATACAGTGTTAAAAGGGGTTCCCTCTATCTGGCAGAAACTTGATGCTCCGAATTTTATTTGGCATAACACACTTGGCATAATCTTATTTAAACGACTATTTGTAAGGCATAAAAAATGTTTAGCATAATCATTGTTTGGCCGACTGTTTATATATCCGACTTTACGCTGGCATACTTTTAAGATGGCAGAATTTTATTTCGCATAATTACCTTTGGCAGACTTTAAATTCCACATAATTTCGATTAGCATAACATTTATTTAGAGCTTTGATTATTTGGCATAATTTCACTTGGCATACTATGAAGATGGCAGAATTTCATTTAGAATAATTTTGTTTGGCATATTTTCATTTCTATTAAATTGCATTTTAACCTTAAATAAAATGAAATAGTGTCTCAAAAAGTCAGTATATGATGTGCTACAAAAATTATTGACAGAAACGAATCGCTGCAGAACCGACTCCACGTAGTCTTGTCTGCCCTACCCCTAGAGTGTAATTTAAGCCCGCGTAGGCGCGGAGTGGCGAGGCGGCCAGCGAGCTGAGGAGCAGGTGGCTTCGGCTTGCTGGCCGGCTTCGCCGGCCAGCCTCAGCCTCGGTGGTGAGCGTAAAACCATCTGCGACGATGAGCTCGCGTGGGACCGCCGGAGCCCCGCAGCGCCGAAGCCGTGACAGAAACCATGCATGCTGCATGTTGCATGCTCGCCTGCATGCTGTAAGCTTGCTTGCATGCTGATGCTTGCTTGCATGCTTGCTTGCTGCATGCTTGCTTGCATGCTTGCTTGCTGCATGCTTGCTTGCATGCTGCATGCTTGGTTGCTTGCATGCTTTATGCTTGCTTGCATGCTGCATGCTTGTTTGCATGCTGCATGCTTCTTAGATACGAAATGTATGCCAAAAGATGATTCTAAGTTTAAAGTTTCTGAGATATGATAGTTCTGCCTTTTAATAACTATCGATATGAAATTATGCCAAGAGACGATTCTGACTGCGAACTTTCTGCGATATGATGGTTCTACTTTTTAATTATTATGGAATAAAATTTATGCCTAAAGATGATTCTGACTTATAAAATTATGCGTTGTGAATGTATGATAAATGAGTGTATGCCAAACGATTTTCTGCGAAATGAAGTTTATGCCATCCGCTGTTATGCAAAATAATATTATGACGAAAAAAATTCTGCCATAAAGGGTGGTAGGTGGTGACAATGTAGTTAAGAGAAGTTTTAATAAGTTGTGTCCTTTGCCTATAGACATTGATGATTAATATTGTAATTATGTCGAATGTTTCACTAGAATCAAATCAATTTAAGCTATTACTTTTATTAAATTATATGAGTATTTCCATTAGTGTCTATGACTTGTGCATGTATGCTTAATGATAAAATCTAAACTAATTAGTTACAAGCATTTATTGTATTTATGTTTTTATTTAAGGTCTTTATAAGCCCTTTGGTGGGCGGCATGTTCGAACCGTTCAAACTATACTGCATGCATGTGAGTAATAGTATCTATGTGTGTGTAAGAAACGATCCTTTTAATATCTGTATTACCAAGTAGCTAATTAGTATTGAAATAAACCCATAAGAAGCAACACCCCTTTAAGTTAAATCAACGTCCTTACAAACTAAACTAAACCTTATTACCAAACGAACAGCCCTGGTCACTTTCATTATTTTGTAACTGTTCGGACTCCAATATAAAACAATCTCCAATATTCTGTTCATTGTCAGACTGATCCGAAGCTAACAACAACTCAATCACTTCTTGTTCGAAAGATGGATCTCCTGCACGCAAAGTTTTTCTGGCAAGGCCCTGAACAGAACTCGTAGATGGTCGTTTTAATTTAGAGCTACCGGTTTTATTGTTTTTTGACATTTTGTCCTACAAAATCTGAGATAAAAGTAATCACCCTTATAAAATATATCATAGGGTAACAATGGACGTGTAGCCTGACAGGCTCCGGTAATTATTTTGATGGTTATTACTTACGTGATATTCATCGGAAGACGCAACCTCCTTCCTCGTTGGTAGTTTTACAACTAAACCGAAAGCTACTGAGCCGCTCAATCGCGGGGAGTGGGGGGAAGTAGGTGAAAATTAGAAAACGAAAACATCGAGTAGCCTGTGAGACTCCACGTCCATACTTGAAGGTTAATCTAATCTAAAACACTTAAAAGGTTGCCGACCACTTATCTATGAGAGATACTGAGAAAAAGAAACAAGTGTACTTAACTCTTTTTTACACTAATAGGGTAAGTCCGGGGGAGATGGCCGTAGTTTTTGTTAGACGCTATAAAAATAAAACTAGTGATAACTTTATATTTTTTTTAATTTCAAATGAGTCTTCAATCTTTTAACTTCTAAATAACAGAAAGCAATTAACAAATTTTAATCAAATAAAATAATTATAAAAAACATTATTAAAACTGTCGATTGGCCATCTCTCCCGAGGTGGCCGGGAGAGATGACAATAATAGTAAGGGGAAGATGGCCAGTAGTTTATTCTACTCTTTTTTTAGTTTTCTGCTTCTCATCTCTTCTCTTTTTTGCCCGTATTTCGAACACATGTTGTCAAATTCGGTACAGTTCTCATGAACCCAAAATGAGCAAATGACACACTGTATCCAGTCCTCAATAAGTTGGGTAGTGTAATAATTTTCCCCACACCCAGCACAGTTTTCTTGTTCATTTTCTATATCAATATCGGAATCGCAGAGTATTGGTTCTTCATCGTCCTCACTGTTTTCTGAAATCTTTCGAATAGCCTTTCGTTTTCTAGCTACCATAATCTTCTCAGTCTTATTCTCTTTTTTTGCTATCAATTTTTCTTTTTTAATTTTTATTCTCTGTTCTTTGGCATTTTTCCTGTTCTTTGTTTTTTCTTAACTCTATATGACATTCAGCACGCGTAGCATGACCACCATAAAAAAGAGTTTTATCGACGGAAGAATAGATAAAATGGCACGGCGATGTTAAAACTGAAGATAGGAAATATTACTATTCTTCAGTCGACAAAATTCCACGATGTGGAGCATGGCGACTAATTTTTCTCTACTTTTGAATTGGAGTTTCAGTTGGGGGTACATTTTTTTTTTTACAGGATTATATTAATTATAATCATCAATACAATACTCTAAGATCGTTTAATCCTACTGTATGACTATTCAATGAAAAAGTCCTTAGCGAATCTACCTTAATTACTTTAGTTACCACTCTCTTGCTATGGAAAGAATAACTGTCTTTGTCTTCATGGAAACCCGAGTCTACGGGTCGCCCCGTGCTCGGGCCGAAGACATGTCGAATTGAATAGAAAGAACTTTGTCTATTCTTGGTAGAATAGAGATAGAATTGGTCATGCTACGCTTGCTGAAGTTAAAAGAATGCCCACTTGCTTTATTTATTTATTTAAACTTCTAGCACACAAAAAGGCACAAAGGCATTAGGCATTCTCTACCAGTCAACGAAGGGTGGTGAAGAGATTAAATGGCAGGTGCTTTGGTTGAGAGGAGCAGTGATTTGCTTTGCCCGTTTTTTAGCGTCAACAACTCTCTGTGGTATTGATGTAATTTCACGCACAATATGAAATATAAAATAGTTACAAAAAAGAAAAATGCACACATACAAGGTAACCAAAAGCCCCGTATTTAAGTTAAAAAAGTTGTACAAAATATTGAACAACTTTTTTAACTTGAATATGGGGCTTACAAGACATGGATAATAATCCATGTCTTGTTGACGTCACGGCTACGGACCAAAGCCATCCCATCCCCGTCTCAGTCCCGTTCCGTTCCATCTCCATAATATGGCCATCTAAACCGGACCACTTCTCGGCCATCTCTCCTTATTTGACCGGGAGAGATGGCCATATCGAAATAAAATTGAATGAACCCGCATTACTTACAATTTTGCGGTTAGAACGCAATAAATCAATCATAAAAAAGAAGATAACACATAAAAACTACAAGTTTCCATTGATTTTTTTTTAACCGCGACGTAAAATGTGAACCCACTGAAAAATTTTTACACTTTTGAAAACAAATAACGAGGTTTTTACTTACTTTTTGATTTAATTTTTGTTTAAATTCGCTCCCACTGTTAGTGGCCTCCGCTGACAGAAGCGTACTAAGCGACAACTGGCACCCTCTACTTTTAGTTCTGAAAATAATTGAATTAGCCATCTCTCCCTTACGGCCATCTCCGCCGGACTTACCCTATTATAAAGAGGAAAAAAATTTATTTTTGTTTGTTTGTAATGGATAAACTCAAAAACTACTGGACTGACTTTAAAAATTCTTTCACCATTACAAAGGTACACTACCTGCAAGTAACAAAGGTTATATTTTATTTTAGAAAAAATAGGGGTCCGTAAGATATTTGGGTTTTTCGGACCCAAGGTGTAAAAAATCATCCAAAAAAGTTCCTTATTAATCAAATAAACACAATATAAAGAAAGGCCTTCTGCCTTCGAAGTACCAGGTGGTCATAATTTGGTAGGAGCTCACCTAACATGGGTGTGTGGTAGCTAGAAAACGCCTTATGTCTTCAAAGTACCAGAATGTTGTCATAACTTAGTAGGAGCTCACCTAACATGGGTGTGTGGTAGCTAGAAAATGCGGGATCCTGCCGTTTTGCCGAAAAGATTTTGCCAAATTTTCATTACCCAAACAAATTTTAGCAACCTTTTTTTATACCAATGTAATATTTGGAATAATTTTAGTACGCACATTTTCATTTGGTCAAATGTTTACTTGGCAGATTGTTACCAAGGATAATGTCATTAAGGCTTTTGGTCTTTAATCAAATGATTTATTACAGCAAACAATATTAAGACGATAAACGTTTAGTCAAATGATTTGTTATGACAAAAAATAAGATTTTTTTGGGAATTGTATAATTAAAAATGCAATTTTATTTTAATATAGGTAATCTTTTGTGTTTATTATGTTTCGCCGATTTACGAAATAACTTTTTGCCATTGGCCGAAGCCTCTTTTGAACTTTCTTCATTTGCCAAATGATTTTTTTGCCATATTTTCACCACAGTGAAACAAAATTTTAGGGAATATTATTTGGTCACAAATATATAGTCGGTTACTTGGTAGCATTTTCAATATTAAATTAAATATATGTAGTGTCATAAAAAGTCAATATATTGTGCTACAAATTTCAGAAACGAATCGCTGTAAAACCGACTTTACGTAGTCTTGTCTGCCCTACCCCTAGAGTGTAATTTAAACCCGCGCAGGCGCGGAGGGGTAGGGCGGCCCGCGAGCTGAGGAGCAGGTGGTCTGAAGGCCCGCCACCGCAGCTAAGGCTGGCCGGCAAAGGCGGCCAGCAAGCCGAAGCTGCGGTGGTGAGCATTAAAACCATCTGCGACGATAAGCTCGCGTGGGGCCGCCCAAACCCCGCAGCGCCGGAGCCGTGACAGAAACAATGCTTGCTGCATGTTGCATGCCTGCTTGCATGTTGCATGCTTGTTTGCACGCTGCATGCTTGCTTGCATGCTGCATGTTTGCTTGCTGCTTGCCTGCTTGCCTGCTGCATGCCTGCTTGCACGCTGCATGCATGGTTGCATGTTGCATGCTTGTAGCAAGCAGCATTGTTTGCATGCTTCTAACTGGGTATATGGTACTTGGTGCTCTTTGCTCTGTGTTGGTGGGATCTCTTCCGTGATTCTTTTAAAGGCGGCCTTCTGACGGCACTGATTTTATTTTGTTTTTTTTTTTACTTTAATTAATCTGCGTAAGAAATATAACATATATGGTGGGTTTTTTTTTATAAAGGGGTGCCCGTTGTATCTTATTTAGTGTTACTGGATCAATTTTTACACATTAAAGTAAAAAAAAAAAAAATGAAGACCGCTTTCGCGGTTATTTCGAAAATCGGTGTTGTCAGAAGGTTGCCTTTTAAAGAATCACGGCAGATCTGATCAGTTAACACAACATTTATTGATTTTGAGGCGGTACGAAGTTCGCTGGGTCAGCTAGTCATCATATACAATACTTATCCGGGAGTTATGATTACTTTAATCATGATGACTTTCCCACAAAATTAGCTAACATTTTCTGTGATAAAAAATGATTCCTTACACTTATTAACACTTACCTACTTAATTTAAAATATGAAAACTTTTTCAGTCTTTGAAGGAACCGGCGCGAGTTGATTAATGTCCGGCTAAACCACTTACTATCAACTCTGTAGCGTTTAGTGTGGGGCCACGGAACCAGCCGGCCGCCGGACACATGCAACCGTACCACGCATGTGACGAGCAGCACAGGGGCACATGAGTGTTCGAATGGGCAACCAGACGAACTCTCTATGATAGTATCGAGTACTAATCTAAATATATAATTATATGAGTAGTATATATACAGGGTGTAAGGGGAACGCTTCCGAAGCCAGAACGTAGGTTTTATACAACCTAAATGTAAACGGATATCAATAAACTTTCGCCTAAAATTGATTATTTACAAGCCTTCATATTTAATTAAGTAATCTTCAATGAAAAAAGTGCAAAATGTGAGGTCCAGTGACGCGCCGACGCGACGGGCACCGCCGAACCGCGGTCTCCGTACGGCCACGTCCCGGATTTTATAGGTTTACAAACACCACTTTCAATGTTCATAATGTTGTAAAGTGTGGCAGGGTGGCACTCTTACAATTTACAAAATTACAAACACCACTTTCAATGTTCATAATGTTGTAAAGTGTGGCAGGGTGGCACTCTTACATTATACAAAATTACAAACACCACTTTCAATGTTCATAATGTTGTAAAGTGTGGCAGGGTGGCACTCTTACACTTTACAAAATTACAAACACCACTTTCAATGTTCATAATGTTGTAAAGTGTGGCAGGGTGGCACTCTTACATTTTACAAAATTACAAACACCACTTTCAATGTTCATAATGTTGTAAAGTGTGGCAGGGTGGCACTCTTACATTTTACAAAATTACAAACACCACTTTCAATGTTCATAATGTTGTAAAGTGTGGCAGGGTGGCACTCTTACATTTTACAAAATTCATCATCTGGCTAGCTTATTCCCAACTACGTTGGGGTCGGTTTCCAGTCTGACCTGATGCTGAGTACCAGTATTTCACATGGAGCGACTGCTTATGTGACCTCCACTACCCAGTTACTGGGTAATACGATAACCCTAGGTAAGACTGGTTGTCAGACTTTCGGGCTTCTGACGACTCGTAACGACTGTCTAAGATCTACGAAAGACAGCCGGGACCAACGGCTTAACGTGCTTTCCCGGAAGAGTCTTGGTATGTAAAGATGGTCACACATACACGGACCAACCGCGGCAAGCGCAGCTTAACCTGAACCATCGACCCGTGCGGCTGTTGTTACTTAGCCATAGCACTTTACAAAATTATGAATTTTAATCGTATTCGTAGCCGTTAAACATTGAAATTGACTGAGGCATTTTACGTACCTTTCTAAATCTTTTGCGATCTTATGAGGTTTGGCTTAATTTGTCGAACTGTGCTCCATGCCTTTCATGTGAGATTCAGAAGGATGCCGGAGGTTAGAAAATCTGTCTCGGTAAATCCACTAAGCAAAAGGAATAGCTTTGCCATGGGCTTCTACACATCAACATGTTACCGTTTTCACGAGCACTATACAGTATACACTAGACATGCGCAAAACAGTGCCTTTCAAAGTAATGTCATATGGCATGACATTTCGTCCCGAGTAATGTTTCATTACACCATGACTCCAAACATGACGCGAGATGACGCACCACACGCGATGGTTTTTGTAATGAAATGCCGCGTTGTAAAAGATATACATCATTACATGAGATATCGCATTACCTATATTATGATGTGATGTGACATGGGTCAAACGCAATGCGCCCTCGCTTCGCCGGAACGTATATTTGATTTTGTTTCATATTCAAATAGTCGATTTTCTTTCATATTTAACCCCCAATATAAGGAATAATTGAATTAAAACGATAGACATGGTTTGCAATAGTGATTAAAGACCATGACTCGAACTGTCATAGTGTCATACAGTTCGAGTCATGATTTGAAACATCACGTAGGCAGTCCCCGGTTTCAATAAAACGTAAACCTTATTTGAATAATAATACGGTTCTAAATAATAGTTCACTTATCTCGCAGCCAACCGACTGGGGCATGTTCCTTCTCGCTTGCACACACAGCAAAGATTACCGAGATATTACGAAGCTTACGAACACCGAACAGCGCGCCGCGGCCCGCGCGCCATGTTTTAGTGTCATGTGCCATGGTTGATTGAATCGAGTCATGTGTAATGCTACAGTACGCGGCCGAGATATATGACGCGCAATGCATCACTCGCATTACTTACACAAGTCTAGTATACACGTATGGCTCAGGCATTGTTTATTACAACAAACACAATAAAAAAACACTAAAAACGTAACAATAATACCAAGACACAATTTTAAACTAAAGTGTTAAATACGACTCAATTTCAATCGATCAGTTACACGTACCACTTTCGCTCACGAACTGAGTCGGGAAAGAACTAACTAGAGGACTAACACAAGATGGAAACATGCCGCCTGCGTGCGGTGCCGACAAACGCCCCGCCGCCGGCGCCGCGCTGGCGGCGGCACCGACGCACGGTGGGTTGCAAATCGCCTTCCATAGACATAGAGACTCGAATTTTGAAGGATTCTCACCGGGCATGGGTGCTTCGGTAGGTTCCTGTTCAGGATAAAGCGGGAGGATACGCCCGGGTGTTTCCATTGTGAGGATCGTCTGGAGGACACGGTGGAGCATACGGTGGAGGTGTGCCCTGCCTGGGCGGAGTACCGCCGTGTCCTCGTGGAGGCGATCGGCGGCGGCGACCTCTCGCGTCCGGCCCTAGTGCGAGACATGGTACGGAGCGAGAGGGAATGGGAAGCCGTCACCTCCTTCTGCGAAGCAGTAATGCTCGCGAAGGAGGAGGCGGGGCGTGTGAGGGAGTGGCAGTCACTGCGCCCTCACGTCCCTAGCCGCTGCAGGAGGAGACGCCCCGGGCGTCGGGAGTGCATAGCGGACTCCCGGCCACCGTAGGCGCGACCTTGCGGGTGGCGAGCAATGGGTAGCTCGCCGCCCGGTAAGGACCAAGCTCGGGTCGACGGCGCGCAGTGTTCCACGCGCGCCTCAAAGAGATGTCAGCAGCAGTGAAGGGGTCTACTAGGACCGATGCCTGCCGGGGTCGCGTGATTGTTCGAAAGAGATACCGTGACCCTGGCACATGGGCAACTGATGGAACACGGGTGGGTTTTAGTCAGTAAAAGTCTGACACGCCCTCCCGCTCCGCCCAGAGCGGGAGAAGTCATTTGATGATTTCCCATCCTGAAAAAAAAAAAAACCCGCCACTTTCTCTTGAGCTACACGGTGAAATGCAATCATTATTGACGCCTCGCTGTCCCCGCGGCCGGCCGGGCTCCTCGTCCTCGGTCCGTCGTAACGCTCTATTAGAGCTCGCTCTTTGAGAGCCACCGCCGCGCGCCGCCGCATCATGGCACTGCACTGATGAGATCACGCCGCATTTCAAATTAAATAAGTAGTATAACACGCATTCATACAAGACCTTTTCGAGATTTTATAGTGTAGTGTGTGTTTGTAATTAGTAGATTTTTTCTTATAATATAAATATATTTCTAAGTAATTTGTATAAGTTATGTAGATAATATGGTACTGTTGAGCCCTTCAATCGGTGGACTGAGGAAACAGCCTGTGAGACCTGTGCTGAGCAACATGGTCTCCGCTTGCTGGCTGTTCCAACTTGCCGTACTGTTGCGCACTCCAAGTCACCTATTCCTCGGACATTAGCAGCTACTAACGCTCTCCTGAACTCAAACACAGATATTGATATATTTGGAAATGAATGGAAGATGATACTGTCAGAATGTTTGAATTTTTGTGAGAAGAATGCATGACTGTGCTAAATGACTTGTGTCAAAATATTTTTATTATATGTTTAAATAGTGTAATTGGCTTCGGCCATTCTATTTAAAATAAATAAATTAAATACAATGAACTCAAGAGCGAGTTTATAGTTTTTGTTGGTAAAAACAAAAAACCAAATAGTGTTCCTACTCTGTGCTTGAATGGAGTTCACTTGAGACAGGTGGCTCAGTTTAAGTACCTTGGTCATATTGTAACAGAAACGTGTAAAGATGATCAGGATATAGAAAGGGAGCGGCGGGAAATACGAGTATGTTGGCTCAGAGAATCGCTCGTTGTACAGTAGAAGTTAAATTAACATTATTTAAAGCCTACTGTCAAAATTTCTACACGGGTGGTCTATGGGCCAAGTTCACAAAGCGGGCCTATAATGCACTTTGCATCCAATACAATATCATTTTCAGGACGCTGCTGCGGCTTCCGCGGTACTGTAGTGCTTCAGGCATGTTTGCAGATGCTCACATAGATGATTTCTATGCAATTATGCGTAGAAAAACGATGTCTGTCGTGCACAGTATGAAGGGGAGCCGTAACGGCATCCTGATAATGATAGCGGTCAGGATGGACTCGGCGGTCATGCGTCGCTTCACTGACCTGCATGTGACAGGTGCAGGTTAGGGAAGAAATTATTATTTAAAGTGTTATTTAAATTGTAATAACATAGTTAACATAATATACTAAAGAAACGCTGATAATTTTAGGGAACCCTACGAAATAGATCAAAATAATGTACTACAGTATTGTACACCTTTAAAAAGGTCTACAAAAAAGTCCGCGATGGTATATGTCTATCTCTTAGGGATAACCCACAATAACCATTTTTTATCCTTTACTTTTTACGAGAAATAAGGGCTTATTTACGAAGCGATTTTAACCAATACAGCATTAATCCTTATCCAATTAAGTACCTTAAATACATTGTGCATTTAATATAGATCAATATGGCTCTTTACAGCATGTAGGTAAATGAAGATCTTAGAAGATATCAGAGATTTAAAAAGCGGGGGCAGTAACTTCTCATTTATTCAATAAAAGAAAAGAAAAATTGTTTTCTTATCGGTCAAATAAAAAAAAATAATAATTATAATTGCATAAGTTGATAAAAAAAAGTTATGCAATAGCATTACCGCGGCAGTCCCCGAGTGCAACACGTCAATTATTTTTTTTTGTTTTTTTGCATATAATTATATACGGAGGTAGCGCCAAAAGTTCTCGGCCTGAGTAGAAAAACTAGCAGATGGATCAATGAAAATAATTTATTTTTATAAGTAACCACCGCCTATTTCAATACACTTAGTATAAAGCGAGATAAGCAGCTCTTTGCCTTTATAAAATTAAGCCGTATCCTTGAAGTAAAAAAAATCGGTCACTGCAGCTTTCAATTCATCATCGATGCCAAAACGGCGTCTTTTTTAGGTCACGAAATAGATAATAGTCCGAGGGGGGCATATCCGGGCTATAAAGTGGATGATCAAGTTGTTCGAAGCCAAGATCTTTAATTGCCACTTGGACTACACCCGCAGTGTGCACGGGCGCATTGTCGTGAAACAGGCGCACTCCTTTACTGAGCATTCCTCTACGTTTCTCACGAATTTTTGCCTGAGAGTGGTTAGAAGTGTAGAATAATATGTCGCATTTATAGTGGTGTTGGGTTCTTTAAAATCTAGTTACAATATTCCCTTGCAGTCCCAGAAAACTGTAGCCATTATTTTTCTTTTCGACTTTAACACCTCTGCTTTTACTGGGGCTCTTTCCTCTGGTCTCCGCCATTCCATTGATTCCATTTTTGGCGGGGGGTCAAAGTAGAGAACCATTATTTCATCTCCCGTTACAATGGACTCCAAAAATGTTGTAGGATTCGCCTCACAGAGCGCCAAAAATTACCGTGCACACTCAACACGACGCTGTCGCTGAATCGCCGATAGAAGTTTGGGAACCCATCGCGCACTAACTTTATTTATTCCAAGATGTTCATAAAGAATCCGACGGACAATTGTTTCGAATATCAACTTCTTAGAATGACTTCGCATAATGTTATGCGATTTTGTCATTCTAAGAAGTTGACATTCTGAGAGGTGGACATTTTGCGTCTGGTTGCCATTTTGAGAGTTTGACATTATGAGATGATACGAAAAATTCGTCTGCATCGTTGTCAACAGGAAAAACGTGCCCAAAAGGCTGGCAGCATTGCCACGTTGCACGTTGTATGGCAATTCTGATTGTTTGACCCAAAAATTGGCCAGCCCTCTGGTCATGTGAAGAGTCGACCAGCCGCTTGGCGATGTCTCGGTATACTATGTGGCCAATCGGACCCCATGGCCCTAGAGTTTCAACGGGTGCGTCTCATAACGTATAAACTCATTTGGTCTAATTTCATTTTATTATCGTTCATAAGATATAATCAACGTGAGATATACCAACTGTTGATATAATTTCTTTACATATAACATTTATTTATTCTAAAACTTAATTAGTATAACGTTGTTTGATATAACGTTTATGTAATCGAAAATCATTTGGTCTAACGTTTAATATGTATATTGTTTATCAAAATTTAGTGAGAAACGAATCGCTGTAAAACCGACTTTACGTAGTCTTGTCTGCCCTACCCCTAGAGTGTAATTTAAACCCGCGCAGGCGCGGAGGGGTAGGGCGGCCCGCGAGCTGAGGAGCAGGTGGTCTGAAGGCCCGCCACCGCAGCTAAGGCTGGCCGGCAAAGGCGGCCAGCAAGCCGAAGCTGCGGTGGTGAGCATTAAAACCATCTGCGACGATAAGCTCGCGTGGGGCCGCCCAAACCCCGCAGCGCCGGAGCCGTGACAGAAACAATGCTTGCTGCATGTTGCATGCCTGCTTGCATGTTGCATGCTTGTTTGCACGCTGCATGCTTGCTTGCATGCTGCATGTTTGCTTGCTGCTTGCCTGCTTGCCTGCTGCATGCCTGCTTGCACGCTGCATGCATGGTTGCATGTTGCATGCTTGTAGCAAGCAGCATTGTTTGCACGCTTCTTACTGGGACCCTTTAAAAACACTTTTGTTCATAATAAACTGTTTTATTACGTGCCATTACATTTAAATAAATAATTAATTAAACCTCCGTCGACTTCTTTAGAACAAATAAGTTTTATATCTTTTGAGTGGTATGTCTAACGATTTTATATTTAATGTATGTTATGCTTATAAAAATTAGTTATTTTAAAATTATATCAATCGTTCATTATATTAACTAATCGGTATATTAAATAAAATTATAGGTTCCGTTGTTATATGTTGTAAATATTAGAGATTTTGTTGTTATATCATCTATTACTTACCCGAGTTTCAACCCCAAACGGCTCAAACATATAATTTCCAATTAGGTTAGAATATTTACGCCGTTTGAAAGTTGCTGGTTGAAGTTTTCCGCACCTGCAGCAGCCGCTCCAGCACAGCCCGCCGTGCTAAGAAGTTGCGATAGCGCAAGAGTGTCGACAAATGTTGCATCCCACACCAAAGGCTAACTTCCAAGGCATTATGGTCATTCCGTCTGGTCTCTTCCCATCGTCGCGTGCCAAGCCATTGGGTTCTAGAACAGCCGGCTCCCCGGCGGTGACAAGAGCACGACGGATGATGTCATTGATGCTGGCGTGCTGTGCTATCTACCCTGCGCTTCTACTGCAGGATAGGCCATGGTGACCGAGGCAGTCGACACCTTCATCGCATTGGCAGCGATGCAGAGCCACGCAAGGAGCGCCCAGACGCAGGGAAATAGCAAGCAGAAAGGTGGTGTCACTCAACATAGTTCCTATGTTAGGTGACGGTAGTGCCTGAAGCCAGAGGCCCGACTCCCACTCGCCAACAGCTAGAAGGCGGGCACATATTTATAAGATTACTAGCTTTTGCCAGCGGCTTCGCCCGCGTGGAGGTCGGAAAATATCCCGCGAGAACGTACTACCGGGATAAAAAGTAGCCTATGTGTTAATCCAGGTTAACTGTGTTCAAAATTTCATCCAAATCCGTTCAGTAGTTTTTGCGTGAAAGAGTAACAAACATCCACACATCCATACATACAAACTTTCGCATTTATAATATTAGTAAGATTAATTAATAAAGTAGGATTCCGTACCAACCTGCAGAGCGGCTCATCCGACTGTCTCTGGGAAGATGGGTTCACGGGCCGATCTGTATCCGTGAACCACGGCACTTCAGAGTCAACCAGGGAAGGAGCTAAAATTTTCCTAGTCAACTTTTCAGTGCTGTGGACAGAAGATAGGAACGCCGGTAAGCCGAGACCACCAAAGTGGATGGGTAGAGAGGTTTGAAGCCACACTCGGTCGTCCAATGCCACATTTAAAATGGATGTTATTGTACATACTGCGAATAATTTAGTCAATTTTGTCCAAGAGCTTTTGCTTTTGTGTGGCTGCTCTGAAGAGCGAAGGAAATATATAAAATTGAAATTTAAAAGAACAGTATCTAATCAGGGTGAAAACCGAGTGTAAATTTATTTTGGAAAGCCTGTCCGAAATGTCATTGAATTTTTAAATTTTTTCGTCAATGAATTGAGAAAAGCTGTCTTCGAAAATTGGGGAACCTAGGAGGTGCAGTGAACTTTTTTCTATAATTTTGGTTTGTGGGTCTATTGCATTAAATTTATCAAGTGTCAGTTGTCTGTCGGTAATGTCAGAAAGGTAGATTTCAAACTTTGATGGGTTAAGGTCCAGGCCAATAGATTTAAATTGCTGTTTCAACAGTTGTAGGTCTTTCAAAACGGTTTCTGCATCCTAGCGTTCCATCATCTAAGTACCACACGTTAAATTTTGAATTTAGTTTCTGAATGGTTGGCCCCGTACAAGACGTCGACGACCGCCTCGTTCACACCGCCGCACGGCGCGTGCAGGTCGCAACCCTTTTTTTTTTCTTGTTAACTTCGGTCTTTGCACTAAATACTTGATACTCGTGCGTGGACGGTGCCTCAACATAATCCGGTCGGCTGTCGGCCACCAGTCTGGCATGGAGCCTATTATATTTTATTCAGCAAAATATAATTACCCATTTTTTCATAACTGAATCATTCATCATTTCAGCCGCAAGACGTCCACTGCTGGACATGGGCCTCCCCCAAGCATCGCCAATTTGACCGGTACAATTTTTGGGGCGATTTGCCATAATCGCCACGCTAGGCAGGCGGGTTGGCGATCGCAATATGGTGGTAAAATGCATAGAGAACACTGCTGCCCAATCTTCTAGTAAGTCCCTTAGTCGCCTCTTACGACACCCACGGGAAGAGATGGGGTGGTGCTATTCTTTACGTCCAGAACCACACGGTACACCAACTGAATCATTCAAAGTCATTCATTATTCATTATCATCACCGATAAGTTATACAAATTTGTACAATTATTAAAATGTTTTTGTTACATTGTGATTTTCAAACAATCCGACTTTTACATTACATTACATTACTTTAAATATTATATTAAATTTGTATCTTTCATTAATGAAGCCATTAGTTTTTCGTTATTTTTTCAAATGTTTGATTAGTGTACAATTTATAAAAAAAAAAAGAATTCTTGGAATTGGAAATAAAAGCAATTTCAGAACTCCTGTTTTAATTCAATGTCTAGATGTAAAATTGCAAAATATGTGACGTCACAATACGGGGGGGTCTCACAAATGTGACCAACTGTGACAAGGACGGAGGGGGTCAAAAAATCATGTGTGACATAAAAAAGCGTTCATAAATGTTATGCCTCCATGCGTCGTTCGTCTCAGGTCAAAATGTCATATCAAACTTAAGATGGTAGGTGCGTTTTTTTGTTTATTTTTGATCATACGTGAGCAGAAACTTAGTTCCTGACAGGGGCTCTCCACCGACCGCAAACGTACCTTTAACCGACGAAAAAAAGCGGAGGAGGTTGTCAATTCGACGCGTATATTTTTTTTTATGTATGTCCACGCATAACTTTTTACATAGTTGTCCGATTGTGATAATTCTTTTTTTATTGGAAAGGTATATACTCCGAAGGTGGTCTAATATCAATTTGGAAAACAAAATCGAACCCTAAAGGGTCGGAAAACAGGGGATGATTGATTGTTCAGTCACTGATTGTAATGTATAACCACGCATAACTTTATACAGAGTAGTCCGATTTTGATCATCGGGGGGCATGGCAGTGGCCCCGCCAAGTCGAGCGCGAAGCAAACACTGCCGGACCATCCTTTACTGGAACCATTTCGCCGCATTTTCAGGCCCCTATTTGAGAACCTCTGGATAAGACCAGAACGCAGAAATTTTCGTCATCCAGTAAGCTATAATTACATACTTAAAATCCAAAATTTCAAGTCTGTAGATCATTTAGTTCCGAAGTTAAGCGGAAGCAAAGATTCGCATTTATGACACTCACTCACTCACTCATGATCATCAGAATAGAACTAGTACTTCCCATAAACTTAGAGAGCTGAAATTTAGTACCGAGTTAGGGTTTAATGGCCACATAAAGAGAAAACTATAAAAATTAGGATAATCGAAGATCTGGAGTACCTGGTGACCCTGATTAGAAAACACAAGAGCCAAACCAAACTATTAAAGATCGACATACCGCCTTTATAAAAAATATTCAACTTGGTGGGCCGCTTCATTTGATGTCAAAAATCGAAGATCTGAAGTATCTGATGAAGAACCGTCAGCTGGTCTCAGCTGTATTAGAGATATGGTAATGCCCCCTTCTACTATTGGTACATAAAAAAATCGACTGTCATTGCAATATCCAATGTAGTGGGACACATCTTCTAATTTAATTTAGCCTATAGCGTCCCACTGCTGGGCGAATGCCTCCCCTTCTGCTTTTAATACGCATATAAATAAAATTAAAGGAAAACTCTGGATAATACTAGACTGGCTTTTATACTTATACTTGCAAGTTTACAAGAAGAAATAGTCGAACGATTAACTTTATTCTACTCGAACATTACACAAATTAAATAACCAAATTACACAAAATTATTAATTTCGCTCAAAATTTGGTCAAAATATAATGCATTGGACTAAGAGTGGCGGTGATACCCGCACATGTCTCTACATGGCGCTAACTGTGTTTTAAAACGCGCTTACTTAGTGGCACCGGTGGCACCGGCAAGAGCTATTTAATAAAAACCTTAAAAATATGGATTAAAAACAACCTGCATAAAAATGTTGCTATTACAGCCCCGACTGGAATTGCAGCATTTAACGTAAACGGATTAACTGTTCACAGATTACTACAACTGATAGATATTACTTTACTCTTTGCAACTGCCCGTAGACCATAAACAAACTCCTAAATACAAACAGCTTTCAGACGAAGTACTTCAAGTTTTATGGACACACTTAAAAACTGTCGAATTATTTATTATACATGAAGTGTCTATGATATCGAATGTAACTTTAGCCTACATAAATCTTCGTATAAGCGAAGTGTTTGATACTTCTGATGTGGAAGATGGTTGGTTTGGAAAAATACATATTTTAATGTTTAGGGATCTTTTGCAACTTCCACCCGTTAGATAAAAGACGCCATTTGAAAAACTAAACCCTTCAGAAATTAATATATTTATAGGCTCCTTAAGTATTCCAAACTTATGGACTGAACTTTTTGTTACGACGAACTTACGTAGAATATGAGACAGCTGGATGATTCTACGTTTGTAGAAATTTTAAAAAGAATCAGAGTAGGAGTGACAACTCAATCAGACAGAGATATACTGTCTAACCGATTGATACCTCTGCTCTCGTATTCCAATGAAGGAAGGTTAATGGAAATAGCATAATGTTTGAGGGACTTACAAGAAGATACTGTTTGTTTACTACCGACTAGAAATATGTGTATGCAGTTAAATAATGCTATGTTAAAAGCGATTCCGCACCCCGAGATAAAGTTAGTTGCTAAAGATTCCTTGGATTGTTCAAAATGTATGATAACGAAAGCCCGGGCGTGTTTACAAAAATATGAAGATGATGCGTCGATGACTGCTGGACTGGAAGAAACCATAATCATTATAGAAGGAGCTAAAGTAATGCTTAGGAGAAAAATTGATGTTAGTTTAGGTTTAGTGAATGGGTCGATAGGCGTCGTACAAAAAGTGAGGTGGGACCCGGAAGATGAAACAAAGCCTAAACAATTGGCAGTAAAATTCGCTTATATTTTGATTCACGAATTATTGTCTATTAAGTCAAAATTTGAGATCATACCCCGGGCATACGTGTACAGAGACCAATTCCCAATCTGTGTGGCGTATGCCCTAACAATTCACAAGAGCCAAGGTCTAAGTTTAAAAAAATGCCCGCATGGACATTGGTACCTCCATATTCCCTTGTGGCCAAGCTTAGACAAAGTCGTGCCAAGTCTAAGGTTCCTTACTGTGATTTCTTTATTATTATAGTTAATGTTGTGTGACTTGGCCGTTGAACATTCTTTATACGTTAGTGGGTACAAGTCAATTTTGTTTACACGTAATGTTATATCTGTTGGAACTACCTATATTTGTTAAGCGAGAAAATAGCCCATACTGGTATTGGTAATTGGACGCTAGTGTCTCATTTTACAACGGCCAAGTCACACAACATTAACTATAATAATAAAGAAATCACAGTAAGGAACCTTAGACTTGGCACGACTTTGTCTAGATTTCATTACTTGTTAGAGATAAACAAGCAGCTCCATCGAGACTTGGCTAGTTTTTTACAGAATGTTTTTGGTGGGATTCTTTTTTCATTGGATAGGGCGTACCTTGCCAAGTATTATTAGTAGGTACATTAAAGCCAAAAAAAAATATCAAATAAAAACTTTTTACAAAAAATTAAGCCGCCGAAAAAACTGAAAAATAAAAAATAATAAACCTTAAAATTATGAGTCGGCGCTGAAAAATAAATGAACAAAGATCGCTCAAATCGCCGACTCATAATTTTAAGGTTTATAATTTTTTACTTTTCAGTTTTTTCGGCGGCTTAATTTTTTGTTAAAAAGTTTTTAAACGTAATCAAATTTTGTAACATAACATAACATAATATTTATTCAAAAATAAAAGGCTTAAAAATATGTACAGTTTTGCTTATATGTAAATTATATTCTAAGATTTACGTGCCTGAACTAGGCAATCCTGTGTTTCAGGCAAGAAGAGGCTAAATAGTCTTATAAAATAAATAAATGGTCAAAAGTTGAGAGTAGTCGAATTATTATATAAATGTTAAGTAGTTTATATCTTAGTTTCTAAAGTTTAAAGTTTAATAGAATTAAATACCTAACGTACATAAGTGAATAATTACTTTAGCACAGTTAATAAGTTCTCTGTTTCTTCGTAAGACATACTTTGGAGAGCATCATTGAGAGTTCTCTTACAATTTGTGTAGTTCAGTGAATAAATTTGTGCTATAGAGTTTAATCTATTATAGAGGAGGGGCCGAGGTACATATAAAATTTGGACATAAAAGCATGTTTTGTTCTGTTTTGTGGACATACTATATCTTTACGTCTTTTGTTCCGGACCGTATAAATTAGTTACTTTATGCGCCTACGTTTCTAAACGTGTAACAGAATTACATCTGACTTGTCAGTTTGATTTTAACACTTGACACTTCTCTTGGATTTTGGTGGGAACGAGGGAATCGTCGCCGTGTTGAATCTCGCGATCTTTTGTAAATTAATCCCTTAGAACCGGTCGTTTTGGTGGACAAAAGGTCTTGACCCAATTGTATTGATTGTAAATAAGCCCCCTTTGACGTAATAATACGGGTTTTGTTTGTTGGAAATACCTGTGATAGTTTGAAGGTTAAGTGAAAGTGACGCTATTGGAAAACGCGTGATTTGAAGACCGCCTGTCTGGAAGGCAGACCTCTTGCAGCGGATTATAACCTGCAGATACTCATAACGTCACAACACAATACATATATACTCACTTACATACATAACTCCAGGTAGGCACCAGAGCAGGTGTTCGTCTACCACAGGTAAGTTCTTTTGTTGTATAGTAATTATTTGTACTTGTATTGTTCTGCTCCGCGTACGGCGGACTAGTTGCGCTAGCCACTTTTCTCCTGGACCCCACCATCATAACTTCCACTGCGCTATTGAAATGCTATTGTAGGGGGTCTAGCCTGGCAGTGAACATTTTTGGCAGCAGAGGCGTGGTTCTAACCTACAAAACCACCAAATTGGTAATTTACAGTAAGCTAATTACTTGGCAGTCTCTATAAGGGAAGTAGTAATACGCTGTAAATATTTGATAACGGTAATTAATTGTTATTTGAAATAATTTGTTTGAATTTATTGAGTCGAGTAACTCATGTTGTCGGGGTCAGCCGGTTGCATATGCTAATAGTGTTGAATGAATTGGGCTGTGTTGCAGCCCCTTGTTGTAGCCCCTTTTTGTGTCTGACCTCTGTTGTATTGAATGTCAGGAAGACATTGAAATATTGAGTTTTGTACCATTGACATGGTTGTTTGTGAGGATTAATATTTGAAATTGGCATTTTTGAGCATTAACATTGTTTTAAATTGGAATAAAGGTTTAATGCTGTTATACCATTGACACAGTGGTTTGTGAACTTAACATTTGGAATTGGATTTGAATTTGAATTGAATTTGAAGTAGAATTTTTTGAACGTTGACATTGGTTTTGAATTAAAATAAAAGTTTGTTGTTGAATTGAATTGAAACCAATATTTTGTTATTTCTTGAGTTATTGACTAACAGTTTGGTAGTTTGATTGTTTGCTTGTAGTTATTTTGTAATTGATTGATTGAACTTTGTTATTTGATTATTTAATTATTTGGTTTATTTGATTTGTTTGTTTGTGCAATGGCATACAAATGGAAATATTGCAGTGCCGGACACCTGTCCAGGTCAAGCCGGAGACCTCGGTTGTTTCAGGTCCCGGACTATTGAGTAGATTGCCTGCAAGTTTGGTTGATGCACGCTCGGACCTCAGACCCGCCCAAAAGTTGGCCTATTTGTTGTCTGTCCTGAAAGGTGAGGCCCGAGCCTTGGTACAGCATCTGTCGTTAACTGACTCAGCCTATCCTACCGCTTTGGGACTACTCACCCAGCGGTACCAAAATGAGCGTTGTTTGGCTGACGTTCATATTGAATTGATTTTGGGGTTACCGGTCATTACTAGTTTGTCAGCATTGCGTACTGACCTGTTGAACTCGTTGGTGGTAGCGACCAACGCTTTAAAGCGATTGGACTTGCCGGTGGACCAATGGTCTTACCGTTTGGTGCATGTTGTGCTGCAACGGCTTCCTGCCGATTTGAGGGCTCGTTTCGAGCAAAAGTATGGTGGGGATAGTGTCACACATCTCCCCTCATTTGGTGACCTCGTCCAATTTTTAGAGGATGAGTGTCGGTTTGTGGACAACTCTGGCGTTGCCACTAAGTCATGCCAGCCGTCTTCCCGGCCACGAGACCAGGGACGGACTAGGGCTCGCGGGCCTGTTGATGGTCGCCCCGCCGCTCGTTTTGCTGGCACCCAGAGTCGTCCTGGTTGTGAGTTTTGTAGGGACACGGGGCATGGCATGGCAAGTTGCGCGGCCTTTTTGAAATTGCACGTGAGTGCCCGCCGCCGAATTGCCAATGCACGCCGCATGTGCTTCTCTTGTTTGGGGGCTCACTTCCATCGGGACTGCCCCAACCCCCGCCCTTGTAGAATTTGTAGGGGGTCCCATTTGGACATATTGTGCGCTAACGCGAACCACGCTGGCAGACCAGCCTCTGATGAAGGTTCGCGTACGGGGGGGTACCATGGAGTTGGTCACCGGGCTTCTGCCTCGCCGGTTCAGAACCGGGGAGGCCCGCAATTTTGAGCGCCGCACTCCACCCCCCGCGCAAGTTGATCGGGAGCCGCGCGACCGCCATTTGGTCTCCCCGCGTAAAGGCGATTACGCACTTGTTGTTAGGCAGCGCTGGCCAGACCAGCACCGCCTTCCCTCCCCTCCATTGGCGGAACGTCCCCGTTTGGAGTCACGTCCCCCGCCATTCAGGCATCCGGTGGGATATTCCCTTCCAGCGATGGCGCGTGGCTCGGGACACCGCGCGTACGAGGAATTTGAACTCCATCCTCGTCGAGAAAGACTTGGGCCTGGGTGCGGCGATCGGTCGCCGCCCAGGCATTGTTAGGACGTTGGCGCCTGCCCCGCTAAGGTACCCCTCAGATCGACATGGTTTTGTTGCCAACGGCATCGGTCAGGTCTGGGGGCCCACGGGGGACTCTGTTGTGGTCCGTGCCATTTTGGACATGGGGGCCCAGGGTTGCCTTTTGTCTATTGTTTTGTTGTTTTGTTTGTATTGTTTTGGGCAAATTGTTTTCTTGAGCGCCTTTGGACTGCGGGACTTGGCTGGGACGAGCCAATTCGGGAAACCCTGTTGGAAGATTGGCTCTAATTTGTATCCGCACTCCCTGCAGTCAACGAGGTCGTGTTACCCCGCGCTATCCTCCCTCCTGGGAGCTACACTGCTACCCTTGTTTGTGATGCGTCTTCGCACGGTTATGCAGCTGTTGTTTGTCTGCGCACCGTCTGCGCGACGGGCCAGGTGAATTTGTCACTGGTCTTGGCCAAGAGCAAGGTGGCCCCCCCTCCGGACGGCACTAACCATCCCTAAGTTGAATTGTCAGGGGCGGCGCTTCTTGTGCGTCTATTGAACCACGTTGCTCACACTTTGGGTGGAACTGTGGACATTCGGGCTTCTTACGCCTGGACGGACAGTCAAATTGTTTTGTGTTGGTTGAAGACGTCCGTCCACTCTTTGGAGGTCTTTGTTGCGAACCGAGAGTCCCAGATTCAAAATTCTAAAACGCATTTGATTTGGAGGCACGTGCTTGGAGATTTGAACCCAGGCGCCGTGGTCTCACGTGGGTGCATGGCACCCCGCTTGTTTGCTTACCCCCCTATGGTGGGGACCAGACTGGCTGACTCATCCCGAGGATGATTGGCCTCGATCGCTAGTCTTGATGTCGGGTCCTTTGCCCGGCAGCGGCGAGGCGTAAATTTTTCTAAAAGAGAAGCCGAAGCGAAGTCGTCCTTAACTTACTGACTCATCAATAAAGAATACTTACTATCATTCTAAAATTAATATAGGAATGTAATGAATTAAATACAATTAAATTGAACAGATGAAAACGAATAAAATATGCAATATTCCTCTATCTCGCGTCAGCGAGAAGCTGACGCATTTTTCTATACCTGTCTCTGTCATAACCCGTTGTACAGCGGCTTGCTCTCGTACATATCAAGCGGTGCCACGTGACCTAAACTGACATCATTACGGGATCGCTGTTGTATGAATTTTTAGTTCCCGATTATGACGTTTTGGCGCCGGGTTAATTTAGAACATTTCTCTTTTGTTGTAATACAAAGGTATAAATAACCTTTTTTGTTGTTTGAATGTTATGGTGAATTAAATACCCGTAGTGTAACTATATTTATTGACAATAGTAGCCACTATTTACATACTATTGTATTTTTAATAGTGATAGAGTTACCAATGCGAATCCCCGAAGGCAAGCCGGTAGGAATCGTGTTATATGTTGCCTTCGCCACTGTTGCCCGGGCTCAAGGTGCTCGCTGTTGGAACAAAGGACCCTGAGTTTTGTTGAGTCGATACAGCTCCTCGACAAATTGTTGAATTGTTGGTGACTGATCGTCACAGTGAGAACTCGCATGCCGGTTGCAATGCGCTGTTGGCCATTCTGCAGCGAGAGTTTTGGATATTGTCGGGAGCCGTTAGTAAGTTGAACCCCTTTTGGACGATACGGGTCTTTTATTGTTTGGTTGTTGACGGTTGAGGCACTCTGGCCTTCCTTATGGGGCCCGTCACCCCCTTTTGTTGCCTAAGGAGGGCCATTTGGTTAAATTGTTGTTGTTGTTGTTTTGTTGTTGGTTGTTGTTGTTGTTTGGTTGTTTGTTGTTTGTTATTGTTTTGATCCGCCAGCCTGCCCCCATTGGGGGGGTATTTTGAGGCCGCGGTGAAAGCGGCAAAAGATCTCTGGCGCAGATTGTTGGGAGACGCCGTTCTCACCTTTAAAGAGTTAGCTATATTTTGCCGCATTGAAGCTGTATTGAACTCGCGTCCATTGTGCCCGCTGTCTTCGGACCCGAACGACTTGGAGGCCCTGACCCCAGGACATTTTTTTTTTGATTTGACAGCCACTTGTTGCCCTGCCGGAGCACCCTTTTGTCGATGTGAGCCAAAATTATCGCGGTTTCAGTTGGTGCAGCAGCTCGCTCAGAGTTTTGGAAGCGTTGGAGCTTGGAGTATTTGCACATCCTCCAGGAGCGCGTCAGGTGGACTGATAAAACGCAACCTTGTCGGGATTGCCAAGTGATTAGCGGACGGGAAGGCCCGTCCGGGGGGGGGGGGGTAGATGTTCCGGACCGTATAAATTAGTTACTTTATGCGCCTACGTTTCTAAACGTGTAACAGAATTACATCTGACTTGTCAGTTTGATTTTAACACTTGACACTTCTCTTGGATTTTGGTGGGAACGAGGGAATCGTCGCCGTGTTGAATCTCGCGATCTTTTGTAAATTAATCCCTTAGAACCGGTCGTTTTGGTGGACAAAAGGTCATGACCCAATTGTATTGATTGTAAATAAGCCCCCTTTGACGTAATAATACGGGTTTTGTTTGTTGGAAATACCTGTGTTAGTTTGAAGGTTAAGTGAAAGTGACGCTATTGGAAAACGCGTGATTTGAAGACCGCCTGTCTGGAAGGCAGACCTCTTGCAGCGGATTATAACCTGGAGATACTCATAACGTCACAACACAATACATATATACTCACTTACATACATAACTCCAGGTAGGCACCAGAGCAGGTGTTCGTCTACCACAGGTAAGTTCTTTTGTTGTATAGTAATTGTTTGTACTTGTATTGTTCTGCTCCGCGTACGGCGGACTAGTTTCGCTAGCCACTTTTCTCCTGGACCATGGTCATAAATTCCACTGCGCTATTGAAATGCTATTGTAGGGGTCTAGCCTGGCAGTGAACATCTTTTATTAGTAAATTCAGCGCTGTAGGGTAGAGCTGCGTGTTGTTTTAATACAATGCCCATTATAAATAGCTGTCTAACTGTTAATACTTCACAAGATTTGTATAGTAGGTTAGTAGGGAAAAGGAAAGGGCGGAAAGTAGATACTTAGAGTATCGCTCTCTGAGCTCTCTCGATAGTTAATAACAATGTTTTACCCGCTCCACCCCATGTCGTAATACAGTAAGTTAATATCGATTGACATAGAGCAAAGTAAACTTGTCTAATTATTTTTGGGTCAGCAATATGGCGTAACTTTTTAAAAACAAATATCAACTTGCGAATTCTGCTATTTAAAGTTTCAATATGTTTTTTGAACGAAAGTGTTTCATCCATTATAACACCAAGGTATTTTGTTGTATTTGCCATTTTGATGACAGGACAAACACATTGGTTATCTGTAGGCATAGCGCAATAATGAGCATATATTGTCGAGGTAGGGCAAGTTGATGTTTGCTTACGCATCGAAAACTTAATGTAATTTGTTTTGTCTGCATTAAGTGTGAGTGAATTATATTGAAGCCATTTATTAACAACATTAAATCCGTGTTGCGCAAATTTGTAGACATTGTTTTCTGAGTCAGCTGAGAATAGTAGGGCAGTATCGTCAGCAAAAGAAACAATTTGGCCGTGCTCTAAGTTTAGATTACAAAGATCGTTTATGTTAATCAAAAAAAGTGTAGGACCCAAAATACTTCCTTGGGGAATTCCGAAGGACGTGTTTTTTTGATCATTACTGAGAACATTACCAATCCTTACACATTGGGTACGGTTTTCTAGGTAGCTCTTAAATAGTTTCAGCTGGGTCCCTCTAATACCTATGGCTTCAAGCTTGCGCAACAGAACAGAAATAGAAACCGTGTCAAAAGCTTTCGCGAGGTCCAGGAAGATTCCTACTGCATGGTTACCATTATCAAGTTCTTTTGATAAATAGTCAGTCAGATGGTGTACGGCATCGTCTATTGACATTTTTGGCCTAAATCCAAACTGCCGTTTCGATAAAATTAATTTATCCTCCAAGTATTTGTATAGCCTTTTATTAATAATTCTTTCTAATATTTTAGACATAGAAGGCAGCAAGGAAATAGGTCTATAATTTGTTACTTGTTCTTTGTTGCCCGATTTATAAACAGGGACAACAACAGCCTTTTTTAGGCAGTCAGGAAAAATACCTGTAGATAAACATTTTTGGAAGATATATGTAAGTGGTGGTATCAAAATGTGCCTGAACTGTTTAATAATCTTATTTGGTATGTTATCCCTGCCTACTGCAGAGTCGTCTTTCAAACTCATAATTATCGTCTCTACCTCAGCCTCGTCAGTGTCTAACAACGCAAAGGATGATAAAATAGTGCTACATTGAAATGGTGTGCTTGTTAGCCCCATATTGTGTTTGGCCCCGAACTTTTTCAGCTAAACACTTCCCAACATTCACAAAGAAATTATTTGCAATGTTGGCAGATGTTAACTGTGATGAGTGTGCTTGTAATAAACCTGAAGATGACTGATTTTGTTTTGAGCTGTACGTTACACTTTTAATAATATTCCAGATTTTTTTGCTATTCGTACCAGCCTTTTCAAGTGCAATTTTATCGTAGCTGCGTTTTACTTTTTTTAGGAGATCGTTACAAAAGTTACGATATCGTTTATATGACTGTTGTAGAATTAAATTATCTGGGCTAGATTTAGTTTTCATATGCAGTTTATCTCTATGTTTCATACAACGTATGAGTCCTGCCGTGACCCGTGGTTTTATGTTGCAGTTTTTGTTACTTAGCCGAGATTCGACAGTGTTTTTCTGAATTGCATGTTGCACCTTTTTTATTAGGTACAATGTACAAAACTGTGGATCAGCGGAATCGTAGACTGGGTCAAAGTCGATATTGTGTAAGTCTTCTTCAAGTTTATTTACGTTTAAACGAGTAATGGTGCGAGTGACCACTTTAGGCAATTTACAATTTAAAATGAATAGGGAAGCACTGTGATCGGTTATTGTTGAGTTAATTACAAGGGCAAGAGCAGGGAAATTCGATTTGAGTATTATATGGTCCAAGCAGGAGCCACTTTGATGGGTAGGAAGCGTGTGAGTGGGAAGCAAACCATGGAAGGCGCACAGGTTAAGGTATTCCTCAGCGAATGCGTCAGCACTTTCTGGACGAATGTTGATATTAATATCTCCAATCAAAATGGTATTTTTTAAAGATGATATATTCTGTAAGGCTTCGTTTAGAGAGACAGTGAAATTGCTTATATTTCTAAAAGAAGGTGAGCGATATAAAGCTAGTATCGCGAATTCTGAACCAATTTTAATTATCTATCTGCTACAGTCGTGCATATTCGGTTCCTCGACAGACACATTGAGATGGTTTCTTACATAAACAATCACTCCATCGTTCTGATTGTGGGTTGTGTTACTTTTGTATATATTATATCCCGGCATTAGTGGTATGTTATATTGTTTTGAAAGCCAACATTCGGTTAAGACAATAACGTCACAGTTTATGTCTAGACGTTGTAGGAAAATGCAAAAAGTGTCATAATTCTTAGAAATACTCCGAATATTTTGGGTTAGTATGGTTAGTGGACTAGAGTAGGAGGAGAGATATTGTTTACAATGTTCAACGTCACCAGCATGGGATTCAGCTACAGAGAATTTATCTATATCATTAATTAAATTACTAATCATAATTATAAAATAACAATAACAAGGGCTAGAAAAATACTTAATTAACGGCGCTCTTAGGCACCACCATAATCGATAGAATTTATGTACCTCTTTTCTGCCATTATTTTCGCTGGACAATCATCAGGACTTGTCTTGTGGTTGCTCGGCTTTTTGAATTTCAAGCAAGTAGCGCATTTAGGTGTCTCAGCCTTCTTTGTGCAATCTTTGATTGAGTGACCCTGATCACCACAGTGGCCACAGGTATTGGTGGTTTCCCGACATGATTTGGCCGCATGTCCGTACTGCTGGCAGTTATAACAACGTGTAACAAGTGTAAAGTCTCTGACGGGGCATGATGACCAATTTACAAACACTCTGTCTTTAGTTATCAGGGCTTTACGTATTTCTGCAGATACTTCAATTATATAATTGCAGGTTTCAGCGTCCTTCTTACCTGACTTGTGACTCAACTTAATGGAGGTCAGAAATGTCTCGAGGCTGCAATTGTTAAGGTTCTCGGCTAGATTTTGGTTGAATAAACAGGTGAAAACTTCATTCTCTTGCATAGATGAGGGCACTCCGATAACCACTACTCTTGGCTTCCTTTTTGGGGGCTCGTCTACTGTAAGGCCTGAGTTTGATAAAACCATCGATTTTTTGACCTTCTCAATGTTGTCTTTTGATTCTGTGCTGATAATAACACCGCCATTTTTTGTTTTACGCAGTCCTCTTATTTGGAGTTTCATTTGCCTGGGGCAAATAATTTTTTGGACAAGTGATTTGGTCTCTTCACTAGACTTCAGTTTATCATTAGGATATATAGCAACTGAGCTTAAATTTATTGGCTGTATAAAATTGTTGGTACCTTTTTTTACCATGTCGGCAAAGGAATTTTCCGTCACTGGTTTAATTGAGGCTCCGATTTTCTGTTTCAGGTCTTGTAATTGTTAAGACAGATCAATTTGGTCCTCGAGTGTTTGGACGGTGGAGTGGGCCCGGACGGCTCTCATTTTTAAGGACTGGTACTGGACTGCCATCTGCGATGTTCCGTGACTAACTTTTCGGCATAGGGTACTTATCCGCAGTTTTTGCTCCATGTTCAATTTGCCCTCAGATGTAATAGAGCATACTTCATTGAGGCACTGCTCAATGGATGACATCCAGTTCTGGATTTCCAGCGTTGCTATCACTTCAATCCCGTCATCGACTCTTTGGCTGGGCGGTTTAGGAGGAGAAGTGGGTGCGGGCTCGGGTGCAGGTGCAGGTGCGGGCACGGGCACGGGTGTAGGAGGCGGGCTCCGAGCACATCTGCCACCCCGGCTGAAGGGGCTGGTTGCCATTTGGATACAAGTTATTTACTTGTTAAAAACTTTAAACACATTTTCACATTAACCATTTACACATACCTAACATAATATGCTTACGTATGGCACAGTTTGCGTTACTACCGGCTATTTGGTGAAAACTAGGTCACGATTCAGCAAGTAATTATTTATGTATTTTTAATAAATCTTTGACACGTCTGTTCACAACGAAATAAGTCTGCTATATCTAACTAACTATGTAAAAGTAATACTTTGTAAAAGTTTAATAACTGCAATATTAATACATTATATAAAAAAAAAATATTGTATGATTTTTATGAAACCATGGTAAAAGTGAAACTTTTGTTCACATTATACTTAGCAGTGGCGAAGGGTGATTTTATTAAAGAGGTAAGCCGGAGCAAAAAAAATGCTTACCTAGGCCGGACGTGGCGCACGTAGTCCAGTTACTTAAAATCTGTGACTGACTTCCTGGATTCAGTCTTCTACAAGCAGATGTCTTCAATCCACCTTTACTATACGTGTAAGCACTGGTGATTGAAACAGTGTCTTGCAAGTATAATAAAAGCGGCTTTGAAAAAAGCCGTTTGTGGTGTGATCAGTGTGATGATGTTGACGTATGATGTCTACTAGAAAAAACTAACCTTTTGACCGCCAGAGTCACGTATAGATGACAAACCAAAACGTGCCCAGCACGCCACGGTCACGATACCGTGACAGATATTTAAACGTAAATAAAACTCATAAAACAACATTGTTTTTATTATTTCCTTTGCTAATTATGTTCCTTGACTCGTCCTAATTTATATTAGTTGAGCTTCTTTCTTTATATTACATCCGTATTAACATAAGATGGCAAAAACTAACACCAATTATAAAGTTCGAAAAACATAGTGCCCTCAGCGCCACAGTCATCATATCATGACACGTAGTGATGTAGCTAGCAATCAATATAACAAGAATATCGAATTTGACAGTAACCTACGTTATATTTAATATCTTTAAATTATTCAACAATAAATAAATAAAACTTTTGATTTAGAGGTTTAATGATTCAGGAATCATGAAAATTATTTAAATATGATTAAAATACTGAACTATCTGCTCATTAAATGTCGGTGTTAGTTGATTATCGATAAATCATAATGAGTGTAATGCCCATCTCCATCACACTTTCTTTCTTTCGCTTTCTTTCTTGTCTGTGCCTGGAGCGCCAGAGTCATCTAATCGTGACAATCCGATGACGTCACAGGTGGTCGATTTGTAAATAGAGCTGTTCCTTTACTTGTATCAGTAGTTTGTTCTCATTACTTTATTATTCTGAAAGACTTTTTTGTGGGTGGGAAATCATTAAATGACGTCTCCCGCTCTGGGAGGAGCGGAAGGGCATGCATATCAGACTATAGTCATCGGAACATACATCCTTGTTTACGATACGATTGTGTTATATGTCATTTGTTTCAAATAAAACTACAAAGTGAAGTTCAGATTTTATAATTAAAAAGAGAATAAAATTCATGTAAACCATTTCAAACAGCTATAAGCTCGGCTGGCGTGTCATAAAATAAACTCGTATCCGATTGAGGTTTGTTTGAATTAAGTTTCATTCGTTTCCGAGGATAATATTGTCCCTTTCTTTGTATTTATTATAATATTTGTACTTACAAATCTTGAGTACAAAAACTACGTTTAATGATTAAAATACAAATTCATTTAATGATTTAAATTTGCTTTCGCCTATTTTCGTCGTATTCTGATAAGTATTTATCTACAGTAAATGGTTTTTTTTTTCAACTGAGATATCATCTGTACCTACGTGGCGGTACATTAAGGCATTATTACTGGTTGTTCTTTCAGAGAAACTTAAATCTATATAAATAAAAATGAATATTAAATATATAATGGCTCGACTGATTCGTCTAATATTTTTTGTATGGCCTTCGGAAGATTTTAATTAAAAAAAAAAAATCACTTGGACAAAAGTAAAAACAATACTTTTCTTTTTCATATTAAAAAATATACATACGATGCGACGGGATGGGTTGGGGGAGCAATAAATATAAAGCAGACGAAGTCGCGGGCAGAAGCTACTTGCTTTAAATAAAAATGCTGCTACTGTATATAAAAAGCGAAACCATTAAAATAAAATAACTCTTATTATTTCGATATTATTCATAAATATCGGATGCGCACCTCTGGTGCAGAGGCGAGCAAATTAAGAAAAGTCGTGCCAGCTACGCCAGTGTCATCCTATCGTGACAAGAATGTACGTCATGATTGACCATAGTGCTGTGATGGTAATGACTTGCTTTTATCGACTGTTGTTTTGAATTGTGGATTTAACGCCGAAACTGTGACACATATCGTATCATTTTAACCATAAAAGACAAAGCGGGATGAAATAAAACTCCTTTATTATATATTCCTGGTATAGTAACCTTTTATTAAAAACATACTATATGTTAAAAAATACGTGGTTAATGCTTTATCGATATAATTTCGAACTCACTACTATTTTGTAGGTATTAAAGGATGAATTCATAGCTTGGCGCTGAGGGCACGATTTTACTTTTTTGTCGTGGCGCTCAAAAGGTTAACTACATGACTACTGACTTATTCTACTTATAATACTACTTATACTCTAAAGCTATTCGTCTATTCTTTAGTACAAAGTGCGCTAAGACATTATCATAAAAGCCGAGATGATTCTTAATTTTTAACAATAAATGTTTTTCTATAGAAAAAATGGCTAGATCAGATAATCGTTCTTATTTTTGAGAATTACGCATGTACGTATGAATTCGCTTCAAAGCCGAAAACGACCTCTCCGCGGATGCAACTGTAACGGGAAGTGTCAAAAAAATACTACACTAGCTTCTGCCCGCGACTTCGTCCGCGTTAAATTTCTTGTTCCCCCGACCCTTCCTGTCGCGTCGAATCGCTACCCGTGCGATTTTCCCCGTTTTTGCAACATTTTTCATTACTGCTCCGCTCCTCTTGGTTGCAGCGTGGTGTTATATAGCCTATAGCCTTCCTCGATAAATAAGCTACCCAACACAAATTATTAATATATTTTTAATTATTTTTTCAATTCGGACCAGTAGTTCCTGAGATTAGCGCGTTCAATCAAACAAACAAACAAAGTCTTCAGCTTTATAATATTAGTATAGATAATGTTGTAATTTGTGGAATAGTATCACACAATAATGAATTATGACCTAACCTAATTACGTGTTTCTTATTTTCAAAACTTAGGACTTACCACAAATTATTAATTGCGAACGCACAATTTCACAACAAACTCACAATTATCAAATTCTTATCGTGCGTTACTACACTAATAACTTATATGAATACAACGAAATAAATGCTAATTAACCACAAATATCAAAAAAATAAAAGGTTTGTTATAAGGTTATAATTCTATTGACGTCAATGGTCATACAAACATTTAAAATGACAAAGTACTGTCGCGTCGAGCGGGCGGGGCTCAAGGGGGCGGGGGAAGGGCCCGAACACTTACGAAATTCAACGAAAGGACGATATTGCTACTCCAGTTCGTTCGGATAACCCGACGTCTAGTGGCTTGCCAAGGCCTCTAAAAAATGTGTGGCACGTGACCTGAAGTGACGTCATGACGAGATGATCTTGTATAGAAATTGATTTACTTCATAAGCCGGCGTTGTAAGCGAGTTCACTGTAGAAAAATCTTGACGCGCGGTGCCGCGCGCACTTTAAATTTGTTTTCGTTGGAATATAAAGACAAATATTTATTTTATGTAGGTTGGGGTTTGGAATACTTTAATTTTATGGTGTAAGATTAAATACATTCAGTGTGATTATTAAACACTGCTGAGAACTCCTGACTGTCATAATTTCGTAAGGGAAGCCGACAGGAATGGGCTTATTAGTTACCTGCGCCACTGATACTTAGACATTTAACTAAAATTTTTCGGAATAAATGCAATAGCTTAATAAAAAGTCTTAATTTAATATTCATACGAAATAAGTTAAAGAATAAATTCAAGCACTCAAAATTTAAATAAATCCATACACGAAACTCCAGAAATAATCCGGCCCTACCTCAGGAAGACTGTCAGAAAAACTGAAAATCACATCCCTGAAAAAGATTGCCTAGAACAAATAGATAAAAGAAAAGACAAAGAGGAGGAAGATAAAACAAAGTGCTAAGGAGATGAAACGAGCGTTACATTTACTGTAAGACACAAAACCCAAAACAAAGAAAAAGAAGAAAACTTCAGGGACAACTAAACACGATGGATCTGATCGTGATCCCACTATCAATGATGAAGGAACAGTTTACATATTAGATGAGTTATGTAGGTATATTTCCGCCATCAAAATTTGTGGCTCTACAGAAAGAACAGCCTAGACCTTTCTATGTATAATTTTGGATAGAACAAACATTAAAACATAAGAAACGTACTGGCACGATAATGGTAGATTTAATTATGTTGATTAGCGTTTTACACACTTTAAATACAATTAGTTTTAATATTACTACATGAAGGCGGATTCTGTGTTAACTCTGATCTCAAAATATGATTTCATTACATCAATTTATGGCATTTTCTTTGACTGTACGAAGATTCCCCAGTATGTACGAATGTGCCCGACACTATGCTCGATACATATATACGTTTTCAATTTTCAGAAAAGTCACAATAAGTTCGCCATGCTGGTGTGTATCTAAACTACACTCCACTATAAATATAGCCAAATATGTCGGGTATGCAGCCGCATTGAAGGTACCTATTTGACCGACGAAAAAAAAAGGAGGAGGTTATCAATTCGACGCGTATTTTTTTTATTTTTATGTATGACCACGCATAACTTTGTACATGGTAGTCCGATTGTGATAATTCTTTTTTTATTGGAAAGGGTGTACTCCCAAGGTGGTCCCATATAAATTTGGAAAACAAAATCGAACGCTAAGGGTCAGAAAACAGGGGATGATTGATTGTTCACTCACTGATTGAAATGTATAACCACGCATAACTTTATACAGAGTAGTCCGATTTTGATAATTCTTTTTTCATTGGATGGGGTATACCTTGCCAAGTATTATTAGTATATTCAAGCCACAATAAATATAAAATAAAAACTTTTTAATAAAAAATTAAACCGCCGAAAAAACTGAAAAGCAAAAAATAATAATCCTTAAAATTTTCGGTCGGGGCTGAAAAATCAATGCTCACTCAAAACAAAGATCACTCAAAGCGCCGACTTATAATTTTAAGGTTTATTATTTTTTGCTTTAAAGTTTTTTCGGCGGTTTAATTTTTTTTAAATAGCTTATACTTACTTTTTTTTGCACGCCTTGAAGTAAAAAGTGTACGAATCCTAATAATATTAGTTTGCTTGTGCATGGAGTTTTAATAATAAAAAGCTTTAAAACATTCTGCAACACAACATGGGTCTAATAATCAAAAAGTTGTCTTGAGTACACAATTGTCATTGTGCACTCGGGTCGACTTTTTGATTATTGTCAGATCACACTGTCGTGTGATGTAATTTCACGGCGGTCCCGCGTGGTCGTCACGTGCCCGTGTCGGAGTCCCGTCGCCGGGCGCCGCTGTCGTCGCGAGCGCTGATTGGCTCCTCCGGGACCCTGGACGTGCCGCGATACCACCGCATTTCAAACATCTTGATCACAAGTTGTAATACTTTATAATTTTACCTATTTTCATTTCGTTGGAATACTTACCTACATCGGTATTGGTAGGTACTGTAAGCACTGGAACAGTGCTAACAGTACTGCAATCTTAAGTGGGGGCGTTAAATAACATTATATTTTCACCGTCTATTTCAAGACGATTTCACTTCTACGCGCGTAATATATATTCACTGTTTTACGAAATAAAAACCCAATAATCTATGTATGCCTATTTCGAACACTTATTCCAAATTCACTTGAGTGATCGAATCACAAAGTAGAGAAAGAAGGTCGCCTTTTGCAGACAATCTTTACAGTAGACCTGCACCCGTGTGGTTTGCGCTTTAAGCCTCTCGTGCGCAAAACCATAAAAAAAAATTGTTTATTGATCCCAATACCTAAATAATACACACAGACACAGTTCATAACAATGCGACAAGAGTACAGTGAGCATAAAAAACATAACTTGTGCACATAAGATTTAGGTTTACAAAAAGAAAAAAGTCTATGCATACAAGAAATAATGAACCCTGTCTCTTAAACTAGCAAAACCTGTATCTTAAGAGACAGTGCTCGGCCAAAATTTAAATTTTATAAAACTAAGTATAGAAGAGTGAAAGTGTGATAATCTACCAGTACAAATGAATATTAATATTAATCAAATATGTGAGAGTATTGAGGTGCGTGTATGTGTGAGACGGGAAAGGGAGAGTGTAAAATGTTTATGTGTGTGTGAGTGTGAGTATTATGTGAAGCGATTAATATGATATTAGTAAAGACTCAGTCCTGCTGGACATACATTCCAAAAACTTGAGTTAAGACTGCCAAAAAGCTTTGGTCGAATGAAAATTAGGCTTAAGCATTTATTACGTACCTACATACTTACCTCATTACCTCAAGTTCAAAAACAAACGAATTCCCCGGGGGAGTGTCCAGTAGCCGTAGGTACCTGCCTCTTACGCCGATCATAAATTTCAGTTAATTTTGGCTCGCAGACTATTGTGTGTAATAAATTACGTGTAATAAATTAATAAGAAATATGAAGTGGGGCGAGTAGCCTTCGACGCGTAATATCGGATTACGTCGCGGGTCGAGAGCCGGGAGGTAAGCTCGCCTGAAAATTGTCGGTATTAGCTGAACTTCAATATCCGCGGATCAGCGCTATTGACCCGCGCTCGCCATTCATTGAGACGCACACTAGCGCGACATAATATACTAAAGTACGTACATAGATAAAGGTATTAAAACTTCTGCTATGTACTTTATTTGAAATCTACGCTACCATAGAAAACTAAACTAAAAAGTAGAAAATAATGGAAAAAAAAGGGAGGGGTGCTTTTAAGGTATTTTTTTATTGATCAGGCACCCCACGCTTTTTAGTTTTTTTAAACTATTATTTATTTTCTATTTTTTAGCTTGTTTCGAATTTTGAGACGTATGTCAGCGTAGTTTTAGAAGACAGTTTTTTGCTGTCCTGGTAACCCTGGCAAGGATAATGGCACAAATTTATGAAATTACTGCAATGTCATCGGTCTTTGATAGGTGTGCAAAGTTTGAATGAAATCTGGTCGTTTAAAGTGGGTCAAAATCACGCTATAAGGAGTCGGTTACAAACAAACAAACATACAAGTGAAACTAATATAAAGCGTGTAGAAAGAGGAGATTCTCAAGTCGATGACGTAGAGATATTTATTTTTAATGCATGACTAGTAAATTTCACGCATAACGCAGCGTCGTCCGATTTTGATTGTTCTTTATTTTCATGAAAGTTCATTGAAAGTTCATTTAAAATTGAAAATAAAATCCACCCCCTTTTTTTTCGGGATGGGAAATCATCAAATGACTGCTCCCGCTCTGGGCGGAGCGGGAGGGCATGTCAATCTTTTACTGACTAAAACCCACCCGTGTTCCTTCAGTTGCCCATGTGCCAGGGTCACGGTATCTCTTTCGAACAATCTTGCGACCCTGGCAGGCATCGGTCCTAGCAGACCCCTTCAGTTTTGCTGACATCTCTTTGAGGCGCGCGTAGAACATTACGCGCCGTCATCGATCCGAGCTTGGTCCTTACTCCTTACCGAGCGGCGAGCTACCCATTGCTCACCGCCCGCAAGCTCGCGCTTACGGTGGCCGGGAGTCAGCTATCGACTCCCGACGCCCGGGGCGTCTCCTCCTGCGGCGGCAAAATCCACCCCTAAATGTAGAAAAATAGGGGTTTATTGATTTCCCACCTACTAATTTACACTTAGGAATCGATTGCGTTGAAACTTGGCACACGTATGTGTGTAGTTCTGATGACGCTTCAACAAATCATAGAGACCTAGAGTTGATCTGATGATGTAGACGTAGACGTGATGAAGACAGGTGAGGGAATTTCCAACTATTGAGTAGATGTTATGATTTATTAAGATGACACCTACAATTTTTTTTTTTTAAGGTTAGGTATGTACTTACTACTATAAAAAGCCCGCACCTTTGATAGTAAGTACATACTTAACCTTAAAAAATGATGATGGCATACCCTGATACTCACCTGTAGCGTCAGTGGCAGAATTAATATGTTCACTTGTGCTCATTTATTCGTTCAACAAATCCTAAACGTTTGTCATATCCCCGTCAGAATATAAGATGGGCAAGGTGGTGGTGGTGGTAACCGAGTGACTACTCAGCCCACGTCTAAAACCAACAAGCTATTCATTAGTGATATCAGCACGGATTTGGCAGATCACAATCAACAAGTAGGTTCTAAACTAAAACCAACAAGCTATTCATTAGTGATATCAGCACGGATTTGGCAGATCACAATCAACAAGTAGGTTCTAAACTAAAACCAACAAGCTATTCATTAGTGATATCAGCACGGATTTGGCAGATCACAATCAACAAGTAGGTTCTAAACTAAAACCAACAAGCTATTCATTAGTGATATCAGCACGGATTTGGCAGATCACAATCAACAAGTAGGTTCTAAACTAAAACCAACAAGCTATTCATTAGTGATATCAGCACGGATTTGGCAGATCACAATCAACAAGTAGGTTCTAAACTAAAACCAACAAGCTATTCATTAGTGATATCAGCACGGATTTGGCAGATCACAATCAACAAGTAGGTTCTAAACTAAAACCAACAAGCTATTCATTAGTGATATCAGCACGGATTTGGCAGATCACAATCAACAAGTAGGTTCTAAACTAAAACCAACAAGCTATTCATTAGTGATATCAGCACGGATTTGGCAGATCACAATCAACAAGTAGGTTCTAAACTAAAACCAACAAGCTATTCATTAGTGATATCAGCACGGATTTGGCAGATCACAATCAACAAGTAGGTTCTAAACTAAAACCAACAAGCTATTCATTAGTGATATCAGCACGGATTTGGCAGATCACAATCAACAAGTAGGTTCTAAACTAAAACCAACAAGCTATTCATTAGTGATATCAGCACGGAATTGGCAGATCACAATCAACAAGTAGGTTCTAAACTAAAACCAACAAGCTATTCATTAGTGATATCAGCACGGATTTGGCAGATCATAATCAACAAGTAGGTTCTAAACTGGTTCCATTTAAGTAGGTACTGAACTGTTTAATTGGCACTGTTGATGCTGTTCATCAGGCTGATGTCATTTATACTGACTTCAGAAAGACCTTTATAAAGTTTTGCACAAAATCCTTTCTCGTAAGTTGCGTACCTACTTACGGTATCAATAGAAGCCTGCTTGAATGGGTGATTTGATATTGTTCTGATAAATCTTTCTCTGTCGTGGTTAACGTTCATCAATCTATCGTATATCTATACTTATAATAAAACTGTAGAGAGGTCAATTCTGTACATTGAAAATATATTCAAAATTAATATTGGAGGATGAATGATGATCGATACTGATGCCAAAAATGCAATCAGTAAATTTTTCGTCTGTCTGTCTGTCTGTCTGTATGTGCACGCATGGGTCAAAAACTACTGAAGGGAATTTTAACCAAACTTGGTACGATTGTAGTCCATACTCCTGGGCAGGTTATAGGCTATATAACATAACGCTAAGACACATAGGAGCCGAGCAGTGACGATAAATTTGAAGCAAAGCGGATGAAAATGCGCTTTCGAGCTCTTATCCTCGCATACATTGATCATACAACACATAGGCTATTTTTTATCCCGGTAGTACGTTTTCGCGGGATATTTTCCGACCTCCACGCGAGCGAAGCCGCTGGCAAAAGCTAGTTTATAATATCTCTGTTATTTTACTATTTCATTGCTGACATTCCCATTAGCTATTTAGGCACTCGGAAATTATAAAATGACTTAAAGTTTCTCAGAACATAAGTCTGTGTGAGACTTCTCGCTCTTACAGGTGGATCCAATGATACAAAACAATGAAATACATTTGAACTTTTATAAAGACAGCACATAATCAGCCTGTAATGTTCCCACTGCTGGGACACACGCCTCCTCTCGGTGAGAGGGAGGGCCGTAATCTACCACGCGGGCCCAGTGCGGGTTGGCAAACCCAAAAAGCAGTCAAGATACTAGGTTTTGTCACAAGTCATTGTAAGTAAGGGTTTTCTTCTAAAGTAAAACAAAAATCTATAGTTGATAATTATGTAGTTTGGTACCGTGTAGCATATTTGAATCCGGTAATGCGGAGTGGCAGCCGTACTATGCTACGAATACGTAGTTTGCGTCTCAATCGCGTTCGACACCGCTTCGCATGGTAAACAACTTTTACGGTTGCCAAAGCTAAAAAATCTTCTTAGAAAAAATAGATTGAAGGTCTCAAATATAATACACTTGAATGATGATGTTAAAGGGTAAAACAATTTAAATATGTAGGCCATATTGCTATGTAGTCATTAGACTCGGATATGGAAACAGAGCGCAGGGCGATGGCTGTGATGGGAAACATGCTGGCTCTGTAGGTCTGCTGGTTGTTCAGTACCAGTGAAAATAAAAATTAGGCGTTTTTGTAAAATATTTTACATCAGCAGTCTGTGGGCTATTCATACCCTTTTATTTTGTGGGTGGGAAATCATCAGATGACGTCTCCCGCTCTGGGCGGAGCGGGAGGGCGTGTCAGACTTTTACTGACTAAAAACTTTTTAACAAAAAATTAAACCGCCGCCGAAAAAACTGAAAAGCAAAAAAAAAATTTACAGAAAAATAACAACCGACTTCCTAAAAAACAAACACTACAAAATGAAAAGTAGGTAACTTTATTTTCGGAAGTCGGTGTCTCAGGATCTGTAATTAAGGTTTTTGCCACCGACTTAGGTTTAAAGAAACTTTATTCTCAATAAAAACATAACATGTCGCTTACTTGAGAACAATAACTATTACTTAAATTATTACTAATATTAGGTTCGACTACATCCGTCACAAACGAATTAAAAACTACACAAAACCCGACCCACCCAACGCATTCATTTTTCAAGTAATGTCTGGTTTGCGATTAGATATTGGCTAAGCTGAGTTTTGAATGCATTGAATGAGTGTAGGTTTCTTATGCGTGACGGTAGCTTATTGTATAGCTGTGCTCCTTCAAATGTAAGCATTTTTTTGCCATAGTTGGTCCTAGTTTTTGGTAAGACTAATAGACTTGCTCGTCGTGTGCTTCGTTGGCTAACTTGTCTATGTTGCGTAAGTGTGATATTTGTGTGGATGGTTTTGTTTAGAACTTTTCTGATAAAGAGGCATGTGTTATAAATGTAAAGTTGCTTTATGTTCATTATTTTTGTGTCTCTGTATATTTTTGTAGTTGATGTTAAGTATGGATAGTTGAAGAGCATTTTTATTAGTTTATTCTGGGAAATTTGTAGTTGTGCTAGTTTTGTTTTTGCGGCACTACCCCATATTTCGACTAAGTACAGTAGATGTGGCTTCACTAGGGAATTATAGATGGTGTAACGCAACCCTCGTGGAATACATCGAACTATGTTGTGTGACTTCCGAAATTAAAGTTATTCTTCACTTTGTAGTGTTTTTTTTTTAGGAAGTCGCTTGTTATTTTTTTGTAAAAAGTTTTTATTTTAACTTTTTGTTACGGTAGATACCCCGCACTAATCTTATCACGTTATTCGTTAACTGTCGCGCAAATACTAAATGCTAATTTAAGACTTATATGATTTTCAAATGGATCCCATTGTCAGAATGGAACCAAATTAAAATGGGACCATTCGGAAAGCACCAGCTTACAAATAAAAAAACAATCGTCAAAATCGGTTCACCCAGTCAAAAGTTATGAGGTAAACATATAAAAAAACAGTCGAATTGATATAACCTCCTCCTTTTTAACCGACTTCAAAAAAATTACAACCGTCTTCTTAAACAATAACACTACAAAGTGAAAAATAACTTTAATTTTGGAAGTCGGTGGCAAAAAAACTTCATTACAGATCCTAAGACACCGACTTCCGAAATTAAAGTTATTTTTCACTTTGTAGTGTTTTTTGTTAATGAAGTCGGTTGTTATTTTTTCCAATAAAAATAATTATCACAATCGGACTACTATGTAAGAAGTTATGCGTGGTCATACATAAAAAAAAATATCGAATTGAGAACCTCCTCCGTTTTTTGGTTGAACCCACCCGTGTTCCTTCAGTTGCCTGTATGTCAGGGCCATGGTAACTCTTTCGAACAAATCTCGCGACCCTGGCAGTGGGCTATTCATACCCTAAAAGCAGACAACACACTGCGCATACAATACAACAACGCCTGCAGGGCGCTGTTGAGGCTCCCGCGTTACTGTAGTGCGTCAGGGATGTTCGCTAACGCGCACACTGACGATTATTTCGCGATCACGCGCAAGATAGTGGCATCAATGATGCGCAGAGTGAGGGGGACGAGCAAAAGCATTCTAAAGGTTTTTCGCATAGGTTAGCCTACAATGGATACCTTTTCATAATATTTTTTCTCAATGCCAACCAGAAACGAAATGCGCTTGGAACTCTAATTAGAAAGTATTTTTATTGAATTGCATGCTTGAATGTAATCTGAATAGGATAAGGATCTGGATAGGAACAGCCTTTACCTTTTTAAATCTCGTTTTATTTGTGTAAAATACGTATATAGATATAGGCTGTATATAGATATACGCACTATACATTTAGTTTCACAATACGGAAAAGGTCGGAACTGAGTTATACCGTTCTCACTCATATTCCCAAATAAAAGAGAGACACCACGAAAGGATCTATGGGGATATTTTATTATACCTGCTTGGTTTGGCGTGAGCGTCGGGTTGAAAAAAGTAAATCAAATGGTCTGCCTTTGGAATTTCAGAGGCCTGAACGTCTGTCTCATTGATTTTCTTGGTTTTCATAAGTAATTCAAACATCAGTCCAAGAGGCAGACGTGTGCGCATAAAAGAGCACACCTTCTTTTTTTACATTTTTGGAGCACTGTCAATAGACAACGCAGAGGCAACATATTGGCAGACTATTTTTCCGTGGTTCTTCTCATTGTTTTTAATCGAACAATTCAAATCTGCTAAGTGTGCACTTCATATACAGTTTTTTAAATCATAAAAATAAATAAAAAAATTGAATACTACAAAAGTCAGAGTCTTGGATGTCTGCCTTTTCGATTCTTCGTGTTTCCGGGATGACTGTGATCATCAGCCCCAGCGGCAGACATGTGCACATAATATAGCACACCTTTTTTTAAACATGTTTGAAACGCTGTAAATTTACAACGCAGCGCCACCATGGTGGCAGACGAGGTCCTTGATGTTTCTTAGGGTATAATTATCACTATTAATAACGTCTGCCTTGTGTGCTGATCATATAGAAATTTTGCTCGCGAGCTCCCTAACTTGTACGTCCGGCACACCTCCACCATTTGCTCCAACGTGTCCTCCAGGCGATCCACACAGTGGTAACACCCAGGCGTTTCCTCCTGCCTTATCCTGAACAGGAAGCTCCCGAAGCAACCATGCCCGGTTAGGACCTGCGTAAGGCGGAAGTAGAGGACGCCGTAGCGCCTCTCTAACCACTCCTCAAAGAGGGGACTTACCGCCGAAATTGTGGTGTGTCCAGCACTGGGTTGCGACAGTCGTACCCGCCATGTCGCCATGAGATCTCGCCGGAGCTCCGTCCGCCGCGCCGTGCCGCAATTTGTCGCGGCAGCGGAGTTTCGCCCCGGCGTCTTGCCTCCTTGCGCCACTCCTACATATGCGCGAGGACTTTTGCTTCCAGATCCCATGGCGGCAATCCGGCAAGGAGGTTCGTCGCCTCACAGGAGACCGTGCAATATCCCCGGACTAGCCGGATGGCCATGACCCTCTGGGACGCACTCAACCGGCGCGCTGGACGCAGCCCCAATGAGCGCGCCCATACTGGTGCCCCGTTAAGGGCCATGGACCGCACGACCCCCGCGTAGAGCCTCCGGGAGGAGGCATTTGAACCCCCTAGATTGGGCAGGACCCGCTTTAAAGCAGCCTCGGCCCGTTCCAGTGTGGGAGCCAAAAGTCGGAAATGCTCCACGAAGTTTCACCGGCTGTCGAAGACGAGTCCCAGGTACTTCATCGTCGACTTGCCGCCATGAACCCCTCCTACTGTTAGTTGGGAACCCAACGGTGGCGCATTCCGAGGACCATGAAAACACATGGCCTCGGACTTGTGCAAGGCCACCTCGAGGCCCAACTGCCGGATCCTTTCGACGGTTGTCGCAACCCCGCGTGTCATTAATTCGGCCGCCGCCTCGTGCGACGCATACTACGCTGACGCCGCTAGGGAAGTTGGCGCGCAGCACCCAGTCGTACTCGACGTCCCACAGATGCGGCCCCAGGACCGATTCCTGGGGGACACCGCACGACATCTCTCGCTGGTTGCATTCTCCATGATGACCGGGGTAGATTACGGTCCTATCCGTCAGATAGGCCTCGACCACGCGACGGAGGTAAGTCGGCAGCCGTGAGGGCTCGCACGCACGTGAGGGCTCGCACGCACGTGAGGGCTCGCACGCCCGTGAGGACTCGCACGCCCGTGAGGGCTCGCACGCACGTGAGGGCTCGCACGCACGTGAGGGCTCGCACGCCCGTGAGGGCTCGCACGCACGTGAGGGCTCGCACGCACGTGAGGGCTCGCACGCCCGTGAGGGCTCGCACGCACGTGAGGGCTCGCACGCACGTGAGGGCTCGCACGCCCGTGAGGGCTCGCACGCCCGTGAGGGCTCGCACGCACGTGAGGGCTCGCACGCACGTGAGGGCTCGCACGCCCGTGAGGGCTCGCACGCACGTGAGGGCTCGCACGCACGTGAGGGCTCGCACGCCCGTGAGGGCTCGCACGCACGTGAGGGCTCGCACGCCCGTGAGGGCTCGCACGCACGTGAGGGCTCGCACGCGCATCATGGCGTCCACCGTAGCCCAGCGACGCAGTAAGAAGATTTATAGCAGAAGATTAAAATCGATTGTTAAAGTTCCATGGAGATGAGCATTAGTATGAACCTAGTTTTATTTAAACTTGCTACTCGCAAGCCGTCAGCGACGTCACTTACGAAGTTGTACGATGTACCTTCTGTACAATAGATTCGTAATGGCGCAAGATTTGAATCGTAACTTGTTGTGCGACACAGTGATTTTGACATTGATCACTTAATATGTCGAGTCGATCATGTGTTTCATTGTACTGTGATCATTTTTCAGACGTGCACACAATGATCTGGTCATTACTGACTGCACTCAGTTCGACCTCAACACTGGTTTGGGAAAATAATGAAGAGGGGGCCACAACAAAACATAATTTGGAACTCTTACATTTTAATCAATTAAGTCTATTATGTACAAAAAGTAACTAACACAGTGTTATTACCTTATCACTTAAAATTACTCAAAATAATTGTAACCTTACATCAAGTGAACACGAACACATCTCATACACGTACACGATACGCACACATTCAATTATTTGTTTACAAGTCTAGCATCTCGAATATTTCATTGGATCGCGTATAAATATGTGACGAGTGAATTACAAAAATATATTATCATTAATTACTAAGTACTTGCATACAACCAACTGTACTGCGCACAGTACACATCCACACTGTACACATGTGCCGTACGTACACGCACAGGCCTGACCCGAGCCACCCGCCACTGTAGGCTATGGCCGGCTGGCTCAGGTAGGTCTGACCCGAGCCACCCGCCACTGTAGGCTATGGCCGGCTGGCTCAGGTAGGTCTGACCCGAGCCACCCGCCACTGTAGGCTATGGCCGGCTGGCTCAGGTAGGTCTGACCCGAGCCACCCGCCACTGTAGGCTATGGCCGGCTGGCTCAGGTAGGTCTGACCCGAGCCACCCGCCACTGTAGGCTATGGCCGGCTGGCTCAGGTAGGTCTGACCCGAGCCACCGCCACTGTAGGCTATGGCCGGCTGGCTCAGGTAGGTTTGACCCGAGCCACCGCCACTGTAGGCTATGGCCGGCTGGCTCAGGTAGGTCTGACCCGAGCCACCGCCACTGTAGGCTATGGCCGGCTGGCTCAGGTAGGTCTGACCCGAGCCACCGCCACTGTAGGCTATGGCCGGCTGGCTCAACTGCCACAGACGCTACACAGTACAAGTGCACACAACGTGCAATTCGTTAGACATAATTAGTTATCGCTCGATGTATGCGGCCGCTTGTGTCGGCAGATTGTTCGCCTGCCTAGAGCACGATTCGTGTACATAATACTAATTCTTTACATACAATTATAATCTTTACATATAATATGATGATAAATTAACATTGGTGTTATTGCTCTGCTCCGTACACACAAAATTCGATTTAGTTTTACAGCTTGATAAAAATATAATAATATGTACATTCCATGAATCTCGATGTTAATTAAAATTAAGTAAAAAAAACAATTGTGGAACTCGCCTACGTATAGAAACAACCATATTTTGTTAGCAAACCGAGCGTGGCTTCTAAAAATATATTTCGTCGTCATTTCACACACTTGTTAAGTTGAAAGAAAAGATAAACAGCGAAGAGAACTGAACATAATGTCACGTGACTACTATCTTTTAGTAAAATCATTTGAGGTCACAGCCACCGCACCGCGGGACGCTTCGACGGAACGTGGCGCGGCGACATCACATCACTGCGTAATGATCCTAAAGTGCACGCGAGTACAGTGGGGCGCGTCACTCGTGGTAGGTGGCGGTGAGCACGTAGAAGTGGTCGGGCGCGGTGCGCGCCAGGCGGCTCACGTACTTGGTGAAGGCGGCGGCGCCCACGTCGCAGTACACCAGCGACAGCGCGTTGTGCGCCGGCGGCACGCTGACCAGCGCGCCGCCCGCCGCGTCCTCGGGCGCCACGTACAGCGTGCTGCCGCCCGCCGCGCGCGCGCCGCCCACGTGCAGCAGCGCGTGCAGGCGCGCGCGCTGGTAGGCGGCGCGCGGCGGCAGCAGCGAGTAGTCGCCCGGCGCCCAGCGCTGCAGCTCCAGCGCCGAGTAGCCGCCCAGCGCCAGGTCGGTGCAGTCGGCCAGCATGCGCACGAAGGCGGCGCTGGCGAACAGCGCCAGCGCGCCGCGCACGGCGTGGCCGGCCGGCGCCGCCGCCAGCCACGCGCCCGACACGCGCTGGTAGTGGCGCCGGTCGGCCGGGCCCGCCCGCTCCCACACCAGCTCTGCCGACAGTAACAGGGTGCGATCCTATACCGACTACATACTTTTGGATATCCCAGACAAGATTACACTTGTCACTCTGTGTACTGGTATTAAGTTCAATATTTCTGACCAATAAAAACCAATAAAATTTCAACCGTTAGAATCGCGCACGCTTATTGTGGGGGAGGCCCCCCACAATAAGCGTGCGCGATTCTCGGGCGTGTGAGTAGCGCTCACGCTGGAAAAGGACATAGGCTACTTTTTATTCCATGACTTTGTCTGCGTCCGCGATAAAAGACATTTACGCAGAAGAAGTCGCGGGCAGAAGCTAGTCTTTTATAAATAAAGTGCTGATTTCTTCCCACACCTTTTTTTTTGCAATACGATCACTATACTCCTTTGTAGTCATGTCCCATATCGCAGGACGATTCTGTATTTCTAGGATAAAGCTTTCGACATTAATTTCACTCGGTGACTCTATTTTTAACGTGTGTCAACACAACACTGCCCACCATGTGACTGACCGAAACAGTAGCGGGCGAAGGGGTACGCGTAACGCGACTTGAACGCCGCGTGCGCGTCGCGTACGCGCCGCCCGCACTCTTCACACACGCAGCAGGGCAGCTAAACGCGACGCTCACGCGACGCGCTCGCGACGCGCGCGCAGCGTGAGCGCTACTCACACGCCCGATGATCGCGCACGCCTAATGTGGGGTCAGCCTTAGTAACTACGCCAGTTTTAGTGCCAGAGCAATAATTAAGCTGTCCAAAAACAAATCATATTTATAAATATTCTTTAACATGACATCATTTGATATGACGTCACACTACGTGTGCACGCACATGCGCACGACCCTCTATTGATAAATGATAAATGATAAATAAATGCAGCAACGTCGTCTCATATAAACCGTAAATATACTCAGAAATGTAAATAATCCAGCAGCACTGGGCAGCAGTTACTGGTGATAAAGCTTGCACCGATTACCCTCTGATTGTTATACCTTCAATAAGAGGCAGGTAAGGATAAAAATGACCTATGAAATTGCTGTTCTGCAGTACTGGCCATTTCAAATCAAAATAATTTTTGTTTGTCTAAGAATTCTAATTTCAAATTAATTTCACTTGTCACTGACACTACTGTATAACGCACGTACCTGGCTCGTCCAGCGCCTGCATGAGCTCGGCCAGCTTGTCGGCTAGCAGCAGGTCGGTGAGACACACCTCGCTGTCGCGCTGCACTGACACTACTGTATAACGCACGTACCTGGCTCGTCCAGCGCCTGCATGAGCTCGGCCAGCTTGTCGGCCAGCAGCAGGTCGGTGAGACACAGCTCGCTGTCGCGCTGCACTGACACTACTGTATAACGCACGTACCTGGCTCGTCCAGCGCCTGCATGAGCTCGGCCAGCTTGTCGGCCAGCAGCAGGTCGGTGAGACACACCTCGCTGTCGCGCTGCACTGACACTACTGTATAACGCACGTACCTGGCTCGTCCAGCGCCTGCATGAGCTCGGCCAGCTTGTCGGCCAGCAGCAGGTCGGTGAGACACACCTCGCTGTCGCGCTGCACTGACACTACTGTATAACGCACGTACCTGGCTCGTCCAGCGCCTGCATGAGCTCGGCCAGCTTGTCGGCCAGCAGCAGGTCGGTGAGACACACCTCGCTGTCGCGCTCCATCTGCGCCTGGATCTGCATGCGCGAGCGCGGCGACATGTAGGTGGGCTCCAGCCACTGGTGCAGCACCACCTGCACAACAACATCCACCACGTCACACCACGACCACATCACCACATCACCGCGCGGGGCCTCGGAGGCTCCCAGTGATCGCTCGCTCACATTACATGTGATAAAGTCAAAACATTTATTTCAAATAGGCCCAAAAAAGGCACTTTTGAGCATCAACAGTTACATGATAAAAACTTTTACAAAAAAAAAAAAAAAACAACCGACTTCCTAAAAAAAAGTCAGTTGTTATTTTTTTTTTTTTGTAAAAAGTTTTCATTTTAACTTTATAGTTATGGTAGATACCCCGCACTTATCTAATCGCGTTATTCGTTGTTTTGTCGCGCAAATACGTAATGCAAATTTAAGGCTTATATGGTTTTCACATGGACCCCACTGTCCAAATGGAACCAAATTAAAATGGGACCATTCGGGAAGCACCAGCTTTCAATTAAAAAAGAATTATCCAAATCGGTTCACCCAGTCAAAAGTTATGAGGTGACAAACATAAAAAAAACATACGGTCGAATTGATAACCTCCTCCTTTTTTTGAAGCCGGTTAAAAATAAACCTAAACAAATTAAATTAGCAACCAGTTTGATAACTCTAAGACTGTCCTATGGAGCGAGACCAGCATGTTTCCAAGCATTCTTATCTTGGATGTAATCCATACTAATATTACAAATGGGAAAGTGTGTGTGTCTGTTTGTCCGTCTTTCACGGCAAAACGGAGCGACGAACTGACATGATTTGTAAGTGGAGATAGTTGAAGGGCTGGAGAGTGACATAGGCTATATATTTTTTCTTTTTTAGGTGGCTGGGATGAACTTAGAAAAGACGTACTTTTCCCATGGACAATTGTATGTAGCATGTTCGCGTGTGTCCAAAGCCCAGAATCTTTACATTCTATCTCCAAATGAAAAACAAATATCGTCTACAGTAGCGTATTAAAAATGGCGATGTGTGTTACTACGACCTGAATGCAGATCTCCTCTATAAACTTGACCGCCTTCTCAATAATTGCATTCGATTTGTTTTCAATCTTCGTAAGTATGACCACGTATCCGAGCACCGTCTGCTTTTAAAGTGGTTACCCATTCGTCAGCGCAGAGAGTTGAGGGCTCTGACAACGCTGTTCTCTATTCTCGACAAACCCACTTCTCCTTCTTATTTGACCTCCCAAATTCAATATTTATGCTCTGCCCATACTAAAAGTCTTCGTTCCACCTATAATCGTCTTCTACGGTGTCCTTTTCACCGTTCTGGCTTCATTAATTCTTCTTTCTTTGTCCAGGCGGTTTTTCTTTGGAATGCGCTCCCTCTGAACATCTGCCCCCCTAGCCAAGTTACAACCGTTTCGTGTCGAATTCCGTTCTCCAATCGGTAACGCCTCGGTATCAGAAATTGTAGAAAACGATAATTTGGTAGCCATGTGACGCGCCTGAGTCGGCCGCTCGTTCTACAATGTCTTTAGAAAAACGACATTATAACAAAGGATGTAGCGTTAACATTGTAGAAACGATAACAATTCATTCTATCATTTTGAACGATGTGAACTTGGCTACAAATTTTCTATTTGTTTCCATACCACGTGACTTAACGTTGGGTTTTCGACTAGCGTTAACGATTGCAGATTATCAAGTTGGCTAGGGGTGCAGGACGGCAACTAGTCGCTTATCTTTTAAAGTGAAAGCTCGTGAACATATCCGCCAGAAGTTGACAGAAACATACCAGAGCTGATTTGCTGGATTCGTTTTCTCCTCTACCGAACGTTAGTTCTCGTGACACAGTTTTTTTTTTGTTTATATGTATGTATGTATATATGTATTAGTATTTATACTTGTATTTTATAGTTGTTTCCGATATATCTATCCCATTTGTTGCACCTGCCATGTTTTATCTCTGCACCACCCTAAAGTTGACTGGTAGAAAATGCCTCAGGCATTAAATCCGCCTTTGTACAGTATTTTTTTACGTGTGCCGTGTGCATAAAGTTTTAATAAATAAATAAATAATATCTGGATGACCGAGCTTTGCTCGGTACTTTTTGGTAAATTGTGTTTAAAATAATAAGTTTATGTTCAAGTTAATTACCGATAAAGTTGATCATTGAAAACACGAATAAAACGACATTTTATAGAAATGAATCCTAGCTATATCGATTTATCGCCCCCGAAACCCCTGTATACAAAATTTCATGAAAATCGTTGGAGCCGTTTCCGAGATTCAGATTAATTGCTCGTTTAAAGGTATAAGATAAGAGGAAATAAGAAGTTAAGCGGTGGTAACGGTTTTGCTGGCTGGAGATTTTAGGCAGACTCTACCAGTAGTGCCAAAAGGAACTAGATCAGATGAAATTAAGGCGTGTCTTAAGAGATCCAGTTTATGGCCTGTAATTAAAATCCTCAAGATCTTGAAAAATCTGCGGGTAAACTTAGGAGAAAAACAGTCTGCTGGTGGATTTGCGAATCTACTTGAAATCGGCAACGGTGATTACCCGATAAATGACGGAATAGATAGATAACCATCCCTGATAATTTGTGCACAGTTGTATTTACGTTACAGGAGTTAATATCCAAAATTTACCCAGATATTGCTCATATCCACGATAAACCAATGGAATGGTTGTGTGAACGTGCCATACTAACCCCGAAAAACGACCAAGCATCAGCAATTAACGACATACTGTTAACGTCTTTTGAGGGGAAGAAATGGTGTACACGTCAACAGACTCCGTGGTCAACACAGATGACGCAATTAACTACCCTGTCGAATTTCTTAATTCACTGAAACCATCGGGTCTTCCGTATCATAAGCACGTGGACATTCCTGTTATGTTGTTGCAAAATTTAAAACCTCGTCAACTGTGCAACGGAACCAGACTAAAAGTAAAAGCGTTACATCGCAAGCGTAAATATGCGCAAGGGGAAACTGTATTTGTACCAAGAATTCCCTTGATCCCGAATGATCTTCCCTTTGAATTCAAACGAATACAGTTTCCCCTCAAAATCTGCTTTGCAATGACCATAAACAAATCACAAGGGCAGACATTAGCATGGCGGATAGAGTTGCACGGCGGACAGAGCTCCGGTGTGATCTCATGGCGACATGGCGGGTACGATTGTCGCAACCCAGTGCTGGGCACGCGGCGGTAAGTCCCCTATTTGAGGAGTGGATAGAGAGGCGTCACGGCGTCCTCACCTTCCGGCTGATGCAGGTTCTCACCGGGCACGGGTGCTTCGATGGGTTCCTGTTCAGGATAAAGCGGGAGGATACGCCCCGGTGTTTCCATTGTGAGGATTATCTAGAGGACACTGTGAAGCATACGGTGGAAGTGTGCCCTGCCTGGGCGGAGCACCACCGGGTCCTCGTGGATGCGATCGGCGGCGGTGACCTCTCGCGTCCAGCCCTGGTGCGAGCTATGGTACGGAGCAAGAGGGAATGGGAAGCCGTCACCTCCTTTTGCGAAGCAGTAATGCTCGCGAAGGAAGAGGCGGGGCGCGTGAGGGATTGGCAGTCTCTGCGCCCTAACGTCCCTAGCCGCCGCAGGAGGAGACAACCCGGGCGTCAGGAGTCCATAGCGGACTCCCGGCTACCGTAGGCGCGAGCTTGCGGGCGGCGAGCAATGGGTAGCTCGCCGCCCGGTAAGGACCAAGCTCGGGTCGACGGCGCGTAGTGTTCCATGCGCGCCTCAAAGAGATGTTATTGAAGGGGTCTGATAGGACCGATGCCTGCCAGGGTCGCGAGATTGTTCGAAAGAGATACCGTGACCCTGGCACATGGGCAACTGAAGGAACACGGGTGGGTTCTAGTCAGTAAAAGTTTGACATGCCCTCCCGCTCCGCCCAGAGCAGGAGAAGTCATTTCATGATTTCCCATCCAAAAAAAAAAGAGCAGACATTAATATTTGCGGGAATAGACTTGAGAGAAAACTGTTTTTCACACGGACAATTCTATGTGGCGTGTCTCTCGCGTAAGCTCGCCCAGTACTCTGATAATTTTGGCACACAGTAATAGATTAGCAAAAAATGTGGTGTATAATTAAGTTTTGTAATTTACTAGCTTTTGGCCGCGACTTTGTCCGTGCAATTCTACTTCCTTTCTTAGCGCTCGCCTACGCTACGTTACCCTACGATATAACCGAACTCCACGCGGACGAAGTAACTAATAGTCCGAATTGAAAAAATATTTTTGTGTTGGGTAGCTTTAATTATTGAGGACGGCTATCGGTTACATAACATCACGCTACTATATACAAATACAATAGGCGCAGAGCAGCAACGAAAAATGGACGAAAACTGGCAGACAATTCGATGCGACGGGAAGAGTCAGGGGAGCAAAAATGTGATGCGGACGAAGTCGCGGGCAGTAGCTAGTTTGTCATAAGCTCGTTTACAAAGTGTACTTTTAATATGATTTTTTAAACCTCCTTTCATTTAATTGCAATATATTAGAAGGAATTTTGTCGTAGCATTTAACACAATACCCTATAAAAGATGTATGTACTTTTGCTAATCTGAAAAATGGTTGATCTATCTTGCCTTTATTTCTAGTATTAAAATTATGTCTATCGCTTATTTTATTAAAAAGATGTAGATTTTTTCTTACATACATAATATGTTCATAAATGAATTGGCAAGGTACCGTCATAATATTAATCCTTTTAAATAGTTCCCTGAGAGATTCGCGGCGACTCAGATTAAAATGGCTCTGACAGCTCTCGTTTGCAAAATAGAAATGGATTCAATGTCAGCAGCCCTACCCCACAGTAAAATGCTATACGACATTATGCTGTGGAAGTAGCTAAAATAGACCAAACACACGATTTCTACATCCGTTTACTGTCTTATCTTTCTAACAGCATAAGCGGCCGAGCTTAGCCGCCCCGCAAGAGATGTTATATGAGGTCACCATTGTAATTTCTCGTATAGCGTGCTTCCTAGGAAAACCGATTAATTAATACATTCCAGTTTTTCCCCATTCAATAAGATATCACATTCGATACTTCTGACATTAGGTAATTGAAATCAAATGCATTTGTTTTGTTTTTATTCATTCAGTACCAAATTATTTACCGGAAACCAGTCTTGGACCTGAAGAATGGAATTATTTACGTCGTCAAGAGTTTGTGACCGTCTGTCGATTTTAAATATCAATGATGTGTCATCTGCAAATAACACCATCTTCGGTTGGTTTGGAAGTAAATGGGGTAGATCATTAATGTCAACCAAAAAGAAGAATGGACCCAATATCGAGCCTTGAGGAACGCCCATTGCCATTTCTGACCCTAATGTGTTTACGCCGTTTACTTGGACTTTGACCATTCTATCTTTTAGGTATGATCTTATTAAGTCAAGAGCTGTATTTCTAATCCCATAGTGCACTAGTTTCAGTATAAGTGTCTCATGGCTTACGCAATCGAACGCCTTAGAGAGGTCTAAAAAGATTCCAATGGCATCTTGTGCTTCTTCCCAGGTGTTAAAAATGTTCTTTATTAGGGTGACACCAGCGTCGGTGGTACAACGCCCTTTGGTGAAACCGTAGTGGTGTTCATGAAAGATGGAATTTTTATTAAAGTCACGTAACATTTTATTGAGCATCAACTTTTCAAACACATTACTGAGAACTGACACGGGCCTATAATTGTTGGGCTCTTTACTATCACCGGATTTGAACAAGGAACTACTTTACTGTTTCATTAGATCTGGAAAGACTCCTTGGTCTACACTACTGTTAAATATGAAAGCTAAATAGGGTGCAATGGTTTCAATAATAGAACTACAAAATTTTACAGACATTATCCAAAGATCTTCTGTTGATTTAATTTTAAGATCTTTAAAAGCTTTTATAATAGCCTGGGGGTTAGTATACTGAAACCTAAACTCTAAAGGGCAAGCACCTGCATTCTTTCTGAGTAAGGCAGCGGTTACTGACTAAACTTACCCTCTGTCTACAATATTAGAATATTGGCCTATGTTTATTTATTACTAGCTGACCCAGCGAACTTCGTATCGCCTAAGATTCAATAAATGTTGTAATAAACCTACCACGTTTGACAATCTGATACGCGGTGGTGATCTAGTAAGCGTTTTCTAGCTGACACTCATATGTCTGGTCAGCTCCTACCCAGTTATGATAACCTGGTACTTCGAAGGCATAAAGCGTTTTCTAGCTGACACTCATATGTCTGGTCAGCTCCTACCCAGTTATGATAACCTGGTACTTCGAAGGCATAAAGCGTTTTCTAGCTGACACTCCTTTGTTTGTTAAGCTCCTGCCAAGTTATAATAACCTGGTACGTCGACGGCATAAAGCGTTTTCTACCTGACACATACCCAGAGGGTAATTGCGTATACACTATCAGTAGGAATCCCTTTCATTTTGACAGTTCCACAAAATTCATGACGTAGTTTACGTTGCTAAGGACAGGCAATTTTTTCGACCATATGAAAGAAGAGAAAGAAAAATATGAACGATGATGAGCAATAAATAACCTTCTAAATTATTCAGATTCCGATTAATAGTGTGTTGCGCAATTAGGGTGAGGTTAGGCGACCTCCTACAGAGTTATGACTACCTGGTAATTCGAGGGCATAAAGCGTTTTTTAGATGACTGTTCTTTGTTTAGCAAGCTCCTACCTGCTTTTTCAAAGGCATGAATAGTTTTCTAGCTGACATTTAATTTTTTGTTGGCGGACTACCCACCCGTGGTCCTTCAGTTGCCTATATGCCAGGGCCACGGTAACTCTTTCGAACAAATCGCAACCCTGGCAATCAGGTGAGGTGAGCTCCTACCGAGTTATGACAACCTGTTAATTCAAAGCCATAAAGCGTTAACTAGCTGACACATCAGGTTATGTGAGCTCCTACCCAGTTATGGTTGCAAGCTAGCAAACGCGTTGTCTTTAAAATACCATATTTTAAAGACAACGCGTTTGCTAGCTCACACTTCTGTTTAATAATAGCTCATACCTTACGCGCTCAGATGTGGGGTCGCGGACACCAGCCCGTTCTACCTAGCTCATACCAAGTTATGTGACCACCTTTTTTTGGGTGGGAAATCATCTAATGACGTCTCCCGCTCTGGGCTGAGCGGGAGGGCGGGTCAGACTTTTATTAACTAGAACCCACCCGTGTTCCTTCAGTTGGCTATGCCAGGGCCACGGTAACTCTTTCGACCAAATCTTACAACTTTGGCAGAAAGTTATGACCACCTGGTACTTCGAAGGCATAAAACGTTTTCTGGCTTACACTGCTGTTTGATAAGCTCATACCAAGTTATGACCACCTGGTACTTTGAAGGCAATGTTTTGTCATACCACGTTTTATAGTGACTTGTATTCTCTCTTTGACGTTTTATGTGACGTTACACGGGATTGCGGTCGAAAGGGACAAAAAGTATCTTATGTCCGTCTCCTGGTTCTAAGCTACCTCCCCACCAATTTTCAGCCAAATCGGTTCAGCCGTTCTTGAGTTATAAATAGTGTAACTAACACGACTTTCTTTTATATATATAATAGTTTTAGTTAATTTGAATGTAATCCGTATTGAGTCTTGACCAAAAATTCGATTTGTGTGTTTTTTGATTTTACGTTAATTAGGTAACAGTTAATTTGATAAAAAGAGGTAATCAAGTTTTTAGGAGGATTTTAAACTGCTAGCTTCGATTAACTCGTATCTCAGTATGAATAGTGCGATGGTTCGGGTTACGTACGATGTCTGCGCTGGGCTTGCAGGGCGCGGGCTCGGGCGCGGGCTGGCGCGCGGGCGCGGCGGGCGCGTCGCCGGGCGGCGCGGGCGCGGCGGGCGCGTCGCCGGGCGGCGCGGGCCCGTGGAACCAGCCGTTGATGGACAGGCGCGGCAGCTCCAGCGACAGGACCTCCTCCACCTGCCAAACGCACACACAATACATTATATTCCGTAACACACAAAACCCCACCATGTACATTTAGCTGAAGTGAGCTTCAAGTGAGCTGTCACTCTGTGGATACGTAGCACCAGGTGGAATGATAGCTCAATTGACGTAAATTGTAGCGGTGAGGTTTTTGTAGAATAGAGTATTACATAACGTAACGCCTGTTTTTGACGAAGAGAACTTCCCCCTCGTTAAAAATATAAGTGGGTAAATGTAGGTACATTATACCTCTACCTAAGGTAGAAATATTATGTACCTGTGTAGTTCCATTGACTATGGTGCTATTGCCTTATCCGGATATAATTTCAGGTCGGTTCTAATGTGTTTCAAACTTCGAGTGATGTTCAATGAAAACTAGGCATTGTAAGGCTCAGTCACTCTCTAATTGTTTTCTACCTTTTTTGTCAGAAACTGAATGTAACTCGTATTCAGTAACTTGACAGTTGAGGGAAATACGATTATGAGCTAATATCATTGCACATGAACATGATCAGCACATCTGCTCCGCGCTCAAGAGCTGTCAGTGCTAAATATTGTACTGCAATGATCATGAAACTGAAGGATTTCGATCGCGGTTATCATATTATGATAACCGCAATCGAAATCGTTCAAGTGTCATGCAACACTGAACACAATCAGCACATATGTGCTGATTGTGTTCAGTGGTGAGGTTCATTCTCAAAGTCCATGTATGTCACTGTCAAATTTTAAATACCGTTAGATTACAATCTATCTTGCGAGATTATAATCTGTCGACAAATTGTGAACTGTAAAAACTATTACGCATTATTTTTCGATAAATTATATTCAGTCCAAGTGCAAATCGACAAATTGTGAACTGGTATCAAATTTGCATGCGATGGATCGTATCTTGCACTAACACTAAATAGCCAAGTAACTACCATCAGCTGGGAAGTAGTACTCGCCAGTTGCTGCCGTGGCACAATTTGACGGTGACATATAGATTGTTACATAGATCGTGAAGTCTAGAAACATCACGCTAACTCCATCTCAAAAAGGGGCAGTGTAAGTAAATCGAAAAGTCTAGAAACGTCAAGGTAATTCCATCTAAGAATGGGGCAGTGTTCGAAACTACTAGAAACGACACGCTAACGCCATCTGTTATCAAGTAGCAAGTACTACAGGAAATTGTATGTGGACGCGACCGCCATCTATTGCCGAATAGTGGGATTAAACAGGAAACAGTCGGTTCTCATAATGTCTCGAAGCTTCTACGCTACCTGGAACTATGGCACAGTGTCGAATGTTCGCGAATGTTCTGCTCGGGATATAAATAGCGGATTGTCGGGCCGACGGGCAGTTCGATTTCGGAAGCGAGCGAATACTATTCGAGTGATACAGAACAAGCGAGACAAGTGATTCCGTTTGACGTTTTGATTTGATTGCGATATTTGTGTTTAGTTAATTAAACAGTTTGTGTATTTCGGAATATTGGTTTAAATTAATTTATCCCGAACCCCAGCTCGTAACAATATATATAACAATAATATTTAAAAAACTTTAATTCATTTTCTATTTTCAGTTCGGCAAGCTATGAAAGAGTGATTTTTTTTAGTTTTAGGTGTGTGGTGCGTGGAGTGTGGTGTGTGGTATGTGGTGTGTGGAGTGTGGTGTGTAGTGTGTGGTGGGTGGTGTATGGTGCGTGGTGAGTGGTGTGTGGTGTGTGGTGTGGGTGGGTGTGTGGGTGGGTGTGTGCGTGGTGTGTGGAGTATGGTGTGTGGTGTGTGGGGCGTGGTGTGTGGTGTGGGTGGGTGTGTGAGTAGTGTGTTGTGTGGTGTGTTGTGTGGTGTGTGGTGTGTGGTGCGTGGTGCGTGGTGTTTGGTGTGTGGTGTGTGGTTTGTGGTGTGAGGTGCGTGGTGTGTGGTGCGTGGTGTGTGGTGTGTGGTGTGTGGTGTGTGGTGTGTGGTGCGTGGTGTGTGGTGTGTGGTGTGTGGTGTGTGGTGCGTGGTGCGTGGTGCGGTCACCTGGTGGAAGGAGTCGGCGCCGACCTTGAAGAAGGCCAGCATGTTGTTACGCGGCAACACGGCATGCCGCACGCACGCCGGCCCAGCCTCGTCGCGCGCCAGCAGCTGCAGCGCGCCGCCCATGTCTCGCGCCCAGCCGCCCCACGCGCTCTACCGGCACAAGAGGATATACTCACATCGATTATACTCACTAATATATTATACTAGCTTTTGCCAGCGGCTTCGCCCGCGTGGAGGTCGGAAATTATCCCGCGGGAAATAATACCGGAATAAAAAGTAGCCTATGTCCTTTCTCAGGCTCTAAACTATCTGTATACCAAATTTGATTTAAATCAGTAGTTTTAGCAGGAAAGCGAGACAGACAAACAGACAGACAGACCGACAGACAGACAGAGTTACTTTTGCATTTATAATATTAGTGTGGATGTGGATTATACTAACTTTTGCCAGCGCCTATATCCGCGTGGTCGGAAATTATCGCTCGGGAAAGTACTACCAGGATAAAAACTACCTTATGTGTTAATCCAGGCTATAAACAATAGTAATAATAGACAAGTTAAAAACACTAAAAGCTGCAAACTTTCCGCGAATAGTCCGTCGTGTTTCGCTGCTTGCAGCGTATTGTCCGATGAAGTGCGTAGATAAATGAATTGTAATAGTGTTGTGGAAGATTCGCATTCTTTATAACAGGATTTTTTTGCCCTTACTGTTTTTTATGCGTTTCTTTCTTTATGTACATAATTAGCTAAGGTCTATCATGCGTTTGTCTCATTTGTGTATTTACCTACCTATTTGTTTTGTTTTGCAATTGTATTAAATATTACTCTAATATTCAAAATTAAATTAGTTTACTTTGTTATTTTTTTTAATATAGTAAGTACTTACTTATTTAGTGAAATACTTACTAAACTTAGTATATATAACAACACTAGCTTCTGCCCGCGACTTCGTCCGCGTCAAATTTCTTGCTCCCGAGACCCACCCCGTCGCATCTAATCGCCGGCCCGTACGTAGTGTTGAGCAATCAGGTTGTTATATCTCGTAAGATATACATTAATCTCAAATAATGTAAGGGCAACTTTGAAACAAAAAGAAACTTCTGATGGATAAGGATTATATCCATATTTATGAAAACACCTTCGCAAATAATGCATTTTTATAACGAATTTGAAAAAAACATAGTGCGCCAACCTTAAAAGATGAACGTATGCTGTCGCGGACTTTTTTTTAGAACATTTTAAGAGGAACAATTCCGGCTTACATCATTGTTGCGTTACTTTAACCGTTTACGCAGCGCAAAGAAAGAAAGAAAGAAAATACATTTATTTAGCACAAACTCAAAGGCACACAAAATAATACAGCAAAAAAAAAACATAAATTAACAAAAAATAAAATCAATAAAAGTGTAAAGTGCGATGTTAGAAACTAGCATTTAAGTGTGCCCCACGGCTGCGCTAAATAGGTTCAGTTCAGCAAAAATGCCAGACAACTAGTGCCTGACGCTGATTTTCAACTGGACCTGAAGTGTGAGCGGACGGATGTAAATCAGTTTTATACAAATATTGCAACGTAGCGAATGTATGCATACTTAAATAAAATAGATGAGTAGTGAAATGTTGATATATATACTACGAGTAGTAAGTATCTAGTGTAAGTACATACTATATTTAAAACAAAAGAATAAAACATAACAAACTAAAATAATTTAACTTTCAATATTAGAGTGTGATATTTAATACAATTGCAAAACAAAAATAGGTAGGTAAATACATAAATGAGACAAACGCATGATAGACCTTAGATAATTATGTAAGTACTAAAAGAAAGAAACGCATAAAGGATTTAGTGCAAAAAAGAAAAAAAAAAACACCTGTTTTATAGAATGCGAATCTTCCACAACACTATTACAATTCATTTATTCATGCACTTCGGACAATACGCTGCAAGCAGCGAAACACGACGGACTATTCGCGGACAGTTTGCAACTTTTAGTGTTTTTTTTTAACTTGTCTATTAAGTATTACTATAGTTTGGTTTGCATTGAGTTTGATCTAAATGTCGATGGTTATGACATATAGTGGAAATGGAAGTAAAAACGGAAAAAAAAAACATCTTCTTACTTGCTTGACTTCATGACTTTTGGCTAAGTGATACTTTTAATGTTGCCATGTAATATAAATCTTAGGCAAGTTACATACGCTGTTTATATCTCGAACCTTGCACGCCCAATGAAATCCATAAATTAATTACGTCACTAAATAATACTAACGCAGTGGGATATGATGACATTCCCACCCACATAATAAAATCATGTGCCGATATATTATGTCCTATTATTGCACATCTTCTTAATTTAAGTTTCTGTGAAGGAAAGTACCCGAACAAGTTAAAGTTCTCTATTGTAAAACCATTATATAAAAAAAATATTAAACATGATTAAACAATTATCGCCCAGTGACCTTAATCCCTATAATTTCAAAAATTTACGAAAAAGCAATGTATAATCGAATTCCGTCATTTATATCCAAATACAATATAATACGTCCGGAACAAAATGGTTTTCAAAGAGGCAAGTCCACCGCACTAGCTTGTTTCCAACTAATAAAATTGATTACAGATAATATAGATAATAAGATACCGGTCACTGCAATATTTTTCGACATGAGCAAAGCATTTGACTTTGTAAAACATGAAATACTGTTAGAAAAATGTGAGAGCTACGGGATAAGAGGAAATGCGTTAAATTGGCTAAAAGATTACCTAACTGACAGACAACAACGGGTGGAAATCTTAGGCGTTAATAAAGATAGAGAAGTCATAAAGTATAAATCTAAATACAGGACCAATACATACGGCGTGCCTCAAGGTAGTATTTTGGGGCCATTGCTTTTCCTTCTATACATAAATGATTTGCCAACAGTGACGAAGAATAAATGCGTCTTGTTCGCAGACGACATCTCATTGATCATAAATAAGGATAATAAAGATGAGCGATTTGAAGATAAAATAAATGCTGCCGTAGAAACTATAATAAAATGGCTTGAACAAAATAACTTATGTGTGAATGTTTCCAAAACAAAATATATTAAATTCTCGAATTACAAAATGACAAATGATGCATTAAACATTTTTGGACGTGATAATGAAATTGAAGAAGTTGACCATACGAAATTTTTAGGCATAGTAATTGATAAAAACTGTAATTGGAAAAAGCACATTGAAAATATGTGTAATAGGCTAAACAGCTTTGCATTTGCACTAAGAAATCTCAGGAAAACTGTTGGACGTAATGCGGCTCTACTGGCTTATCATGGATATGTTTCATCTGTGCTAAGATACGGTGTAATTATATGGGGTAATTCCACAGACAGCAATAAGGCATTTATTGTGCAATAAAAGTGTTTACCTATTTTTGGCCTATTTTTAAAAGACATAAACTCTTAACATTACCATGCTTATATATATTGGAATTGGGAGTATTTGTAAAAAAACATCCTCACTTATTCAATACAGCCGATAGGGAAAATGTTTCTAGGGTGGGCAAAATGTCAAGGGATCCTACAAAATTGGCAATGCCAAGATGTAGAACAGCATACTGCCGTAAAAACAGTAATCGAATGGCAATAAACATTTTTAATAATATACCGAAGGTTATTAGAGAACTACGAACTACCTTATTCCAAAAGCATTTCAGAGCATGGCTCATCGAAAATTGTTTTTACACTGTTAGGGAATTTCTGGATTTTAAGACAAATGGGAAAGTTTCATGAGACGAAAATTAAATGTAACAATTTGTAATTTAATTATTTTTCTTTGGCTTATGTAATTTCTTTTGACGTTTGTAATTTTAATTAGTTATCTTTGTCATTTGTAATTTAATTGTTTTTTTCTTTGACATTTGTAATTTAATAATTTTTCTTTGACAATTGTAATTTAATTACTTTTCTTTGACAATTGTAATTTAATTACTTTTCTTTGACATTTGTAATTTAATATGTAGGCAATTTTTTATTTACTACTTTTTTTGACATTGCAATTTAATTATTTTGTTTAAAGTTAGAATCATCATTGTCATTACAAAATTTGCATGCCGAATTTAGTTGGCGGAATATGAAGATCTATTGAGTGTGTTATAAAATCTGTAAAATACCATATTTCAGGCAAATAAATGAATCTAATCTAATCTAATCTAATCTGTGGCTTTACGTATTGCATTAATATACTTAGGAAATATATTTCTGCATCAGAATACAAATTTTAAAATAAGAATGATTGCTTGTACTAAAGATTATAGCGGTCATATTTTTTAAATACATTTGTACAATGACATCGTATTGCAATTCGAGTATGGCAACATCGCAAAAAAAATAAATACATTTCAATTGTCAATCGGCAGACACTGATAATTTTTCGTTGCCTTCGCGTGCGTCTCATTATTTTGTTTTCCATCGATTTTCCGTGATATTCTACTTCATAGCAAATAACTGACCCGTCAGAAATAGCAGTCTTTTAACACATTTTATGTTGACCAAGTAATCAAACCAAAAAATAAGACAACACCAGAAATTCCTATCCACTCCAATAATTGTGGTTCTTTATTTGAGGAGGTAACATGCAAACAGGCTTTTTTTTTTTTTTTTTCAGGATGGGAAATCATCAAATGACTTCTCCCGCTCTGGGCGGAGCGGGAGGGCGTGTCAGACTTTTACTGACTAAAACCCACCCGTGTTCCATCAGTTGCCCATGTGCCAGGGTCACGGTATCTCTTTCGAACAATCACGCGACCCCGGCAGGCATCGGTCCTAGTAGACCCCTACACTGCTGCTGACATCTCTTTGAGGCGCGCGTGGAACACTGCGCGCCGTCGACCCGAGCTTGGTCCTTACCGGGCGGCGAGCTACCCATTGCTCGCCACCCGCAAGCTCGCGCCTACGGTGGCCGGGAGTCCGCTATTGACTCCCGACGCCCGGGGCGTCTCCTCCTGCGGCGGCTAGGGACGTGAGGGCGCAGAGACTGCCACTCCCTCACGCGCCCCGCCTCCTCCTTCGCGAGCATTACTGCTTCGCAGAAGGAGGTGACGGCTTCCCATTCCCTCTCGCTCCGTACCATGGCTCGCACCAGGGCCGGACGCGAGAGGTCGCCGCCGCCGATCGCCTCCACGAGGACACGGCGGTGCTCCGCCCAGGCAGGGCACACCTCCACCGTATGCTCCACCGTGTCCTCCAGACGATCCTCGCAATGGAAACACCCGGACGTATCCTCCCGCTTTATCCTGAACAGGAACCCACCGAAGCACCCATGCCCGGTGAGAACCTGCGTCAGGCGGAAGGTGAGGACGCCGTGGCGCCTCTCTATCCACTCCTCAAAGAGGGGACTTACCGCCGCAATTGTGGCGTGCCCAATGCAAACAGGCTTAAGTCACAATAATGTAAATTTTCAGAATATTGAAAAAATCTGTAGTTATTTATTCTGTTATGATTGAAGGTTCTGGTTGCTGTTATATCATAGAGGTATGTCTAAAAATGGAAATAAATCGCTTATTTGAGCTTGGGCTATTAAAACATAATGATAAATTAATTTTTTGTTTTGGAAATAAGACGTTTTGCACGAACTTTGTGGAAATAAGCTGTTTTGCATGAAACAGTGTTGTGGAGATAAGCTGATTTGTAGATAAATCGTATTGAAATCAATGTTTCAAATAAACTTTATTTATTGTAGCCGTTAAAAAATTAAAACATTAATACATAAGATACATGTAAATTAGTTAGATTATTAAATAGGCTTAAGTAGTTCGTTTCAAGTAAAGTTATATGTGAAGATCGCAGAGTTCATCATCAAGGCAGTCGCACATCTTCATCTGCAGTAGGTTCATGAATCACCTGGTCATACCATTCAAGTCGTGGATCAGAAGTTGTCCAATCGTCTCCAAACATTTTTTTCAAAAGCTTGTCGACATCTTTCTTCTTTTCTTTTGTCAAAGCATGATGAAATAATTTTATTTCCATGGATTTGATTTCAGAAATGTATGTGGCTGTATAAGACGAATCCGATGGTGATTTTAACTCCATTTTGAATTTTTTGTGACTTAAGCCGGTTTGCATGTTACCTCCTCATTTATGGAACCAACGATACCGCAAGACCTAATTTGCCATATTAACTCACTTAGAAATACAAATAGTGTTGGTTATGATGGAAACTGCACGAGAGTTATAAAAGAATCGGCATAGCTCCTCATCTCAGCCACATTATAAACATAAGCATATCTAATGGGATCTTTCCAGAAGGACTAAAAACTTCCATAATTGTGCCATTGAAAACAGAATAGGCAATGTATGGCAAACTACAGGCCTATTGTCTTAATACCTGTTTTCTCAAAAATATTCGAGAAAGTCATTTATAAATCCCTATATTCATACCTCGAGAAGTCAAATATATTAGTTAAAGAAAAGAAAGGATTTCGAAAACAGAAGACAATTAATATGGCCATACATGATTCTCTTCTGCCTACTATCAAACGTTGACAAAAGAAATCCTGTTTGTGCTATCTATATGGATCTAACCAAGGCTTTCGATTATGTAGATTACGCAACACTATTAACCAGTCAATTACCGTAATTACAGACACAATTAAAAAACCATTGTGTCGATACCAAATGTGGTATCTCAGGGACTTAGAGGTTAAATAAACTTGAAAAATATGGTATAAGGGGGAATGCACTTAAACTCATAGAATCTTATTTGACTAATAGAAAACAATTTGTAGAAATCGCACAAATATGCTCAAATACCGGTTATGAGAGGAAATGTCAATCCACATGTAGGGCAATTAAATATGGCGTACCCCAAGGTAGCGTGCTTGGGCCTCCCCTCTTCTTGTTGTATATTAATGACCTTCCCAGACAAATAAACCATCCTATGGTACTATTTGCTGACGACAGCACAGTAGTAATTAAATGTGACGATCCTATGACTTATGAAGATGAAATAAATATGACATTGAATACTATCATATCATGGTTTGACAAAAATAATCTTATTTTTATTAAGCTTAATTTAGAAAAAACTAAAATTATGCATTTCTACCAGAGAATTCCAAATAAAATCCTTAACATTAATTATTTAGGGACTCAAATAGAGCCAACTACAGTCCCTAAATTTCTTGGCATCATTATAGATAATAATTTGACCTGGAGATCCCAGACCGATGAAATTTGTAGAAAAATTAATAAATTCGCGTACGTTCTTTACAAACTATCAAAGACTGTCAGCCTAGAATCGGTTCTAATAGCTTATCACGGCTATGTTGCATCAACACAGGTATGGCATAATGTATTGGGGCAACTCAGTTGATAGAGAACTTGTATTCAGAGCTCAATAAAGGTGTATCAGAGCTATGTGTGGAATAAATGGCTCCGACAGTTGCCAACCTTTGTTTAAAATGTTAAAAATCCTCACCCTACCATCACTATATATCTATGAAACTAATGTATTTGTAAAAACACACATCTCGCAATACAAAATAGCTGTCAAAAGTCACTATAGACAACTTCGTGATAAAAATAAGCTAGAGCTCGAAATTTCACATGGCAGAACAGCCTTAATGAACAAAAGTACTTTCTGTATGGCCGCAAAAATATTGAACAAGCTGCCTGACCCATTAAAATAGCAAAATCTGGTCAATTTCAAAAGAGTATTAGTAAAAATATTAATCGATAAATGTTACTATTCGTTACAGGACTATTTGAATGACAATTCTATAATTCCTCTTCCTAAACATTGAGTCACCCGACCTGTTTTTTTGACATTCTTATATACATATTTAATTGTTTTTTATTTATGACTTTTTTTATATGAGCATCTGATCTATATACTTCGTTGACATTTTATTATAGACATTTGGAAAAAATATTGATTTGTTACTTACTATAACTTGATTTAATTTTTAATTTGTAAGTGATGAAGTATCTAATTAATTTAGATGTAAATTTATAAAAATATTTGTACGCCTAATGGTAAAACATAGAGAACCTATGGAAATTTTGTAACAGCTCACACACTGTGTAAATCTACCTATGTTTACAAATAAAGATTCTGATTCTGATCGACTGCTTCTGCTTATGGACTCTGAGATTTACGGTTCCCTATGTGACTAGTGCTTGTCTAAGGATTCTGATTTTTTGCCTATACAACATTTTTCTGTGACTATGGATTCCGATGCTGCCTGATACCTGGGATTTTGTTGTGTGTGCATCGATTTGTTATTTGTTACACCAAAGGCAAATTAACATTTCCAACGCTTTATTGGCGCAGTTTAGATGCAATAAATCCAAATAACTACTGTAGATGAAACTTGGATACATCATTATACGCCCCAAACAAAAATCCAGTCAAAACAGTGGAATGCAAAGAAGGAACCGGCTTAAAAAAAAGCAAAAGCTGATTTTTCGGCTGGGAAAGTGATGGAGACCGTTTTTTGGGCTATTCATGGAGTTAACTCAATCGATTTTCTTCAAAAGATAAAAGCCACTATAGGAGCATCCTACGCACCATTATTTGAAAAACTGAAGGCAGAAATTGCGGAAAACCGGCGACATTTACAGAAAAGAATATCCTGTTTCACCAAAAACAATGCGCCCTTTGACAACTCAGCGGTTGCCATAGTGAAAATCCACGAATAACTGTTTGAACTGCTTGACCATCCACGTTACTCACCAGAACTAGCCCCAAGCGACTTCTTTATGTTCCTTCATTTAAAAATATCGGTCGGAGGACAATGATTTCGTCAAATGAGGAGAGACATTCACGTTCGTGAACCATTATTTTGCAGAGAGAAATGCTGAGGACTATTTGGACGGGTTAGAGAGCCGAGAGCATCGCTGGTAGAAGTGTGTAGACTTACAAAGCGACAATGTAGAAGAATAAAAATAAATTTTAAGAAAAAAAATATTGTATCTCTGTTAGGTCGTAAACTTTTCAGAGCACCGATTGACATCCGTCCGCTCACACTTCAGGTCCAGTTGAAAATCAGCGTCAGGCACTAGTTGTCTGGCATTTTTCTGAACTGAACCTTTTTAGCGCAGCCGTAGGGCACACTTAAATGCTAGTTTCTAACATCGCACTTTACACTTTTTAACCGACTTCAAAAAAAGGGTGGAGATTATCAATTCGACTGTTTTTTTTTTATGTTTGTTACCTCATAACTTTTGACTGGGTGAACCGATTTTGATGATTCTTTTTTTATCAGAAAGCTGGTGCTTCCCGAATGGTCCCATTTTAATTTGGTTCCATTCGGACAATGGGGTCCATGTGAAAACCCTATAAGTCTTAAATTTGCATTAAATATTTGTGCGACAAATGAACGAATAACGCGATTAGATTAGTGCGGAGTATCTACCATAACTAAAAAGTTGAAAATAAAAAAAATTACAAAAAAATAACAACCGACTTCCTTAAAAAAACACTACAAAATCAAAAATAACTTTAATTTCGGAAGTCGGTGGCAAAAAACCTTAAATACAGATCCTAAGACACCGACTTTCGAAATTAAAGTTATTTTTGACTGACTTCGAAATTAAAGTTATTGTGTATCGTTGGTATAACGAATTCAAACGTGGTCGACTAACTTTGAGGGGTGAAGAAAGAAGTGGTCGCCCTTTGACGGCTGTTACGGAGGAAAACGTGCTAGCAGTGAACTGCTGTCTCATTGTGTGCGCCAAGGGGCAGCCATAACGATTTAGTTCAATATTAAGTATCCACCTATACCTTAGCATGTCGCTAACTGACTGGACAAGCTATGTTAAAATTACATACTGATGCTTAATTAACGCGTTGCATAGTGTGGTATGTAGCATCGCCACAATATAAATATGGACAGTGCAGAAACTGCGAACAAACGGTCGAAACGGCACACTCACACAGTAGCGCGTATCTACGAGACCTCTCAGCGATAGTCGCGCTGCTCTCAGTAGCGCGTGTCTGTCTGTCTCGCTTTCCTGCTAAAACTACTGATCCGATTTAAATGAAATTTGGTACACAGATAGTTTAGAGCCTGAGAAAGGACATAGGCTACTTTTTATCCCGGTAGTACGTTCCCGCGAGATAATTTCCGACCTCCACGCGGGCGAAGCCGCTGGCAAAAGCTAGTTATTAATAATTGTGTTAGATTGATTTCTGTTTAAAAAACATGTTCGGGAGACCTTCGCAGAAACCAAATTCCTTCACACGTAAATCATATTATACTGCAAATCGTTATCTATACTAATACTAGCTTTTGCCCGCGGCTTCGCCCGCGTGGATGTCGGAAATGATCGCAAGAGTACTACCGCGGTAAGAATGTATTAATCCAGGTTATATTGGTAATAAATACTATCTGTGTGACATTTTTTATCTGTGTTTTTCGTCCAGATCCATTCTGCCGTTTTTGCGTGATTGAGAAACAAACATGCAATCATGCAAATGTTCACATCTATACTATATAAGGTGTATCTATTCATACACGAAATATTTTAAGAGGTACACCTGTAGGTGGTAAAGAGGTATAGCCAAAAGCAAGCAAAAAGATTTTTTTTTATCTAAGCGTTTTTAAATTTCGTAATTATTATAATTTTAAAACTGCTTGAGACGTTTTGCATAAAAACCTTTACTCCAAATTCTATGAATGGCCCGCCTGACGCTGCGAGGGCGGCGACCGGACGGCACGAGCAAGGCCGTGTCTCGGGCCGTAAAAAATAAGAAGGAGCCAGTATTTCTTATGTGCGTTAAATTATTTATAAATATTAAATTTTGAAAATAAATACATTTAGAAAAAAAAAATCCTTGCTCTTGCTTCTTTACCACCTACAAGTGTACGTACCTCTTAAAATATTTCGTGTATGAATAGGTACACCTTATATATATACTATGTATATTATATATTAATATTATAAAGCTGAATATATTATTTATTATTGTTTGTTTGTTTGATTGATTGAACGCGCTAATCTCAGGAAATACTGGTCCGAATCGCCTATTTATTGAGGAAGGCTATAGGCTATATAACATCACCCTAACGCACGATCAAAAGGAACGGAGCAGCAACGAAAAATGGACGAAAACTGGCAGGCAATTCGATGCGACGGGAATGGTCAGGGAAGCAAAAATTTGACGCGGACGAAGTCGCGGGCAGAAACTAGTAATAGAATAAGGGTACACATGTGACGTCGAGTTGAGAAGGTCCACCATTTTTCGTCGTTCATAAATCATAATCGTTACTTCGTGGTTGTCTCCGTCGCCGTTCTCCACGGGCTTGGCCAGGTCGGCCAGGTCCCCCCGGTGCGCGCGCGGGCGCCAGGGCGCCAGGTACAGGATGAAGGCCACGCGCCGGTCGGCCAGCAGGTCGTCGTGCACCAGCAGGTGGTCGCCGGGCCCGTACAGCGAGCACGACGCCGACACCGAGCGCAGCGTCAGCCCCGTCACCGCCGACACCTGTGGGCCACGCACACCGCCGTGAGACACGCTTCACGACTCGCGCTTCAGAAACACATGTGGCGGAAACAATGCTCATATAAATCACCACCTTACGTTTACGAGAAAATCATAATAGCTGCTCACCCTTCCGCTACACCTCACTCAAATCTATATACAGGAAAAAAAATAACCAGTGCGCAATTTTTTTTTTGGTGGTTCATTATCAGTAATAGAACACATTTCAACAATTTTTTTTATTTTTTTTTATGTTTGTCCGACCTTAATTCAGTAAACTGTGGACACACTACCTATTTCGTAATATGACATGGACAATAGGAATAGGTCAGTAACCGCGCGCCGGCGTAGATACTTCGAACTTTTTCGAATTTTGAACGATCGAACAGCTAGTAGGTACTTGTAGCTATGCTCGGTCGTTCACCTTCGCAAGTTACCATAAAAAACAGTTTCAAAATAAACATATTTCGTTAGCGATAACTTAGTTTTTTTTGTAACTAAGATATTACAAAATAAAAAACGCATGGTTATTATAACTCGTTTAAGTTGAATTTGTTAAAATTTACGCACTGGTTAAAAACTTATCCTGTATATACATTCCAAAGTCCTGAGTGACTGACTGACATATCTGACTGATATATCAACGCACAGCCTAAGCCACTGATCCTAGAGACATGAAATTTGTGAAGTGTGTTATTTGTGAAGAGTAGGTATCCACTAAGAAAGGGTTTTTCGAAATTCCATCCCAAAGAGGGTGATTTCCCATCAAAAAAAAAAAAAAACAAAAAAAAAGAGGGTGCAATGAGGTTGAATTTTCGGTGAAACTTTTTATTCTTTGGATCGAATAAGACAAAGCAAGCTGTGCGATAAGACATTACTTACCTGGTTTAGCACATAAGTTACCTACTTTTAATCCCAGTAGTAAGTTCCTGTGGGATATCTTTAGACATCCACGCGGGCGAAGCCGCGGGCAGAAGCTAGTCTAATACAAATTAGATACCGGGTTAGATTCCCTACTCGGGTAGAGTAAGTCAATCCGACTATTCTACAGACATTTGGCACATCACATGGGATATTGCGTTTTAAACATTTGAAAAATCATTACATAGTTATGGCAAAATTCAGATTTCGTTACAATACTATAATATGATACTACTAGTACACCTGAGGGGTAATTGCGGAACTTTTTATCAGTAGGAATTGGTTTAATATTCATAGTTAAACAACATACATTGCGTTATTTACGTTGCTGAGCCACAATTTATTGGAACAAATGACGCAATGGTTTAGAAATAATCTTCAATCCCATCCAGAGTCTGATAAATTGTGCGTTTCGCAATTAGGGTGCTGGTACTAGATATACTGAAAAATTCAAGAAGTAATAACCATTTGTTTTTTTTTTCCTTTTTCAACAACAGACTTGGGAGTTCATTGCTTGCTTACTAACTTACATTTGTCGCGATTATTTCCAGCTCAATGTCTCTATGTAAAACTCCGTGTGACCTTTTACCTTTTATAGACCCATCTTAGTTCATTTGGTGGCCCAAATGAACTAAGATGGGTCTATAAAAGTTGCTCCCGACTGGCTTAGAATGATTTAAATGAAAGAAAATCTGCTATCTGCTAACAAAAAGCCAACATTACAAAATGTTGAGTTTTAACTGTATTGATAATCATGCGCGACATAGGATATTTGCCTACTGTGTGATGTTTCTTGTAAAATGCATTCAATACAAACAGGATATAACTAGCTATGTGGACGGGTTGTGAACTACTTTACAACTGATGCCCTAGCCGCCCAGCCAGTAAAATATGCTTGTTTTTGTGATAATAAAAATGCAATGCTTGTGTGTTGCTTACCACATTCCTTGAGCAATTGGCTATAGTCTTGTGTAGTTCACAAACGAACTAGGTCGTAAGAGCGTTCTCACAGATGACCTACGCGAATTAGTTCCCTCATTCCCCGAACCGTAGTTCGTTAGTTCGCGACCGAATGAGCGAGGATGACGTCAACCGAACTAATGTCGTCATACACGGGACAAAATACAAAAAAGTTATTGTAATCACTAAACTAGTTATTTATTGCAACAATAAACCTTGGTATTGTTTACAATCATGATCATTTTATGAATTATTATCATTCAAAGGTTTTTGTTGTTTTTAGAGTCTAAAAATTGTAGGTAAAAGTAGAACATTCCATAATCTTGTCGCCTGCAGTAGTAGCAATATCAAAACGAGCTAGCGATCTGCCTTTCTTTAGCGCTTATTCCACTACACGATTTATCGGGCCCTGCCGGCAGGGACAGGGTAGTGTAATCGCAAACAGTGAGTTAGGGTCCCTAAATCGGGCATCCGAGTGGTAGTGGAATAAGTCGCGGCCTAACTGGTAGGCAGGGAACACGATTTCCAGGGCCCGATAAATGTGTGTAGTGGAATAAGCGCTTTTGATTCGAGCTGGGAGCTGACGAACTAGAAGAGGGAACTAGTACGTTAAGGAGCGGCGAAATAAACTGAGCGACCTCAGTTGCGAACTACTATGCCCAAGACTAATTGGCTCAAACAATTTGAAATTTACTTGTTTTGAAATGTTTGTGTAGGTCCAAATAAGGTTTTTAAGGTAAGAAACATTTAAATTATTCAAACATGGAACTTTAGCGATTTTTGCATGAATTATTCAAATGTTGATGGGACTATGTCTGTTAAATAAGTTAGTAATGATAATATTCCTACAGTGGAAAAAGATGTAACAAACCAAGCTAGTCTCATTTCTAAATAGATCAGGGTTGGGTAGGAGTTGTATGCAGCTTACCCAACTCATAACTTCAGTTTTAAGCAGCTCATAGATGCCTCTAATACTGCGCTGCCAGGTCAAGCTGGCCAGGTCATCCGTCTGGTGAAACTCATACAGGTCCATTTTCTTGCGTGACCAGTCCAGTGTGTTCATATCGTCCACAATGTTGTTAATCATCTCACAGTTGGCCAAGAAGTCATACAGGAGGCATAGTCTGAATGGCTCACACGTCAAAGTCACTTCGGGAGTCTTCAAATCTTTCTGTTCTGACCAGTGTGCTTGTAGTCTGTCTATTAATTCTTGTGACTGCAAAAGAAATGTTTGGTCAGTGAAGTGTAACACAAAAAATTCATAAATAAAATAAGTAGGTATATATGCTTTTGTGAGGGATTGCAGAACTTGCTTGTTGCATTAAGATTTGAATGGAAAAGGGAGGGACTCTATAGTTGTCAAATGACCTTAATCTTAGGATTGAACTGTGGGTCATCCATTCTGTTGGCGCGAGGGTTTAGCTGCGCCTTTACTGCCTTGACTTGACTCTTGTCATCCTCCACCAGAATGGAGTCATCCTCACAAGATGTCTCCGAGTCAGAGCTGTAGCTTGACGACGAAGATGATGAGGAGTAGTCATCTGGAATCAGAACACACTGTTGTTTACTTTGTGACTTTACCACAAGTAACTTAATGAAACTGTAATAGTATCAATTAAAAAAAAATGTTGTAAAGAATTCAAAAGCCGACACACTGCTGTTTGTATTAATGGGCCCCTCTTCTTCTTAGCACTTGTAGACACTGCACATATAGAAAACATTAAATATACTTCACTTCATAAACTACTAATATTTGTTATCAAACAAGAAATCCAATAGGATCTATTAGTGAAATGTATGTGTCCAGCAGTGCACTATGGTTAAATAGGAAATAAACACTGCAGTCAACAATATAAACTTTCAAGAATCTAGGGACGTTTGATGGAATAACAAGATCTGATCCACTATCGCGTAAGGTACAAATACAAAATGTATTACAAAGTTTACAAACATGCATTACATAGTTGCATTCCTGTTAAAAATTTAAGTTTCCCGCGCAAACTGGTGCAAACTAAAAATGTATGAGTACTGACCTCCACGGATCCTCTTGACCTCGTCAGCTGAGGCCTGGTAGGAGTTGACGGCGCACACGTCAGAGTCATCGCTTTCCGTGTCCGAGATCTCGATCACTGTGCTGGAGAGCCTGCGCTTGGCGGGCGGCCGGGGAACCGCTGTGGCGCTGCTGCTACTCTCGCCCGAGCCCTCGTCCGCCGGCACCGTGCTCGACGACGGTTCCTCATTGTCTCTGCTAGGCGAACTCATTTTGCACCACCAGCACTACATAATACGTGAAAGAAAAACAAAACGAAACCAATACGATGCGACGCCTAACCTAAAATTTTGTTGACGTCCGAACCATGACAATGGCCATATTGAAAAATAAAAAAAACATAAAGTGTTTTCGTACTTTAGTTCATTATTTATAACCACGTTCATAGTTCACTATTTATTGTAGCCACCCACTCTATTTTTCAGTTGCATTTTAAAATATCAACCAATCTGTTGCTTTAAAGTCTCTTTGCTTGAACTGACTACGTAATTAACTCATTTTATAAATTAAATGGCAATGATAGAATTATTATGTCAGTTAACGTCACAGGTCAACGTCACTTCTGACGTCACATAACCTCAATCAAAAACTTCAGATATTAGTAAACAAAATAGAAATGACGGATTCCTTCTTACAACAGCCTTTATGTGGCGTAGTTGAGCCTCAATGCCAATACTTTGTGTTAAGGAAAAAGCGCCTGTGCCGGATGACCGTCCGGCCAGGCCGGCAGTACTGCGGCGAGCATGAACCTCAGCCAAAGACTACTAATGGTCAGGTAGGCCCACCAGCTTCAACTTTTAGAACAATTTTCACACGTTATTACGATAATAATTACATGCACGTACCTAATAACTGTATAAGATTTTATATAATATAAGATTTTTAATACAATATAAAGAAACGAACGGAAACGGACGAGTTTCCTCATCATTCGTCTTTTTTGTTTTAGGATGACACACGAATACCATGCCCAAATGATCCCAAACAGTAAGTAGAATATATAGATTGAAGTCTATCTTATTTTACTTGGAGTATTACTTACCATGAGGCTGTATTGTGTTCTAGCACTGTCTACGTCAGTAAACTGGAGAAGCACCTTACGATCTGCAACGCTCGGGCGACAGAGCAGCCGCCATACATTGTACCAAATATCAATGCACCCACAGAGGGAGACATATGCCCTCGGAAGCCACTCAGTCAACTATCTTGGGAAACAGTTATGCAAGTTATAGATAAAGTTAACTATTTATATGATAGTAAGTTGTTTATTTGGAATGTTTAGTTTCAGTGTAATGACTACTGTTGAAATAATGAACATTTAAGAAATAGCTAACCATAGATCCATGATTCTACAGAGCATGTGAAGGACAACATAACAACGGTCCCTGAGTACCCCATCCACAGTTCTGTGATGGAGGAGTTCTTGGAGAGTGACCGCGCCGAAAGCTCCTTGCGGCACCTGCGCCAGGTGTCCAGTCTGCTGTGGCTGGCTGAGGAGGAGGGTCTAGTCGGTGGCAACACATGCTATGTGGAGTTGGGAGCTGGGAAAGGTGATATTTATCTACAGTTTTGTTTTCATAGGAAAGTGTACATTTATGGACTTGAATATTCACATTACAATTTGATTGTTTCCTTTTATTTAGACTGAATACATTTAGGCAGAACTAGGCTACTTGATCTCACTGGTCACTTGCAAAGCATATGCTTTACAATCTTTCTCACAGCCTCAAACTTTCCATACAAGACATACTGATAGTTGGTGTGTTGATCTGTATGTATACTGACACTCATGTTGAAGTTGATGTGCATATTAATACCTACACTTGGGGTTGTAAGGTATTTGATGTTTGATCCTAAGACAGTTTAATAATACGCTCCACATGTAACTGGGCAGGTCACGTGTCGTACTACGCGTGCCGCGCGTGGTGCGGCGCGGAGGGCAGCGCGCTGCTGGTGGACCGCGCGGCGCTGCGCCACAAGCGCGACAACGCGCTGCAGGGCCGCGCCGCCCGCCTGCGCGCCGACCTGGCGCACCTGGCGCTGCAGCGCGTGCCGGCCGTGGCGCAGTGCCGCGCCGTCGTCGGGCTCGCCAAGCATCTGTGCGGCGTTGCCACCGGTCACTATGCTACTTGTATCTATAGTCTATTCAAAAAACATCTGAAGAGAGGTTACCCTGGTTCAGTTAAATTCTTACGCACACTTTTAGGTTTCAACCTTATATCAACAATTATAGTTTTAATAACATTATCAAATTGTATTTGAAACATCTTCATTTTTATTTGTAAAGTTAGTGGTATGCTTTCAAATGGGCTTTCACAGATACGTTTTCTGGTCCATTTGTTTACATTTTTATCAGATTGTTTTGGAGCATACCAACTACCGGTCGAACTGATCGGTGTGGCACTTGACGATACCTAGATGTGACAGACTGACGCTGGCTAGACTTGTGAGTGTCTCCTACTTGCGTGATGATGGCTCAGGAAAGATCACTAAAGTTTGACCGATACCGCTGTACCACGCCTTAGGAAGGCGCGGCGAGGTGAGGGCCGGGCAGAAAAGAACATGAGATTGATATTGTCGGATAGATCTTACGATATCAGTTTACAGTTCTAAGGCACGCCAGTTCTTTACACGCTAGTCTTACGTTTTAAATTATTTAATTGAGTAGGAAATTAAAGAAATAAGAATACCTAAATATTTCATTTAATTTAACTATAGATCATATATTAAGTATACTTAGTTAATTAAATATAATCAAAATATAGTCATTTTATATTTTACTAAAAATAGGCAGGTGTTCAATAAGAACTTTTACAATTCAAATTAGGACTTGTTTTATTGAAAAAGTAATGTAATATATTACTAAATTAACGAAAGTTATTCTGACATAGATTCTGCTTCAACTTCATCTTCCATTTCGCCATCGGAAATTGAATCAGAGTCTTGCAATTTTATTATAAATGGGTCGATAATATTATCGAACCTACTATCGCGATCCCAGTAATTATTTTCATTTTTCTGGACATGGTCATCACAACTCTACCATTTTTCCGCAATGAATTCCGAAAACAATTTATTAAAAAAGTTTTTCTTTTCGTCTAGAGAAGAATTAATATGGTTTTGGGCTATGTTGTTTCTAATATCAGCCCAGACTAGCTCTATGGGGTTCAAATCTGGATGGTACGGGGGTAAACGCAGAACAGTGTGTCCATAGGCTTTCAGGAGTTCGTCAGTTCTGTACACGGGTTCCTTTTCTGTATTATTGATAAGCAGTTGCAGTTGAGCCTTTGTCATGGTTCCTGAAAATTCTACATTATGGCGTAGCAACCAGTTTCGCATTTCACTTTTGTGTCTTGCTATAGTTGGCTTCTTCTCAACCTGAACGCTGTGGTAAGACGAGTTATCCATCACAATTACAGAATTCGGCAGCAACTTATCTTTTAACTTTCCATCCACCCGCTTATAAAAAGTAGGCCCGTTCATATCTCGATGATAGTCGCCGGTTTTAGCATCTGATTTGAATATAGTCAATAAACGAACAACCAAGCCATTTCGACATTTCGGCCTTCTCTGACATACTCTATTCTTAATTTGACATTATAATATCTGGATGACCGAGCTTTGCTCGGTATTTTCTGGTAAATTGTGTTTAAAATAATAAGTTTATGTTCAAGTTGATTATCGATAAAGTTGGTCATTGAAAACACGAATAAAACGACATTTTATAAAAATGAATCCTAGCTAGATCGATTTATCGCCCCCGAAGCCCCCTGTATACTAAATGTCATGAAAATCGTTGGAGCCGTTTCCGAGATTCAGATTACAAGAATTGCTCGTTTAAAGATATAAGATACATACAATTCTAATTTGACCTCTTTAATAGTGGTTGTCATAACAACAATGACATTTGGTTTAAATAGGTTATTATGTTTTATACAGGGTGTCCAAGAACCTGGCGTCCAACTGGATTCCCACGATGCCCCAAGTTCTAACAGTACTCAGAAAAATATTTTAAAAAATCCACCCCATGTACTTACAGAATTATACTGATTTCAAAAAAAAAGGGGAAATGAGCACCCTGTGACATACTTTTGAATGCTGTGACTGCTAATGCTGATAATTTCGATATTTCTTGGAGGTTTTGTAATCTAGGGTATTGCTGTGTCTAAATAGAATGTAAAAATAAAGTACTTATTGTACCATTTTAAAATAAAATATTATTTTAACTAAAGGTGATATGGAAAACTATTGAATTTCGCAACTTTGACCGACTGTAGTGTAAAAAAAATGTACCAAAATAGTATGGCAAGTGACGTCAAATTTTGACGCGTTTATTCCTCTTTTTAAAAAGGTATAATACTTACACATTAATTTGAAAAAAAAAATTTTGATAATATTTTTACTCAACAACCCAATTTTTACGAAGTGCCTACCTACTAACGGTAACTGTCGGACCCTTTCTTATCTTAGAAACTGTTATGTTACTACTATTATTTACTTCGGTTCCAAGAGTGAGCAAGAAGGAAATACACACAGGTAGATGGGTTCCCAGTAGAATAAAAGCAAAGAATGTTAGTTTAAAGATATTTTATTACAATAAATGTTCAAAATGTTGACCACCCGCGGCAATACAAGCTCTCACTCTCCTTAAAAAGGACCGCTTTATGTTTCGCGAGTAACTTTTTTGACGTATCACCTGCACTGCTTGTGTTATCTTCTCACGAAGGTCAGCGATGTCATTAATGGGCTTCGCATAAACGAGCTCCTTCATAGTTCCCCAGAAAAAAAAATCCAGCGGATTTAAGTCAGGTGAGCGGGCTGGCCACGGGATTGTTCCTGATCGCCCAATCCACCTGTTCGGGTATTGCTCGTCCAAAAACATACTGTGCACGGCCCGCGCCGGCTCGGGCGACACGCGTCCCACGCTGCCCACGCCGCCCACGCTGCCCATGCTGGACATGTTGTCGAACGACGACGACTTGCGGTCGCTGTCGCCGAACAGCTTGTCTAGGTTGCGACTGTTGCCGTACGGTTCGTTTCTAATCAAAGAATATTACAAATTAGTTTTAAATTATTTGTTATTGTAGAGCTCTGCCTGAATCGTGGAACTTTGAATGAGCGCAACTAGATTAGGGCCGATGTCAGTTGCTCTAGTTGTACATCAAGCGGGATGCACAACTCATAATACATGGTTTTGTTTATAGAATATTTATTAGTTTTTAGTTATTGTTTTTGTATTATTTATGTATTGTTTTTATAGGCCTTAGTAGCCTGAAATAAAGGATTGAATTGTATAATCCCTAAAATCATCAATACAATTCTCTATAAGTTCAAATTACTCTATTAAATTACTCTTTTTTGAGCCAGCAGTTTCCAGACTATATTTCATGAATTCATGACAATCATGATTCATCATTCATGTCAATTCTAATTCAGAGTTGTGTTGATGATTTTAATATTATAACTCTGTAAATACTTACATACTTAGTACGGTAGTTAATCACATTTTGACCAACATACAAAATGACATGAAATTGTGTATTCTGTAGATTATGATGTCGTCTTATTAAAATATACATAATATATATAAGCTAGATGAGTCAAAATTTCTTATGTGACTAGCCCTGAGAGGAAAGGGCGAAACACTCTTTAAAAGTTCAGATATAATATCATATAATTGACATGTAGGACACAATCTATCATCGGGTGGTTAGAGCTACACGAATGATCGGGAATATTCTGGAAGTTAAAGCTGTTTTTTCATATAATTAGCGGATTGTTGACACTGTGAGAGAGCTCATTCCGATCCGGCCCGTCCCTTGCTGCCCTCTAAAAGCGATTTCCTCGGCCGAGGTCCGTACAGGGAGTGACCTTAGCGATTAGTCGCTCTGGTTTTTATATTTTTGAGGCCTTAATTTATTAACCAGTCAATTACCGTAATTACAGACACAATTAAAAACCATTGTGTCTGATACCAAATGTGGTATCTCAGGGACTTACAAGTCCGTTCAAACAGCCGACAACATGAGTTGACTTGCGAAATGTAATTCCTAAAAAAAAAAGCTGTGGGACAGTTCGGTTACGAATGCGAAACAGTGAACTATAAGTCTATTAAAGTTTAGAACCTTTCTGCTTTAGTGACAATTTTAATAAGTTGTAAGTGTTTTCTGTGCAAATTGGCATAAATGACCCCAGCTTGTAACATAATTTTGGTCAAATCTTGTGTAAATTAGTGACTGAAATTGTCTTTTGAGGCGAGAATCACAGATCTGAGTGGACCAGACTAGTCAGTTCAAGCATTTGTCAGTAATCCTGTAACTCAACTCAGAACTTTAGAAGCTCAACGACTCTAAGGAGTAAAAAACGTAAGACAATTTGAATTTCGCGGGCAGTCCTGACTGTTTTGCTGTAAGAGGACACTTATAATTAGTTATGAATGATGATGAACTTGCCTGATCATGGTGAAGGAGGAGCTGAAGTCGTCGATGTCGTCGAGCGGCGCGCGCGCAGTCGGCGCGTCCTCCTGCTCGATCATCGTCATGTCCGACGTGGCCGAGTGCGACACGCCGCTGCAATGGCAACAGCATTACACTTTTATACGGTCAATACTTCCGTCCGTACCAAATAGCCCAGGACAATCGGCGGTGTGAAAACAAAATTATCATAACCGTTGGATTTCGAAGCTATATGCCTTGAGACTTACGGATCCTGGGTGAATCTTGTGAAGAACTTTTTTTGTGCAGAATTGAATTACAACTCATTTTCTTGGGCTACTAAATCAGAAAATCGTAGTAAGTCGTCGAAAAGTGAGACGCCAGCTCGGCCTGCACGTGCCGCACGTGGCGCTGTGTGTATGTACTCACGAGCGGTGTGCGGAGCTGGCCTGCGCGATGCCGAGGCGGTCGGCGTGCGGGCGCGGCGCGCCGGGCTCGCGGTAGGCCAGGCGCAGCGACGCCAGCTCGGCCTGCACGTGCGGCAGCGCGGCGCCGTCGGCGGGGCCTGCGGGGCCTGCCGGGCCTGCCGCGCCCGCCTCCAGCCTCAGCTTCTCGGCCAGCATGGCCTCGCGCTCGATGTCCTCGAAGTTGGCGGCCACCTTCGTCGCGCCCAGCCCGCCCTTGCGAGCACCCAGCTGTACAGCAAAACGATTGCCTTAATACGACAACATTTGAAATATTTTCGATACGACATTCGTTAAAGTTACGATATACGTGGTTCGGGACAAAGTTATCACCACATTCGGTAACCTTGACGATATCGGAGATCGCGATAACGTGACCCATTGGACATTTTAAAACATATTTCCTGTTAGATTAGGTGAACCTACAAAATATTAAACTATAACATTATGTATAATAATAGGTATTGACTGACTCCGGGTCATTTTCTTGTCGGCCGGCCGCTGACGTCACTCCCGCAGCAAGATCTACAGAACCACTCCAGTTCTTCACTGTCTCGTTTCCAACGGATCGACCAGCTACGCCAGCATTTTTGGACTCGTTGGAGTAAAGAGTTTGTGTCTGAGCTGCAGCAAAGAACCAAGTGGCAAACTTGCAAAGACACACTAAAGCTGGGTTCTTTGGTCGTTATAAACGAGGACCACCTTCCTCCTCTGAAATGGAGATTGGGAAGAGTCATCGCCCTCCATCCAGGGTCAGATGGAATAGTTCGTGTGGCGCACGTCAAAACATCCGCTGGAGTCGTCGGAAGAGCCTTCAATAGGATTTGCCCACTGCTCGTTGATTCTGCGTTTGGTTGAAAGCACCCCTGCTGCTACCAACGACGTCCGGGGGCATGTTCGAGCCAACGCCTGCTCGTTTCGCATAAGCAAATCAACGTTGCGTTCAGTTAATTGGCATGTAATCAAATGTAAGGATTATCTGTACTTGTGTGTCATTTCTTCTTCTATTTTTGATCGTCATCGAGGCCATACATGTTTGTCACTGTCAAATTTTAAATACCGTTAGATTACAATCTATCTTGCGAGATTATAATCTGTCGACAAATTGTGAACTGTAAAAACTATTACGCATTATTTTTCGATAAATTATATTCAGTCCAAGTGCAAATCGACAAATTGTGAACTGGTATCAAATTTGCATGCGATGGATCGTATCTTGCACTAACACTAAATAGCCAAGTAACTACCATCAGCTGGGAAGTAGTACTCGCCAGTTGCTGCCGTGGCACAATTTGACGGTGACATATAGATTGTTACATAGATCGTGAAGTCTAGAAACATCACGCTAACTCCATCTCAAAAAGGGGCAGTGTAAGTAAATCGAAAAGTCTAGAAACGTCAAGGTAATTCCATCTAAGAATGGGGCAGTGTTCGAAACTACTAGAAACGACACGCTAACGCCATCTGTTATCAAGTAGCAAGTACTACAGGAAATTGTATGTGGACGCGACCGCCATCTATTGCCGAATAGTGGGATTAAACAGGAAACAGTCGGTTCTCATAATGTCTCGAAGCTTCTACGCTACCTGGAACTATGGCACAGTGTCGAATGTTCGCGAATGTTCTGCTCGGGATATAAATAGCGGATTGTCGGGCCGACGGGCAGTTCGATTTTGGAAGCGAGCGAATACTATTCGAGTGATACAGAACAAGCGAGACAAGTGATTCCGTTTGACGTTTTGATTTGATTGCGATATTTGTGTTTAGTTAATTAAACAGTTTGTGTATTTCGGAATATTGGTTTAAATTAATTTATCCCGAACCCCAGCTCGTAACAATATATATAACAATAATATTTAAAAAACTTTTATTCATTTTCTATTTTCAGTTCGGCAAGCTATGAAAGAGTGTTTTTTTTTTAGTTTTAGGTGTGTGGTGCGTGGAGTGTGGTGTGTGGTATGTGGTGTGTGGAGTGTGGTGTGTAGTGTGTGGTGGGTGGTGTATGGTGCGTGGTGAGTGGTGTGTGGTGTGGGTGGGTGTGTGCGTGGTGTGTGGTGTATGGTGTGTGGTGTGTGGGGCGTGGTGTGTGGTGTGGGTGGGTGTGTGAGTAGTGTGTTGTGTGGTGTGTTGTGTGGTGTGTGGTGTGTGGTGCGTGGTGCGTGGTGTTTGGTGTGTGGTGTGTGGTTTGTGGTGTGAGGTGCGTGGTGTGTGGTGCGTGGTGTGTGGTGTGTGGTGTGTGGTGTGTGGTGCGTGGTGTGTGGTGTGTGGTGTGTGGTGCGTGGTGCGTGGTGCGGTCACCTGGTGGAAGGAGTCGGCGCCGACCTTGAAGAAGGCCAGCATGTTGTTACGCGGCAACACGGCATGCCGCACGCACGCCGGCCCAGCCTCGTCGCGCGCCAGCAGCTGCAGCGCGCCGCCCATGTCTCGCGCCCAGCCGCCCCACGCGCTCTACCGGCACAAGAGGATATACTCACATCGATTATACTCACTAATATATTATACTAGCTTTTGCCAGCGACTTCGCCCGCGTGGAGGTCAGCCGCCCCACGCGCTCTACCGGCACAAGAGGATATACTCACATCGATTATACTCACTAATATATTATACTAGCTTTTGCCAGCGACTTCGCCCGCGTGGAGGTCGGAAATTATCCCGCGGGAAATAATACCGGAATAAAAAGTAGCCTATGTCCTTTCTCAGGCTCTAAACTATCTGTATACCAAATTTGATTTAAATCAGTAGTTTTAGCAGGAAAGCGAGACAGACAAACAGACAGACAGACCGACAGACAGACAGAGTTACTTTTGCATTTATAATATTAGTGTGGATGTGGATTATACTAACTTTTGCCAGCGCCTATATCCGCGTGGTCGGAAATTATCGCTCGGGAAAGTACTACCAGGATAAAAACTACCTTATGTGTTAATCCAGGCTATAAACAATAGTAATAATAGACAAGTTAAAAACACTAAAAGCTGCAAACTTTCCGCGAATAGTCCGTCGTGTTTCGCTGCTTGCAGCGTATTGTCCGATGAATTGCGTAGATAAATGAATTGTAATAGTGTTGTGGAAGATTCGCATTCTTTATAACAGGATTTTTTTGCCCTTACTGTTTTTTATGCGTTTCTTTCTTTATGTACATAATTAGCTAAGGTCTATCATGCGTTTGTCTCATTTGTGTATTTACCTACCTATTTGTTTTGTTTTGCAATTATATTAAATATTACTCTAATATTCAAAATTAAATTAGTTTACTTTGTTATTTTTTTTAATATAGTAAGTACTTACTTATTTAGTGAAATACTTACTAAACTTAGTATATATAACAACACTAGCTTCTGCCCGCGACTTCGTCCGCGTCAAATTTCTTGCTCCCGAGACCCACCCCGTCGCATCTAATCGCCGGCCCGTACGTAGTGTTGAGCAATCAGGTTGTTATATCTCGTAAGATATACATTAATCTCAAATAATGTAAGGGCAACTTTGAAACAAAAAGAAACTTCTGATGGATAAGGATTATATCCATATTTATGAAAACACCTTCGTAAATAATGCATTTTTATAACGAATTTGAAAAAAACATAGTGCGCCAACCTTAAAAGATGAACGTATGCTGTCGCGGACTTTTTTTTAGAACATTTTAAGAGGAACAATTCCGGCTTACATCATTGTTGCGTTACTTTAACCGTTTACGCAGCGCAAAGAAAGAAAGAAAGAAAATACATTTATTTAGCACAAACTCAAAGGCACACAAAATAATACAGCAAAAAAAAAACATAAATTAACAAAAAATAAAATCAATAAAAGTGTAAAGTGCGATGTTAGAAACTAGCATTTAAGTGTGCCCCACGGCTGCGCTAAATAGGTTCAGTTCAGCAAAAATGCCAGACAACTAGTGCCTGACGCTGATTTTCAACTGGACCTGAAGTGTGAGCGGACGGATGTAAATCAGTTTTATACAAATATTGCAACGTAGCGAATGTATGCATACTTAAATAAAATAGATGAGTAGTGAAATGTTGATATATATACTACGAGTAGTAAGTATCTAGTGTAAGTACATACTATATTTAAAACAAAAGAATAAAACATAACAAACTAAAATAATTTAACTTTCAATATTAGAGTGTGATATTTAATACAATTGCAAAACAAAAAATAGGTAGGTAAATACATAAATGAGACAAACGCATGATAGACCTTAGATAATTATGTAAGTACTAAAAGAAAGAAACGCATAAAGGATTTAGTGCAAAAAAGAAAAAAAAAGACCTGTTTTATAGAATGCGAATCTTCCACAACACTATTACAATTCATTTATTCATGCACTTCGGACAATACGCTGCAAGCAGCGAAACACGACGGACTATTCGCGGACAGTTTGCAACTTTTAGTGTTTTTTTTAACTTGTCTATTAAGTATTACTATAGTTTGGTTTGCATTGAGTTTGATCTAAATGTCGATGGTTATGACATATAGTGGAAATGGAAGTAAAAACGGAAGAAAAAAAACATCTTCTTACTTGCTTGACTTCATGACTTTTGGCTAAGTGATACTTTTAATGTTGCCATGTAATATAAATCTTAGGCAAGTTACATACGCTGTTTATATCTCGAACCTTGCACGCCCAATGAAATCCATAAATTAATTACGTCACTAAATAATACTAACGCAGTGGGATATGATGACATTCCCACCCACATAATAAAATCATGTGCCGATATATTATGTCCTATTATTGCACATCTTCTTAATTTAAGTTTCTGTGAAGGAAAGTACCCGAACAAGTTAAAGTTATCTATTGTAAAACCATTATATAAAAAAAATATTAAACATGATTAAACAATTATCGCCCAGTGACCTTAATCCCTATAATTTCAAAAATTTACGAAAAAGCAATGTATAATCGAATTCCGTCATTTATATCCAAATACAATATAATACGTCCGGAACAAAATGGTTTTCAAAGAGGCAAGTCCACCGCACTAGCTTGTTTCCAACTAATAAAATTGATTACAGATAATATAGATAATAAGATACCGGTCACTGCAATATTTTTCGACATGAGCAAAGCATTTGACTTTGTAAAACATGAAATACTGTTAGAAAAATGTGAGAGCTACGGGATAAGAGGAAATGCGTTAAATTGGCTAAAAGATTACCTAACTGACAGACAACAACGGGTGGAAATCTTAGGCGTTAATAAAGATAGAGAAGTCATAAAGTATAAATCTAAATACAGGACCAATACATACGGCGTGCCTCAAGGTAGTATTTTGGGGCCATTGCTTTTCCTTCTATACATAAATGATTTGCCAACAGTGACGAAGAATAAATGCGTCTTGTTCGCAGACGACATCTCATTGATCATAAATAAGGATAATAAAGATGAGCGATTTGAAGATAAAATAAATGCTGCCGTAGAAACTATAATAAAATGGCTTGAACAAAATAACTTATGTGTGAATGTTTCCAAAACAAAATATATTAAATTCTCGAATTACAAAATGACAAATGATGCATTAAACATTTTTGGACGTGATAATGAAATTGAAGAAGTTGACCATACGAAATTTTTAGGCATAGTAATTGATAAAAACTGTAATTGGAAAAAGCACATTGAAAATATGTGTAATAGGCTAAACAGCTTTGCATTTGCACTAAGAAATCTCAGGAAAACTGTTGGACGTAATGCGGCTCTACTGGCTTATCATGGATATGTTTCATCTGTGCTAAGATACGGTGTAATTATATGGGGTAATTCCACAGACAGCAATAAGGCATTTATTGTGCAAAAAAAGTGTTTACCTATTTTTGGCCTATTTTTAAAAGACATAAACTCTTAACATTACCATGCTTATATATATTGAAATTGGGAGTATTTGTAAAAAAACATCCTCACTTATTCAATACAGCCGATAGGGAAAATGTTTCTAGGGTGGGCAAAATGTCAAGGGATCCTACAAAATTGGCAATGCCAAGATGTAGAACAGCATACTGCCGTAAAAACAGTAATCGAATGGCAATAAACATTTTTAATAATATACCGAAGGTTATTAGAGAACTACGAACTACCTTATTCCAAAAGCATTTCAGAGCATGGCTCATCGAAAATTGTTTTTACACTGTTAGGGAATTTCTGGATTTTAAGACAAATGGGAAAGTTTCATGAGACGAAAATTAAATGTAACAATTTGTAATTTAATTATTTTTCTTTGGCTTATGTAATTTCTTTTGACGTTTGTAATTTTAATTAGTTATCTTTGTCATTTGTAATTTAATTGTTTTTTTCTTTGACATTTGTAATTTAATAATTTTTCTTTGACAATTGTAATTTAATTACTTTTCTTTGACAATTGTAATTTAATTACTTTTCTTTGACATTTGTAATTTAATATGTAGGCAATTTTTTATTTACTACTTTTTTTGACATTGCAATTTAATTATTTTGTTTAAAGTTAGAATCATCATTGTCATTACAAAATTTGCATGCCGAATTTAGTTGGCGGAATATGAAGATCTATTGAGTGTGTTATAAAATCTGTAAAATACCATATTTCAGGCAAATAAATGAATCTAATCTAATCTAATCTGTGGCTTTACGTATTGCATTAATATACTTAGGAAATATATTTCTGCATCAGAATACAAATTTTAAAATAAGAATGATTGCTTGTACTAAAGATTATAGCGGTCATATTTTTTAAATACATTTGTACAATGACATCGTATTGCAATTCGAGTATGGCAACATCGCAAAAAAAATAAATACATTTCAATTGTCAATCGGCAGACACTGATAATTTTTCGTTGCCTTCGCGTGCGTCTCATTATTTTGTTTTCCATCGATTTTCCGTGATATTCTACTTCATAGCAAATAACTGACCCGTCAGAAATAGCAGTCTTTTAACACATTTTATGTTGACCAAGTAATCAAACCAAAAAATAAGACAACACCAGAAATTCCTATCCACTCCAATAATTGTGGTTCTTTATTTGAGGAGGTAACATGCAAACAGGCTTTTTTTTTTTTTTCAGGATGGGAAATCATCAAATGACTTCTCCCGCTCTGGGCGGAGCGGGAGGGCGTGTCAGACTTTTACTGACTAAAACCCACCCGTGTTCCATCAGTTGCCCATGTGCCAGGGTCACGGTATCTCTTTCGAACAATCACGCGACCCCGGCAGGCATCGGTCCTAGTAGACCCCTACACTGCTGCTGACATCTCTTTGAGGCGCGCGTGGAACACTGCGCGCCGTCGACCCGAGCTTGGTCCTTACCGGGCGGCGAGCTACCCATTGCTCGCCACCCGCAAGCTCGCGCCTACGGTGGCCGGGAGTCCGCTATTGACTCCCGACGCCCGGGGCGTCTCCTCCTGCGGCGGCTAGGGACGTGAGGGCGCAGAGACTGCCACTCCCTCACGCGCCCCGCCTCCTCCTTCGCGAGCATTACTGCTTCGCAGAAGGAGGTGACGGCTTCCCATTCCCTCTCGCTCCGTACCATGGCTCGCACCAGGGCCGGACGCGAGAGGTCGCCGCCGCCGATCGCCTCCACGAGGACACGGCGGTGCTGCGCCCAGGCAGGGCACACCTCCACCGTATGCTCCACCGTGTCCTCCAGACGATCCTCGCAATGGAAACACCCGGACGTATCCTCCCGCTTTATCCTGAACAGGAACCCACCGAAGCACCCATGCCCGGTGAGAACCTGCGTCAGGCGGAAGGTGAGGACGCCGTGGCGCCTCTCTATCCACTCCTCAAAGAGGGGACTTACCGCCGCAATTGTGGCGTGCCCAATGCAAACAGGCTTAAGTCACAATAATGTAAATTTTCAGAATATTGAAAAAATCTGTAGTTATTTATTCTGTTATGATTGAAGGTTCTGGTTGCTGTTATATCATAGAGGTATGTCTAAAAATGGAAATAAATCGCTTATTTGAGCTTGGGCTATTAAAACATAATGATAAATTAATTTTTTGTTTTGGAAATAAGACGTTTTGCACGAACTTTGTGGAAATAAGCTGTTTTGCATGAAACAGTGTTGTGGAGATAAGCTGATTTGTAGATAAATCGTATTGAAATCAATGTTTCAAATAAACTTTATTTATTGTAGCCGTTAAAAAATTAAAACATTAATACATAAGATACATGTAAATTAGTTAGATTATTAAATAGGCTTAAGTAGTTCGTTTCAAGTAAAGTTATATGTGAAGATCGCAGAGTTCATCATCAAGGCAGTCGCACATCTTCATCTGCAGTAGGTTCATGAATCACCTGGTCATACCATTCAAGTCGTGGATCAGAAGTTGTCCAATCGTCTCCAAACATTTTTTTCAAAAGCTTGTCGACATCTTTCTTCTTTTCTTTTGTCAAAGCATGATGAAATAATTTTATTTCCATGGATTTGATTTCAGAAATGTATGTGGCTGTATAAGACGAATCCGATGGTGATTTTAACTCCATTTTGAATTTTTTGTGACTTAAGCCGGTTTGCATGTTACCTCCTCATTTATGGAACCAACGATACCGCAAGACCTAATTTGCCATATTAACTCACTTAGAAATACAAATAGTGTTGGTTATGATGGAAACTGCACGAGAGTTATAAAAGAATCGGCATAGCTCCTCATCTCAGCCACATTATAAACATAAGCATATCTAATGGGATCTTTCCAGAAGGACTAAAAACTTCCATAATTGTGCCATTGAAAACAGAATAGGCAATGTATGGCAAACTACAGGCCTATTGTCTTAATACCTGTTTTCTCAAAAATATTCGAGAAAGTCATTTATAAATCCCTATATTCATACCTCGAGAAGTCAAATATATTAGTTAAAGAAAAGAAAGGATTTCGAAAACAGAAGACAATTAATATGGCCATACATGATTCTCTTCTGCCTACTATCAAACGTTGACAAAAGAAATCCTGTTTGTGCTATCTATATGGATCTAACCAAGGCTTTCGATTATGTAGATTACGCAACACTATTAACCAGTCAATTACCGTAATTACAGACACAATTAAAAAACCATTGTGTCGATACCAAATGTGGTATCTCAGGGACTTAGAGGTTAAATAAACTTGAAAAATATGGTATAAGGGGGAATGCACTTAAACTCATAGAATCTTATTTGACTAATAGAAAACAATTTGTAGAAATCGCACAAATATGCTCAAATACCGGTTATGAGAGGAAATGTCAATCCACATGTAGGGCAATTAAATATGGCGTACCCCAAGGTAGCGTGCTTGGGCCTCCCCTCTTCTTGTTGTATATTAATGACCTTCCCAGACAAATAAACCATCCTATGGTACTATTTGCTGACGACAGCACAGTAGTAATTAAATGTGACGATCCTATGACTTATGAAGATGAAATAAATATGACATTGAATACTATCATATCATGGTTTGACAAAAATAATCTTATTTTTATTAAGCTTAATTTAGAAAAAACTAAAATTATGCATTTCTACCAGAGAATTCCAAATAAAATCCTTAACATTAATTATTTAGGGACTCAAATAGAGCCAACTTCAGTCCCTAAATTTCTTGGCATCATTATAGATAATAATTTGACCTGGAGATCCCAGACCGATGAAATTTGTAGAAAAATTAATAAATTCGCGTACGTTCTTTACAAACTATCAAAGACTGTCAGCCTAGAATCGGTTCTAATAGCTTATCACGGCTATGTTGCATCAACACAGGTATGGCATAATGTATTGGGGCAACTCAGTTGATAGAGAACTTGTATTCAGAGCTCAATAAAGGTGTATCAGAGCTATGTGTGGAATAAATGGCTCCGACAGTTGCCAACCTTTGTTTAAAATGTTAAAAATCCTCACCCTACCATCACTATATATCTATGAAACTAATGTATTTGTAAAAACACACATCTCGCAATACAAAATAGCTGTCAAAAGTCACTATAGACAACTTCGTGATAAAAATAAGCTAGAGCTCGAAATTTCACATGGCAGAACAGCCTTAATGAACAAAAGTACTTTCTGTATGGCCGCAAAAATATTGAACAAGCTGCCTGACCCATTAAAATAGCAAAATCTGGTCAATTTCAAAAGAGTATTAGTAAAAATATTAATCGATAAATGTTACTATTCGTTACAGGACTATTTGAATGACAATTCTATAATTCCTCTTCCTAAACATTGAGTCACCCGACCTGTTTTTTTGACATTCTTATATACATATTTAATTGTTTTTTATTTATGACTTTTTTTTATATGAGCATCTGATCTATATACTTCGTTGACATTTTATTATAGACATTTGGAAAAAATATTGATTTGTTACTTACTATAACTTGATTTAATTTTTAATTTGTAAGTGATGAAGTATCTAATTAATTTAGATGTAAATTTATAACAATATTTGTACGCCTAATGGTAAAACATAGAGAACCTATGGAAATTTTGTAACAGCTCACACACTGTGTAAATCTACCTATGTTTACAAATAAAGATTCTGATTCTGATCGACTGCTTCTGCTTATGGACTCTGAGATTTACGGTTCCCTATGTGACTAGTGCTTGTCTAAGGATTCTGATTTTTTGCCTATACAACATTTTTCTGTGACTATGGATTCCGATGCTGCCTGATACCTGGGATTTTGTTGTGTGTGCATCGATTTGTTATTTGTTACACCAAAGGCAAATTAACATTTCCAACGCTTTATTGGCGCAGTTTAGATGCAATAAATCCAAATAACTACTGTAGATGAAACTTGGATACATCATTATACGCCCCAAACAAAAATCCAGTCAAAACAGTGGAATGCAAAGAAGGAACCGGCTTAAAAAAAAGCAAAAGCTGATTTTTCGGCTGGGAAAGTGATGGAGACCGTTTTTTGGGCTATTCATGGAGTTAACTCAATCGATTTTCTTCAAAAGATAAAAGCCACTATAGGAGCATCCTACGCACCATTATTTGAAAAACTGAAGGCAGAAATTGCGGAAAACCGGCGACATTTACAGAAAAGAATATCCTGTTTCACCAAAAACAATGCGCCCTTTGACAACTCAGCGGTTGCCATAGTGAAAATCCACGAATAACTGTTTGAACTGCTTGACCATCCACGTTACTCACCAGAACTAGCCCCAAGCGACTTCTTTATGTTCCTTCATTTAAAAATATCGGTCGGAGGACAATGATTTCGTCAAATGAGGAGAGACATTCACGTTCGTGAACCATTATTTTGCAGAGAGAAATGCTGAGGACTATTTGGACGGGTTAGAGAGCCGAGAGCATCGCTGGTAGAAGTGTGTAGACTTACAAAGCGACAATGTAGAAGAATAAAAATAAATTTTAAGAAAAAAAATATTGTATCTCTGTTAGGTCGTAAACTTTTCAGAGCACCGATTGACATCCGTCCGCTCACACTTCAGGTCCAGTTGAAAATCAGCGTCAGGCACTAGTTGTCTGGCATTTTTCTGAACTGAACCTTTTTAGCGCAGCCGTAGGGCACACTTAAATGCTAGTTTCTAACATCGCACTTTACACTTTTTAACCGACTTCAAAAAAAGGGTGGAGATTATCAATTCGACTGTTTTTTTTTATGTTTGTTACCTCATAACTTTTGACTGGGTGAACCGATTTTGATGATTCTTTTTTTATCAGAAAGCTGGTGCTTCCCGAATGGTCCCATTTTAATTTGGTTCCATTCGGACAATGGGGTCCATGTGAAAACCCTATAAGTCTTAAATTTGCATTAAATATTTGTGCGACAAATGAACGAATAACGCGATTAGATTAGTGCGGAGTATCTACCATAACTAAAAAGTTGAAAATAAAAAAAATTACAAAAAAATAACAACCGACTTCCTTAAAAAAACACTACAAAATCAAAAATAACTTTAATTTCGGAAGTCGGTGGCAAAAAACCTTAAATACAGATCCTAAGACACCGACTTTCGAAATTAAAGTTATTTTTGACTGACTTCGAAATTAAAGTTATTGTGTATCGTTGGTATAACGAATTCAAACGTGGTCGACTAACTTTGAGGGGTGAAGAAAGAAGTGGTCGCCCTTTGACGGCTGTTACGGAGGAAAACGTGCTAGCAGTGAACTGCTGTCTCATTGTGTGCGCCAAGGGGCAGCCATAACGATTTAGTTCAATATTAAGTATCCACCTATACCTTAGCATGTCGCTAACTGACTGGACAAGCTATGTTAAAATTACATACTGATGCTTAATTAACGCGTTGCATAGTGTGGTATGTAGCATCGCCACAATATAAATATGGACAGTGCAGAAACTGCGAACAAACGGTCGAAACGGCACACTCACACAGTAGCGCGTATCTACGAGACCTCTCAGCGATAGTCGCGCTGCTCTCAGTAGCGCGTGTCTGTCTGTCTCGCTTTCCTGCTAAAACTACTGATCCGATTTAAATGAAATTTGGTACACAGATAGTTTAGAGCCTGAGAAAGGACATAGGCTACTTTTTATCCCGGTAGTACGTTCCCGCGGGATAATTTCCGACCTCCACGCGGGCGAAGCCGCTGGCAAAAGCTAGTTATTAATAATTGTGTTAGATTGATTTCTGTTTAAAAAACATGTTCGGGAGACCTTCGCAGAAACCAAATTCCTTCACACGTAAATCATATTATACTGCAAATCGTTATCTATACTAATACTAGCTTTTGCCCGCGGCTTCGCCCGCGTGGATGTCGGAAATGATCGCAAGAGTACTACCGCGGTAAGAATGTATTAATCCAGGTTATATTGGTAATAAATACTATCTGTGTGACATTTTTTATCTGTGTTTTTCGTCCAGATCCATTCTGCCGTTTTTGCGTGATTGAGAAACAAACATGCAATCATGCAAATGTTCACATCTATACTATATAAGGTGTATCTATTCATACACGAAATATTTTAAGAGGTACACCTGTAGGTGGTAAAGAGGTATAGCCAAAAGCAAGCAAAAAGATTTTTTTTTTATCTAAGCGTTTTTAAATTTCGTAATTATTATAATTTTAAAACTGCTTGAGACGTTTTGCATAAAAACCTTTACCCCAAATTCTATGAATGGCCCGCCTGACGCTGCGAGGGCGGCGACCGGACGGCACGAGCAAGGCCGTGTCTCGGGCCGTAAAAAACAAGAAGGAGCCAGTATTTCTTATGTGCGTTAAATTATTTATAAATATTAAATTTTGAAAATAAATACATTTAAAAAAAAAAAATCCTTGCTCTTGCTTCTTTACCACCTACAGGTGTACGTACCTCTTAAAATATTTCGTGTATGAATAGGTACACCTTATATATATACTATGTATATTATATATTAATATTATAAAGCTGAATATATTATTTATTATTGTTTGTTTGTTTGATTGATTGAACGCGCTAATCTCAGGAAATACTGGTCCGAATCGCCTATTTATTGAGGAAGGCTATAGGCTATATAACATCACCCTAACGCACGATCAAAAGGAACGGAGCAGCAACGAAAAATGGACGAAAACTGGCAGGCAATTCGATGCGACGGGAATGGTCAGGGAAGCAAAAATTTGACGCGGACGAAGTCGCGGGCAGAAACTAGTAATAGAATAAGGGTACACATGTGACGTCGAGTTGAGAAGGTCCACCATTTTTCGTCGTTCATAAATCATAATCGTTACTTCGTGGTTGTCTCCGTCGCCGTTCTCCACGGGCTTGGCCAGGTCGGCCAGGTCCCCCCGGTGCGCGCGCGGGCGCCAGGGCGCCAGGTACAGGATGAAGGCCACGCGCCGGTCGGCCAGCAGGTCGTCGTGCACCAGCAGGTGGTCGCCGGGCCCGTACAGCGAGCACGACGCCGACACCGAGCGCAGCGTCAGCCCCGTCACCGCCGACACCTGTGGGCCACGCACACCGCCGTGAGACACGCTTCACGACTCGCGCTTCAGAAACACATGTGGCGGAAACAATGCTCATATAAATCACCACCTTACGTTTACGAGAAAATCATAATAGCTGCTCACCCTTCCGCTACACCTCACTCAAATCTATATACAGGAAAAAAAAATAACCAGTGCGCAATTTTTTTTTTGGTGGTTCATTATCAGTAATAGAACACATTTCAACAATTTTTTTTATTTTTTTTTTATGTTTGTCCGACCTTAATTCAGTAAACTGTGGACACACTACCTATTTCGTAATATGACATGGACAATAGGAATAGGTCAGTAACCGCGCGCCGGCGTAGATACTTCGAACTTTTTCGAATTTTGAACGATCGAACAGCTAGTAGGTACTTGTAGCTATGCTCGGTCGTTCACCTTCGCAAGTTACCATAAAAAACAGTTTCAAAATAAACATATTTCGTTAGCGATAACTTAGTTTTTTTTGTAACTAAGATATTACAAAATAAAAAACGCATGGTTATTATAACTCGTTTAAGTTGAATTTGTTAAAATTTACGCACTGGTTAAAAACTTATCCTGTATATACATTCCAAAGTCCTGAGTGACTGACTGACATATCTGACTGATATATCAACGCACAGCCTAAGCCACTGATCCTAGAGACATGAAATTTGTGAAGTGTGTTATTTGTGAAGAGTAGGTATCCACTAAGAAAGGGTTTTTCGAAATTCCATCCCAAAGAGGGTGATTTCCCATCAAAAAAAAAAAAAACAAAAAAAAGAGGGTGCAATGAGGTTGAATTTTCGGTGAAACTTTTTATTCTTTGGATCGAATAAGACAAAGCAAGCTGTGCGATAAGACATTACTTACCTGGTTTAGCACATAAGTTACCTACTTTTAATCCCAGTAGTAAGTTCCTGTGGGATATCTTTAGACATCCACGCGGGCGAAGCCGCGGGCAGAAGCTAGTCTAATACAAATTAGATACCGGGTTAGATTCCCTACTCGGGTAGAGTAAGTCAATCCGACTATTCTACAGACATTTGGCACATCACATGGGATATTGCGTTTTAAACATTTGAAAAATCATTACATAGTTATGGCAAAATTCAGATTTCGTTACAATACTATAATATGATACTACTAGTACACCTGGTACTAGATATACTGAAAAATTCAAGAAGTAATAACCATTTGTTTTTTTTTCCCTTTTTCAACAACAGACTTGGGAGTTCATTGCTTGCTTACTAACTTACATTTGTCGCGATTATTTCCAGCTCAATGTCTCTATGTAAAACTCCGTGTGGCCACCAAATGAACTAAGATGGGTCTATAAAAGTTGCTCCCGACTGGCTTAGAATGATTTAAATGAAAGAAAATCTGCTATCTGCTAACAAAAAGCCAACATTACAAAATGTTGAGTTTTAACTGTATTGATAATCATGCGCGACATAGGATATTTGCCTACTGTGTGATGTTTCTTGTAAAATGCATTCAATACAAACAGGATATAACTAGCTATGTGGACGGGTTGTGAACTACTTTACAACTGATGCCCTAGCCGCCCAGCCAGTAAAATATGCTTGTTTTTGTGATAATAAAAATGCAATGCTTGTGTGTTGCTTACCACATTCCTTGAGCAATTGGCTATAGTCTTGTGTAGTTCACAAACGAACTAGGTCGTAAGAGCGTTCTCACAGATGACCTACGCGAATTAGTTCCCTCATTCCCCGAACCGTAGTTCGTTAGTTCGCGACCGAATGAGCGAGGATGACGTCAACCGAACTAATGTCGTCATACACGGGACAAAATACAAAAAAGTTATTGTAATCACTAAACTAGTTATTTATTGCAACAATAAACCTTGGTATTGTTTACAATCATGATCATTTTATGAATTATTATCATTCAAAGGTTTTTGTTGTTTTTAGAGTCTAAAAATTGTAGGTAAAAGTAGAACATTCCATAATCTTGTCGCCTGCAGTAGTAGCAATATCAAAACGAGCTAGCGATCTGCCTTTCTTTAGCGCTTATTCCACTACACGATTTATCGGGCCCTGCCGGCAGGGACAGGGTAGTGTAATCGCAAACAGTGAGTTAGGGTCCCTAAATCGGGCATCCGAGTGGTAGTGGAATAAGTCGCGGCCTAACTGGTAGGCAGGGAACACGATTTCCAGGGCCCGATAAATGTGTGTAGTGGAATAAGCGCTTTTAATTCGAGCTGGGAGCTGACGAACTAGAAGAGGGAACTAGTACGTTAAGGAGCGGCGAAATAAACTGAGCGACCTCAGTTGTGAACTACTATGCCCAAGACTAATTGGCTCAAACAATTTGAAATTTACTTGTTTTGAAATGTTTGTGTAGGTCCAAATAAGGTTTTTAAGGTAAGAAACATTTAAATTATTCAAACATGGAACTTTAGCGATTTTTGCATGAATTATTCAAATGTTGATGGGACTATGTCTGTTAAATAAGTTAGTAATGATAATATTCCTACAGTGGAAAAAGATGTAACAAAACAAGCTAGTCTCATTTCTAAATAGATCAGGGTTGGGTAGGAGTTGTATGCAGCTTACCCAACTCATAACTTCAGTTTTGAGCAGCTCATAGATGCCTCTAATACTGCGCTGCCAGGTCAAGCTGGCCAGGTCATCCGTCTGGTGAAACTCATACAGGTCCATTTTCTTGCGTGACCAGTCCAGTGTGTTCATATCGTCCACAATGTTGTTAATCATCTCACAGTTGGCCAAGAAGTCATACAGGAGGCATAGTCTGAATGGCTCACACGTCAAAGTCACTTCGGGAGTCTTCAAATCTTTCTGTTCTGACCAGTGTGCTTGTAGTCTGTCTATTAATTCTTGTGACTGCAAAAGAAATGTTTGGTCAGTGAAGTGTAACACAAAAAATTCATAAATAAAATAAGTAGGTATATATGCTTTTGTGAGGGATTGCAGAACTTGCTTGTTGCATTAAGATTTGAATGGAAAAGGGAGGGACTCTATAGTTGTCAAATGACCTTAATCTTAGGATTGAACTGTGGGTCATCCATTCTGTTGGCGCGAGGGTTTAGCTGCGCCTTTACTGCCTTGACTTGACTCTTGTCATCCTCCACCAGAATGGAGTCATCCTCACAAGATGTCTCCGAGTCAGAGCTGTAGCTTGACGACGAGGATGATGAGGAGTAGTCATCTGGAATCAGAACACAGTTGTTTACTTTGTGACTTTACCACAAGTAACTTAATGAAACTGTAATAGTATCAATTAAAAAAAAATGTTGTAAAGAATTCAAAAGCCGACACACTGCTGTTTGTATTAATGGGCCCCTCTTCTTCTTAGCACTTGTAGACACTGCACATATAGAAAACATTAAATATACTTCACTTCATAAACTACTAATATTTGTTATCAAACAAGAAATCCAATAGGATCTATTAGTGAAATGTATGTGTCCAGCAGTGCACTATGGTTAAATAGGAAATAAACACTGCAGTCAACAATATAAACTTTCAAGAATCTAGGGACGTTTGATGGAATAACAAGATCTGATCCACTATCGCGTAAGGTACAAATACAAAATGTATTACAAAGTTTACAAACATGCATTACATAGTTGCATTCCTGTTAAAAATTTAAGTTTCCCGCGCAAACTGGTGCAAACTAAAAATGTATGAGTACTGACCTCCACGGATCCTCTTGACCTCGTCAGCTGAGGCCTGGTAGGAGTTGACGGCGCACACGTCAGAGTCATCGCTTTCCGTGTCCGAGATCTCGATCACTGTGCTGGAGAGCCTGCGCTTGGCGGGCGGCCGGGGAACCGCTGTGGCGCTGCTGCTACTCTCGCCCGAGCCCTCGTCCGCCGGCACCGTGCTCGACGACGGTTCCTCATTGTCTCTGCTAGGCGAACTCATTTTGCACCACCAGCACTACATAATACGTGAAAGAAAAACAAAACGAAACCAATACGATGCGACGCCTAACCTAAAATTTTGTTGACGTCCGAACCATGACAATGGCCATATTGAAAAATAAAAAAAACATAATGTGTTTTCGTACTTTAGTTCATTATTTATAACCACGTTCATAGTTCACTATTTATTGTAGCCACCCACTCTATTTTTCAGTTGCATTTTAAAATATCAACCAATCTGTTGCTTTAAAGTCTCTTTGCTTGAACTGACTACGTAATTAACTCATTTTATAAATTAAATGGCAATGATAGAATTATTATGTCAGTTAACGTCACAGGTCAACGTCACTTCTGACGTCACATAACCTCAATCAAAAACTTCAGATATTAGTAAACAAAATAGAAATGACGGATTCCTTCTTACAACAGCCTTTATGTGGCGTAGTTGAGCCTCAATGCCAATACTTTGTGTTAAGGAAAAAGCGCCTGTGCCGGATGACCGTCCGGCCAGGCCGGCAGTACTGCGGCGAGCATGAACCTCAGCCAAAGACTACTAATGGTCAGGTAGGCCCACCAGCTTCAACTTTTAGAACAATTTTCACACGTTATTACGATAATAATTACATGCACGTACCTAATAACTGTATAAGATTTTATATAATATAAGATTTTTAATACAATATAAAGAAACGAACGGAAACGGACGAGTTTCCTCATCATTCGTCTTTTTTGTTTTAGGATGACACACGAATACCATGCCCAAATGATCCCAAACAGTAAGTAGAATATATAGATTGAAGTCTATCTTATTTTACTTGGAGTATTACTTACCATGAGGCTGTATTGTGTTCTAGCACTGTCTACGTCAGTAAACTGGAGAAGCACCTTACGATCTGCAACGCTCGGGCGACAGAGCAGCCGCCATATATTGTACCAAATATCAATGCACCCACAGAGGGAGACATATGCCCTCGGAAGCCACTCAGTCAACTATCTTGGGAAACAGTTATGCAAGTTATAGATAAAGTTAACTATTTATATGATAGTAAGTTGTTTATTTGGAATGTTTAGTTTCAGTGTAATGACTTCTGTTGAAATAATGAACATTTAAGAAATAGCTAACCATAGATCCATGATTCTACAGAGCATGTGAAGGACAACATAACAACGGCCCCTGAGTACCCCATCCACAGTTCTGTGATGGAGGAGTTCTTGGAGAGTGACCGCGCCGAAAGCTCCTTGCGGCACCTGCGCCAGGTGTCCAGTCTGCTGTGGCTGGCTGAGGAGGAGGGTCTAGTCGGTGGCAACACATGCTATGTGGAGTTGGGAGCTGGGAAAGGTGATATTTATCTACAGTTTTGTTTTCATAGGAAAGTGTACATTTATGGACTTGAATATTCACATTACAATTTGATTGTTTCCTTTTATTTAGACTGAATACATTTAGGCAGAACTAGGCTACTTGATCTCACTGGTCACTTGCAAAGCATATGCTTTACAATCTTTCTCACAGCCTCAAACTTTCCATACAAGACATACTGATAGTTGGTGTGTTGATCTGTATGTATACTGACACTCATGTTGAAGTTGATGTGCATATTAATACCTACACTTGGGGTTGTAAGGTATTTGATGTTTGATCCTAAGACAGTTTAATAATACGCTCCACATGTAACTGGGCAGGTCACGTGTCGTACTACGCGTGCCGCGCGTGGTGCGGCGCGGAGGGCAGCGCGCTGCTGGTGGACCGCGCGGCGCTGCGCCACAAGCGCGACAACGCGCTGCAGGGCCGCGCCGCCCGCCTGCGCGCCGACCTGGCGCACCTGGCGCTGCAGCGCGTGCCGGCCGTGGCGCAGTGCCGCGCCGTCGTCGGGCTCGCCAAGCATCTGTGCGGCGTTGCCACCGGTCACTATGCTACTTGTATCTATAGTCTATTCAAAAAACATCTGAAGAGAGGTTACCCTGGTTCAGTTAAATTCTTACGCACACTTTTAGGTTTCAACCTTATATCAACAATTATAGTTTTAATAACATTATCAAATTGTATTTGAAACATCTTCATTTTTATTTGTAAAGTTAGTGGTATGCTTTCAAATGGGCTTTCACAGATACGTTTTCTGGTCCATTTGTTTACATTTTTATCAGATTGTTTTGGAGCATACCAACTACCGGTCGAACTGATCGGTGTGGCACTTGACGATACCTAGATGTGACAGACTGACGCTGGCTAGACTTGTGAGTGTCTCCTACTTGCGTGATGATGGCTCAGGAAAGATCACTAAAGTTTGACCGATACCGCTGTACCACGCCTTAGGAAGGCGCGGCGAGGTGAGGGCCGGGCAGAAAAGAACATGAGATTGATATTGTCGGATAGATCTTACGATATCAGTTTACAGTTCTAAGGCACGCCAGTTCTTTACACGCTAGTCTTACGTTTTAAATTATTTAATTGAGTAGGAAATTAAAGAAATAAGAATACCTAAATATTTCATTTAATTTAACTATAGATCATATATTAAGTATACTTAGTTAATTAAATATAATCAAAATATAGTCATTTTATATTTTACTAAAAATAGGCAGGTGTTCAATAAGAACTTTTACAATTCAAATTAGGACTTGTTTTATTGAAAAAGTAATGTAATATATTACTAAATTAACGAAAGTTATTCTGACATAGATTCTGCTTCAACTTCATCTTCCATTTCGCCATCGGAAATTGAATCAGAGTCTTGCAATTTTATTATAAATGGGTCGATAATATTATCGAACCTACTATCGCGATCCCAGTAATTATTTTCATTTTTCTGGACATGGTCATCACAACTCTACCATTTTTCCGCAATGAATTCCGAAAACAATTTATTAAAAAAGTTTTTCTTTTCGTCTAGAGAAGAATTAATATGGTTTTGGGCTATGTTGTTTCTAATATCAGCCCAGACTAGCTCTATGGGGTTCAAATCTGGATGGTACGGGGGTAAACGCAGAACAGTGTGTCCATAGGCTTTCAGGAGTTCGTCAGTTCTGTACACGGGTTCCTTTTCTGTATTATTGATAAGCAGTTGCAGTTGAGCCTTTGTCATGGTTCCTGAAAATTCTACATTATGGCGTAGCAACCAGTTTCGCATTTCACTTTTGTGTCTTGCTATAGTTGGCTTCTTCTCAACCTGAACGCTGTGGTAAGACGAGTTATCCATCACAATTACAGAATTCGGCAGCAACTTATCTTTTAACTTTCCATCCACCCGCTTATAAAAAGTAGGCCCGTTCATATCTCGATGATAGTCGCCGGTTTTAGCATCTGATTTGAATATAGTCAATAAACGAACAACCAAGCCATTTCGACATTTCGGCCTTCTCTGACATACTCTATTCTTAATTTGACATTATAATATCTGGATGACCGAGCTTTGCTCGGTATTTTCTGGTAAATTGTGTTTAAAATAATAAGTTTATGTTCAAGTTGATTATCGATAAAGTTGGTCATTGAAAACACGAATAAAATGACATTTTATAAAAATGAATCCTAGCTAGATCGATTTATCGCCCCCGAAGCCCCCTGTATACTAAATGTCATGAAAATCGTTGGAGCCGTTTCCGAGATTCAGATTATATATATATATATATACAAGAATTGCTCGTTTAAAGATATAAGATACATACAATTCTAATTTGACCTCTTTAATAGTGGTTGTCATAACAACAATGACATTTGGTTTAAATAGGTTATTATGTTTTATATATGTATTACTATCATTTAAGTTAATTTTATATGTATATTTTGTGAATGCGAGAATGTTGTAGGTCTTGTAGACTGTAGACAATTTTCTATTTTGTTAAGTACCTGGTTGGTTGGTGGTTTTAGTAGTACTTGTTGACAGTCCTACACTGTTCTCGCATACCTATTAAGGACGCTATCACATTTTTCTACAAATATCGGTGGTTTTCCGGTACCAATTACATCAAGAGGAATCACAACTGCGAGGTCAATTATGGTCTAAATTAAAGATAATTTATTCATCTCCATGATGAAACCATAAAAATTGTATAGTCCCATACAATATTTTCACAAAACTACGTTTTCCCCACCGCAATAATCGAAGAAAATGAAAAATAATGGGGTCTGAAACGGTACCTGTATAGTGAGATCAACTGCATATTTTAACTTCAAAATGACCAGAACTTATGGTTGATATAATCTTCTACGTTTTGCCTACATATTTTGTAATTAAATACATACCTTTTTTATTTATGACAAAAATAAAGAACGCTCTCAAATTTATTCATACATTTTCAACTCGCGGCTTGTCATTCCGCGCTCAGACTAGACCTAGGAAGCACGGGCGTATCGCTTTTTTGTACGAAATAAATACGATCAAAATAATAATAAAGTGAGTGCCGTGCTGTATACTGTGGTTGAAAAATGTTGATACTTTTCGGACCAAAAGTATGAGTACCAAACTTATTACCAGAACTTGGTTTAGAAATAGATAACTCAAATTCTATTGAGGATTATGAATATATATTCATTTACAAGAATTCAAGTTGGCGGATGATTATTCAATAAAAAGTTATATGAACATCTATTTTCAATGTCGTAATTAAATTATGCAAGTGTCCTCCATTTTTGGAACGAAATTCTTTAATATAGATTACGGTAGGGGTAAACAGGGGTGCTGAAGCCATTGTGAGGTCAAAATCAAAATGAAAAATGGCGGTTGCGAAAATTTTCAGTTTTCATCGTGGGTGTCGTTTTCAATATTTTCGAAGGTGCTGAAACCGAAAACTCCATACAAATTACATTCGGAGTCAAAAAAAGGCTAAGGAATATACTTCCTGACGGGATGCCCACTGACCCCACAAGTATTTCATTCAAAACGACAAATATTTTAAATTTTTAAATAAAAAGGGGCCATAGCTATCAACTTTGGGTAATTTTAGAGTAGTGATTACGAATATTTCATCAAAATTTGATCCAAATATGGCGGGTGTTTTTTTTTTTATAAAACGATTATTATCCATATTGGGGGTAGAGATTATGAAAACATCGATTTTTTATTTAAAATGGCTGATGTACTGTTATGATGAAATGTCGACATGGGTATAAATTTTGGGAGTTTTGCTAGTATGTACTCAAAATATTTAACGTAACTTTCATTACTTACATAAATTGAAAGTCATGTAGTTAATTATCATCTCTCAAAAATGTCAAAGTCATTTGGAATTATAAATACATATAGTAGAGCGTCGATTATCCGAATGTCGATCAACCGAACGACCGCTTATCCGAACTACTACGCCCACCCGACTCGCGCGTGCTATCCTCCTCCCGCGCTACAATACACGTGAAATTGTCTCGAACTGTTGTATGCAAAGAGTAAAATAATATAGGTTGTATGTACTCATGTCACTTCCAAGTAGTCGTTAGTTGACAAACTAAATTTTACCGCGTGAAAGAAACTATTTGTCATTTTGTCATTAAAGATATGAAGGGCTAAGGGGAAGAATCCGCTAAGTCACATTTTCTCAAATTGATTTTTTATTGTCTACAACATTATTTTTAGTATATGCGAAACCTGAATATAGTTTGTTCAGAATCAGTAACTGAATCGATTCCAATAATTTTTACACCATGTTATATTTTGTACCAAAAATATTTAATTACGCTTAAAAGTTGGTAGCCGCAATCATATGTTTGCACACAGGTCACGAAAGTTCATAACGGCCGTGTACGGCGGCGTAGGCGCGGGACCGCGCGACGGCGCCCCCCCTTCAGTCGCCCGAATGCTACGGACTCATGTGCACGTATCAGTCACGTCACGCAACAATACGAGATCGCGAGCGCGCGCACGCCGAGGCCCCGGGGCTAGTGTTTAGATTTTAAAATTATCATGTCTTTCTCGTACTCAAACGTCCATTATACGGAGATGATACGTAAACTAACTGTTTGTGGTGATAACATTTCCCTGGCATGGCAGTGCGTCAGTGCATAAAAGAAAGTTTCGAACAGTTGCTTCAGCTTGTAAATAGTGATAACGCCAATTATTGTAGATAGTGATGATTAACATTTTTAAACACGCAAAGATAGTCAAGGGTACAAATTTATTATTTGTTTACAGCCTGCTGTGGTTCAGTAATGCGATGTTTAACCATTTTCATCCATTTTGAACTTTAAGTTGTTGTCATAAGGTGCAACAAATGGCATTGATTACATTTTACCACTTACTACTGCATTTACGAATAAATTTCATAATAATATCTACCTACACTTGACCATTACGACAGTCCAAAGCCTGCAAGCGTGATGGAAAATGTTTATCACCAACTAATACATAAACAATCACTGTGGCAAATTATTATCAACGAGCGCAAGACGACGCTGACGGCGCGCACGCGGGTGGCGCGGCCCTCCGCCCTCCGTTAGGCTGCATATGTTTTAGCGTGGATAACCAGGTAACGTAACCAGCTTATAACTTTGTGATTATTAATGATACAGTTTTGAATTTTTTTTCATAGATTCTTTACATAAAAATACTAGACCCGTGTTTCGGGTTTCGCATAAACAAAAATTAATGTTGTATAGTCACAAAAATCCACATTTTACCATACGCGTATCGAAAACAAAGCATGAACTCACTGGGTCACTTAAAAAATTGGGCTGCATTTTGGATTTAATAAAGAATAACTAGCTTTGTCCATGACTAAGCCACTTCTAACCTGCCAAAGCGAATGTGAAACGGGTAATTTTTATGGAGATGACGATTCCAATATCGATAACATACCATATTTCCTTTTAAAAGCAATTATTTATGTATGAGAAATATTTTTAAGTTAGCTATAAAATAATATCAAAACTTTAAATGTCAACACTGACAAATTTGGTGAATGTGACTAAGCCAGTTCTTCTCATTAGCCCTTCATATGTCGTTCCGTAAGGTTTTCATTCACCTATACATAAAAATGTATGGTTGAATCAATACAGTTCGATTATCCGGAAACCCCGGTTTTCCGAACACTCCTGTCACCCAATTAGTTAGGATAATCGACGCTCTACTATAGTAGAGTACAAAAACAGCCTTCATACAAAAATGAAGGCCTCCTGTAAAGGATTCCTTTTGTGTATTAAAAATTCTGAATACGCGCTCCAATCTCAAAGGCGAGGTTCAGGCGACATACAATTTTGCTTAGTTTTCTTTAGGGAATATCCTGTATATTTTCACCGATAGTCTACTATCACCATCCGTTATATTTGTTTACTACCTATCTAAAAATATTATTAAAGTTTTTTTATTGTTACACCTCATCTTTTTTTTAATTGACAAATTGTACGTTATTCCAAAAATAACGACGATCATGGTAATAAATAGTAGATTATTAACCAAGGGGATAAAGCAGTGTCTTCTGTCGCGGGTGACGATTTAAATCGCGAGCGTAACGAAGGACTCGAGGTTTACTCCCGAGCGTAGCGAGGGTGTTAAAAACTTAAATCACGAGCGAAGCGAGGGATTTAAGACAAGTCCTGAGTGTAGCGAGGGATTTAAGTTCACTCAAGACTAAGACAGCTTTATCACCGAGGAAAATACTCTAATTTTCGTACCATTTGCGAAAAAATTATATGAGATAAGCAGTTATTAAAAATAATGACAATTAAAAGTAAAATAAACTTAACGTTTATGTATTTAAAAAAAAAAATTAAAAATTGTTTATTTTGTAAACATATTCAAATAAACCTGTTAGTGATTGGAGCCTCCTTTTAAGCAAACAATGCCTGTATTAGGAGACTCCGCTCTTCCATATCAAGGTAAGTACAAAATATACAAATTAAAAGTTGATAACAAAAACGCGGCAAATTCCTAGACTAATATTTTTTTGTCGGAAAAGCAAAGGCATCAAGCTCATACGGCCTCGTCGGTTTTCGTAATTTTATTTAATAATCATAACTGCCAAATGCGTATTCCTTTTTCGAAAAGATGTGTAATGCTTTATATACAAACTCAATGGTGTGAACACAGATGTAGTTCAGTATAAATTTCGGTCTGTATTCCAAATTTAAATCACATTCTCCCCCTAGAGGATGAATTACCTGCCGGGGTCGCGTGATTGTTCGAAAGAGATACCGTGACCCCGGCACATGGGCAACTGATGGAACACGGGTGGGTTTTAGTCAGTAAAAGTCTGACACGCCCTCCCGCTCCGCCCAGAGCGGGAGAAGTCATTTGATGATTTCCCATCCTGAAAAAAAAAAAAAAAAAAAGAGGATGAATTAAATTCAGTACAATTTTCTTTCCCTGTTTTTAACAGATTAAAAATGACTATTGTTATGTTAGCTTTTTGTGGCATAGAATGTCATTTTTTTGAGCAAGTGGTACGAAAACTTATTTACTGTCACCAAATGCAGAAAGTAAAGTTAGTCTACTAATAATTTAACTCAACAGTGCTAGTAAATAAAATAAATAATACCTTCGAGTATCAAGATTAGTTAAGTAATGTTTAAAATCGAGCAAACAATGGTTGCAATGTGTGTGTGCGCGTAATCTTGTTGTGTGGCGACTCAGATACCTAAACTTGAGCGATTCAAAAATGTTATAGCGTCCTTAACACTGTAATTTGAAAACATTGTAAAAGCCAATTACCTATTTTTAAAAGAGTAACCGTGGAGTTTCTTGCCGGCTCTTCTCCATAGGAATCAACAATTTGGAACCGTGCACCTAGCTTCTGACTTTTCATAAGTGCCCTTGTAGGCTTATGTGAATTAAAAATATTTTGATTGATTGATTGATTGATGCGACACTCAGCGTGAAGAATTGCCAAACGCCGTCCTTTCCCAATATCAGCATGAATTCCGGGTTCTCACGATGATTGTCAACATTTGCTGACATGGTGACTGGCGTTGATGTATGTTTCATCAAGGAAATATATGTTGCGGTTTTGCGTTCTGTACCTAATTTCTGATTTGTGTAAGGTATTTTTTCCGCCACACTGTAATATTAGGCTGTTCTATAAGGAGATGTCTCTTCGATTTGCATTTTTGGAAACGGTAGCCCATTTTGTGTAAAAGTTTTCTTAAAAATTCTCGTCCACAATTAAATATGCCATCTTGTCTCAAACTTGATAGTAAAACTGATGAATTTTTCTTCTGATCACTCCTACATCAAAATCATCCACAACATGTTTTTTCTTTATAACTTTTGTTTTTTTTTTGCCGATTGAAATATTCATCGGTTTGAACTTTCAATAGATGAATTACCCGCTTTAACACATTTTTCGCAGTACCCCGTAGCTTCCGCAACGATTTTGGCACTATTTGTATCACTTTTAAATTCAAAGCTTTCTTTGTCTGCTTTTCTTTACTTAAAATATTCGGCCACCTTAAAAATGACGGTCACGAGATAACGCATGACCCATCTTTGAATATTTATCTCATGTGCTTCTGACATAGACAGTCCGGTACAAATGATACTAGCGACCGCCATGAGCGTTGACTTGACAGCGGACTGACAAAGCGCAACAGCCGATGCTCCCCCCGTCTCGCCGCGCGCCTTCCTAAGGCGCGGTACAGCGGTATTGGTCAAACTATAATCAGATATTGATTCTGGCTATTTGCCTGCGTCACGAACATTTGGGCCCACTTTCAACACAAATTGCTAAACATGATAAATGCTAAACGAATTTAAAACGTTTTTGTAGTCAGACAATCATTTGAAGATGAACAATTAGTGATGTTTTAAATGTGTTTAGCGTTAAATTTATTTATTAATTAGTGGTACGCTTCTAAGTATTTGAAACCTGATTTTTACTTGACTTGATGCTATGTTCAGACTACGCGCTGCGCTGCATGACGGCGCCGGGCGTGCTGCACAAGACGCGCGGCGTGGTGCTGGCCACGTGCTGCCACCACCGCTGCGAGCGCGCCGCGCTGTTCGCCGCCCCGCTGCAGCAGGTACACCATCCCTCCGTGCGACGCGGTACCAGAACTACAACTCGTCTGCAGAAGAACTATTTCTGCCTTTTATCGCCATCACCGTTGTTGTGTGCCGCAACAGGCACGATACCCATTTCAGCTCTGTCTGTGCGATGGCACCGCGCACGCCACTTTTCATGACGGGAGGCCTTTTAACATTTATCATCGAGTGGGTGGGCAGATGCAAAAGAGTATACAGTTAGGATCATAGCAGGTTCTTTATTTCTGGCTAACCCATGGAAAGAAGGCTTGAGTTTATGTAGGTATGGAAGGTTTACTTCTTGTCGATTATATAATAGAACACAAACGATGAAAATCTATAGCAAAACTGCCAATTGTATAATCGCTCTTAGGAGTACCTTTCAATTGGTTGGTTTTGGTTGGTATTTCCAGGAGCTGGGCATAAGTGACGAGGAGTTCAACGTGATGCTGGGCATCGTGTCGTGGGCGACGTGCGGTGACGGGCGCAGCCGCGACTCGCGCCGGGCGGCTGACCGGCCCGGAGAGATCACCGATCAGAATCGACAGCCGAGCAGTCAGGCCCATGAACCAGCCAGTAGTAACGGAGAGTCTGATGACGAGCCAGTAGATGGTGTTGTGTTGCCGCAAGAGCACGGCGAGCCGACCGAGCAGCCAGGAGCTGCGCCCACTCACAACCAGCTGCCTCACACAGAGCGCGTGGCGCTGCCTCACACAGAGCGCGTGGCGCTGCCTCACACAGAGCGCGTGGCGCTGCCTCACACAGAGCGCGTGGCGCTGCCTCACACAGAGCGCGTGGCGCTGCCTCACACAGAGCGCGTGGCGCTGCCTCACACAGAGCGCGTGGCGCTGCCTCACACAGAGCGCGTGGCGCTGCCTCACACAGAGCGCGTGGCGCTGCCTCACACAGAGCGCGTGGCGCTGCCTCACACAGAGCGCGTGGCGCTGCCTCACACAGAGCGCGTGGCGCTGCCTCACACAGAGCGCGTGGCGCTGCCTCACACAGAGCGCGTGGCGCTGCCTCACACAGAGCGCGTGGCGCTGCCTCACACAGAGCGCGTGGCGCTGCCTCACACAGAGCGCGTGGCGCTGCCTCACACAGAGCGCGTGGCGCTGCCTCACACAGAGCGCGTGGCGCTGCCTCACACAGAGCGCGTGGCGCTGCCTCACACAGAGCGCGTGGCGCTGCCTCACACAGAGCGCGTGGCGCTGCCTCACACAGAGCGCGTGGCGCTGCCTCACACAGAGCGCGTGGCGCTGCCTCACACAGAGCGCGTGGCGCTGCCTCACACAGAGCGCGTGGCGCTGCCTCACACAGAGCGCGTGGCGCTGCCTCACACAGAGCGCGTGGCGCTGCCTCACACAGAGCGCGCGCGCGTGGGGCGGCGCGCCAAGCTGGTGCTGGACTGGGCGCGCGTGCTGCGCCTGCGCGAGTGCGGGTTCGATGCCCGCCTGTGCCACTTCGTGCGCGACGCCGTGTCGCTGGAGAACGTGTGCATCGTCGCTAAGAAGCGCAGCTGATGCTGTCGCAGGCTGCTGAGCACCGCCCACGAGGAAGCGACTAGCTCTCGACTGAGTTCTCGCTCAAGAAACATACAAAAGATTGTAGGGCCTGTGTCAGTAATATATATTAATACAATAATATACCGTTGACTGTTCACACCACCCGCGAGAACTTTGTCAAACAATTCCTTTTTAATTGCTATGTCTACTCGCTGCTCGCTAATCGCCGGCGGTGGGACGGGAGCCTCAGTTGTACTAACTGACGCTCTAACTCGTCTTTTGGACACATCACTAATCCATGAGCGTGTGAACCGAGGCGCGTGTCCATTCGTCAAATATAAATCCTAGGATTTCAATAGTTCACTTGAAACAATGTAGGTAGAACCAATCTAGGAGTGTCTTAAAAATGAAGATTTTGTAATTACAAAAAATAAAGAATTTGTAAAGATGACTAAATAATCACAAAGCATTAAAGATAAAAAAATATCACAACTAAACAGTGGTCCCTCAGTCCACGCAGTAAGTTATGAATAAGTTTGGCAACAAAAGTGGGAGACGAGTTTCGATCCTGAGTTAATTGCAATAAGATCGAAAATCTCCAGAACAAGCTTTCAAATGATCGCGACAATTGCTATGTTGCTTCAAAAGAAAATTGACCAAATTTTCAATATTTTGTTTCTGTTCCACAAAAAATTTGGAAATATGTTATCAATCACGGAATAAAGAAAACTAGAGGAACTGCCCCTCAGATATCGCGCGCGTGTCAACATTAAACGCAGATGCGCAACATTTAGTTTATTCGCCGTCAGATACTTGTTGCGATTGGTTGTCTCATAAATACGCAAAATATTACAAATTATGCCTCGTTGTGCGGTTTTGACCTGCAAAAACGAAAGTAGAAAAAAAAATCTTGTGGAGGTGTATCGTATCATCGGTAAGTACTAAACTTTGTTAATTTTTAATATAGTTGATTTTAATTACAATACCACATTTTATGACTTCAAACTATAAACAACCTTATGTTCATTGGTACAAAGTCTAAATGCACTTGGTCGTCATCTGAAAAATCAGAACCTAAATTCTAGTAACTTCGACGGTACTCGATTTGGGATGGGACACATCCGTAAAGTAGGTCGGTATCGATAATTTTGTCTGATTTTAGTAAGGAATCAATAGCTCACATTGCTGGTTATATAATAACACAGTTGATTTAAAAAAAATAAGTGTGATATTTGCGTTAGTGCTTTAGTAACAGAAAAATAAATCAATAATTACATAGATTTATTATACGTAAAGCTAGAGGGGGTTATAATGTCCATCAGAATCTGTGATTAAGATATGTCAGATATCCGAAATATTTTTAAAAGACGGTCACATCTATACTAATATTATAAAGCTGAAGACTGTTTGAACGCGCTAATCTCAGGAACTACTGGTCCGAATTGTAAAAATATTTTTGTGTTGGGTAGCTTATTTATTGAGGAAGGCTATACGCTATATAACATCACGCTACGATCAAAAGGAGCGGAGCAGCAATGAAAAATGGTCGAAAACTGGCAGGAAATTCGATGCGACGGGAAGGGCCAGGGGAGCAAAAATTTGACGCGGACGAAGTCGCGGGCAGAAGCTAGTATTTAACCTTTTGAATGTCTTAAGTTACACAGTTCGACATAAGCAATTGTCTTTCTATTGTGTCTCTAATTACGGCATTCGATGAGTTAATAAAGATTATATCATGGCTAAAATAATGCACCAGTTTATTGGGTCATCAATATTCCAGAACATAAGCTATCATCAATTAGGGGATTTTCCTACGTCTAAACATATTACTGTGTTAATGAAAGCTATCACGGCAAAATATTGTATATCAATATTCAACTATCAAATTATTAAATAAGTATGTATTATTAGTCCATCAATAAGCGCACTCAGGCGTCTTGTTGGGATATGTGAAGACTACGCGGTCACTCAGGGACTCAGGTACAATGTAAAGAAATGCGAATTACTCGTATTCAAAACAGGCACCAAATGTTACACTAACGTGCCAGATGTGACCATAAATCCGTTATCTAGAGTAACAAAATTTAAGTACCTGAGTCACTGGGTCACTCATGACCTAAATGATGACCTGGACATCGAGAGGGAACGCAGGGCGTTGGCTGTCCGAGGTAATATGCTGATCCGCAGATTTGCACGTTGTACGACACAAGTCAAAATAACCCTTTTCAGAGCATACTGCGTCTTTTTACACGTGCAGTCTGTGGGTCAGGTATACGCTCAGGGCATACAACGCCTTGCGTGTCCAGTATAACAATATATTCAGGATGCTGTTGGGTCTACCACGGTATTGTAGCGCTTCCGGAATGTTCACCGAGGCCAGGGTTGATGGATTTCATGCCATTATACGGAAGCGGTGCGCGTCTATTCTCGGTCGAATACGTGCTAGCTCCCACAGCATCCTGAGTGTATTGTGTGATAGGTGGGACAGCCCCATGCTGTCTCACTGGATACGGCTGCACACATAAGTGTCACTTGTCCTAATTTTGTTTAACAGTGTTTTCTTTTTTACTAACATATGGTTAAGACTTTTTACTAACAACATATGGATAATTTGGTCTGAAATTAAAGGTTTATTATTATTATTTCAAGGTCAGTAAATATTTTTAGTACTATCTGTTATCGTTTCATTTATTGTTAGCTTCTATCAGCGGCTTCGCCCACGTACTTGATTTTATGAAAATAATATTAGGTTGGGGAAAAAGTCTTTTCGCATTATAGTATGTAAGTATGAACTTGTAATAAAATCTCTTTGGCTATACTATTTGTATCTGGCTGGTTTTGGTATCATTGAAAGTTTAAAGGAGATTGCCTAGGTTTGGACCAAGTGCTGCCTAGGAATGTGAGTTGGTCTAGTAATACCTAGTGTAGCATACACATGAACTATAAAAAATAAAAATTGGTCCCAGGAAAAGTAAATAAATCCAGTTTTTGTGATAATGAATAATCTTGCATTAAACAATGTTTTTGAGATATTTTTTCTCAAAAATGTATTTCAGTTACAATAACATCGTACCGTATCACGTCGAGCGAAGACAAAAACCTGTTCTTATGTATTGTCGCTATCCCTCACCTGCGCTTGCGGTGATAAGCGTCCCTTTTATAACAAAGTCCCGGCAAACATCTTGAACACCGATTGATATACCCTTCTCGCTCGTGTGTATTCTCCCGCCAATGTGGAAGAGCGAAAAGGGTATATCAATGGGTGTTCAAGAAGTGTGCCGCGAGATATCATCATTTCAGCCGTAAGACGTCCACTGCTGGACTTAGGCCTACCCCAATTTGGGGGGCTTTGCCATAATCGCCACGCTTAACATGAATGTACTCTCTCTCTTTCTATGTAATGTATCGTATCAAAATGAGAGATAAATCATCATCATGTCGTGTTTGTTGAGGCGGTCATGGTAGGCTTGCCTAAAAGCTGTTCTATAAATACATAAGCAATACAACGAAAACTGTCCCCCCATCCTATCCGAGCAGGAGTCCCTCAGGGCTCTGTCTTGTCCCCTCTCATTTTTACGCTATTTACTAGCGATATCCCCAGAAGTTTAAAGGCTCAGTTGGCTCTGTTCGCAGATGACACGGCCATTTACTTCACGGGGCGCAGTCAAGACGCCTTGATTCGCTACCTCCAGGCCGCAGTCGACGACCTCGCCGACTGGTTCAGGAAGTGGCGAATCGAGGTCAACCCCGACAAGAGTCAGGCGGTTCTCTTTACGAAATCGCGACTCAAACCCCGCCCCCCGACCCCCCTATCCATGTTCGGCAAGCAGATCCCTTGGGAGAAGCGAGCCAAATATCTAGGCGTGATCTTAGATCAGCATCTCTCCTTCTCTGAGGCTGAAGCTCATTTATACCGCGTGCATAAGGCCAATTATGACCTATGCTTGTGCAGTCTTTGCACACGCGAAACCCCACCACGTCCATAGGATGCAGACCCTCCAAAACCGTTTTCTCCGCAACGCCACAGGTTCGCCTTGGTACGTTCGGAATGCTAATCTCCACCTCGACCTTAAACTCCCGACTATCCATCAATTCATGAAACGCATCTCTAAGCGTTTCTTCGATAGGGCCGCAACCCACCGCAACCCTCTGGTTGTCGCGGCAGCCAACTACATCCCCTCCCGCATTAGCAAGACCCGCCGTCCGCGGCATATTCTAACCGACCCTGATGACCCCATTACCCTCCTCCAGGAGAGCAATAGGGCCACCAGCACCTTACTTAAACCGAAACGTCCGTCATACCGACCTCGCCGCCGAGGTCCGTCGTCGCGACACTCCCGACTAGCTAATAGTCCCCCCCGACCCTTGCATGAGCCAGCCCGCGTCGCTGAGCCTTTAGTTAACGACCCCCCAGATCCAGCCTATCCCTTGCTGATCCCCCCCACCAGTGACTCCTTAAGCCGAGGTCCGAACCCCACAAGGGGTGCCCTTAGGTCTTAGTCGCTTAGTTTGTAGTTTTCCTTTAGTTTGTAAGCCCCTGGCTGGAGGCCTTAGATTCGCGTCTAAAGTCATTCGCAGGGAAAGCCCGGTTAAGTAGTAAAAGCCCTCAGGCTAACTACGAGATGTCAGTGCCAAAAAAAAAAAAAACGAAAACTGTTGTAACACAGTACCTATACGATTTGCACCATAAAACAAAATGTGCTTTCAAGTATTCCGCGTGAATGTATAATTATTATCGTAGGTATCCGCGTAGTATGATACTTTTAGTTTAGCGGATAAAATATTATATATTATGTATTTGTAGTGTGTGAATACACGATTTATGCTTTGTTGTTTATTCCGCTTCAAGCGTTTTTTTACTTAAAAGGCAGGATTAACAGGTGTAACAAGATCACATCTTAGGTGTAACAAGATCAGTTTTATCGAAAAATAATATGTTTTAATTATCATGTTTATTTTATATTCATATTGTAAATAAATCATTGTAATGCCTATTGATTTAAGTATTTTTTTTTTTCATTTTAGGTCACGTTTAATGATGGTGAACACCTATGTCACAATCACAACTGTACGTGTTTCACGGGTCGGAGGACCATTGGTTGTTGCGCGCACACTATGTGCTTGGTCTGGTTTACTGGGTTTGCTAGGCCCCAAGACGTGATTAGGGGTCCAGCTTTATCCCTAGACACAATAATAATCGATAACGATGAAGACGATTAATCAATATTATTATCTTAGTTTTGTTAACTGACTAATTAGTTGTATTATTATTATTAATGATGCAATGCCATTAACAAAATACAACCAATTAGTCAGTTAACAAAACTAATACAATGATATTGAATTTATTTATTAATCGTCTTCATCGTTATCGATGAACTTATTGATACCTAACAAACAAAAACATCGAAAATACAATTAATACAACTATACGCGAACACACAAAAACTGTTTAATAGTTGATTTTGTACATTTGTTGCTACTAAGTTCATTTTTTCCAATAAAAATATTCAAAACAAGAGACTGTTTTTCTTTGGACTCCTGGGATAGATTTTTATGGGCTTTGTAATACAGATTAGTGATGGTCTGAGGAACAAAATGTAGGTACTATGTGAGTATTCTAGGCAGCACTTGGTCCAGCTTCCATACAAAATTAGGCAATGTCCTTTAAAGAACATAATTCCAAATTCAAATTAGGAAAATGTGTGATTTTCATTTGTTTTTCGTACCGTCAAGATGAGTGAATCTAATGAAGAAATTCGATACATTTTAAAATTTTACTACAAAAAAGGTAAAAATGCAACGCAAGCCGCGAAAAAAATTTGCGATGTTTATGGACCTAGTGTAGTGTCTGTGAGAGTAGCACAAATTTGTTTTAAGCGTTTTCAATCCGGAAATTTTGATGTCAAAGATGCACGTCGCTCTGGTCGCCCTATTACGGATAAAATGGATGCCATTTTTGAAAAAGTGGAGCAAGATCGGCATACCAGTAGTTACGACGTAGCTGAAGAACTGGAAATTGACCACAAAACAGTTTTGGCGCATTTGAAAAAAACTGGGTACACAAAAAAACTCGACATTTGGGTACCTCACGAGCTCACTGAAAGAAACCTAATGAACCGTGTACTCATTTGTGATTCTTTATTACGACGTACCTAATGAAACCGAACCATTTTTGAAGAAGCTGATAACTGGTGATGAAAAGTGGATCACGTATGACAAGAACGTGCGAAAAAGGTCGTGGTCAGAGGCCGGTCAGGCTTCACAGACTGTGGCGAAACCCGGGTTAACTCGCAACAAGGTGATGCTGTGTGTGTGGTGGGATTGGAAGGGCATTATTCATTATGAGCTGTTACCACCAGGCAGGACCATCGATTCTGAACTCTACTGCGAACAACTGATGAGATTAAAGCAAGAAGTTGAGAGAAAGCGGCCGGAATTAATCAACAGAAGGGGTGTGGTTTTTCATCATGATAACGCTAGACCTCACACATCTTTAGCCACCCAACAAAAATTAAGAGAGTTTGGCTGGGAGGTGTTAATGCATCCGCCGTATAGTCCTGACCTTGCACCTTCAGATTTCCACCTGTTTCGGTCTCTTCAGAATTCTTTAGGAACCCATATAGCACTTTTTAGTAGCCGTTACAAAACAATTCGACACTGTCGCGTCCACACTGATTGATTCTAGTAACATTTTTTGGTCGACGAGTTGACTTAGTTACGTCGCTACTACTAAAAATGGGGAACAGTCGACACAGTAACATTTGGTTTTAAAGTAGGGATGTTATGGATATGAAATTTCGGATACGGATTAGTTACGGATGTAGGAATGATTATTATACCGGATACGGATACGGATAAGGATATGAAATTATTTCGGATATCCGTTAGTTTCTGATAATTTCGTTTACGGATATTAAACTTTTGAGGAATTTCAAAAGTAAAAAACAAATAGCTAATAAAATGGTTTTATTTATATGTTACCATTTGGTAGGAATTACAATCAGTCTCTGAGTAATTATTACAGCTATTTAAAATAAAAATTATTATAAATAAATATATATCAAGTGTTATCTAATCGACCTAAAATAAAAATGTCATAACAAATCCGATATTATCCGAAACTTTTATTTCGGATTCGGTTACGGTTACGGATAATTTTTTATATCGGATATCCGATAGTTTCGGTTACGGTTACGGAGCTCCCTAACATCCCCGTTTTAAAGTTACGTCGCTGTGTGATAACGTTGTTCTTAGTTTACAACCACTTCTCAGAAATCATTCGTTCGTTCGTTCGCTGTTTGTTCTGCGAGGTGAAGTTTCAAAATGAAAATAAAAAAAATATGAAGAAAACATCTTGCATGACTGTTCTGTCAACATAAGTTTTTTTTGCTATATTAATTGGTTTCATTGTTCAAATATACATGGGAAAAAAAATTAATTGTGAAATTTGATAACATACTTTGAAATTTATCAATGCGCCACCAGAAAAGGGTAATTTACCATATGTAGTAGAATGTAAACAAAAGTTTTTACTAACAAGTCTTTAAATTCCCAGAGCTTGGAAACTTTTGCTATAATATATTTAATATTAACTGAATGAATGTAATGAAACCAAAAATTAACCATAAAATTGGTAAATAACTAGAAAATGGTGCCGATTCTGTTGTCACAAAATTCTCTAAACTAAACTAAAAATCACTAAAATTTGGTTTATTCCTGTCAAACGACGATTTCCTATTCTGAAATAGACTAAAGTGACACAACTTAACTATATTTTAGTTTGACAGCACTAAGATTGCACTGAGTTATTAGTTTAGTGAAAATGTCAATTTTGCTATTCTGAGTTTGCCGGTTTTCACCAAAAATTTTGACTATAATAATTTATTTTAACTAAATCTGACTATTTTTAAGCGCGATTAAAAAGGTGTGGAATAAAACTAGTGGTCATGAACTAAAATTCTCAACAACGCCTTGCCTTCACGTGCAAAAACAGTTCTGTATTTTTTATTTTCTTTTTGCTTATATCTTGAAAATGGCGTGTCCTATAGCAAAAATAATGAAATTTTCGACCCCCTTAGTATACCCCGGAACATTTAAATATCAACACGTGGGTAACATTTTTTTTATATTTTTCAAACAAAAGTGAAAAATTCCATATAAAACACGTCCAGGCTGCAGCCTAACACGCGCCTTCGTCTCTCAAAAAATTCATTCTACGCAATGCACACACAAGTAAACGTTGCGAAAACAAAAGAAAAAAAAAATACCACGCTGAGTCGCGATTGTCAAATTCGATTTTAGTCGTGTCAAAATAGTTTTTTAATTTAGAGATTTTTCCTTGCAGAATAGCGTTACAATTCTCATAACCAAAAGTAAGGAATTTTAGAGATAGTTTAGTTAGTTTAGTTCGTGTACAACAGAATCGGCACCAATGTACTTTTATTTAAAGAAATTATTCTAGTCACTACTGGTCAGGAAGTTACTATATTGTGTCAACATATTATGTCGACGTGAAACGAGAAGTAGTCACAAAGTAACTGAATTCCCAAAATGGTTTATTGTTTCCAGTGATTCTCAAACGTTCAGATTCGGAGGCCATAAGTATAAAATATGAAAATGTTTTCCATGGTATTAACTAAAGAGGGCACGTCCCAGCTTATACCATTTGTGCCTTATAGTACATGAATCAACAAAGGCTGTACCCTGTTTCTTCGGAGAACTGAAGAAAGTTAAAATGCTTCATAAAAGTGAAACGCATAGCTACTGCTCAGACCAAATAAAAAAGGTAGACGGAGCGCCGCGCTCTCGCAGTGAAGCAGGGTAAAGGAAGCCAAATTAGAAATAGGAAGCCGATCGTGTTCCAGTGCGTCGCGTGACACCGAATACGCTACACGTCATAACCCTAAAATTGGAAATTATTGTAAAATGCCTTCCTGTGTCGTAAGAACTTGTAAAAACATTTCTGTAATACAAAAAAATCCATGTGGGATAACTTTTCACAAGTAAGTGTTTCATTTTGTTTAATTTGAAATAAAAATACAAAAATATTTCGTAATGCGTTTTTGGAACACAAAACCTCGCATAATATCTTCGGTGTGACCAGTATATCCGTAAACAAAACTCCCTGAATTGCGGGTAGTTTAAGAATTATTATTTTTAAAATTGTTTGTGTATTGGTTAAATCTTTTTAATTACTACGAAAATTATTATTATTATATCTATTTTCGACGTCAAATAAACAGAGTAAGCATTAATAAATTACTCGGGTTTAAATATTTTGTAATATAACATGAATACAATACGATAAGCTATAAGTATGTGATTATTAGGATAATTATTTCTATATACAAGTACAATATAAAACGGTTTTATGTCAAATATAGTTTTGGATTAATTTATTTCTCAACCTTTTCATTTGTTACATTTGAAAACAAAGTGTTTTTATTATTTTAGTTTCCCAAGAGACCTAAAGTGGAAACAAAAGTGGATTGAGATTATTAGGTTAAGCCGAAATAACGAAACTTGGTTGCCATCAAAATTTAGTGTTGTGTCTTCCACACATTTTACAGATAATGATTTGTATGTTTCTAAATGTAGGCTGCGTCGTGTGATGAAAAATACAATACCAAAAAAAATATGAACCCATGTTGCTATTAGATTATGTTATATGTTTTGTACACTTTTGTACCTTCTAATATTCGATCAATATTGTCTTTAGGTGCTTATTGACCAACCTGGCAATGCTATTGATATTGCCGTTTCTGAAAACGTTGACGTTTTTTATGGTTTATCGGGTCGCCGATTACGAAAACAACAACTATTTCACAAAAATTGCACAAAAACATAAAACAAAATAGACAAGAAGATTTATACAAAAAAAATGCACAAAATTACAACTAAACAAAAAAATTATAATTAAAAATCAATGAAAATAAACAACCAAACCAAATATATTTTTTTTCAAATTAATAAAATGGCAAAACCAAAAGAAATAAGCTTCCTGAGAACCTACTTATAAGTTCCAATCACTACCAATAGATGGCGTTGGATCGTTTTAAAACGCGGTAACGTTGTGTTTTTTCGAACTAATATAAAGTGAATAAACAATAGCTTCTGGCCGCGACTTCGCCCGTGCAATTCTACTTCCTTTCTTAGCGTTCGCCAACGCTACGTTACGCTACGATATAACCGAACTCCACGCCGACGAAGTCGCGAGCAAAAGCTTGTTGGTTATATTGCTGGTGCTGTAGAACATTACTTATCAAAAAAGTTAAAATGTGAATCTTATATCTCGAGACTTTTATCCACTCAGAGACTTTATTTTCATAAGTTAATTACGGTCAGGGACAAAGGTGGTTTACATTTTCCGTCAAAAGATATTTTTGCAATTTTTTCCGCTTGTGAAATCGTAATAAAAAGAATCATCAAAGATGACATAATAATAATGTCAGAGAGACAACATTAATATGTCGTTTCTCAAATTTTAAAAACCTTTATATGGGCAAAAGAATTTATTTTTGATTTGGAAAACGAACACAATTTCGCCGGCATGGATCACAAAGTAAATTTTATACGTACTGTTGTTGAAAAATATATAAATATAATATTCCACCATATTTCAAAACTAGATACTATATCCAGAAGTCGGGATAAAAAAGGCAGTATTACCGGAAATTAATGCAACTCAAAAGTTTTTGAAATTTGTCTCTTTTTTTTTATTAAAAGTACCCAATCGTAAAAAGTATTTTATTTAAAAGTATTTCTATGTCATAAAAAATCATAATTATTTAATCAGAAATGGGGAAAAAAGTTTTTGGTGGCAACATTTTTTCCTTCGCACACAGACGCAATACAAGTGTTGCTACACTGAGGTTACGCACACAATTCTCTAAATGGTGCTTCACTTTTCGAACGCTATTGTTGGCGTACGCGCCGTCTACCTTTTTTATTTGGTCTGAGAGCTACTGTTGCTGAAGGACTTAGATGAGAATAACTGTATTCAAATTTTGAGGATACTGAAGATGAGGCCCATTTCTATCTTACCTGGAGTTAGTAAAATATTTGAATAGTTAATACTTAAACAGTTGCTAAGACATTTCAATTTTAATAGCCTCCTTCATAATGAGCAATATGGCTTTACAAAAGGTCGTTCGGCAACATGTGGATGTTGCTCTGCTGAAACACATTTTCAACGCATGGGGGAACTCGCAAAATGCTATTGAAGTTTTCTGTTATTTGTCCAAAGCTTTTGATTGCGTTCACCTCACACACTTTTGCATAAACTAGGGTACGTCTTTACGGTGTTCAAAACGAATCACTCAATGTCATCAGTTCCTATTTGCAAAATAGGCACCAATGTGTAGATGTCAATGGTGTGAAATCTTCCGGGCTAGTAGTTCAGTTAGGAATAACTTAAGGCTCAATACTGGGTTCATTCTTATTCTGACTGTATATTAATGACTTACCATTCTATTTAAAGAATATCTGTGACATTGTACTATACAATGTCACAGATATTCTTTGCGGATGATACCTCAGTTATCTTTAAACTAGACAGGAAGAGAAATGATTTTGACGATGATAAGAAGTGTAATTTGTAGCCAATCATATCACTGTTTTTTATGTGTGTAATGGACAATTTGATATGCAAATTTGTGAGTTTGGCGACAATCTTCTTCTTCTTCTTCTTTCGAGTGGATGGTACTCGGACAATGGTTCCCGTGCTTAGGCACTTCTCTTTATTCTTTGTTCTGTGTTATCAACTTATCAATAATATATTTAAAAAATAATATTATTTTTAACACGCTTTTATTAGGTCGACCTGTATGTAACTAAATATGTAATGGAATCTAAGGTAACTAATTTAACCATCTTCCAAGGATCGTAGCGTCATGACAATTGGCAGCTTTATGTAGTTCTGATGACAATACAATAATATGGTACTGTCGAACTGATCTGATGATGGAGTCGGAAGATATGAACGAGAACTTCATGATGGAACATCGTATCATAGCTGTGTTTGAACTTGTTAGAAAAGTCTTGTAATGAACTTTGACCACGATTAGGTTTCAAGGTCTGATGATGAAGCCGGAAGATAGGTACTGGCATTCCATGATGGAATATCGTATCATAGCCGTGTTTGGACTTGTTAGAAAGGTCTTGTAATGAACTTTGACCACGATAAGGTTTTTGGTTTTTACGTGCATTTATAAAAGCGTGTTTTTCTAGTGATTTATTAGTTTATAAAAGTCTTACTAATTCCATAAAAAAAAACACAAAATTGATGATTAGCAATTTTGGTCCTTCCTGTTCCTACTGTGTACTAAGTGTACTACTAAGTCCTATAATTGTATTTTGCGAATGCCCAGTGTGGTCTTCTTCGTTACATGCGTATTCTGCTCCACCTGGCGACGTTATCATCTCTAAATTATGACGAAAAAAAGGAAAAAAAATACATATTGCCACGCTACGTTCTATCACGCGCAACCCGGGAGCGACTTTTGTATGCCGTCCGTTAGAGCGCGCTTAGGTAGGTGAAAAAATAAAGGCTAGCTAATAAGTGAGTTTGTCGAGACTGTTCTTCGTGCTAAAGCTGTTTTCTTGAACAATAAACTGTTATCGTAATAAGTGAGTCTTAATTTACTCCCCACCAACGCTATAATATTCACTTCACTATGGAGATTTCGAACCTCGAAAACGACACCCATATTACAATTTTTTTCTGCCTGTAGTCGCAATTTTTCGCCTAGTCATAGATTTAGTCGGCATGTAAATAATTAAAAAGATATTAAAGAATTCAATTTCTCCATACATTGGTACAAGTACATACAAAATACTTAGTTTCTTGACAGTCTCTGTCGTATGGTGGAATGTTTGTTTCAAAATATACAAGATGCAGTTTTGAACCTGCAAAACATTTCAGGAGGTTGTTATGACACTCGTAAATAATCATATAACAATACGATACCAAGTCAATAATCGATAATACTTTTTTTTCAACCGACGAAAAAAAACGGAGGAGGTTATCAATTCGACGCGTATATATATTTTTTTTTATGTATGACCACGCATAACTTTTTACATAGTGGTCCGATTGTGACAATTCTTCTTCTATTGGAAAGGGTATACTCCCAAGGTGGTCCCATATAAATTTGGAAAACAAAATCGAACCCTAAGGGTTGGAAAACAGGGGATGATTGATTGTTCACTCACTGATTGTAACGTATGAACACGCATAACTTTGTACAGAGTAGTCCGATTTTGATAATTCTTTTATTGTTGGATAGGGTATACCTTGCCAAGTATTATTAGTATATCAAGGCCACAAAAAATCATAAAATAAAAACTTTTTAACAAAAAATTAAACCGCCGAAAAACTGAAAAGCATAAAATAACAAACCTTAAAATTTTGAGTCGGCGGCGGCGCTGAGAAATCAATGGACAAGGATCACTCAAAGCGCCGACTCATAATTTTAAGGTTTGTTATTTTATGCTTTTCAGTTTTTCGGCGGTTTAATTTTTTGTTAAAAAGACACTCGTCAGGACACTGCCACACTGCGTCACTCCGCGGGCTTGCGGCCTGCAGTGCTGACTAACAATATGTATTTAAAGAGGACTCGTAATTGGGGATCAGAAATTTATTTGTAAACTTGATAAATTAGGATAATCTGGCATGTTTATTATTATTGTGTTGCCACTAGCTCAGCCGGTGCGTGCGCGGCGTGCGCGGCGCTCAGTAGCCGTAGCGCTCCTGTATGGACGACACCACGCCGTTGGCCAGCGACGACAGCCGCCCCGCCACGCGCGTCACGCCCGCGCGGACCGACTCGCGCACCTGCACCACACACACACACACGTGTACACAGGCGGGACAACACTTAGTAACATACAGCAAACATTACTACTGGGAAACATGAACGCAATGTTACGCAATCTAAACATTCTGCCCATAGGGCATGTCGCGATACAGGTATGGTAGTATAAGTATAAGTGATACGTGTAAAATTGAAATCTTGTATTCGCAAGAAAACGTAAAAAGTTATTACTTTGACTCTCCGAAGGTTCCCAAGTATGGTCGACTACAAGAAAACGATCAGTGGGCATCGGCGTCGGTAAGTGTCCTTTTTACAAAAATTATGAATTTCGTTATTGTAATCACTGGTCATTTTAACAAGAAACTTAAGGGAGAAAGGGGCTGCTCGGTTGAGGTTAGGGTTGCATGGGTTTTGCTCTTCTCATGTATTGTAGGTACTATAACAGCCAAAAGTCGACTTACAATCTAACAAAACTATGGCATAGGCATATCAGTTGTTACTTATGACCTTCTTCTTTAAGAACGTTTGACAACACTACACATTGGCAACTTGTTGCCCGCTTATGATTGTTATTACAAATTTCAATTAGTTGAGTAAGTGTCACGGTGGCTAAAGTGGTTAGCACTGTGCCTCGCATGGCGAACCTTCAGGTTCGAGTCTCACATTAAACATGAAAAATATTTTTTAAGTATTACATGTGAAATAAGAATGCTGAGTTGCTAACAAATATGTTAAATATTCCACAGCTAAACGAAGATTCTTTCGTTTTACAATTATTTTCAATCTGAGCGTCGTTATTAAAATATGAGGGTAGATTTGAAACAAAGTGATAATTTCACTTTGTAAATCTACCCTCATATTTTAACTACTTTACTAGTTTACATAAATTATTCCACTATTCGCTGTTGTTGGTTGGTGAACATAGTTACGAGCGTTTGTGTTATATTGTTGTTGCCATTTTAGTATTCTTCTGAATTCAATATGCAGGCTAATATTAGTATTGAAGCCAAGGCAAATATTGTGACCCTATATTCGAATGGCCTTAATATATCTCAAATATCGAATGAAACCGGCTTATGTGTAAGTTTTTTTTTTAATTTTATGTGATGATACTTTCAAAATATAATGGTAGATAAATCGCTTGTTGCAAGTGTGTAATATTGTTTTTTTTTTTTAGAGAGAGACTGTTAGTCGTTGGGTGAAGAGATTTGAGGAAGAAGGTAGCCTGAAGAGTCGTGAGAGGAGCGGAAGACCACCTCTTATTAGCCAGCCTCAGCGACGTTATATGGTAGCTGAATATGAGACGAATGGTTTCATCCCAACAAGGCGTTTTGCCGATGAGTTTGGCACATCAGTACGCACCGTTCGCCGCATACTCCATGCCGAAGGTCTTCATCACCGAACGCCAGCTAAAAAACCGTTTTTAACGCAACGGCATAAAGAGGCGAGGTTAAGTTTTGCCCGGGAATATTTGGACTTTGATTGGGAGACGACAATATTCACCGACGAAAAATCTTTTAAATCGTGCCAAAAAGGAAGGCTGCATTTGTGGCGTAAAAATAACACGCGTTGGTCTGAAGGCAATGTCAGACCAAATACGGAGTCAGGCAGAATCAGTGTGAATATGTGGGGGTGGATAAGTGCTCAAGGGCCCGGTGAATTAAGTTATATATCGACGCGAGCCAACATTGTCAACTATGTGGAAGTGTTGAACGATATAATGTTGCCTACTGTGCGTAATGTCTACCCCGCAGAAGACTTAAACGAGATAAGTTTTGTTCAAGACAATTGTCCTATTCACCGTGCCAGCATTGTTCGCGAATGGTTTAGCAATCATCCGGAAATTAAAGTTATTCCTTGGCCAGCTCGGTCCCCTGACTTAAACCCCATAGAAAATATATGGGGTTTAATGGTGCAAAGATGGGAAGCTCGGGACGAAAGATGCCCTGAGCTACTCAAATCCCATTGCATGCAGTTATGGGATAGTTTGCGCGGCACAAATATCTGTGCAAATATTGTGGCGTCTTTGCGTCGACGTCTCATTAGCTGTATCGAGGCTAACGGAGGTCACACGAAATATTAAAAATTAGGACAGGTAGGGTAATTTTGTGTCAGGGGACATAGTGGCTGTAACTTTAACAAATTAGTATTTATATTATTGTAATATTGAGGTTAAGTTTCAATCCTCTTTTCATTGAGAAAATGAATAATTAAGCTATAACCTCTTAAATGATATCAGAATTTTCATAATATCTATATGTAACCTAAAATGTCTTTTTTAACATTCAATACTATAATAAAAACATAACTAAGTGTAAAGGATTTCTTTTGTATAAAAAATATTACAATGTTACCATATCAAAATTTGTTTCATTTATTATCATATTATAATCATAAATTACCTATAATGTAATATCTATTTGTTCAAAGTAATTTACTAAAATAAATGACTAAAACATACAAAAAATAATAGGCGATAATAACTAGGGATTCGAACTCACATCTATCCGGATCACATTAGCGAGTGCAGCCTCGTTACCGATCTAGCTAATGTTAATTTATATTCACTAGTTGAAATTTTGCATTACTATGAAAAAAATAATCAGACTGCGATAAAAAAACAAGTTACTGATATTGTCATCCTTGTCTAGCATTGACAACATCTATAACTACTCGTAGCGCGATGCTACACGACATGTTAATTTGTTAGCGTTGGAACATTACTCACACAGATAATTATGGGTATGTGTTTATAGGCGCCGCAGCTCGTATAGCGCAGGCGATAATGGTCATTGCGGTGTAAGTGGACTTCTGGCCGTTGACCCTGTTACCTAATGTTTTGGTATGATGCAGTGCTTTCAATCTAGTTGAACCTAGCGTTAGGTTAATCCGGTTGTTGTTGTATTGTTTGTCGTTGGTCAGGACCCAGCTGTCATAGTGCTGGTTCATGAACAGGACGTGTTTGTTAGCGGGAGCTTCTTCGCCAGTAGGTGAATGCACCTGTGTGTTTCTGTTTTGCATATGTACATGCACGTTTACGACGTAGACGTAGAATTCGGACGCGGCGATTATGATATATTCGCCACCCCAGATTTTTCCATTATATCGTGTTTTGCTAGTGATTTTTTAAACTATAAATTTATTTATTAGTTTATAAAAGTCTTATTAATTCCATAAAAAAACAAAATTGAAGATGAGCAATTTTGGTCCTTCCTGTTCCAAAGTGTACTACTAAGTCCTATAATTGTATTTTGCGAATGCCCAGTGTGGTCTTCTTCGTCACATGCGTATTCTGCTCCACCTGGCGACGCACAGAGCGGCCGCGGTCGGACAAAAACCTATTTTGAAAAGTTGAAAGTAGGTCAAAAAAAGTTATTGCTAACATTACTTGAATAGTTGCTTCATCAAAATGTGCGAATATAAAGGTAGGTTTATGACAAAATTGATGATTAACAACAGTTCAAATATTCTACAATCGGTTGTCTAAAATGCGTTCAGTAAAAATTGCAGTTGCCTGTTGCTTTTTTATTTCAAACCGACATAAGTCAGTGAAGTTCTGAAACATGGATTCTGTAGCTCAAAGTATCTATTTTAATATAATACTATAGATTTTTACAAAAAACATTTATCTAATGTGATAGTAGCGGTGCACATAATAAGTTCAAATTGTACGAATAAAATTTACTTTACGAGAGTAAAAGCTATAGCATGTCGTTACTCTTTGCAACAAAACTTATACGAAAATATACCTTAAACCTTCTTTTAATAAGAAATGAAAAAAAAACTTGCTAAAGTTTGCTAATCTTGACGTAATTATTATTTTTTATTGGAGGACGCGTACAAATTTTTACTCATCGTGAACTGGTAAACTTGATATCTCAAGATCTAAAATTGAGATTTTAAGAGCAGATATTGAAAAAAGTTAATTATATTGAAAATTAATTACCCCCTGATCAACAACATTCTATGTGGCAGGAAGACATTACCTGCCCATTTTGGGGGCAACCACGAGTAAGTATTGATCGAATTGGCTGGTTGCGACGCTTAAGAAATCCGCAACTAAGAAAGAAGCCCTACCTTTTGGCTACGTACGCCCTGGTCCAGGAGCTGAATACGGCAGCAGTAGGTAGGTGGCTGGGAGCTCCCACGTTTTGTTTTCCAGCTTGTAAAAGTTCGTTTTGAGGCTTCAAAATACACGGAATGTTGAGACTGATAACTTCACAAACACAAAAAATAAAAGGTCCTTCACTATGATTTTTATTGCACGAGAGCACGTTTTTTTCGTGCGCCGGCGAAACTACGACTCCCCCGCCATATTGCAGGGACGCGGGGGACGCGGTCGAAATGAAGGCCCGGGATTGGCCAAGGCGTATGAACGGTGTCCTTACGTTCTGCCATTGGTTCGAGCTTCCCTTCCGGTCGCGGAAATCACAACGTTGCAATTACCATTCGATCTTTGGGCGGGAATTTGGAATGAACTTTAAAATTTAAATATGTATGAACATGAATAATTAAGATAACGAAACATTCTATAAGGGGCCATCCATAAATTACGTCACACGAATTTCATGATTTTTGACCCCCTCCCCCGTCCTTGTCACAGATGGTCACATTTGTGAGACCCCCCTCCCTAGTGTGACGTCACATATTAAGCAATTTTACATCTAGAAATAATTATTGAATTAAAGCAGCAGTTCCAAAATTGGTTTTATTTCAATTTAAATATTTTTTTAACTAAAATTAACATCAAATCAAACATTGCAATAAATTAACAAAACAAAAAACGTTTAATTATTTATACTCTATACAAATAAATAAAATTGAAGTGTATTTTTGTAATATTAAGATAACCACTTTTTAGTCATTGTATATGGATGTATACACGGTACATATACCAAAACAACATTTTTTTTAAATTTTTGCTTGTCTGTCAGTCTGTCTGTCGTTTGTTCCGGCTAATCTCTGAAATGGCTGGACCGATTTTGACGGGACTTTCACTGGCAGATAGCTGATTTAACAAGGAGTATCTTAGGCTACTTTTATTTTAGAAAAAATCTTTGATTTAGAAAAATACCTGCGTTAATTTTCGACATCCACGCGGGTGAAGCCGTGGGCAAAAGCTAGTACTAATTAAACATCAAACTTAATCATCTTGAGTACATGGACTTTGATTGAAGTGGACTTTCCTTTAAATTATTTATAACTGGCATAGTAGCACTTCGTTCTAGTTTGGGTTGTTAATGTCAGGAAAATTCGTTGCCAACCTCTTTTTCATCGAACCATACAGCATCATCCAAACAAAGATTTTCTCTGGCACGTTTAGCAGCAATTCTATGACCACGAATCTTCGCGATGGGCAAAACTTCTTGTTGTTTCTTATGTAATTGCTTGTGTTGATTAATGGCCTTGTATGATGCAAAATATAGACCACAACATAAGCTGCACTGTATGCTTCATATAGTTTACGCTAAAGATTACCCAAGTCACTCTTTTTATTCATTTTAAACTTGTTTCGTAAGTAGGTATCACAATAACAATATAATCTCAAAATAGCAGAACTAAGAAAACGACGACTTTTCATCCGCGAAATTCAATAGTCAAATGAAATAGAAACAATATCACCGCTAGGCACGATTTATTTAGCGGCATGTATCAAAGGACAATTAATTAGGCGGTTGGCGCGGAACACTAGTAAAACAGTGGCTGACATAACAATTTGAACCTTATGATTCTACAGTTAGAGTTGCAAATGTTTTTGAATTTTTCGTTAATAGTTCAATGTTCCTGTTTTACTTAACACTTAGATTTAAATAGGTTTTGAAATGTGACGTCACGAAATTTAGGATCCCTCCCACCCCCTCGTCACACTTTGTCGACCCCCTCCCTCCCCCTTAACGTGTGACGTAATTAATGGATGGTCCCTAAGAATGAGAGTTTCAGTATTTTTCTATACTAATATTATAAAGCTGAAGAGTTTGTTTGTTTGAACGCGCTAATCTCAGGACGGAATTGAAAAAATATTTTTGTGTTGAGCAGTCCATTTATTGAGGAAGGCTATAGGCTATATAACATCATGCTACAATTAAACGGAGCGGAGCAGGAAACGAAAAATGGACGAAAACTGGCAGGCAATTCGATGCGACGGGAAGGCGAGTGAAAATTTGACGCGGACGAAGTCGCGCGCAGAAGCTAGTTTTTAAATATATGGAAGATATTTTTGTACTGCGTACAGAAAAGAACACGCTGAGTGGCAACATTATTTTTTTCACATTTTCTTGGCATCACTGCGAAGTTTTTAATAACGTACCTTTTAAACCATAATCGCAATTTCCTTACGGAGCGGAGGGTATGTAAAAAAAGCCTTGACCATTCATGAATTTATGTTCGATCCTAAAATTCACTAACAGTTTGTCGAGTGAAACTAAGGACATAGACCAACTTCGACAAGTATTTTAAGTTTGGTGCCATCTGAGAAGAGAAAACGAGCCTGAGGTAAATCTCTATCATGAACAGCAAATTATACTCACACTATGTCTATTACAGTACTGTTTATAAAGAGGTGAATCGAACTAATAATAACTTTTTAACAGTTTTATAATCAAACAACACTAATAATACAACGAACACTTCTCTTAAAACCTGTAAAATTACTCAAAAGTGGGTAATATAGACTACTCATCAACTAAAATAATCACAATTAAATAACTTAAGACGTTTTTATTTATTGTGCATCATTAATTTGTTAAAAATAATTTTGTCCGCTTCCAAGTATGGGGCGGCCGCTCTGTGCGACGTTATCATCTCTAAATAATGACGAAAAAAAGGGAAAAAAATACATATTGCCACGCTACGTTCCATCACGCGCAAACCGGGAGCGACTTTTGTATGCCGTCCGTTAGAGCGCGCTTAGGTAGGTGAAAAAATAAAGGCTAGCTAATAAGTGAGTTTGTCGAGACTGTTCTTCGTGCTAAAGCTGTTTTCTTGAACAATAAACTGTTATCGTAATAAGTGAGTCTTAATTTACTCCCCACCAACGCTATAATATTCACTTCACTATGGAGATTTCGAACCTCGAAAACGACACCCATATTACAATTTTTTTCTGCCTGTAGTCGCAATTTTTCGCCAAGTCATAGATTTAGTCGGCATGTAAATAATTAAAAAGATATTAAAGAATTCAATTTCTCCATACATTTACCAATGTATGGAGAAATTGAATTATATGTAATTTCAAACATAAAAACATATTGTATTTAATGGAGAATTTATATGTCTCTGTCTCTCTGACATTTCTAAGGACTTTTGATCCATAAAACTAGAAGTATATTACGCAAATTAATATAAATATCTTTTTCTTGGTAACTTTTCATAAACACTTTGATCTAGCTCTTGGACTATACCTTAAAATTGAACTCATATATCTTCTAAAGCAAGACCCGACTAAATCTGTGACTTGGCGAAATATTGCTACTAATGAGCGACTAATATTTGTAGAAAACAAATCTTCGCTAGGTGCCCTAGCTTTTGAGATTCAAATGGGGTAAGCTGGGGTAGGCGCTCCCCAGATCCGCCACCTGAACCAGTGCCCGACCAATTCTGATATTAGGCGACTAAGTTTTGTGTTATCAAAATTAAATTTTGCCAGTGGTCAGTCACACTTGTTGAGATTATAATTATTATTATAGCACGGGTTTTCTATGGTCATAGTAAGTACGATGTTGTTGCTACGCAGTGCCATAGCGCGCGTCCCCTCCTCTGCCAACCCGCCGCTAGCGCAGGCGAAATGATGCGGGAGACGGTAGGATGAGAGAGCCCCGATCGCCAAGGATCAGCGTTGCCAATCTGTGGGGAATTCCCCAAACTGCGGGGATTTTCAGTTCGATTGGGTAATTTGTGGGGAGAGCGTTTATGTGGGGAAAATGCGGGGAATTTAGACATTTACACTAGAGCTGAACTTAGAAGTAATAGAAGTAGTATAAAAAGTAAGTATAATTTATATATTATTTATATTTGATTTAAGTTAAACTCAACTTATCCAGCAGGAAGGTTGAATTAATTCTATGGCAACATCTTCATCAAACTTTATCATTTATCGCGGAAGTCCCTGTTGTTTACTATAGCGTTGTCAATCCATGGGGAATTCCCCAATCAAAAACTAAATGACGAATGGAGGGGTCACGTGATGCTAGATTACTCTGCTCTTGTTTTGCATGATGATGACAGTCCGGAAACATACTGGGCTAAGGTAGGTATTCCATCTTAAAAACAGTGCAGGTCATGAAATGTTTTTAAATTTTAAATACGCAATAAGCCTATTGCTGGTTCTGCCTTTCTCAAACGCATCTGTCGAAAGGAAATTTAGCGTTCGGAAAAATTTGAAAATAGAGAATCGTAATTGCCTGCACATTGACACTTTAGTAACGCATAAGGCCACTAGAGAAGATATTAAGAAGAAGGGAGGGAGCCTAATATTTGATCCGTCAAATGATATATTAACAAAAAATAAATGGCGCATTGAAGAGCCTAAGCCTTAATTTAAATCATTAAGAACTTAAGTATAAATAATAAATATATTTGATTTATATTATTTCTTTGCTGTAAACTTGTGGGGAAAATGTGGGGAATATCGGTTTTATTTTCCCCAAAATTGGGGATTTTCAGTTACATTTTTGGGTAATCCAGACCGTGGAAATCGGCAACACTGCCAAGGATAACGGACGTAACACAGCGATCCTCCGCGACTCTCAGTCGCGACGCCTGTTTTATTGTAAGAATTTAATTGTAATGTCCAGTGTATTTGTACAGCCACATTTGTTGTAAAAATAAATAAATGATTAAACTTTAAAGTAGTGACTTTAAACTGGCGCCCAAACTAGTGGCTCGAACCGTTGTGAAATGTGATCCAGTGCCTACGTGACCAAACGTGTACCCACTAACCTTGTTAGGGATAAGCACGGACGTTCTACCTTACCGTTGTCATCACTAGCGTGAAGATGCCGACAACGAGGAGAGGAGAAGCGCTCCGTCAACAACGAGGAGAGGAAGAAGATAACGTCACGCTCACTGAAGAGGAGGAGAGCGTCGTCGAGCGCAGCCATGCGGACGATACTGCAGACGCCGGCTCGAGTTCGACACAGCAACCAGCTCCCCAGTTCTCCACAGACTTCCTATCCACGCTGATCGAGACGATCACGCGTGCGCAAGTGGAAGCCAATAAAAGCCTTATCAACTCGCTGATGACATCAAACGGCGAATTCAGGGCATCTACCCCAGTTGGGGCCTCTCCAACCACCAACGCGAGCAGCGGAAGTGCCGCTGTTGCAGCTGCGTCGCGTACCGACGCCAATTTCACACAATGCACGGCGAGATTCAACGGGTCCTCCCAGGACGCTGAGGTCCTGGAAGCATTCCTAGACGCTGTCGAAGTCTACAAGGAGTGTGCTGCCGTAAGCGACGAGCATGCCCTCCGAGGATTACCGATGCTGCTGCAAGGTGAAGCGGCAGTATGGTGGCGTGGCGTGAAGGCGTCGGCAGCGTCGTGGACGGACGCGATTGCGCGCCTCCGCTCGACCTACGGCGTGGCGCAGCCAGCGTATCAAGTTTTACGGCAGATCTTCGCCACAGAACAACAAGAGGAAGAACGTGCGGAAGTGTTCTTACATAAAGTGCGAGCCTTAATGACTAAATTACCGTATAAGCTCGACGATGTAGTGCAGGTAGACTTTTGCTACGGATTACTGCACCGACGCGTTATCAAACGAGTGCCGCGTGATTGTATACGTAGTTTAGATGATTTGTTGTATAAGGTGAGGATCGCTGAGGATACTTATAAAGCGCTCAAGGTAACGAAGTCTGTTTATGTTAAGAATACGATACCGCAATCCAAAACATCGTCGGTGACTACCACCGACCGCAATCTCACGACATCGAACTCGAATTCGAGTACCACGAGTGCGACTGCACCGCGTAGCAACAACAAAACTAGAACCCGTTGTAGTTATTGTAAGAAATTTGGGCATGTTAGCGATGAGTGTCGTAACCGCGATATTGCGACGACTAGTAAAACTAATAGCGACACTACGCCTAAGGAGTTACGTTGTTATGGTTGCGGTAAGGTAGGCGTCGTGAGATCTAAATGTGATGTCTGCGTGAAGACATTATCGAAACCAGTCGAGAAAACATCTTTCAACACTGTTGATGTAGATTTTTCTAGTCGTGATGATAATGACATTGGTGCGAGTGAGACTGCTTCGTGCGTTCAGATAACGAATGTGACTGCGCGCGAACAGTACCCAATGGTAAATATTAGTGTTATGGGCCGTAACGGCGTGGCAATTGTAGATACCGGTGCTACGCATAGTATTGCGAGCCCTCTATTACATCGACTTTTAGCTGATTTAGGAGTTCAGTTTAGCAAAACTAAACGATTTGTACGCCTGGCTGATGGCACGCAAGGGTGGAGAGACCTATTTTCAACCGAGGTAGATATAATAATTGGAGGTCGTAGGGTAATGTGTCAGTTGTTAGTACTACCCGGAAGCAACATTAGGACGCTTTTAGGTGTAGATTTCCTGGCGCGGGCCGGCATGGTAATAGACGTCGCCCGACGCACTTGGTCATTCTCGGACAATCCGGGGCATTGTTATGATTTTGTTTATACCTATACGCTTGACCTTGCGGATGCGGACCTGTTGTGCGCCGCATCTACCGAGTTATCGTTGCGCTCAGACGAAGGTTCGAAGTTAACCGCTGAGCAGCGGTATACTCTTAACGCATTTATTGAACACCGCGCACCGCAGTTCGCGCGCGACGGACCAGCGACGGAGTTCGCTACACATCGAATAAAGGTGAGTTCACACCAAGAACCTATTGCTTGTCCACCGTACAGGATGTCACAAAGAAAGAAAGAGGCCTTGCAGAAGGAGCTTGATAAGCTGCTGCGAGATGACGTCATCGAAGAGTGCGAGTCACCTTGGGCCTCCAATGTCGTGCTTGTGGGTAAGAAAGATGGTAGCTTAAGGCTCTGCGTAGATTACCGGAAGCTGAATGCGGTGACCGAGCCAGACCGGTACCCCCTCCCACGTATTGAAGACATACTGCATGCGGCCAAGACCAGCGAGTACATGACTACTCTCGACCTTCGATCAGGTTACCATCAGGTGAGTGTCTGCCCAGAGGACCAAGACAAGACTGCGTTCACAACGCCTCTTGGTACCTTTAGATTTAAGCGGATGCCGATGGGACTAAGGAATTCGGGAGCCACTTTTCAGAGGATGATGGATCGGTTCCGGTCCAACCTGAAGGAAGTGGATCTTCTCGCATATCTTGACGATCTCATATTACTGTCACCAGGGCCCATCGAGAGGCACCTGGCTGACCTGGAAGCAGTCTTCGAACGACTGGCCATGTTTAAGTTAAGGATCAATAGAGACAAGAGTTTCTTTGCGAGGGAGTCTGTAAAATTCCTAGGTCATGTTATCGTGCCGGGCGGAATCCAGGTGGATCCAGACAAGACATCAGCCATTGACAACATGGCCGCCCCTCAGAACGTAAAACACTTAAAGTGCTTTTTACAGACGTCGAGTTGGTACCGACGCTTTATTAATAATTACGCGGAAGTTGCGAGGCCTTTTACTAACCTCCTGAAGAAGTCGAGTGCTTGGCGATGGGACGCCGAGCAACAGGAGGCGTTTGAACGCATCAAGTCTCTCCTCGTGTCCGCTCCTATTCTCTGTCAGGCGGATGGGTCCAAACCATACGTTCTTTGCACTGACAGCAGCGCTTATTGCCTTGGGGCTGTTCTTATGCAGGGGGAGGGACACGACGAGAGGCCAATTGAGTACGCAAGTCGACTACTCACTAGCGCCGAGAGGAACTACTCCACGACCGAGCGGGAGGCTCTCGCGGTCGTGTGGGCACTCGGTAAGTTCCGCGGTTATGTAGAAACCGCGAAGGTCACAGTTAGGACGGACCACCAGCCCTTACGCTGGCTGATGAGTCAAAGGTCACCTAGCGGTCGACTGGCCAGGTGGGCCCTCACATTGCAAGAATTTGATCTTAGCGTTGAGTACACACCCGGTCGCTCGAACGTGGTTGCAGATACGCTGTCGCGACCCGTTTCTTCGGAAGACCAGGGTAAGTGTGACCTATGCATGACGGTCGTTGATATACCAAAGAGGAACAGTGGTGATATCCGCAGCAACCAGATATTGGATCCAGAGGTTCGGAAAATCATTGAGGATATGGAATCTGACGAACCCTCTAGGGGGAGACCATGGTCCGACCGCGGTTACACCATTTCCGACGGTATCTTATACAGAGACACTCATGAGAAGGCGCAAGCCGTCCAGAAGGAGAATGCTGACCAAAAGAGGAGGCCGCCTCCAGACTATAAGGTAGGCGACCTAGTTTTATTGAAAACGCAGGGATCCAATGACGCAGGCCGCGGACAGACCGCGAAGTTTATCCCACGTCGTGACGGCCCATACAAAATCGGGAAACGTATAAGCCCGACCACTTACGGTCTGGAGAACGTGCAGACCAGTAAGAACGTAGGTAAATACCATGTTTCGCACCTCACGCCTTTCACCGGTCAGATAGAACCACCCAATCGAGAAAAACGTAGACGTGGTAGGCCGCGTAGGTATTTAGACTAGCCCAACTGCGAGGACACTTGGTTAGGCTAGAGGGGGAGGATATAGCACGGGTTTTCTATGGTCATAGTAAGTACGATGTTGTTGCTACGCAGTGCCATAGCGCGCGTCCCCTCCTCTGCCAACCCGCCGCTAGCGCAGGCGAAATGATGCGGGAGACGGTAGGATGAGAGAGCCCCGATCGCCAAGGATAACGGACGTAACACAGCGATCCTCCGCGACTCTCAGTCGCGACGCCTGTTTTATTGTAAGAATTTAATTGTAATGTCCAGTGTATTTGTACAGCCACATTTGTTGTAAAAATAAATAAATGATTAAACTTTAAAGTAGTGACTTTAAATTATTTTAATGTTATTTAAACACCGTACCGGTACCGTGTGATGCCGCACGGTACCGTGTGATGCCGGACGGTACCGTGTGGTGCCGGACGTAAAGAATAGCACCATCTCATTTCTTCCTGTGGGTGTCGTAAGAGGCGACTAAGGGACTTACTAGAGAATGGGCAGCAGCGTTCGTTATGCACTTTACCAGCATACTGCGATCGCCAACCCGCCTGCCAAGCGTGGCGATTATGGCAACCCCCCCCCCCTCCCCCCCCCTAGATTGAGGGAGGCTTATGTCCAGCAGTGGACGTCATACGGCTGAAATGATGATGATGATGTTATTTAAACATAATTGCGTCACAAAGCAAGTATTGACTCGGTGTAAGTTAATCATACAGGAGATGGATTGAAATAAAAATAAAACGGTAGCAAATATAATTTTGTATATTTGTATCAATAATTATTATCTAAAACAAAATTCTATGACTATACAAATGTTCAATGAACTTAGGAGCGGCTGTGCGCCCGCGTCGCTGTGGCGCTGTCAGTTCCAAGCCGAATATCTTCGCAATACATGTTGCTGTACTTGGGCTTGTTTGCCCTCGGTTATCTTAATTATTCGCAAACTCACGTGTCGATGATAAAAATAAGTTCTTAAAATAAACATGCTTATATACGAGTCAGGCTCGCCGCGCACCGGACCGCGGCCCGGTACATTATTATGTAATGTAGTGCGGCGCTGGGCTGGCGCAGCGCGGGCCCACGCGTGGGCAGTGCGCGGCCCACCGGACCACGCGTGGGCAGTGCGCGGTCCACCGGCCCACGCGTGGGCAGTGCGCGGCCGGCACGCGGCGCCTGGCACGGGCGCAGCTTTATAAGTGACAACGAGTCTCCAGTTTGATACTAACGTCAACTTAGCCAAGTTAATATAAAAATAAAAATTAACTATCACCAAAAACATTTACATAAAAATAAATAAATGATAAATGCTCCGTTACCGGCAAACTACTCCGCGTGCTGGGCAGAGTGTGCGAGTGCACTCCACGGTTGCGACAACCTGCATGGTTGGTGTCATGTTCGAATACACAGTGGAGGCGTCATAGATAATATGAACATTGCGAAGTGTCGCCCGTCTGACCAGAGTGACCAGCCACTTGCCCAAGGTTTATCTTATTGAAACTCAATTTACGTTCAATAATAAAACAATAGAAAAACAGATTATATAACTATTCGAATTTGGAATGCGACAGCGAAGTAACCAGGTAACAGTGTTCAATATATGTTTATGTTAATAATGGGTAACAATATAAATCCTCTAAATACTTTATATCATCAAGAAATAACGTAAATAAACATAGTGGACAGAATAGAAGTGAGAATACAATAACCTTCATAAAAAAGTTCTAATGCTTGCGTGAGGCAGATAACGCTAAGCGTCTCAATGCTGCTAGGTAGGTACTCTAGTAATATGTATGAACGGAGCCTCCGCCACTACATACTATACAATTTATTATATTTTACAATATTTACAGGCACGTGTGTGCAGTTATTCGTACTCGAGCGGGAGCGCGATTCATTACTGTCAGCGAAGTACACGAGCGGATGTATACTTCACTTCACATAGCTGAAAGTGCAAAATGATTCCAGTACAAGAAGGAGAAAGCTCGACGGTGTCGTGGACGTCGAGTGGCGACACAAGTCGTCTCCCCGCGCTCCTTCATAAAGCGAAAGCTGACTTCAATGATAGCGTCGTATTGTAATAATAATCGTTGTACAAGAGGTGGCGACGCATGAACCAACTTATCTTACTCTATGATAGCGTTACAAACGTGAACGTGGACAGTCCATAGAGATATAGTCAAGATATGCTCACACCGTTCCATACAGATTTACATATCTAATAGTTTTACACAAATAACAATATTTATATTTTCTAAATTAACGTGCATCAGACACATAGCTTTGTACACAAAATAAACTTTATAATAAACTCAAAAGCGTCACAAAAGTCCGTTGCCTATGGGAACATTACTTGTGGTGGATGTCGTCGCTAATCTAGCGCGGCACTTCACGTCACTCATGTTAATACAATATCAAAAAGATGTACAAAACTGCTTCGTAAGAGAAAAAGCTAATTTAATTGACCAAAGTGGTGGCAGGTGTCCGGCGCTCGGTACAATTATGTGAAACATCTTACACGTGTATAAGATTATTTACATGATGACGAGGCGGCAGTGGTGTGCATTGCTTTACTGTATAGGTAGGCACTGAATGCGTTTGTCTCGGCACATAAACGCGGGTTTCTTATAGGTACCTACGATCATTTAGTTAGTTTCGGGATTTTGCGACATAAAAATTCAATTGACAGACTTATGGTGATTTTCGAGGTAGGCATTGCTTATATACCTATATTATGCAATGCACGCCACTGCGAGGCGGTGATCGACATCGAAGTATATTTTGTAGCATAATCCCAGCGAGCTGAAGGACACTCGTCAGGACACTGCCACACTACGTCACTCCGCGGGCTTGCGGCCTGCAGTGCTGACTAACAATATGTATTTAAAGAGGACTCGTAATTGGGGATCAGAAATTTATTTGTAAACTTGATAAATTAGGATAATCTGGCATGTTTATTATTATTGTGTTGCCACTAGCTCAGCCGGTGCGTGCGCGGCGTGCGCGGCGCTCAGTAGCCGTAGCGCTCCTGTATGGACGACACCACGCCGTTGGCCAGCGACGACAGCCGCCCCGCCACGCGCGTCACGCCCGCGCGGACCGACTCGCGCACCTGCACCACACACACACACACGTGTACACAGGCGGGACAACACTTAGTAACATACAGCAAACATTACTACTGGGAAACATGAACGCAATGTTACGCAATCTAAACATTCTGCCCATAGGGCATGTCGCGATACAGGTATGGTAGTATAAGTATAAGTGATACGTGTAAAATTGAAATCTTGTATTCGCAAGAAAACGTAAAAAGTTATTACTTTGACTCTCCGAAGGTTCCCAAGTATGGTCGACTACAAGAAAACGATCAGTGGGCATCGGCGTCGGTAAGTGTCCTTTTTACAAAAATTATGAATTTCGTTATTGTAATCACTGGTCATTTTAACAAGAAACTTAAGGGAGAAAGGGGCTGCTCGGTTGAGGTTAGGGTTGCATGGGTTTTGCTCTTCTCATGTATTGTAGGTACTATAACAGCCAAAAGTCGACTTACAATCTAACAAAACTATGGCATAGGCATATCAGTTGTTACTTATGACCTTCTTCTTTAAGAACGTTTGACAACACTACACATTGGCAACTTGTTGCCCGCTTATGATTGTTATTACAAATTTCAATTAGTTGAGTAAGTGTCACGGTGGCTAAAGTGGTTAGCACTGTGCCTCGCATGGCGAACCTTCAGGTTCGAGTCTCACATTAAACATGAAAAATATTTTTTAAGTATTACATGTGAAATAAGAATGCTGAGTTGCTAACAAATATGTTAAATATTCCACAGCTAAACGAAGATTCTTTCGTTTTACAATTATTTTCAATCTGAGCGTCGTTATTAAAATATGAGGGTAGATTTGAAACAAAGTGATAATTTCACTTTGTAAATCTACCCTCATATTTTAACTACTTTACTAGTTTACATAAATTATTCCACTATTCGCTGTTGTTGGTTGGTGAACATAGTTACGAGCGTTTGTGTTATATTGTTGTTGCCATTTTAGTATTCTTCTGAATTCAATATGCAGGCTAATATTAGTATTGAAGCCAAGGCAAATATTGTGACCCTATATTCGAATGGCCTTAATATATCTCAAATATCGAATGAAACCGGCTTATGTGTAAGTTTTTTTTTTAATTTTATGTGATGATACTTTCAAAATATAATGGTAGATAAATCGCTTGTTGCAAGTGTGTAATATTGTTTTTTTTTTTTTTAGAGAGAGACTGTTAGTCGTTGGGTGAAGAGATTTGAGGAAGAAGGTAGCCTGAAGAGTCGTGAGAGGAGCGGAAGACCACCTCTTATTAGCCAGCCTCAGCGACGTTATATGGTAGCTGAATATGAGACGAATGGTTTCATCCCAACAAGGCGTTTTGCCGATGAGTTTGGCACATCAGTACGCACCGTTCGCCGCATACTCCATGCCGAAGGTCTTCATCACCGAACGCCAGCTAAAAAACCGTTTTTAACGCAACGGCATAAAGAGGCGAGGTTAAGTTTTGCCCGGGAATATTTGGACTTTGATTGGGAGACGACAATATTCACCGACGAAAAATCTTTTAAATCGTGCCAAAAAGGAAGGCTGCATTTGTGGCGTAAAAATAACACGCGTTGGTCTGAAGGCAATGTCAGACCAAATACGGAGTCAGGCAGAATCAGTGTGAATATGTGGGGGTGGATAAGTGCTCAAGGGCCCGGTGAATTAAGTTATATATCGACGCGAGCCAACATTGTCAACTATGTGGAAGTGTTGAACGATATAATGTTGCCTACTGTGCGTAATGTCTACCCCGCAGAAGACTTAAACGAGATAAGTTTTGTTCAAGACAATTGTCCTATTCACCGTGCCAGCATTGTTCGCGAATGGTTTAGCAATCATCCGGAAATTAAAGTTATTCCTTGGCCAGCTCGGTCCCCTGACTTAAACCCCATAGAAAATATATGGGGTTTAATGGTGCAAAGATGGGAAGCTCGGGACGAAAGATGCCCTGAGCTACTCAAATCCCATTGCATGCAGTTATGGGATAGTTTGCGCGGCACAAATATCTGTGCAAATATTGTGGCGTCTATGCGTCGACGTCTCATTAGCTGTATCGAGGCTAACGGAGGTCACACGAAATATTAAAAATTAGGACAGGTAGGGTAATTTTGTGTCAGGGGACATAGTGGCTGTAACTTTAACAAATTAGTATTTATATTATTGTAATATTGAGGTTAAGTTTCAATCCTCTTTTCATTGAGAAAATGAATAATTAAGCTATAACCTCTTAAATGATATCAGAATTTTCATAATATCTATATGTAACCTAAAATGTCTTTTTTAACATTCAATACTATAATAAAAACATAACTAAGTGTAAAGGATTTCTTTTGTATAAAAAATATTACAATGTTACCATATCAAAATTTGTTTCATTTATTATCATATTATAATCATAAATTACCTATAATGTAATATCTATTTGTTCAAAGTAATTTACTAAAATAAATGACTAAAACATACAAAAAATAATAGGCGATAATAACTAGGGATTCGAACTCACATCTATCCGGATCACATTAGCGAGTGCAGCCTCGTTACCGATCTAGCTAATGTTAATTTATATTCACTAGTTGAAATTTTGCATTACTATGAAAAAAATAATCAGACTGCGATAAAAAAACAAGTTACTGATATTGTCATCCTTGTCTAGCATTGACAACATCTATAACTACTCGTAGCGCGATGCTACACGACATGTTAATTTGTTAGCGTTGGAACATTACTCACACAGATAATTATGGGTATGTGTTTATAGGCGCCGCAGCTCGTATAGCGCAGGCGATAATGGTCATTGCGGTGTAAGTGGACTTCTGGCCGTTGACCCTGTTACCTAATGTTTTGGTATGATGCAGTGCTTTCAATCTAGTTGAACCTAGCGTTAGGTTAATCCGGTTGTTGTTGTATTGTTTGTCGTTGGTCAGGACCCAGCTGTCATAGTGCTGGTTCATGAACAGGACGTGTTTGTTAGCGGGAGCTTCTTCGCCAGTAGGTGAATGCACCTGTGTGTTTCTGTTTTGCATATGTACATGCACGTTTACGACGTAGACGTAGAATTCGGACGCGGCGATTATGATATATTCGCCACCCCAGATTTTTCCATTATATCGTGTTTTGCTAGTGATTTTTTAAACTATAAATTTATTTATTAGTTTATAAAAGTCTTATTAATTCCATAAAAAAACAAAATTGAAGATGAGCAATTTTGGTCCTTCCTGTTCCAAAGTGTACTACTAAGTCCTATAATTGTATTTTGCGAATGCCCAGTGTGGTCTTCTTCGTCACATGCGTATTCTGCTCCACCTGGCGACGCACAGAGCGGCCGCGGTCGGACAAAAACCTATTTTGAAAAGTTGAAAGTAGGTCAAAAAAAGTTATTGCTAACATTACTTGAATAGTTGCTTCATCAAAATGTGCGAATATAAAGGTAGGTTTATGACAAAATTGATGATTAACAACAGTTCAAATATTCTACAATCGGTTGTCTAAAATGCGTTCAGTAAAAATTGCAGTTGCCTGTTGCTTTTTTATTTCAAACCGACATAAGTCAGTGAAGTTCTGAAACATGGATTCTGTAGCTCAAAGTATCTATTTTAATATAATACTATAGATTTTTACAAAAAACATTTATCTAATGTGATAGTAGCGGTGCACATAATAAGTTCAAATTGTACGAATAAAATTTACTTTACGAGAGTAAAAGCTATAGCATGTCGTTACTCTTTGCAACAAAACTTATACGAAAATATACCTTAAACCTTCTTTTAATAAGAAATGAAAAAAAAACTTGCTAAAGTTTGCTAATCTTGACGTAATTATTATTTTTTATTGGAGGACGCGTACAAATTTTTACTCATCGTGAACTGGTAAACTTGATATCTCAAGATCTAAAATTGAGATTTTAAGAGCAGATATTGAAAAAAGTTAATTATATTGAAAATTAATTACCCCCTGATCAACAACATTCTATGTGGCAGGAAGACATTACCTGCCCATTTTGGGGGCAACCACGAGTAAGTATTGATCGAATTGGCTGGTTGCGACGCTTAAGAAATCCGCAACTAAGAAAGAAGCCCTACCTTTTGGCTACGTACGCCCTGGTCCAGGAGCTGAATACGGCAGCAGTAGGTAGGTGGCTGGGAGCTCCCACGTTTTGTTTTCCAGCTTGTAAAAGTTCGTTTTGAGGCTTCAAAATACACGGAATGTTGAGACTGATAACTTCACAAACACAAAAAATAAAAGGTCCTTCACTATGATTTTTATTGCACGAGAGCACGTTTTTTTCGTGCGCCGGCGAAACTACGACTCCCCCGCCATATTGCAGGGACGCGGGGGACGCGGTCGAAATGAAGGCCCGGGATTGGCCAAGGCGTATGAACGGTGTCCTTACGTTCTGCCATTGGTTCGAGCTTCCCTTCCGGTCGCGGAAATCACAACGTTGCAATTACCATTCGATCTTTGGGCGGGAATTTGGAATGAACTTTAAAATTTAAATATGTATGAACATGAATAATTAAGATAACGAAACATTCTATAAGGGGCCATCCATAAATTACGTCACACGAATTTCATGATTTTTGACCCCCTCCCCCGTCCTTGTCACAGATGGTCACATTTGTGAGACCCCCCTCCCTAGTGTGACGTCACATATTAAGCAATTTTACATCTAGAAATAATTATTGAATTAAAGCAGCAGTTCCAAAATTGGTTTTATTTCAATTTAAATATTTTTTTAACTAAAATTAACATCAAATCAAACATTGCAATAAATTAACAAAACAAAAAACGTTTAATTATTTATACTCTATACAAATAAATAAAATTGAAGTGTATTTTTGTAATATTAAGATAACCACTTTTTAGTCATTGTATATGGATGTATACACGGTACATATACCAAAACAACATTTTTTTTAAATTTTTGCTTGTCTGTCAGTCTGTCTGTCGTTTGTTCCGGCTAATCTCTGAAATGGCTGGACCGATTTTGACGGGACTTTCACTGGCAGATAGCTGATTTAACAAGGAGTATCTTAGGCTACTTTTATTTTAGAAAAATTCTTTGATTTAGAAAAATACCTGCGTTAATTTTCGACATCCACGCGGGTGAAGCCGTGGGCAAAAGCTAGTACTAATTAAACATCAAACTTAATCATCTTGAGTACATGGACTTTGATTGAAGTGGACTTTCCTTTAAATTATTTATAACTGGCATAGTAGCACTTCGTTCTAGTTTGGGTTGTTAATGTCAGGAAAATTCGTTGCCAACCTCTTTTTCATCGAACCATACAGCATCATCCAAACAAAGATTTTCTCTGGCACGTTTAGCAGCAATTCTATGACCACGAATCTTCGCGATGGGCAAAACTTCTTGTTGTTTCTTATGTAATTGCTTGTGTTGATTAATGGCCTTGTATGATGCAAAATATAGACCACAACATAAGCTGCACTGTATGCTTCATATAGTTTACGCTAAAGATTACCCAAGTCACTCTTTTTATTCATTTTAAACTTGTTTCGTAAGTAGGTATCACAATAACAATATAATCTCAAAATAGCAGAACTAAGAAAACGACGACTTTTCATCCGCGAAATTCAATAGTCAAATGAAATAGAAACAATATCACCGCTAGGCACGATTTATTTAGCGGCATGTATCAAAGGACAATTAATTAGGCGGTTGGCGCGGAACACTAGTAAAACAGTGGCTGACATAACAATTTGAACCTTATGATTCTACAGTTAGAGTTGCAAATGTTTTTGAATTTTTCGTTAATAGTTCAATGTTCCTGTTTTACTTAACACTTAGATTTAAATAGGTTTTGAAATGTGACGTCACGAAATTTAGGACCCCTCCCACCCCCTCGTCACACTTTGTCGACCCCCTCCCTCCCCCTTAACGTGTGACGTAATTAATGGATGGTCCCTAAGAATGAGAGTTTCAGTATTTTTCTATACTAATATTATAAAGCTGAAGAGTTTGTTTGTTTGAACGCGCTAATCTCAGGACGGAATTGAAAAAATATTTTTGTGTTGAGCAGTCCATTTATTGAGGAAGGCTATAGGCTATATAACATCATGCTACAATTAAACGGAGCGGAGCAGGAAACGAAAAATGGACGAAAACTGGCAGGCAATTCGATGCGACGGGAAGGCGAGTGAAAATTTGACGCGGACGAAGTCGCGCGCAGAAGCTAGTTTTTAAATATATGGAAGATATTTTTGTACTGCGTACAGAAAAGAACACGCTGAGTGGCAACATAATTTTTTCACATTTTCTTGGCATCACTGCGAAGTTTTTAATAACGTACCTTTTAAACCATAATCGCAATTTCCTTACGGAGCGGAGGGTATGTAAAAAAAGCCTTGACCATTCATGAATTTATGTTCGATCCTAAAATTCACTAACAGTTTGTCGAGTGAAACTAAGGACATCAGACCAACTTCGACAAGTATTTTAAGTTTGGTGCCATCTGAGAAGAGAAAACGAGCCTGAGGTAAATCTCTATCATGAACAGCAAATTATACTCACACTATGTCTATTACAGTACTGTTTATAAAGAGGTGAATCGAACTAATAATAACTTTTTAACAGTTTTATAATCTGTGTAATAATAATACAACGAACACTTCTCTTAAAACCTGTAAAATTACTCAAAAGTGGGTAATATAGACTACTCATCAACTAAAATAATCACAATTAAATAACTTACGACGTTTTTATTTATTGTGCATCATTAATTTGTTAAAAATAATTTTGTCCGCTTCCAAGTATGGGGCGGCCGCTCTGTGCGACGTTATCATCTCTAAATAATGACGAAAAAAAGGGAAAAAATACATATTGCCACGCTACGTTCCATCACGCGCAAACCGGGAGCGACTTTTGTATGCCGTCCGTTAGAGCGCGCTTAGGTAGGTGAAAAAATAAAGGCTAGCTAATAAGTGAGTTTGTCGAGACTGTTCTTCGTGCTAAAGCTGTTTTCTTGAACAATAAACTGTTATCGTAATAAGTGAGTCTTAATTTACTCCCCACCAACGCTATAATATTCACTTCACTATGGAGATTTCGAACCTCGAAAACGACACCCATATTACAATTTTTTTCTGCCTGTAGTCGCAATTTTTCGCCAAGTCATAGATTTAGTCGGCATGTAAATAATTAAAAAGATATTAAATTCAAATTCAAATAATTTATTTCAGACATGCGTCCATAGTGTTAGTATACAAGATAACTTAAATACTATTGTTAGTAAACATGAAAATGAATTAAGTTAGTATACAAAATAACTTAAAGACTAAGTGTTAGTAATAATAAAAATTAATTAAAAACGCTAATTGGTGTGGATTCTCACCCAGTGGCGCAGCAGAGGGGAGTCCCACCGATCAGAAAACACGCTCAGGAGACTGTTGGTGGTGGTGCGCAGCCGGCCATTCATGGAGGCGGTCCTCTTGCGTATTATGGCGTAAAAGTCATCAGTATGCGCCTCCGCAAACATACCGGACGCACTACATCGCCACGCCCGCCCCAACAGTATCCTGAACGCATTATTATATTGGACACGCAGATCACTGTATGTCCTCTGCGTAAAACTGGTCCAAAGACTGCACGTGTAAAAAGACTGGCAAAAGGCTTTAAAAAGAGTTATTTTTACTTCGTCAGTACAACGTGCAAATCTTCGAACCAGCATATTACATCGAACAGCCAGCGACCTGCGTTCCCTCTCTATATCAGTATTATCCTTGAGATCATCAGTGACCCAATGACCCAAGTACTTGAATTTCTTAACCCAAGCTAAAGGAGTACCACAAAGCGAGACACCGGGGACATCAGAATAATTTATGGCACTCGCTTTAAACACAATAAGTTCGCTCTTCTTGACATTGTACTTGAGCCCATGGGCCACTGCATAGGACTCACAAATCGCCACAAGTGTCCTTAAAGCGCCGATCGATGGGCTCAGAAGGGCCATGTCATCGGCATAGCTAATATTATTCATACAAATACTATCTATATGACATCCAACTCTGGCGCTGCTGAGCTCACCGATCAGCCGGTTTATGTACAAGTTGAAGAGGCGGGGCGAGCTCAACCCCCCCTGCCTCACCCCGCACTCCAGCCGGTACACATCCGAATGAGCCTCCGCCCACCTAACACTATTCCTCTGGTTATTGTACCAGTAACGAAACAAGGATGTTATTTCATTCGGTAACGTTGTATCGCTCTGCAATTTCTCCCACAGTACATCATAAGACACTAGGTCAAATGCCCTTGACAGGTCCAAAAAACAAGCAAAAACAGGTGTTTTTCGGGAGGTATAGTATTGGACAGTTTGCTTAAGGCACAGAATGGCACTCTCCGTAGATAGACCAGGTTTGAAGCCAAATTGCGCATCATGGAGTTCAATGTGTTTAGCCAACTGTTGATCAAGCAAACTGTCCAAGATCTTGGCGACTATAGTGGCCAACGAAATAGGCCTATAATTGGACACATCAGAGGCGTCTCCCGTCCTGTCCTTAATTATCGGCACCACCACTGTGTGCATAAGGTTCTGCGGTAGATAATTATGGCTAATGCACAAATTAAAAAGTAAAGCAAGAACCCTATGCAGATGTAGCCCAGCATGCTTTAGGTGCTCGACGCTGAGGCCGTCGTGACCTGGCGACTTACCTCTTGTCATTCTTTTTATAACAGCGCCGACCTGTTTAGCTGTAAACATTATGGCAAGCTCACCAGAACCCGAAAACCCCCCTTCATCGGACACCCGCCGCCCTGTTTTTAAGAGAGACCGAACACTGAAATTATTTTTAAAAAGGTTGGCGATATCTTTAGGTTCACTCAGACCCGCCACACTCGCAGGGAGACTCGGCTTGGCCTTTAATTTATTCGTTGTTTTCCAAAATTTAGAAAAATCTTTTTTAGTATGACTTTTTGCCAAAATATCTAATTTAATCTGTTGTTGATTGTTTTGAACAAATTTTAATTTAGTCTTAAATATCCTTCTTGTATCACGCATTTTCTGATATATAGTCCCCTGAGTAGGTGAACCATGCAAAAGCCAAGTCTGATAATGTGTACGAGCCTCCCTATGAGCGCCGCTGACATGTTTGTTCCAACCTATGACATATTTGTGTCGCCTGATGCAATCACTACCAACATATGTGTACACGGCACCATCTTGGAGGGTTGATACAATGTTAAAATACAAATTATCTATTAATTTAAAATGGTCTACATTGTTACATATTTTATGAGAACACTCTATACATTCACTGGGAAAATCTATTAATTTTAATTTATCATTACAGTACTCATAATAATTATTAATTTGTTCACTACTTCTTTCACCCCAACGTACTTTATTACTAACAGAATTTTGGGCTGATAACTTCTGATTAACCTTGCTTAAGTTACATTTAAACAAAACAGGATAATGATCCGACTGGTACACCCCATATGAGACTGACGCATGAGTCACTAAGTCTTTGGCTGCGCTTGTTATCAAACAATGATCTAGCCAACGCCGCGAGCCGCTAGCCTGACAAACAAACGTATGCGTATTCTTAGGTAGAAGCTCATAGTCGGCGCAAAACCATGTCTGTTCATTACACACAGAGATAAGTTCATTAAAAAACCGTGAGCCTGGGTTAGCATTAAAATCTCCCAGCATAACTACACACTCAATACCACTACTTTCAATAATAGCTATAATCTCACTAAGTGTTTGTGTGAATAAAGTTAAATGATCACTCTTACCGTTATCGTAGGGCATGTATACCGAAAATATCAACATAGCACGGTTCTCGTATTCAACTTTTATCGCCACTAATCGATCACTTAAACACTTCACTGTCGTTACTGATGTAAACACTGATTTTCTCCATAACAGTGCCACTCCGCCGTACGGTCTGCCTGTTATCATTTTGACAGTTGTGTCGATGGCCGACTTGCCGTTGTACGCGAAGTTGTCGTCTATATTACCTAGGAATCCTATATCATGTGGCCAGATCCAGGTCTCTTGGAGCGCAATGATGTCGGCACTCTTGCAAAGGGTTCGCACACAGTCCACTGATCTGTTCACACCTTTACAATTAAAAGTGGATATTGTTATTTTACTTTTGTCATTCACAGCCATTGCTTGTAGGTGTCTTGTTTGTAGATGGGAACTGAGCCTTATCGGAATCCTTATTCTTTTTAAGAAACACAAATCGTCTGAAGCGTATTCCTTCAGGCCAAAGACTGTCGTCTAAAAAGATACTCAGTTTATTTTTGGATACAAACACCTTAAATGCATTATATGTCCTTTCAGTCTGCATGTTTATTTTCTCCAGCTTTACGGTTACCCCAGTCTTAGTTTTAATATAATCACAAATGTCCGTTTCTGTTGTTTGCTTATGAACATTCGAAACAAACAGCGGTAAAAACGATTCCGCGGCCTTAAAGTTTGCCGCAGGAACAGACTGAGCCTTGCCGGTCTTATCACTGAATCGATTCCTTAACTTTTTATTCTGAACAATTGTCCATTCGACATCATGACCCCTTTCTTACCATTCACCTTTGCTTGCTACTTCAGCCATAGTCAATTGTTTACTCGAAATATCGGTAACAGTCTTGTCATTCCTGTCCAGCAAAGTTGAGTTTACGGGAGCATGTGAAACAGAGCTATCCGCCACCTTGTTCGAGTGACAAAGAGAACGATATTGAACCATATTGTTTACGTCCGTCAAGCTGTTATCAGCGCGAGCGCCGCGAGTGCTTGACGGAGACGACGGCAGAGGTACGGTGTTTATTTCACACAGCGGCGGCGGTGGCGGCGGCGATGACTCAGAAACATGAGACAATCCAACCGGCCCACTGTCTAACAGATACCCTCCTCTATGACGCATATTAATGTTCGAATATGACGCCGGGCTATTTATTAAGGAAAGTTTATCCCTCTTTTGTTGACTTTCTAGTTCATCTTTCTTCACATAATTTACTTTTATCTGATTTATTTCTTCACGCAATAGCACTAGATCTTTCAATAACTTCGTTACGTCGATATGATCAAAACAAACGGGAGGTAGTTTCTCTAAGTTGTAGGCCACAAAAATCGGTAATTGATCAGGCTCAGCTGTTTTTAACACCCTCAGCATATCTTCAAGATCCTTTTCTTTTTTCTGTTTACGTCTCGATACAAGCTTATGTTTCGTTTTAACCGATGAAAACAGTAACTTTTTGGCATTGTCAATGTCCTCTTCAGAGAATGCCGATACACAAACTCTTATTAAACTTTCATTGTCCATTACATCGAGTTTATTCCGAATAAACGCTAGCACCTCACATATTACTACATTACAGTTAACACACTTGAGTGTATTTACACTATTCTCGGACATAGTCATAACTTTATTTCGCAGCGACCGCTCGGGAGTGCGCACGCGCGAAGACTGTGAATTCAATTTCTAGAATCTGTCTCTAAAGAATTCAATGTCTCTCTCTCTGAATTCTCTGTCTCTAAAGAATTTAATGTCTGTCTTTAAAGAATTCAATTTCTCCATACATTTACCAATGTATGGAGAAATTGAATTATATGTAATTTCAAACATAAAAACATATTGTATTTAATGGAGAATTTATATGTCTCTGTCTCTCTGACATTTCTAAGGACTTTTGATCCATAAAACTAGAAGTATATTACGCAAATTAATATAAATATCTTTTTCTTGGTAACTTTTCATAAACACTTTGATCTAGCTCTTGGACTATACCTTAAAATTGAACTCATATATCTTCTAAAGCAAGACCCGACTAAATCTGTGACTTGGCGAAATATTGCTACTAATGAGCGACTAATATTTGTAGAAAACAAATCTTCGCTAGGTGCCCTAGCTTTTGAGATTCAAATGGGGTAAGCTGGGGTAGGCGCTCCCCAGATCCGCCACCTGAACCAGTGCCCGACCAATTCTGATATTAGGCGACTAAGTTTTGTGTTATCAAAATTAAATTTTGCCAGTGGTCAGTCACACTTGTTGAGATTATAATTATTATTTTAATGTTATTTAAACACCGTACCGGTACCGTGTGATGCCGCACGGTACCGTGTGATGCCGGACGGTACCGTGTGGTGCCGGACGTAAAGAATAGCACCATCTCATTTCTTCCTGTGGGTGTCGTAAGAGGCGACTAAGGGACTTACTAGAGAATGGGCAGCAGCGTTCTTTATGCACTTTACCAGCATACTGCGATCGCCAACCCGCCTGCCAAGCGTGGCGATTATGGCAACCCCCCCCCCCCCCCCCTAGATTGAGGGAGGCTTATGTCCAGCAGTGGACGTCATACGGCTGAAATGATGATGATGATGTTATTTAAACATAATTGCGTCACAAAGCAAGTATTGACTCGGTGTAAGTTAATCATACAGGAGATGGATTGAAATAAAAATAAAACGGTAGCAAATATAATTTTGTATATTTGTATCAATAATTATTATCTAAAACAAAATTCTATGACTATACAAATGTTCAATGAACTTAGGAGCGGCTGTGCGCCCGCGTCGCTGTGGCGCTGTCAGTTCCAAGCCGAATATCTTCGCAATACATGTTGCTGTACTTGGGCTTGTTTGCCCTCGGTTATCTTAATTATTCGCAAACTCACGTGTCGATGATAAAAATAAGTTCTTAAAATAAACATGCTTATATACGAGTCAGGCTCGCCGCGCACCGGACCGCGGCCCGGTACATTATTATGTAATGTAGTGCGGCGCTGGGCTGGCGCAGCGCGGGCCCACGCGTGGGCAGTGCGCGGCCCACCGGACCACGCGTGGGCAGTGCGCGGTCCACCGGCCCACGCGTGGGCAGTGCGCGGCCGGCACGCGGCGCCTGGCACGGGCGCAGCTTTATAAGTGACAACGAGTCTCCAGTTTGATACTAACGTCAACTTAGCCAAGTTAATATAAAAATAAAAATTAACTATCACCAAAAACATTTACATAAAAATAAATAAATGATAAATGCTCCGTTACCGGCAAACTACTCCGCGTGCTGGGCAGAGTGTGCGAGTGCACTCCACGGTTGCGACAACCTGCATGGTTGGTGTCATGTTCGAATACACAGTGGAGGCGTCATAGATAATATGAACATTGCGAAGTGTCGCCCGTCTGACCAGAGTGACCAGCCACTTGCCCAAGGTTTATCTTATTGAAACTCAATTTACGTTCAATAATAAAACAATAGAAAAACAGATTATATAACTATTCGAATTTGGAATGCGACAGCGAAGTAACCAGGTAACAGTGTTCAATATATGTTTATGTTAATAATGGGTAACAATATAAATCCTCTAAATACTTTATATCATCAAGAAATAACGTAAATAAACATAGTGGACAGAATAGAAGTGAGAATACAATAACCTTCATAAAAAAGTTCTAATGCTTGCGTGAGGCAGATAACGCTAAGCGTCTCAATGCTGCTAGGTAGGTACTCTAGTAATATGTATGAACGGAGCCTCCGCCACTACATACTATACAATTTATTATATTTTACAATATTTACAGGCACGTGTGTGCAGTTATTCGTACTCGAGCGGGAGCGCGATTCATTACTGTCAGCGAAGTACACGAGCGGATGTATACTTCACTTCACATAGCTGAAAGTGCAAAATGATTCCAGTACAAGAAGGAGAAAGCTCGACGGTGTCGTGGACGTCGAGTGGCGACACAAGTCGTCTCCCCGCGCTCCTTCATAAAGCGAAAGCTGACTTCAATGATAGCGTCGTATTGTAATAATAATCGTTGTACAAGAGGTGGCGACGCATGAACCAACTTATCTTACTCTATGATAGCGTTACAAACGTGAACGTGGACAGTCCATAGAGATATAGTCAAGATATGCTCACACCGTTCCATACAGATTTACATATCTAATAGTTTTACACAAATAACAATATTTATATTTTCTAAATTAACGTGCATCAGACACATAGCTTTGTACACAAAATAAACTTTATAATAAACTCAAAAGCGTCACAAAAGTCCGTTGCCTATGGGAACATTACTTGTGGTGGATGTCGTCGCTAATCTAGCGCGGCACTTCACGTCACTCATGTTAATACAATATCAAAAAGATGTACAAAACTGCTTCGTAAGAGAAAAAGCTAATTTAATTGACCAAAGTGGTGGCAGGTGTCCGGCGCTCGGTACAATTATGTGAAACATCTTACACGTGTATAAGATTATTTACATGATGACGAGGCGGCAGTGGTGTGCATTGCTTTACTGTATAGGTAGGCACTGAATGCGTTTGTCTCGGCACATAAACGCGGGTTTCTTATAGGTACCTACGATCATTTAGTTAGTTTCGGGATTTTGCGACATAAAAATTCAATTGACAGACTTATGGTGATTTTCGAGGTAGGCATTGCTTATATACCTATATTATGCAATGCACGCCACTGCGAGGCGGTGATCGACATCGAAGTATATTTTGTAGCATAATCCCAGCGAGCTGAAGGACACTCGTCAGGACACTGCCACACTGCGGGCTTGCGGCCTGCAGTGCTGACTAACAATATGTATTTAAAGAGGACTCGTAATTGGGGATCAGAAATTTATTTGTAAACTTGATAAATTAGGATAATCTGGCATGTTTATTATTATTGTGTTGCCACTAGCTCAGCCGGTGCGTGCGCGGCGTGCGCGGCGCTCAGTAGCCGTAGCGCTCCTGTATGGACGACACCACGCCGTTGGCCAGCGACGACAGCCGCCCCGCCACGCGCGTCACGCCCGCGCGGACCGACTCGCGCACCTGCACCACACACACACACACGTGTACACAGGCGGGACAACACTTAGTAACATACAGCAAACATTACTACTGGGAAACATGAACGCAATGTTACGCAATCTAAACATTCTGCCCATAGGGCATGTCGCGATACAGGTATGGTAGTATAAGTATAAGTGATACGTGTAAAATTGAAATCTTGTATTCGCAAGAAAACGTAAAAAGTTATTACTTTGACTCTCCGAAGGTTCCCAAGTATGGTCGACTACAAGAAAACGATCAGTGGGCATCGGCGTCGGTAAGTGTCCTTTTTACAAAAATTATGAATTTCGTTATTGTAGGTAATGACTGGTCAGTTTGACAAGAAACTAGGTGAGGAGTAAGTAAAGCTGGTGCGTCACCTCGTCCAGGTCGGGCGCCGCCACGCTGAAGGCGGCGACGCGCGCGTGCGGCGCGTGGCGCGGCGCGTCGGGCGCGAAGTACTCGGCCGACGAGATGCTGGTGCTGCCCTGGAAGCGCGCCAGGCTGCCGTCGCGCTCCCACGACGGCTCCTGCCGACACACAGCGCACAAAACATAACAACAACATCGGTGCAACAGACACAAATATTCCAATTCGAACCTCTAATGATTCCCATTTTGCGCTCCTAAAAATTTTACTAAACACTGTATTATACTATTTACGCTTCTTTAATCTAAACTCATTTTTACTGTAATAATTATTAATAATTATTAATAGAGTTGTGCGACGGATAAAATAACTGATCGTCTGCAAGTGAATCATAATGGGTTTCCTCTATCTGGCAGAAAATTGATGCTCCGAGTTTTATTTGGCATAACACACTTGGCATAATCTAATTTAAACGAATATTTGTAAGTCATAAAAAATGTTTAACATAATCATTGTTTGGCCGAATGTTTATATATCCGACTTTACGTTGGCATACTTTTAAGATGGCAGAATTTTATTAAGCATAATTACCTTTGGCAGACTTAAAATTCCGCAGAATTTCGTTTAGCATAACATTTATTAGAGCGACGATTATTTGGTACAATTTCACTTGGCATACTATGAAGATGGCAGAATTTCATTTAGAATAATTTTATCAGGCATATTTTCATTTCTATAAAATTGTATTTTAACCTTAAATTAAAATAGTGTTTCAAAAAGTCAATATATGTTGCGCTACAAAAGTTATTGACAGAAACGAATCGCTGCAGAACCGACTCCACGTAGTCTTGTCTGCCCTACCCCTAGAGTGTAATTTAGAATCGCGTAGGCGCGGAGGGGCGAGGCGGCCCGCGAGCTGAGGAGCAGGTGGTTGTAACGCGCGCCGCCGCAGCTGAGGCTGGGGGCGAGGCCGGCCAGCGAGGCGAAGCTGCGGTGGTGATCGTTAAACCGTCTGCGACGATGAGCTCGCGTGGGCCCGCCGGTGCCTCGCAGCGCCGGAGCCGTGACAGAAAGCGTACATGCTATATATTGCATGCTCGCCTGCACGCTGTGAGCTTGCTTGCATGCTGCATGCTTACTTGCATGCGGCATGCATGGTGCATGCTTGTTTGCATGTCTGTATGCAGCGTGCTAACTATGATTTTTCTGTAATGTAATAGATGAGCATTTCAATTATTATGGAAATGAAATGTATGCCAAAAAATAATTCTAACTGTAAAGTTTCTGAGATATGATAGTTCTGCCTTTTAAGGACTATCGATATGAAATAATGCCAAGAGACGAATCTGACTGCGAACTTTCTGCAATATGATGGATCTCCTTTTTCATTACTATGGATACAAAATTTATGCCTAAATATGATTCTGACTTATAAAATTATACGTTGTGAATGTATGACAAATGAGTGTATGCCAAACGATTTTCTGAGAGAAGTTTATGCTATCCGCTGTTATGCAAAACAATATTATGACGAAAAAAATTCTGCCATAAAGGGTGGACCCGAACCATAATAGGTGAATTATTATAAAATCACAAGCGCTCCGCTAAATCAAGTGAAATTTGAACCTTCTCACTGGACCTTTCCTACGCAAGCGCGGGTAGGAAGCAACCCAAACCGAAATCATTTGTGAAAAAGAGGCCAAGTTCGTACAAAAGAAGTACAGGATCGGCGATCTTCGAGAAGTCTATACTACCCAGTGGCGTGCGGTCCATATAGGCAAAAAGACACTGCAGACCCTAGACTTAGATCTAGACTAGTTACTAATATTTCAATAATAAAGAAAATATGCTAAGTAATAAAATTATTCAAAAAGTTTAAACGCCTAATATAAATGAGAAGCAACGTTCATACCGTTCTATTAATGTACTCGCGGCGCAAGCAGGCAGCGATCGAAAGTGTCTTCAATTCATTCATAAATGTACGCATGTAGTGGTAATTTCTTCTACATTTTCGTGTCTGCACATTTCACACAAAGCGCGCTAATAAAGCGAACTCCTACCGCAGGCTATCCAATCGCGGGCTTCCCTGCGCCAGGCTAACCAATCACGAGCGGGACGCCCATGCGCATTATTGGCGCGCTGTTCAAGCAAGCAAATTCAAAATTCGCAATGATACAATTTTATTTGTCAACGTTTTAGTTGTCAAAATTTATTTCTTTCATGTGGAGCGCGCTGTTTTATGTTTTTATTTTGACTGAGTTTTGTTGTGATTAATTCATTTACAAACGTTAATATTTAGGTCGATTTTTTGCTTATTTCAACTAGTTTTTTGAAATGTTTTAGTTTTTCGATTTACTTAAGTACTACGCTTTGTGTTTGTTTTTTTTTCAAAATTTTGTTCGATTGTGACGTTTGTGTAGAAAATGTGTGTTTGTTAAAAAGTGTATCTAAAGGGAAATGTGTACGAGAATTAACCCAGCAAAGAGGTAATGCAACTCGTAAGTTTCATAGTAATAATTAAGAAACATAAAACCTGCTGTGTTGTTGTTTACAGACATTTAAATTATTTTGTTTTCCTTGCTAGTTTAGTAGTTCGAGTACAGTGTGGAATTGTTCAGGATTTGCAGATTTATGTGATTTCTTGCCTGCGGCTTGCTCAAACATAAATACATTTGGTAATTATCGTATTGAGAGAAGTGTTACGAAGAAGTTTTACGTTTAGCGAAGTTTATTGTTACTATCCAAGCAAGCAGCGCATCGACAGAACGTTCATTTTCATTAGAACGTATTCTCACGTACCTATTTAAGAAACACACAAAATCAACAATGAGTACAACATCTTTCTGTGCTTTCGACGGAAAAAGAATTATCATCATCAGGAAATCGCCATTTCAACCTTTTAAACCACCTAGTGAATTTTTCTTCACTAACTTGAGCAATTACTAGAGAGGTTTTTTTTTTTTTGAACTGCCTACCCGGTCATAAAACCCTGTGCACGCCACTGATACTACCTATAAAGTTTAAATGAAATCTGACCGTTTGAAGTGGGTCAAAATCAAGTCCTAAGGAGTCTGTTACAAACATAGTTACATATTCACAAACATACAGGTGAAGCTAATAAAAGCGTGTTAAAAATAGGCCTTGAAATTCAAACATTTTTTGACGCGATTTTAAATATAATTGCTGTGAAAAACAACTTACTTATCTTAGAACAACCAGCACATGTTATCTGATCCCAAACTAAGCAGAGCCTGTACTATGGTAACCAGACAACTGATAAATATACTTATATACCTATTTCTAAATACATACATATAATAGATACATTACACCCAGACACAGAACAAATGATTGTGCTCATCACACAAAGATTTGTCCTGGGTGGAAATCAAACCCACGACCTGTCTCAGCAGTCAGGGTCACTAACCACTAGACTAACAGGCCAGTCAAACTTACTGCATAGTTATTTCTTTTTGTGGAAGGCTGTAGCGGCAGATACATAAGAATAATTCTCATTTTGAGAGCAGTGGTGACGAAATAATTTGCACTAAGTATAGGGTCTGTCTGGATTCGAACCTATTACCTACAACTTGTGAGTAGCCGCCGTTACCACTGGGCCACCACTGCTCCAGATACTTTCTTCGCAATAGTAAACTAATTTATTTATGAATGTTGTGTCCAGTTGTTGGATGGTCATTTGGATGCAAAAGTTGTTAATCCCATTTATTTGTATTGAGTCTAGGTTGTGTGACCCTACGCGGGGAGGGTGGCGCACAGTAGACTGCGTTGCTCAAAAATCAAGTTCCTAATTTAGAATTAAAAAAAAAAACACCTTCAGAACAATGACGTTTTAAAAGTAAAAAATAGAAACAATATGTTATATGAAAACACGCTAGTTAAAGTCATTAACTATGTTATGGTATCCACATAACCTAACTGTTGAGTTGAAGAACTATGCGCGTTCAAAACGTGATTTTTGAGCGATGCCAAGTTTATGGAGCTTCATTTTGACCGGTGAGTGGCGCGGGTGTCGCCTGCCGTGTCGGCGCGGCTCGTCTGTGTGTGTCAGCACGCACACCTGCCACGCGCGGGTATGCACACATACGTCGACATACCGGCTGTTGTAAACGCTGTTGTTTGCGTGTGCGAACTGACCTGTTCGCCGAAGAACTGCGCCGAACTGATGGCCTTAGCGGAGCCGAACTTCTTGACGGCGGAGTCGTCGTCCGCGCTGTCGGCGCGGCGCGCGCGCGGCCGGGCGGGCGGCGCCGCGCTGAACATACTGTGCACGGCCCGCGCCGGCTCGGGCGACACGCGTCCCACGCTGCCCACGCCGCCCACGCCGCCCACGCTGCCCATGCTGGACATGTTGTCGAACGACGACGACTTGCGGTCGCTGTCGCCGAACAGCTTGTCTAGGTTGCGACTGTTGCCGTACGGTTCGTTTCTAATCAAAGAATATTACAAATTAGTTTTAAATTATTTGTTATTGTAGAGCTCTGCCTGAATCGTGGAACTTTGAATGAGCGCAACTAGATTAGGGCCGATGTCAGTTGCTCTAGTTGTACATCAAGCGGGATGCACAACTCATAATACATGGTTTTGTTTATAGAATATTTATTAGTTTTTAGTTATTGTTTTTGTATTATTTATGTATTGTTTTTATAGGCCTTAGTAGCCTGAAATAAAGGATTGAATTGTATAATCCCTAAAATCATCAATACAATTCTCTATAAGTTCAAATTACTCTATTAAATTACTCTTTTTTGAGCCAGCAGTTTCCAGACTATATTTCATGAATTCATGACAATCATGATTCATCATTCATGTCAATTCTAATTCAGAGTTGTGTTGATGATTTTAATATTATAACTCTGTAAATACTTACATACTTAGTACGGTAGTTAATCACATTTTGACCAACATACAAAATGACATGAAATTGTGTATTCTGTAGATTATGATGTCGTCTTATTAAAATATACATAATATATATAAGCTAGATGAGTCAAAATTTCTTATGTGACTAGCCCTGAGAGGAAAGGGCGAAACACTCTTTAAAAGTTCAGATATAATATCATATAATTGACATGTAGGACACAATCTATCATCGGGTGGTTAGAGCTACACGAATGATCGGGAATATTCTGGAAGTTAAAGCTGTTTTTTCATATAATTAGCGGATTGTTGACACTGTGAGAGAGCTCATTCCGATCCGGCCCGTCCCTTGCTGCCCTCTAAAAGCGATTTCCTCGGCCGAGGTCCGTACAGGGAGTGACCTTAGCGATTAGTCGCTCTGGTTTTTATATTTTTGAGGCCTTAATTTATTAACCAGTCAATTACCGTAATTACAGACACAATTAAAAACCATTGTGTCTGATACCAAATGTGGTATCTCAGGGACTTACAAGTCCGTTCAAACAGCCGACAACATGAGTTGACTTGCGAAATGTAATTCCTAAAAAAAAAAGCTGTGGGACAGTTCGGTTACGAATGCGAAACAGTGAACTATAAGTCTATTAAAGTTTAGAACCTTTCTGCTTTAGTGACAATTTTAATAAGTTGTAAGTGTTTTCTGTGCAAATTGGCATAAATGACCCCAGCTTGTAACATAATTTTGGTCAAATCTTGTGTAAATTAGTGACTGAAATTGTCTTTTGAGGCGAGAATCACAGATCTGAGTGGACCAGACTAGTCAGTTCAAGCATTTGTCAGTAATCCTGTAACTCAACTCAGAACTTTAGAAGCTCAACGACTCTAAGGAGTAAAAAACGTAAGACAATTTGAATTTCGCGGGCAGTCCTGACTGTTTTGCTGTAAGAGGCCCAACCAGCAATTCAGTCCTATTATTTCAGCTCATAACTCTAAAAATCTCTATAAACGATTTATTAAGGTTTTAACGGTGCCAGAGTGTTGTATAAAAGCGTTCGACAGTACATTATTGTTCTAAATGTTTAGAGAGCTAAAAGTACCTATAAACAAAGGATGTAAACGTTTACTACGCCATTTTATACAACCGTTATAGTCTAGTTCTATTACAAGTTCTAATATAACTAGTACATAATAATATTGCTCTATAAAATTGTTAACAGGTGCCTTTATTTATCTGATTAGCGTACTAAGGGTTCCAAACGAACTGCAATAGTAGTTTCGTTATAGCAGTGATGAACACTCAACTACAGGGCGATATTGTGATATATTGTGCATATTCAGATTGCTGCTATAGTACGTGTGCGTTAGTAGTCACAAAGACTTTACAATAGAGTGTTTTTGTGATGTAGTCTAATTTCAGATCACGCTAATAGAACGTAAGTGTACTATAATAGTTTAAAGATGCATATTATAATTGTATCGATAATCATATCACAAAGACACTATAATAGAGCAGAATTATTGTATTACAACTTTTTTGGTGCCAAGTAGTGCGCTTGTTAGTATTATAAATGGGTATCTATCACTATAATGACGCAAAAGTGGCACATACATGTAGATAAATGTTTCTATTAGATGACAGTTAAGTCCCAAAAAGGATTATTGGCTCGCTTTTACAACAATATTCAGACATTTTGATACGGAATTAATGCGACGTGCATTCTGCCCTAAAAACAAAAAAAATGGATTTAAAGAATTGGAAAAGATATAAACGCAGTGGAACTTATAGAAGAGAAGTGAATAGACGTTTTGAAAAAGCAGCTTCATCATCATCAAACAATCAAAGCAGTAATAGTAGCCAAAATCAAGTTGGAATCACAATTACAGGAAACGGTTCCGTACAAAATGTGTCTTACAAAGATATTATTTCAGAAGAGAGTCCTTACTCCAGCGATTTTTCTGAATCTTCAAGCAATGATTCAACTTTCGAAAAAGACCAACAATTTCGTGATGGCGTGAAAAATTGGGCCATTAATTATAATATTTCGCATGAAGCAACAAAAAGTTTAGTACGATTAATTAACAATAGAATACCAAATACATTACCTAACGATCCCCGAACGCTTCTTAAAACAGAGAAGACTGTTACAACTTATCCCGTGGGAACTGGACAGTACTGGCACAACGGTTTGACAAACACACTGGAACACTACCTACAAATGATACAAATTGATCGCAATCTATCCGTCATTTCACTGAACATAAACATAGACGGCCTGCCTGCTTTTAAAAGTTCAAAACTTCAATTATGGCCAATTTTATGCAACGTTTATGAAATACCAGAATTGCGACCCATTGTAATAGGAATTTATTCAGGCCATAATAAACCATCTGATTTAGATGGTTATCTAAGAATGTTTGTAGATGAAATGAAAAAACTACTAAAAGATGGCATATTAATCGTGATTAATGGAAAGGAAAAAATAGTAGGCGTCCAAATACGGGCCTTTATTTGTGACTCTCCAGCTCGGGCTATGATCAAGGGTAAGTTTAATTCTAGCACTATTGTTTTATTGCTAGCTAGCAGCGCCTCGCGGTTTCACTCGCGTAATCTCCGTTCCCGTGGAAATTCCGGGACAAAATATAGCCTATGTCACTCCCTGATGCAAATATTTATTTATTTATTTTATTATTTATGTACACACAGTAAAATACATTTAGATACAACATAATTATAATTTGAGTACAAAGCTACTGCTTATTTCTTAAGAAATTTCTTCCAGCAGACCTGCGAAAGGATAAATGAAAAATAAATGTATACAATAGTGTGTGAGAACAACAAGAGAAAATATCAATATGAAAAGACTTAGAACTAAAATATTAAATATACACCTACACGTATACCGCAAAAAATTAACATATACTTAAATAAATACATAAAGCTTAAATATATAAACAAATATATGTTTATAAATACTTACAGTTGAGAAGAAAGGTATTTATCTCTCTCTGATTCTCTTTTTTCTCTTAGATCTTATTTTTATAGTTCAGTTAGTCTTAGAAAGAAAGAAAATACGTTTATATATGGTAAACATGTCGAAAAGAAATAGAACTAACACAAAATAAAAGAACAAGTAGGGGAAAAATATGCGTCACATCTATTGTTGTTAAAAAACTGTTTTAAACCAAAAATTTGTGGATTAAAAAATAGTCACATCCACGCAAAATGGCCATCGCTCAGCATAATGCTGCGAGCCCATACGAAACAGAGCCCCAGCGCTGGTTTTCAGCGACAGCCAGCGCTGATGTGATGACGTCGACCGATGCAGCATGCAATGAAATAAGAATATACATATAAAAAATAAAATGAATACACAATACAATACATTCCGCTCCGCGAGCACACTCACAAGCACACGACGCCATCTGTTTGCAACTAAGCATTTTTTTTTTAAATTAATAAACATTTAATTTTAATTGATTTTGCAGGTGTGTGCAATTACAACGGGAAAGATGGGTGTCTAAAATGTACAGTAGAAGGAGAGTATTCGTACGAATCCAACACCGTTGTGTTCCCAAGAGTTGGATGCCCTAAAAGAAACGACGAAGATTTTCGAGCGAAAAAGTATGGGCAGCACCATAAAGCTGAATCACCTCTATTGGAACTGCCTATTGATATGGTAGAAGATTTTGTAGTAGGAGATGCGCTACATTTATTGGATTTAGGAATAATGAAACGTCTTCTTATTGGATGGAAAGATGGAAAATTTAAAAAAGATACTAAGTGGAGCAGTACGGATATTGGTATTGTCACAAATTTTTTACTTAACTGTAAAATGCCACGAGAAATCCACCGATCTGTCAGAGGACTCGAACATTTATGCTTTTGGAAGGGCTCAGAATATCGCACATTTTTGTACTATCTTGGATTCATAATCTTGAAATATACATTACATTCAGATGCTTATCAACATTTCTTATGCTTTTTTTGTGCAATTACGATTTGCTCCAACGAAAAATATTTCCATTTATTAGACCTAGCTGATTCGTTATTGAACAACTTCCTAGAATATTTTAGAGATATATATGGTGAGTGTTATATGACAAGCAACGTGCACAATTTATGTCACATAGTTGATGAAGTAAAAAAATTTGGAAAACTACAAGATTTTAGTGCATATCCATTTGAGAATCAGTTATATTCTCTAAAAAAAATGATAAGACATGGTAACAGACCTCTTGAACAAGCAGCTAAACGTATTAGTGAAAAAATTAATATAGAACTGCAGAACTTTAAGACAGACATCTTTGAAGCTCCGTTTTTAACTCACAACAAAAATGTGAGAATCCTTCATTTACAAAGTTTTATTTTGTGTCTACGTAAGGAAGACAAATGGTTTTTAGATAAAGAAAACCAAGTTATTGAAATTGAGTCTATAAAAAATGGAGACAATGGCATAATTATTTATGGAAATCGTGTTGAACCTATTGAGGACGTCTTTAAAACTCCAATAAAATCTTCATATTTGAACATATATAAATGCAAAACTAAGCACATGAACAAAATTCAAAGATTATTCAGAGTTGACGCAATAAACTGTAAACTTATCTCGATCTCTTACAACTCAACAACTTATTTTGTGCCATTATTACATACTGTATAATAAAGACATTTTAATAATTCCTAAGGTTATTTACGCAGATGGTAAATAAATAAAAATCTTTATTAATTAAATGGTTCTTTATTTTTAACTAAAAAAGAAAAACCTTTCATTTCTCATTCTTCTATCAGTCTTGATCTCACGTTAAAATCAACCCACATAATTAACTCAGCTTATACAATATCAGGTACCTAAATACTAAAAAATATGCCAAAACACAATGTATATGTTACAATATTCACTTCACAGGAATATTCAATTTAAAGCTAGTATAAAACAGGAGTCTTAGTTTTATTGCTATTAAACTAATGTTATTTTGTTATTCTCAAAATTTACTACAAATATATGTTTATTAAAACAGAAAAATATTATTATTTACTATTTATCCTTTTTTCTCCTTTCGTATACTTAGTTGAATTATATGTTATATTAAAACTATAGAAATAATCACAATCAAATACATAACCATTAACGATTACGATAAGTAACAAAATTATATAGCAACTTAAAAAAATCTTTCAAAAAAGAATATGACAGCAACACTTTTTCATTTTTTCATTTTTACACTTAATTCAATAAAATCTAGAAACTTGTCAGAAAAAGTTAAAATAGAAACTTTAAAACTTATTAAGAGGGTTTATACCTCGCGGATTGGCAACGTCGCATTTATAGAGGTATTTCGAGATTATTGCATTAAAAATCAAAGTACTATTTTTAAAACCATGCACTAGATCGTTGTATTTTTATTTACTTGTAAATATTAAAAGTAATTATAAAATACAACGATCTATTTCATGGTTCTAACAAAAATATGTAGTAATTTTATTTAAATTTAATGAACTAATCACAAAAAACCTCTACAAATGCGACGTTGCCAGCACGCGAGGGATATACCCTCTTAATAATGAGTTGTAATATAATTATATTATTATTCATTAAAGGTTGCACTGGTCTATTCACTGCAATGAGTCAGACTAGATGGTTTGAGACTAGGATGCAACCACAGCCTGAGCTGGTACTGCCAATTGACTATCTGTAGGGTTTGTTTGAATAGCAGGATCATTATCTTGCATGATAGTAGTTTTAGACCTCTTTCCTATTCCTTTGTCTTTACTTCTTTTTTTTGTAGCTGAGGCTCTCAACATTTTGGCAGCGTATCGTCTCTCAGAATTTCTCAAAATATTTTTAAAAAATGTTTCGCATTCCAATAATGTGAAAGTGTTATCGGAGTGATGAATGACTTCAAAAAACAAGTTAATTACCCGGGCGTGAGCTTTGAAACAATTTTTTTTTATTTCAGGTTTTTTAGAGCCACCTGCCCATGAGCATTCTGTCATCAATCGACGAGTAAACATGACTTCTATTAGTGCAAAACAATTGTTAAGACCGTTACCCTTTCCAGAGCCACAAACCAAAGATAATTTATCTTTGAAGATGTCTACTGATTCTTTATTTTTTAATTCATCATTAAAGTTTTGAAGTTCGTCAATATTATCGATTTTTTTGAACCCTATTTGACTGTTTAATTTTTGTTGTTGGCTCTGTCTGAGAAATGCATCGATTTGTGTACTAACTTGAGATAATTGATACATAATTTTTTCTTGCGAGCTTTCAATATTTTCCAAACGTTTGAGAACAGTTTCCTCAAAGTTTGATTTTAGTGGTGGATTTTGGCTAAGTAAATATAACGTTTCTGACGCTGTGTCCTGTCCCACGATGAATGGAGTTTCTGAGGTTATAAAAGTTGAGCTTTCTGCTGGATTCTCTGTAGTATTGATAGGCACGCAAACTTCAGGGTATTGGGCCGGTTCTATCTCAAGTTCGGGAAACGTTGCCAACGGTGAAATATTTTCTTTGTTCTAAAAAAAAGTGAAAAACAATTTAAGAACGTTTACACCACGTGGGCTGGCAACGTGGCAGTTGTAGAGGTTTTTCGTGATTAAATTTTATAAAACTTTCATCCATGCACTAGACTACTTTGATTTAAATTTAATAAAATAATCACAAAGTACCTCTAAAAATTCGATGTTGCTAGCCCGAGTGGGATAAACGCTCTTAATACAACTGCTAAATAGAAAATGTTACATAATATATACCTACTTAGTAAATAGTTTTATATTAAACTATGTAGCTGTTGCCCGCAGCTTCGTTCACGTGGGAAAAAAAAATATCCTATGTCCCTCTACAGGATATAATCTATCTCCTTGCCAAATTTCATTACGACCCGTTCAGCCGTTTAGTCGTGAAAAGGTAACAAAAAAACAAAACATACAACAAACAAACAGAGTTACTTTCGCATTTATAATATGTATGACGTATGGATTAAACAGTCAATTTTTTAATCCAGTGTATAAGCTTCCTCCATACCAGCATTCAAATCGATTTACCCGTTACGACGATGAGTGAAAGAAAAAACACACAAATATGACAAGGGGCAGCAATTACACTAAACCTACTTTGGGGTTAGGAAAAAAAAATGTTTTAATTAAATAATGTTTAAAATATTACCGTGATGTACTGCACCGCCAATTCGTTCAGATCAACGTCAATATGACGTCGTTTCTTTGGCAATCGCTCTTCCTCAGTATCGCTTTCACGCTGCATACGGACCATTTCTATTTGCGCTTGATCGTAGGTCAAGTTGTATCTTTTTAGTTGACATGGCGTACTAATCCAATCATCACCAGGTTGTGAGTTTTCATTTTTTTGTAGTTTTTTAGAGCCTTTTCTTGGCCATAGCAATAAACTCTCATTTTCCCAGGCACTCGGTACACAGGTTAGAAAAGTTTTGCCTCTTTCAAGCGTCTGCACTATTTTGAACGGCATCTGAAATAAATGTTTATCTTTAAATAGTTTGAATTTAAAACAAATAGGTTAACACCTTACATTTACCATTTATTTAAATAATTAGGTACCTTTTGGCTTAGTTCAGGAAGCAAAGTAGCGAATTTTTCTTAATTTTATTCTGATATCGAATTATTTAAAACGAGCACTACCTATCCTGAGTGCGAATCAGCGCGTTCTAACGTGTATTTCCGAGCGGAGGACCGAGGATTAGCGGTGCGGGGCGCAAGGTGGGAACGCTTGAGCGAGCGAGATAGTGCGGGGAATCCCCTGAAAGACATTAATGTTTAGGTATGGCGCTGGAATTGCTGGGCTTACTGTGTGAACAAAATTTCTAGATTGTATGATCAGAGTTGCTTTATAAAAATATTTTTTTATGTATGAGAATGTTATTTAATTGCAAAGCCGACATTCATCGGAAGGATAATGGTCATAAATTGCCATAAAATCGCAACCCCGACACCAGAAAAATAATTCATTTAACAATTGGGCCATATTTCTTTTATATATGGTGAAGTGACTCGGTAAAGATGAATTAGTATATAATCCACAGTTAACACAGTTTTCACTCAATATAAAATGAGTGATTTTCCACGGCCATTCCGCTGCTGTAAGCAGCATGAAATCGTCTCGACTAAGAAATTTATCGATATCCATGTTGGCGTCCATTAAGTACACTGAAAAAACACAATGTTGACTGTTTATATTTATAAAGGTATTGCTTCTAAAGTTCAGTGATGCTACTAGATACATACATAGGCACTTCATATAAAGAAATATAAACACTAGGTAGGTAAGTAAAACTTGATAAATAACGACGCAAGTTCTTCCCGAAGAAAAAAAACTGGTTACATGGTTAATAAATTCACACTATTCGTCGGAGTATACAGTTTATAATTAAGTTTTTTTTTTCATTACCTATGGTCTTCAGAAAAATAGTAAAAAAAAAAACACTGAGTATTATATATTCAGTCATGCTCACACAGAACCCCAATTTTAGGTTGAATCCACGATGACTGACAGTGAAAAAATTATCATGGCAAGTACTATAATGGCTCTTAGAATATCGAAATCACTTTACATGATAAATATTTTAGTAAAAGCACAACAATTCGAGGGGGCACTTTAAATTCATGGTAAACCTACCCCTAGTTTATCAGTAAAGCTGCAGTCGCACATCATTTCCACCGTAATATATTAATATTATAATAACAAAATAAAATCTTACTCACCTCAGATTGCTTGTATCCTTTTGTAAAATTATTTTAATTATTTTTTGCACTCTGCACTATCACGAATGTAAAATGTGAGGTAAAGGAAACTAAACTCTTGTATAGTATGAAAAAGTACTATAAAAGGTCCTACAGTAGCCAGTACATCATTATTTTGAGACCTGCATCACTGTTACATAGTTTTTATTGGACTGTTTCGTCATTTGGAACACTGCAATAAAATTATTTTGTCACTGAACAGAGATATAAATGCGCCACTTCCGAACAAAAGATACGTTCTTTGAGGTTTTATAGGACCAAAGACAGTTTTTTACAAAACGTTCTATGGTTTTTTATAGTACTAGTTTTTGTTGCTTGGGGGACACTTATAATTAGTTATGAATGATGATGAACTTGCCTGATCATGGTGAAGGAGGAGCTGAAGTCGTCGATGTCGTCGAGCGGCGCGCGCGCAGTCGGCGCGTCCTCCTGCTCGATCATCGTCATGTCCGACGTGGCCGAGTGCGACACGCCGCTGCAATGGCAACAGCATTACACTTTTATACGGTCAATACTTCCGTCCGTACCAAATAGCCCAGGACAATCGGCGGTGTGAAAACAAAATTATCATAACCGTTGGATTTCGAAGCTATATGCCTTGAGACTTACGGATCCTGGGTGAATCTTGTGAAGAACTTTTTTTGTGCAGAATTGAATTACAACTCATTTTCTTGGGCTACTAAATCAGAAAATCGTAGTAAGTCGTCGAAAAGTGAGACGCCAGCTCGGCCTGCACGTGCCGCACGTGGCGCTGTGTGTATGTACTCACGAGCGGTGTGCGGAGCTGGCCTGCGCGATGCCGAGGCGGTCGGCGTGCGGGCGCGGCGCGCCGGGCTCGCGGTAGGCCAGGCGCAGCGACGCCAGCTCGGCCTGCACGTGCGGCAGCGCGGCGCCGTCGGCGGGGCCTGCGGGGCCTGCCGGGCCTGCCGCGCCCGCCTCCAGCCTCAGCTTCTCGGCCAGCATGGCCTCGCGCTCGATGTCCTCGAAGTTGGCGGCCACCTTCGTCGCGCCCAGCCCGCCCTTGCGAGCACCCAGCTGTACAGCAAAACGATTGCCTTAATACGACAACATTTGAAATATTTTCGATACGACATTCGTTAAAGTTACGATATACGTGGTTCGGGACAAAGTTATCACCACATTCGGTAACCTTGACGATATCGGAGATCGCGATAACGTGACCCATTGGACATTTTAAAACATATTTCCTGTTAGATTAGGTGAACCTACAAAATATTAAACTATAACATTATGTATAATAATAGGTATTGACTGACTCCGGGTCATTTTCTTGTCGGCCGGCCGCTGACGTCACTCCCGCAGCAAGATCTACAGAACCACTCCAGTTCTTCACTGTCTCGTTTCCAACGGATCGACCAGCTACGCCAGCATTTTTGGACTCGTTGGAGTAAAGAGTTTGTGTCTGAGCTGCAGCAAAGAACCAAGTGGCAAACTTGCAAAGACACACTAAAGCTGGGTTCTTTGGTCGTTATAAACGAGGACCACCTTCCTCCTCTGAAATGGAGATTGGGAAGAGTCATCGCCCTCCATCCAGGGTCAGATGGAATAGTTCGTGTGGCGCACGTCAAAACATCCGCTGGAGTCGTCGGAAGAGCCTTCAATAGGATTTGCCCACTGCTCGTTGATTCTGCGTTTGGTTGAAAGCACCCCTGCTGCTACCAACGACGTCCGGGGGCATGTTCGAGCCAACGCCTGCTCGTTTCGCATAAGCAAATCAACGTTGCGTTCAGTTAATTAGCATGTAATCAAATGTAAGGATTATCTGTACTTGTGTGTCATTTCTTCTTCTATTTTTGATCGTCATCGAGGCCATACATGTTTAACTATATCTCAGCATTTTTGGAGTTTCTTAGAAGAGTCACCTAAAATTCCCCAACACGGGTAGAGCTCGCATGAGGCACAAACAGAGGGCTATACACAGCCACGTTGTTACGCTGTGGCTGATCACCAACGTGTGAACTACATCTGTCTGCAAATAACTTAAACACCCCGCTCTGGATTATGTTAATAATATGATCGTCTTTTTCTCATGCAAGTATGTAATAGCAGCACCTTCTTTATTTCTTTATATTTCATAATCATTGTCACTGTCCCTCATTGTCATGCATTTGTCATGTGTCATTTATGCACTAAGCTATAACTAACATAGAGGAGGCATTAAAAGATACACAATTCAACGCAATATTATTTTTAACACCTGTGTAGAAGAGTAAAAGAGATGAGTATAAGATTCCAAAAATTAAACAACTTATGACCATAAATAATTACGGAAATCCAGCATTCTATAAACTGGGGTATAAAGAATGAATCATTTGTGATACAGTCTATAGGAGAACGGTGGAATACTCCGCAATCGACACGTTTGAATTTATATCTACGTATATTTTGACAGGTTTGAAGTCATCAAATCTCGGAAGGCTCCAATGTTGCCCGAAAAAAACTGGAAGTGCTTTTGGTAAGGGATTTTTTTATGAATGATTGAATTTTGGTATGGATTCTGTGTCGGCTCAGCTACTTGGTCTGAAATAAATGAACATAATAATGGTACTGACCCCGCTCCGCTTGGCGGGCTGCTTGCGCGCGATGGTGCAGGCGCGCGCGTCGCCCGCCGCCACCATGTCGCCGCGCGCCACGCCCGAGCCCGAGTCCCACAGCCGCGCCGCCGACGTCAGCGCCGGCTCCGCCCGCGCGCCCTGCGCACACGCGGTCTCTCACTCCAAACTTACCACACAACTTAACCCAAACATTTAAATCGTTAGAACCGCCATATCGCATCAAAAAATTATCGTTCCAGTTTCTTTGACCTTGACCTTTGAATACTGTTGTCTTTCTCCCCCGAAAATCGTAACTGTCGTTCCATGGGGAGTGTACGAGCTCTCTCTGCTCAGTGTAAATACTTTCTCGCGCGACCAACGTGCGGTGAGGGGCCGAGGGCACAATTAATCATTTAAATGTTTGACTAGACCTGAGCCTGACGCCGCACACATCTCGGACGTCAACCCTTGCTTCAAAATAAGTCACCTCTTATTGTATGGCATGTCTCAAAATATCAACCGCGGTCTGGTTGCACCCTTACAGTAACCGGCTGTTAATAAAGCTTAGAACCAACGTCCTTAATGTAATACCTATGTGAGAAACTTATTGTAACATTCAACGATCTAGATCGCGCCATAGATCGATATGCAGCGAAGACGAATCAACAAGTTTAATACTGAATGGATGAAAGATAGTGTTAGGTCGAAACGAAAAAGAGACCCTTCCAGAATACTGATAGAACAAATTCCGGCAATTGTGGAAAAGCAAAAGTGTATTCTCTGTCAGCTGCCATTCGAATCAATTATTATAATTTATAAAAACAAACAAAAAAGTTCAATTTTTCCCAAAATCTATATACTATAATAATATTATAAAGCTGAAGAGTTTGTTTGTTTGTTTGTTTGTTTGATTGAACGCGCTAATCTCAGGAACTACTGGTCCGAATTGAAAAATTCTTGTGTTGGGTAGCCTATTTATCGAGGGAGGCAATAGGCTATATAACATCACGCTATAACTAAGAGGAGTAATGAAAAATGTTGCAAAAACGGGGAAAATTTATTCGTTTTAAGAGTTTCCGTTGCGTGCGCTACGTAAACGGTTAAAGTAACGTAAAAATAATGTATGACGGAATTGTTTCTTTTAAAAAGTTCTAAAAAAAAGTCCGCGAGTCTATCTTATAAGGTTGACTCACTGTAACTCAAAAGGAGCGAGCAGGCAAATCGATGCGACGGGAAGGGTCAGGGGAGCAAAAATTTGGCGCGGACGAAGTCGCGGGCAGAAGCTAGTACAAAATATATTGGACGTGCAACAAACTGATCCACATTATACATATGGGTCAGTAAAAACGACCTAGCTAGCTTAGCCTAGCTTTATTTTTCGTATACTTAAACTTTAGAACCAATGGTATGGCGCTTCTTATTTTTTTTCAGCAAATACAATTCAAAGTGTCTGGTTCTTAACTAGTATTTCTCACAGAATATGTTAATATACCATTACTAATAAAAAAAATGTACTAATATACCACTGACAACATAAAAAAAAAAATAACACGTTGAAGTTCAAACGTCAATATCTCAAAACTAACTGGGTGTGGATTGGATCCTTTTCGCTAACTACGTCCTATTAATGTCACGATATCATTCATGAGTTAAAACAGATCTTTACCGTTTATGTGTAACAATATGCTAATGAATTTATTTTAAAACGCGAGCTATTAAAACTCCGTTATCTCTGTGATCTGTCGCCGATAACAGCGCGCGGGCGGGCGTGTGCCTGTGTGGCGGCACACGCCGGGCCGCGTATTTACAAAGGCTATACTATTTTAGTCACGAGCCAGACTCTAATCAATGAGCTTTTGTTTATGCATATTACTCAACAATACCTAGTCTATCTCAGTAAAAAAACTGACTCAAATAGACTAGCTTTTTGTTTTAATATTTTCAAAGAAAAAGCACGGACAAAATCTAGTTCTATATAATACATATCACTCAAATAGCTAAGCTTTTGGCGAGATATTTTTAAATTTATACTCGCAACAAGTGGGTAGTGTTCTTTACCTAATAAAAGTACATCTCGTTTGTTAATTCGTTTTATTTTTGTTTATCAAATACATAATAGAAACGAGCAATTAAAATGATAACAGTTGCCATGTAACTATCAACCTATAATTGAAGCTTATCTATTTGATTAATATGTATTCAAAATTAATATGTATGTAACTGATTGCCACCTGCGCTAAGATAGGTTGACGGAGCCCCGCTTCGCGGGGCTCCTATTTCTGGTTGGTTTAAAAAAAAATAACCACGAAGGCTAAGGCGGAAGCTCCGCTGCGCTTCGCTCCCGCCTTAGCCTTCTAACCTAACCTATCCGAGTCGGGGTACTCTGAGTCGGGGTATTAACCATGGATGGGATTTCGTCCACGCGTGACTGAAATGGTACTAGATTTTGTCCGTGCATTTTCTTTGAAAATATCAAAACAAAAAGCTAGTCTATTTGAGTCAATTTTTTTACTGAGATAGACTAGGTATTGTCGAGTAATATTCAGAAACAAAAGCTCACTGATTAGAGTCTGACTCGTGACTAAAATAGTATAGCCTTTGTAAATTCGCCGCCGGGCCGCGCCGCACGCGTGCGGGTGGCGCGGGCGGGCGTGTGCCTGTGTGGCGGCACACGCCGGGCCGCGCCGCACGCGTGCTGTGTGCCTGTGTGGCGGCACACGCCGGGCCGCGCCGCACGCGTGCTGTGTGCCTGTGTGGCGGCACACGCCGGGCCGCGCCGCACGCGTGCTGTGTGCCTGTGTGGCGGCACACGCCGGGCCGCGCCGCACGCGTGCTGTGTGCCTGTGTGGCGGCACACGCCGGGCCGCGCCGCACGCGTGCTGTGTGCCTGTGTGGCGGCACACGCCGGGCCGCGCCGCACGCGTGCTGTGTGCCTGTGTGGCGGCACACGCCGGGCCGCGCCGCACGCGTGCTGTGTGCCTGTGTGGCGGCACACGCCGGGCCGCGCCGCACGCGTGCTGTGTGCCTGTGTGGCGGCACACGCCGGGCCGCGCCGCACGCGTGCTGTGTGCCTGTGTGGCGGCACACGCCGGGCCGCGCCGCACGCGTGCTGTGTGCCTGTGTGGCGGCACACGCCGGGCCGCGCCGCACGCGTGCTGTGTGCCTGTGTGGCGGCACACGCCGGGCCGCGCCGCACGCGTGCGGGTGGCGCGGGCGGGCGTGTGCCTGTGTGGCGGCACACGCCGGGCCGCGCCGCACGCGTGCTGTGTGCCTGTGTGGCGGCACACGCCGGGCCGCGCCGCACGCGTGCTGTGTGCCTGTGTGGCGGCACACGCCGGGCCGCGCCGCACGCGTGCTGTGTGCCTGTGTGGCGGCACACGCCGGGCCGCGCCGCACGCGTGCTGTGTGCCTGTGTGGCGGCACACGCCGGGCCGCGCCGCACGCGTGCTGTGTGCCTGTGTGGCGGCACACGCCGGGCCGCGCCGCACGCGTGCTGTGTGCCTGTGTGGCGGCACACGCCGGGCCGGGCCGCGCCGCACGCGTGCGGGTGGCGCGGGCGGGCGTGTGCCTGTGTGGCGGCACATGCCGGGCCGCGCCGCACGCGTGCTGTGTGCCTGTGTGGCGGCACACGCCGGGCCGGGCCGCGCCGCACGCGTGCGGGTGGCGCGGGCGGGCGTGTGCCTGTGTGGCGGCACACGCCGGGCCGCGCCGCACGCGTGCTGTGTGCCTGTGTGGCGGCACACGCTGTGCCGCGCCGCACGCGTGCGAGTGGCGCGGGCGGGCGTGTGCCTGTGTGGCGGCACACGCCGGGCCGCGCCGCACGCGTGCGGGTGGCGCGGGCGGGCGTGTGCCTGTGTGGCGGCACACGCCGGGCCGCGCCGCACGCGTGCTGTGTGCCTGTGTGGCGGCACACGCCGGGCCGCGCCGCACGCTTGCGGGTGGCGCGGGCGGGCGTGTGCCTGTGTGGCGGCACACGCCGGGCCGCGCCGCACGCGTGCTGTGTGCCTGTGTGGCGGCACACGCCGGGCCGGGCCGCGCCGCACGCGTGCTGTGTGCCTGTGTGGCGGCACACGCCGGGCCGCGCCGCACGCTTGCGGGTGGCGCGGGCGGGCGTGTGCCTGTGTGGCGGCACACGCCGGGCCGCGCCGCACGCGTGCTGTGTGCCTGTGTGGCGGCACACGCCGGGCCGCGCCGCACGCGTGCTGTGTGCCTGTGTGGCGGCACACGCCGGGCCGCGCCGCACGCGTGCTGTGTGCCTGTGTGGCGGCACACGCCGGGCCGCGCCGCACGCGTGCTGTGTGCCTGTGTGGCGGCACACGCCGGGCCGCGCCGCACGCGTGCTGTGTGCCTGTGTGGCGGCACACGCCGGGCCGCGCCGCACGCGTGCTGTGTGCCTGTGTGGCGGCACACGCCGGGCCGCGCCGCACGCGTGCTGTGTGCCTGTGTGGCGGCACACGCCGGGCCGCGCCGCACGCGTGCTGTGTGCCTGTGTGGCGGCACACGCCGGGCCGCGCCGCACGCGTGCTGTGTGCCTGTGTGGCGGCACACGCCGGGCCGCGCCGCACGCGTGCTGTGTGCCTGTGTGGCGGCACACGCCGGGCCGCGCCGCACGCGTGCTGTGTGCCTGTGTGGCGGCACACGCCGGGCCGCGCCGCACGCGTGCTGTGTGCCTGTGTGGCGGCACACGCCGGGCCGCGCCGCACGCGTGCTGTGTGCCTGTGTGGCGGCACACGCCGGGCCGGGCCGCGCCGCACGCGTGCTGGTGGCGCGGGACTCTCCACACCACACACAACTAGTATGTACTCTTGTAGGCGAGCGCGCCCCTTGATTACTTTATTTAGAAGTAGTGAAGAGCAAATTCATAACTGACTTTTAGAAAGAGACTCTTTATTCAGATTCCACTGTTCTTCAGCTTAATAACTCTACTGAACAGATTTGTTGTAAGAAAACTTAAATAAGACATTGACTTTTTTATTTGCTAATGTTGTAGATGAAACTGATTCTCAAGGTACGAGATTCACACGGAAAGGGCATTTACTTGTATGTGACACCAATTTATGACTCACAAAGAAAGCACACAGTAAACTATACACAGCGACTTAGTAATAACACACTTGTGGCAGATACACACATAATGGCAAACGCTAGTCATATGAAAGATTTATCTTTACATTTGGTATAATAAACAATGTTAAGTCTTAAAAAACCATTCAATAAATTTTCTAGAAACAAAAATATAAAACAAACAAACCAGCGTTCAGCAAACTTAACATGTGTGTGCCTAACTGAATAATGTGGAAATGGTTCTAAGATAATGGTAGTTGATTGTAAACAGTTTCAAACCAAGCACAGCAAAGAAAACAAGCTCTTAGTACAAGACATACTTAAGGACAGGACATTAATGTATAGTGCAATGTATCCAGTAAGCATAGTCAGAGTACCAGCGTTGTCGGAACACGCGCCGCTTTGCCCTCACATTCACTGCTACTTCATACTGTGAATGTCACATTCATAAATTGTAATCAACATAATTTCTTCATATGTTCCAAAGTTTAAAATACTAAATGAAAGACAGATATGAAATTTTTTGTGGATGGAATTTAAAGCTTAATATGTTCAATATAATCCTCCATTTTATTAAATTGGTTAAAAGAATTTAAAGGAACCCTTATCCATGTACATAAACAGTGACACATTAGTGAGTGCTATGCAAGGAGCCACAGCTACAAGCTACAACACCAGTGTGTGGCGACGCGCGTGTCTGTGGGGTGAACTGAGATGTTTGTGTTACCTGTGCAGGGAAGCCAAACACACTAGTATTAGTGGGGGCGGAGTCGCCGTGCTCCGCAAACCAGTCTACCTCGCGCTCCTTGGCCTCCTTGGGCTCGGGCGCCGCCGCCTCCAGGTGCAGCTGTACACAAGGCATTCATTAAACACACGTCAACATCAATGTAAGGAGGAACTGCAACAACAAAACTGATACTTTGATAAATGGGGCAAAGTGTCTAAACAACCATTATCTGTAAGCTGTTTTTGGACCAAACAAAAATGCATTAATTTTATTTTATCAAAAGTATATTACCAATATTGCAGGTGCCATTTAGCACCTGCAGTATTGCACTGACATTATAAAAACTTAAAAATTCATAACATTGGTAAGTGATGGCAAATTGTTGAAACTTGTTTAATTTAATTCCAATTCTTTGTTAATCCTCCTAAATAGTTAATCTCATTACTTTCCACTAAACTATAAACATGTTTATGTTCATAACAGTTGTGTGTACCATCACTTCTGTGTAACCATTATGTAGATTCTCATATTTTTTTAGTTTGTTCTTAATCATGACACAGCTACTATGCCACTTTAAGGACACAATTAACTGGCACTGACTCTCAAATAAATAAACAAATATGCTCAACAGATGTCTCAATTGTATATTATACTACAATCTTATTAAAAAAGTTATTTTGATGAAAAAACTTACCCAAACCTGTGAATAAAAGTAAGAACCAAAATAAAAACAAGTCAACTTATCTGTAGCCAGTACATCCTAAGTTTGTGAGTTAATGAAGACACACCTGACCACACAAAACTTGTTGGACTAGTTTGTGGCATAGTTTTACATTCATTAAGATAAAAATACTGGTGTGGTAATGGTTCATTTCAATTTAAATGTGGTTATCATTCTGGGCAACATCAAATACTTGCATCTCTTTATATGATACAAAGAACTCATAAGCCCAGCCTTACATTGTCATATTTTATTAGTTGAACAAAACTGACCAGAGATTCAACTTCACAAACAACACACTGATAAACTGACCTTGGTCCCATATGTCTTCATGGCCTGCTCGGACAGGGCACTCAGCTTGTCACGGTACATCTGGGCTACACGAGAACTGTACTTTTGTCGAGCGTCCTCTGTTGACAGACCATGAGTGCGGAAGAACTGGGTCTGGCAAGTGGACAAACATAATGTTACTTAAGCCTTATCTTTTGTAACTTATCAATAACAAATGTTACTTACTTTATATCAATAATGGTACTAACTAATCACACATTACATATTCTGTTAGTAGATATAATACAGTGCAGTGCTACACCATTGCTATTCAGGAGTGTATCAACACAATACGGTTGGCCTTGAAATTTTGGCCCAAGAATTTAGGAAGGAGTCGGGAAACTAGAGATATATGACGCAAAATGTTGAGCATACAGCGTTTGAGTTCCCGCCAAGCTGCATGTTTCTGAGCTGCTTCCATGTCCAGTTGGTATCGAGCTGCGTGGAGCGCACGAATGTGAGGTGCACCCCGAGGCTGCGGTGTACCGCGGAGCAGTCGAGGCAGATGAACACTCCGTACGTCACCGACGACCACGTAGGGTTCTTCGCGTTGCAGTCGAAACATACCTGCAGACCACACAACATACATTATTATCACTGAAGTTTCATTCTTTAACTACATAGCTATGGAAATCTACACACTTTATTCGACGAAATAGAGCGTAATCTTTGAAAAACTGCTTCAATATCGGTTTTACTTGGGCCAGAGTCAGCCATTTTCGACGTGTTGTCACTACTTATCTGTCACGTAAATGTCATGTCAAATTGTCAACGTTTACAGTACAAACAGAACTACATAGAGAGGTTTTAATTTAAGGCCGTTTCGTAAGACGCAAAAATGTTCCATGAAAAAAAAAAACACCCCACTGAGTAAAAAGTGAACTAAAAACAGTAGATCCTAGAAAATGAAGTTGACTAAAAAACTGAAAAGCAAAACATAATAAACTTTTCAGTCATTTTGAGTCGGTGCTTTGAATAATATTTGTTCATTGATTGTTTGGTGTCGACTCAAAATGACTGAATGGTTTATTATTTTTTGCTTTTCAGTTTTTTCGGCGGTTTAATTTTTTTGTTAAAAAGATTTTATTTTATTATTTTTTGTGGCTATAATCTAATAATTACTACATGTTGCAAAATCGAAATATCCTGTAAGAAGTTATGCATTACAATCAATGAGTGAACAATCAATCATCCCCTGTTTTCCTACCCTTAGTGTTGATTTAAGTTGACCTAACTTTGTGTGGGACCACCTTCGAGATATACCCTTACCAATAAAAAAAGATTTACCAAAATCGGTCTACACTGTAAAACGTTATACGTGGTCATAAGTACATAAAAAAATATATATATATACGTGTTGAATTGAGAACCTCCGTTTTCTTTGTCTGTTAATAATTCAACTTAAATTAAAAACTCCAGGGTAGCCCGCGAAATACAAATTCTTCTTACAGCTTGGCAAAAAAGAGTCTGGAAAAAATGAGGGCGCCTGCTTAGCAGGTATGGCCACCCTGTATACTAGGACTAAATGTGATAAGATACTTGTTGTTTTAATCCACAAACACGAGATCCCGGAAATTCTCATCAGTCAAGATTTCAAGACTTGATAGGCACACAGTCTTTTACTTTCATTGTATTTAGTAGATTGCGCATTATGTCGCTGGAATAACCTTTTATCTAAGAGTGCCATCATATTATCATAATGAAAACTTATTCAGTTTAAAAATAAATTCAATTACACTCAGGGATTGCCGATTGAACCCGATACACAAGACATAATGTTCAGCAATCGCATTTACGGCCACCATCTAGGGCACGGAGCAAATACAAAGAGGAGTCGGCCTAAACAACTGTGCACTGTGATTTTCAACTAGGTCCTGACGTCATCAAGTAGGCGTGGCTTTAGTCAGTGTATTGTTGGCGTTCGTCCTGTGCACAACTAAGTAAAAGTTCAGTATATTCGCGCTAGACAAAAATAAGAATGCAGTGTTGTGTTTTATCTTGTAAAAACTACTCGGATAGACGTTCTGATGCTATGAATGGTATCACATTTCATTTGTAAGTAATTTTAAACGTAATTTATAAAAAAATATTCTAGAAACATGTCATAACTTCGGTGTTTCCAAATATAATTCTACCCGACATTAGATGGCGACACTTTGTGACATGGGTACTAAAATTATTTAGGTACGTAGAGCTCAGTATTAATATATTTTAATAATTATATGTACTGAAATTTATTCAAAATTAATTCCCAAAAACCTTTCAATCGCCAAAATATTGTTTTTGTACTTTTTATCGTGGTTTTTATATAATTTTGTCAACAAGCCGCCATCTATCGTCAACCACGAAAAACAAACATAAATATAAAAAGACAGGGCCGTAATTACATTCTAATTATTTTACCAAATGTTCCGCGACTGTCTAATAAATGGCAAATGAAACATTAAAGATGCTGGACATAAAAATAGGCTTCGTCCCAACTCAACATTATAATAAGCGTGTTCTCGGACAGGTTGGTCTCTCCTCTGCTTTGCCACTGGATATGTATTACATATTGCACTGTGAGCAGCGGACAGTGCTTCCCAGTTCTAAGGTTTTTAATGCTATATTTCGTGTGTTCTTTTTGCTTTGTTTTATTGTTGATGTCAATTAGATGTATATAAAATGTGGTTATTTTTTTATTTGTGTGTAAAATATAGATGTTTTGAAAAACAAATGTTTATGTTTAATGCTTGCCATTTAAAAATAAGAGACACACTAATTATCTTCTTTCGTCAAGCAACAATTTTTTTTTAAATTATTGTTTTTCGTAAAAATACGTATTAAGATGAGTGAAAAACGTACTCCCGCAAATTCTACGCAAATTCTGAGTACGACCCTGTTGCATCCTGCACGTAGTGACATCTAGTATGAGATAGATAAATAACTACTAAAGCAAAATTGACGGTACGAGCACCTAGTTTTGCTATTAACCGGTAGATGGAAAATAAAGAAGTGGGCAGGATCTAACACTCCACAAAATGTCACGCGTTGTTTCTTAGGAAAATCTAATTACAACATCTCCTCTTTGTATTTGCTCCGTGATCTAGGGTATTCACAACCATTCGATGGTTGGTATGCCTGTATCAAATTTGACATGAATGATACTGAACGAATCCTGTTAATGCTGACAGTTTATCGACAAGAAGGCGACTTACAGCTGCTTACTGTCTGAAACTAATCGGAAGTCAGAGAGTACCTATAACATGTCGCATTCGAAAGGTACAGGCAATATCGAATAAACTTGAACAGTTGACTAATGAAAGCGTCAGGTATGTCTATGTGGGGTACATAACATTACCACTATTCACATGACAATGAAAATGAAATAACACGCTAAAATTTAGATTTTATTTAAAAAGAAAAACGTGACATAACATAATTCTTGTATTCCTTTTCGGTGCTATGATATACGGCTCCCATTACAACCCGTCTCCTCAAACTATAGATAATATATTACGTAGAATAGGCAATCATATTAATTCTATGTAGGTACATTTTTCAATTTTAAGTATCAAATATCAAGAGTTAACGTACACGCGATTTGTCAAACTAGAAACATAACCTCAATAATCTATTAGTAAATAAAACCATAAAATGGCTTGAAACTTATAATACCGATAAAACTTAGTATTAGAAAGGAAAAATAATGACTGGCATTGAATAAATGATATATTTCTTGGATAAATACCTGTCGTGTCGGCAGTTTTTTCGTAAACATTGTCAATTGGAGACAAAATTTGTTCCGCTTCAGATTCCGCCAAATTTCTTACGAAAACTTAGTATATCACAGCTCACACCACTACTCCTTATTGTTTTATTCATTTTTTATATGTTCAAAAGCATTAATAATTAAAAAGAAAAACGTGACGTAACATCATTCTTGTATTCCTTTTCGGTGCTATGATAGATTTTTTCCATTAACACTGATGTGTCAGTTTTACATTTCTTATTTATGAAAATAGTGTAAAAATCTTTCTTACACGTTTACGGCTCCCATTATAACCCGTCTCCTCAAATTATAGGTAATATATTACGTGGAATAGGCACCTGAAAAATAATAAATATAAATTATACTTTTTTACTGTGGTATGCGATAATAGCAATAACAAAAAAAAAAAAAAAATACTTGGCTGTTTCGTTATAGTGTTGAACTTTTTATCTAATTGCACACAGATCAAAATCGTCTAATTCTTTCTTCCGCCAACTGTTTTGGTGTTCCTCCAGGTGTAGAAAAAATCCATAATTGTTTTCTCCTTCATTAACAATTTTTCTAATTGTACTGAGAGATTTACCTTGAAAAAAATATTGTTACGAGCTGGGGTTCGGGATAAATTAATAGAAACCAATTTACCAAAACACACAACACAGTTTAATTAAATAAACACAAATATCGCAACTACAAGAAACGTCACTTGGAATCACTTGTTTCGCTTGTACTGTATCACTCGAATCGTATTCACTCGCTTCCGAAATCGAACTGCTTGTCGGTTTTTTTTTTTGTGGGCATCTCGTAGTTAATCCTGAAAAGATTGTTACTACTTAAACGGATTGTGGCCCGGCGAGTTCTAAAAAGTTACCTTTTTAGGCCTCCAGCCGGGGCTTATTATACTTAAAAACTAAAGCGAAAGCTCTAAGGGTTACCCCGAGGGGGGTACGAACCTCGGCTTAGGCAATCGCTGGTAGGGGGGCAGCAAGGGACTGGCTGGATCTGGATTAAATTATTTTGGGACTAATTTAAAGCTAATGGCGCAGCATCGCGGGCTGGCTCTTGCAAGGGTCGGGAGGGACTGTTAAGTCGGGGTCGCGACGACGGACCTCGGCGGCGAGGTCGGTACGGTTTGTGTTTGTGTGCTGGTCTAGCTATACTGGTCTCTTTTCGACTTTCCTGGAGGAGAGTAGTGGGATCATCAGGATCGGTAAGAACGTGCCGCGAGCGGCGGACTTTACTGATACGGGAGGGGGTGTAAGTAGCTGCCGCCACAACCAGAGGGTTGCGGTGGGCTACGGCCCTATCGAAGAAACGCTTCAAAGCGCGTTTTATGAATTGATGGATAGTCGGGAGTTTCATATCTAAATGACGATTGATATTCCGAACAAACCAAGGCGAGCCTGTGGCTTGACGGAGAAAACGGTTCTGGAGAGTCTGCATCCTATGGATGAATCGGGACTTAGCATGTGCCCAGACTGGGCTAGCGTATGTCATAATCGGCCTGATACAAGCGGTGTAAAGCCGCTTCTTACACAGAAGAGACATTTTACTCCGCTTGTTCAGGACGCAATGGAGCCTACCGAGAGCGAAAGCGGCCCGCGAGCGAGCCTGCTTTATGTGCTCAGAAAAGGTGAGGTGTTCGTCGACACCTAGATATTTGGCTTGCTTCGCCCAAGGGATCTGCTTGCCGAACATTGAGATGGGTCGGGGAGGGGGGTGTTTACGTCGCGGTCGGGTGTAAAAGACCGCCTGACTTTTATCGGGATTGACCTCGATTCGCCACTTCCTGAACCATTCGCCGAGCTCGTCGACTGCGGTTTGGAGGTAGCGAACCAGCGCTGAGTCACTAAATCCCGAGAAGAAGATGGCAGTGTCGTCTGCGAACAGAGCTAACCTTGCCTTCTTGCTTCTGGGGATATCGCTAGTGAACAGCGTGAAAATGAGGGGGGCTAGTACAGAGCCTTGAGGGACTCCTGCACGGATCGGGTGAGGACTGCTTGTCGGCCCGACAATCCGCTATTTATATCCCGAACAGAACATTCTCGAACATTCGACACTGCCACAGCGTAGAAGCTTCTAGTAACTTCCATTGAACTGTTTAATCCCACTATTCGACAATAGATGGCAGTAGCGTCTACGTACAATTTCGTGTAGTACTTGCTACTCAATAACAGATGGCGTTAGCGTGTCATTTTCAGTAGCTTCTAACACTGCCCCGTACTTAGATGGAATTAGCGTGATGTTTCCAGACTTTTCGATTTACGTCACGCTGCCCCTTTCTGAGATGAAGTTAGCATGATGCTTCTAGACTTTACGATCTTCGTAACACTGCCCCCTCCTTAGACATGCTCGTCCCGAGCATCATTATTCCCGTAGTATCGTGCCAATCGATCTACATGGACAATTTTAGGTGCAGTTCGCATACCCTTTTGTATTCGGTAAGTGACGTCGTTGATCTTGGTCACAATTCGGTACGGCCCATCCCATTTTGCCTGTAGTTTAGGGGACTTTCCTTTGCTGCGCACTGGGTTATGCAACCACACTAGCGATCCTTCGTCGAAGACAGTATTGTTCATTTTCCGATCATAACGAGTTTTTATTCTCTCGGACATCTGTTGGCCTGATTCTCTGACATGCTCATATACGTCATTCATCTTGTTGCGCAGATCATTTGCATAATCTGTTATACTCCGTGGTGAATCAGGGGGAATGCCGGTTATTAGATCAGCTGGTAACCTTAACTCCATTCCAAAGTTCGCGAAGGCTGGCGTCACAGTTGTACTCTCGTGAACTGCACTTCGGTATGACAGAAGAAACGGTTGTATGTGCTTGTCCCAATCCTTCTGTCTGCTTGCTACAACTTTTGCCAGATATCTTTCCAACGTCTGATTAAATCTCTCCACCATTCCGTCAGATTGTGGGTGGTATGAAGTGGTTCTGGTTTTGTGAGTACCCATAACCCGACATATTTCCTGAAACACTTGAGACTCAAAATTTCTTCCTTGATCGCTATGGATTTCCAAGGGCACCCCAAACCGACAGAAGACTTCGTGCACTAATTTATCAGCGACTCTTGAAGCTTCTTGATTAGGGATGGCGAAGACTTCCGGCCACTTGGTGAAATACCTGATGGCTTAACAAATTACCTGATGGCTTTAAAACTCTCAGCCTCAGAACATTTAAATGTAAATTATTTAACTTTCTCTTAAGCAAATGTTATTACTCGACTGAAGATTTTATGAATGAAAAGTTTACCTAAAGATTTGACATTATTCTGTAAAAATCATATTTTATCTCCCTTCATGCACTTTTGACATTTAATAATTATCTTTTACATTTAAAAAAAAATATGTTTCGTAATTTAAATAATTCTATTGATTAATAACTAAATCTTAATGTAATGATGACATATAATTTTCATGATTAATAACTCAATTTGAATGTAATGATGACCCATAATTTCAAAACCATATTTGTACGCCGGAAACGGCAGAATATTTTGAGCGTAATAATCCACATAACAACTTTGTACAATATTCTGACAAATAAATGCTTTCTTTCTTTCTTTCTTTCTTTCAATAATCCATGACAACCATGAAATATTTATTTCCACTTTCACTTTCGGGGAATGGCCCAGCGACATCTAATGCTATTCGTTCCCAGGGGGCGCCTACGTTGTACACTTTCAATGCACCCCTGCTGCGTGTGTGTGGACCGTTTACCGCTGCACAACTGGTGCATCTGCGACACCAGTCCTCCACATCCTCTCGACAATGGATCCAGTAAAATCTTTCTCAGATCTTTAACAGAGTCCTTCTTACTCCCATATGACCACCTGAAGAACCATTGTGGTAGAGCCGTAGAACTTCTGGTACCTTCGTTTTTGGGACTACCATTTGCAGGTGACAGCTATTCCCCGAAGCATTTTCCCATTTTCGTCACAAGACACCATCCTGGATCACCAAGCTCTCCTACTGTGCCCAATAACTTTTTGTGGTGGTACTCATCGCTGCAACATCACATCATTTGGGTTTGGGAGCATTAGCTTTAATCCACTCGAGAATTGGCCTAATATCTGTGTCACTCTGCTGGGCATGCCGTAGGGTTTCCTTCCACTCGTTACTAAGGTCCGTTCTTAACATCCTGACAGGTACTGTTTCCTTATCTTCTTGCCTGACACAATGCTTACAGTCTTCAGGACAAGGTCTTCTTGATAAAGCGTCCGCGTTACCGTGAGACTTCCCACTACGATGTTCAATTGCGAAGTCGTACTCTTGTAGCAGTTCAATCCATCTCGCCACTTGTCCTTCTGGATTCTTAAACTGCAACAACCACTTTAATGTAACATGGTCAGTTCGCAGGTGGAATTTGCGTCCAAGCAAGTATTTGCTGAAATGCTGCAATGTCTTTACTACGGCAAGAAGTTCGCGTCTCGTGACACAATAATTTCTTTCTGGCTTTGATAAAGATTTGCTGAAGTAAGCTATAACAACTTCATAATCTCCTTTCTGTTGAGATAACACACCGCCTATTCCAGTATTACTTGCGTCCGTGTCAACTATGAATTCATTTTCTGTGTCAGGGTAGCCTAAAATTGGGATATTGCACAAACGTTCCTTTAAATCTCGAAATGCGATGTCACAGTTCTCATCCCAACAGAACGGTATTTTCTCCTCAGTAAGCTTGTGAAGAGGTTTGGCAATGTCAGCAAAATTCTTGACAAACCGTCGATAGTACGAGCACAAACACAAAAATGCCCTGACCTGCGTCTTGTCTTCCGGGACTGGCCATTCCTTGACGGCGACGATTTTCTCAGGATCTGTTTGTACTCCTTCCTTCGAAACCACGTGCCCCAAAAAGCTTACTTGCTGTCTGAAGAATGAGCACTTCTTTGGACTTAGCTTGAGATTGGCTCCTCGGATTTTTGATAGAACACATTCCAAATTCTGAAGGTGGTCTTCGAATGTGCGGCCCACGATGATGATGTCATCTAAATAGACAAGGCAGGCGTCTCCAATTAGTCCCGTGAGGACGAGCTCCATTAGCCTTTCGAAAGTTGCAGGAGCATTACACAATCCGAATGGCATGACGTTAAACTGCCATAGTCCCTTTCCCGTAGAAAATGCAGTTTTCTCCTTGTCTTTAGGATCTATTTCCACTTGCCAGTAGCCACTTTTTAGATCTAACGTTGTAAACCACTTCATTCCTGACAGCGTGTCCAGTGTGTCGTCGATCCGGGGTAGTGGATAGCTGTCTTTCTTAGTAATGTCATTCAATCGACGATAGTCTACACAAAAGCGCATACTGCCATCTTTCTTTTTCACCAGGACCACAGGAGAACACCAAGGACTAGATGAAGGCTCTATAACTCCATCCTTTACCATACCTTTAATCATGGTATCGACCTCCTTTTCTCTTGCCACTGGTAGTCTTCTTGGTCGTTGTCGTATTGGTAACTCATTTCCGGTATTAATTTTGTGTTGAACTAATCCAGTCTTCCCTATGTCAGCATCATTTCTGGAGAATAAGTCTGCATACTGAAGTAGCATCTTCCTAGCCTTCTCTCTTTCTTCTTCTGATAAATCTTTATGACAGTCTTCTAAAAGATTTAACACGTTAAATCTTGCAGTTTGGGTGTTATTTTGAGAAGGCTGATACTGACATTCACGCATCCAAGCCACTTCCCCACAGGAACCCATCAACGTACCCTTCTTGATTACTTGCTCCTTTTCACTTGGGTTCAGTATGCGTACGGCTGCAACGTCGATTGCCTTTACCAAGGTCCGCGCAATTTTCCATGGAAGGTTTTCATCCAATCCTTCAATGAGAATACATCGGTTTTTCTGCCCAGAATTATGTGGAAGACTAACAGGAAGTATTATTTCTGATCGGGGAGGAAGAACAATCTTCTTCAAGCAGTACACTTTCCCTGATGGTGCACCTTCCTTGAAGACTTCTCCTGACCCACATTTGAGGACTCCTTGATTAACGTCAATCTCACAACAGTGCTGTCGCATGAAGTCCAAACCTAGGATGCAGTCGTCTACTATGTCGGCCATGATGACCTTATGCCGGTAGATTGTGTTACCCAGTTTTAACTCCACCTCCTTCTCACCACGGACGGTTATGTGCTGACCGGTGGCTGTTACTAATTTTACGCCGTCATGCTTACCGAAGAAGTCCCCAAGAAAACGATTCGCTAGTGGGAACTGACAACCGTGCGAGAAGCTCCAGTATCCAATGTCAGCTTACATGGTCTTCCGTTCACTTCACCTTTTATGACTAGGGTGTTCCCATCATGGGCTTGTGAGACCGAAATTCTTGGGGCTATTTTAACACCAGCCAGCACCCGCCCCACAGTCCTGGCGTTTATTAGTTTCCCTGCTGCTGGGCGGTCACATCAGCCGCCCTTCTTTCCTGGGTCTGGTCTTCGTTAGCTGTGCTTCGCTTCGGGCAACTTGAGCGAAGGTGGCCTTTTTCTCCGCAAGTGTAGCATCTAGGGCTGTACCTAACACGGTCACGAACAGGTGACGCCGCAACCTCCCTGATGCGATGGGCTCGATGATCATGCCTCACTGCCTCCACCTCCAACGCATGGGCCAAGGCGTCCTTGAGGGTTTCATGGTGCCCAAGTCTCACAGCAGCCCTTACTTCCAGGTCCCGTATGCCATCTATGAAGGTTTGAATTAGTATACCCTCGATGAGCGCGGGCGCAGTCTGGTACGCCTTTCGAACCAGCTTTTCGATTTCCAGGGCCCATTGCTGTAGGTTTTCACCACTGCGCTGCACACGATCCTTCAACTGGGCACGAAAAACGTGTTCCAGGTGCGCGTCACCATATCTGGCCTCTAACGCCTCAACGAGCTGCTCGTAGGTAACATTTTTGCCGAGAGCCTCTAACACAGTTAAGGCCTGGTCACGAAGCGCCAAAGTAAGCGCGGTCATGGCCTGGCCCGTTGTCCACCCATTTGCTTCCATGACAGCTACAAATTGATTTTTTTATGCCGACCAGGAAGATGTTCCGTCGAAGGGTGGCACTTTAAACCCGCGCACGGAAGGTGCAGCAACTATCGAAGCCGTAGTCCGATCTCCAGCTTTCAGAACTCCAACCGCTTTTCTTATATCAGCGATCTGGACTTCGGCCTCGGAGATACGATTTTCATGTACCTGAACAGTCTCCTTCATGGCTTTGATGTCCTTGCCAAATGTCGCGTGTATATCTTTCAAAAGGAGAACCTGCTCCGCTTTATCACGCTGAAGCTGCTCTTGCAGGCGGCGGGTCTGTTCTTCCTGTCGACGGGCCTGTTCTTCCTGCCGGCGAGCTTGCTCCTCTTTGCCCTGCTGCAGCTGTTCCTGTAGGCAGCGGGCCTGTTCTTCCTGCCGGCGAGCTTGCTCCTCTTTGTCCTGCTGCAGCTGTTCCTGTAGGCGGCGGGCCTGCTCCTGCAGCATCGCCATTAGCGCAGAAAGATCCATGGCTGGTGATGCTGTAGGAACACGAGACGCTTGGGAGACTGGCTCTGTCGTTGGCTGATTACCCCCAGGTGTCTGTCTAGAAGTTCCTTCAAACCACCTCTGATCCACCTCCTGCTGGCGCTGACTCCTGGTACGGATACCTTCCGTATCCTCCTTCTGTAAAACTGGCATAATTTATCCCTTACTTCTGACACCAAATGTTACGAGCTGGGGTTCGGGATAAATTAATAGAAACCAATTTACCAAAACACACAACACAGTTTAATTAAATAAACACAAATATCGAAACTACAAGAAACGTCACTTGGAATGGAATCAATTGTTTCGCTTGTACTGTATCACTCGAATCGTATTCACTCGCTTCCGAAATCGAACTGCTTGTCGGCCCGACAATCCGCTATTTATATCCCGAGCAGAACATTCTCGAACATTCGACACTGCCACAGCGTAGAAGCTTCTAGTAACTTCCATTGAACTGTTTAATCCCACTATTCGACAATAGATGGCAGTAGCGTGTACGTACAATTTCGTGTAGTACTTGCTACTCAATAACAGATGGCGTTAGCGTGTCATTTCCGGTAGCTTCTAACAGTGCCCCGTCCTTAGATGGAATTAGCGTGATGTTTCTAGACTTTTCGATTTACGTCACGCTGCCCCTTTCTGAGATGAAGTTAGCATGATGCTTCTAGACTTTACGATCTCCGTAACAATATAAAGACAATATTTTTCAATTTCAAGTATCAAAACATCAAGAATTAACGTACACGCGATTTGTCAAACTAGAAAACATAACCTCAATAATCTATTAGTAAATAAAACAATAAAATGGCTTGAAACTTATTATACTTAGTATTAGAAAGGAAAAACAAAGACTGGCATTGAATAAAAGATAAATTTCTTGGCAGTTCTTTCGTAAACATTGTCAATCGGAGACAAAATTTGTTCCGCTTCAGATTTCGCCAAATTTCTTACGAAAACTTAGTATATCACAGCTCACACCACTACTCCTTATTGTTTTATTCATTTTTTATATGTTCAAAAGCATTAATAATTGATAGTTAATTATAAATAAGTAAAATACAACTGGGAACATAACACAATGACAGATTAGCTACTTGTTGATGATAAACAAAGCAGTGCTGCCACCAAAAAAATATTTTAGTTCCAATGGTTACCACGACAGACTCTTTTTTGCCAACCTATAAGTTCATTTATAGCTTCCCAAAAAAGAGTCTGTCGTGGTGAAAAATGGAACTAAAATATTTTTTTGTGGCAACAATGCTTTGTTTATCAACAACAAGTAGCTAATCTGTCATTGTGTTATGTTCCCAGTTGTATTTCACTTATTTCTAATTAACTATCAATTATTAATGCTTTTGTACATATAAAAAACTAACTTCTGCCAGCTACTTCGTCGCATTAAAAATATTTGTTCCCCTGACCCTTCCCGTCGCATCGCAGCCTGCCAGTTTTCATACATTTTTTTTTTTTTGTTACTCCTCTCCTTTTTATCGTAGCGAGATGTTATATAACATCTCGCTACGATATAGCCTTCCTCATAGGCCTATAGTCTTCCCCAATAAATAGGCTACCCGACTCAAAATGAATTTTTGAATTCGAACCAGTAGTTCCTGAGATTAGCACTTTCCACCCTCATTTTAGGGAAGTGGGGGGTTGGAAAGAAACAAAAAGCAGCCTATGTCACTCTCCGTCCCTTCAACTATCACCACTTAAAAAATCACGTCAATTCGTTGCTCCGTTTTGCCGTGAAAGACGGACAAACAGACACACACACTTTCCCATTTATAATATTAAGTATGGATGAATAAAACAATAAGGAGTAGTGGTGTGAGCTGTGATATATCAAGTTTTCGTAAGATATTTGGCGGAATCTGAAGTGGAACAAATTTTATCTCCGATTGACAATGTTTTCGAAAGAACTGCCGACATGACAACTGCTGAGGTATTTATCCAAGAAATGTATCTTTTAGCCAAAGCCAGTCACTTTTTCCCTTTCTAATACTAAGTTTTATCGGTATTATAAGTTTCAAGCCATATTATTGTTTTAGTTACTAATAGATTATTGAGGTTATGTTTTCTAGTTTGACAAATCGCGTGTACGTTGACTCTTAATGGTTGATACTTGATATTGAAAAATGTACATGGAATTAATATGATTGTCTTTATATTTTTTTCAAGGTAAATCTCACAGTACAATTGGAGAAATTGTTAATGAAGGTGAAAATAAATTAAGGATTTTTTCTACACCTCGACAAACACCAAAACAGTTGGCGGACGAAAGAATTAGACGATTTTTATCTGTGTGCAATTAGACAAAATGTTCAACACTGTAAAGAAACAGGCAAGTATTTTTTGTTAATGCTATTAACGCATATCACATACCATAGTAAAAAAAACATAATTTACATTTATAATTTTTCAGGTGCCTATTCTACGTAATATATTACCTATAGTTTGAGGAGACTCGGGTTATAATGGGAGCCGTAAACGTCTAAGATTTTTTTTTACACTATTTAGATTTCTTATACAAGAAATGTTATACTGACACATCAGTGTTAACGGAAAAATCTATTAAAGCAGCGAAAAGGAATACACGAATGATGTTATGTCACGTTTTTCTTTTTAAATAAAACCTAAATTGAGCGTGTTCTTTCATTTTCATTGTTATGTGGATAGTGGTAGTGTTATGTACAGACGCCAGCACATAAAGCTTCTACAATTTGTCAAATTTATTTAATAGATTTCAACTTTATCGCTAAAGTGTTAGGTTCAAGATTGATTGGGGAAATTTGACAGTTTCGGGCAGCTTGATGTGCTAGCGTCTGTACATACCTGACGGCTTTGTTAGTCAACAGTTCAAGTTTATTCGATATTGCCCGTACCTTTTGAATGCAACATGTTATAGGTACTCTCCGACTTCCAATTAGTTTCCAACAGTAAGCAGCTGTTAGTCGCCTTCTTGTTGACTATAAACTGTCAGCGTTAACAGGATCCGTACATTATCATTCATGTCAAAGATGCAGGTATACCAACCATCGAATGGTGGTGAGTACCCCAGATGGTGGCCGCAAATGCGATTGCTGAACATTATTTATTGTGTATTGGGTTCAATCGACAATCCCTGAGTGTAATTTATTTATTTTTATAGTTAATAAGTTTTCATTATGTTATTAGGGGCCATCCATAAATTACGTCACACGAATTTGATGATTTTTGATTCCTCCCCCCGTCCTTGTCACATTTGTGCGACCCCTCACTAGTGTGACGTCACATATTTTTATTTTTATTGAATTAAAACACCAGTTACGAAATTTGTGTTAAGTAGGTATCACAATAATAATAATATATCTCAAAATAGCAGAACTAAGAAATCGACGACGTTTCAACCGTGAAATTAATTTGTCAAATGAAATAGAAACAATATCACCGCTAGGTAAAAGCATTTAGCGGCATTTATCAATTAGGCGGTTGGCGCGTAACACTAGTAGAGCGAGTACCGACACAATTTGAACCTTATATCTGTACAGAGTTGCAAATGTTTTTGAGTTTTTCGTTAATAGTTCAAAGTACGTGTTTTATATATTTTGTATATTGTATTGTTTTTTCACACTACGTCAACCCCCTCCCTCCCCCTTAACGTGTGACGTGATTTATGGATGGCCCCTTATGATGGCACTACTAGAAAAAATGTTATTCCAGCGAAATAATGCGCGATCTACTAAATACAATGAAAGTAAAAGCCTGTGTGCCTATTTAGTCTTGCTTGTCTGTTGAGAATTCCCGGAATCTCGTGTTTGTTAATTAACACCAAGTATCTTATCACTTTTAGTCCTAGTATACAGGGTGGCCATACCTGCTAAACAGGCGCCCTCATTTTTTCCAGACTTTTTTGCCAAGCTGTAATGTGATTCATACCTGGCAGACTTTTTTTGTTAATGTTTCCCGATATCACTGGACAAAATGAGTGATATCCTTTCCGAAGTCGGTGGAAAAAATCTAAAATAATTAAAAAAACAAGGACATCGACTTCCGAAAAGTAACTTTCCTTAAATTAATTTTTGCACTTTGAAGTGTTTTTTATTTGAAAGTCAGTTGTTATTTTTGTAGTGGTTTTTATTTTGTAGGATGACCAAATCACCGACTGTATTTTTATCTGGTGGGTGTTATGCAAATAATAAAATATCAAATTATACCTAATTTGAAAATGTATAATATCAACAATATTTCAGGCGTTATGTTATGAGAAAAAGCAATAGAAAAAGGCTTAAAAGGGTGATAATTTGATTTAATGGTAAATCTATAACTTTTGAATAAAAATCTTCATTGTCTATGGTCACTGATGGTTGTCGAGCAGACGCATGTTAAAAATTTCTTGAGATAATTTTGTTGATAAACTTATTTACGACACGGTAGCAAAACCGTATAGTAAAGATCTAGACAGGTATCAACGTTGAAAAAACGCCGTGAAAACAATTATCACTATACAAATAGTGCAAGTGGAAGGACGCTGTTGTGCGGCGGCATCTCGCAATCGAAGTGCTCAATTAGCTATGTGTACGTGCCAGTGTCCCCGGGCTGACGGGTGAAAGTGCGACCAACTAGAGAGTGACCATGTCGGAGCGGCTGGTGAAATGAGTGACAAGTGGACGGGACAGGCAGTGGAATGGAAAACGTAAACTTTCAGCCGAGCGGGGAGGAGATCGAGCGAGCCTTGATGGACCTGGGCCCCCTGCTCGGCGTCAGCATCAAGGAGGAGGTGCAGGATGAGCTGGGAGACGCCAGCGCGGCGCCCGCGGCTGCGCTCAATGTACGCACTGCACACACTTCGCAAGAACATCATTTATTTGTAAATAATGCAACCTCCCAACTAGTTCAGCCCTTTCAAATAAATTATGGACGAATCTTATTTTCTTAAATGTTGCAGAGATTCAAATAAATCAGCAACATATGTTTTTTTAGATCAGATCCCATGTTCACATTTCTGTGACTTTCATACTTTATGTTATGATGATAAGATTTGCCAAAAGTAGCCTGTTTCTGGGATCAAGCTGAAATCAGCTCACTCTGGCAACTGTCTTGGAACAGTGTAAGAAGAATAGAAAATAGTTTAATATTGTATTACATCTGTACTAAACATTCATTTAAAAGTTAAGTTTATTGAATGAAATAATATTACAAAGTCTTAAGTCATTAATGAGCCAATGGGATGTGTGTCCTCAGACTAGTGGTCAGACATTGTCCAGAGCAGGACTAGTTGATGCTCTCTCACATGTCAACTGGATGCTAGAAGCTCAATACGGTCCTAATAATGTAGTGTGTTGTGTTAATATTCCAAGTTGCACAACACTGCTGATATCACTATTGTCACTGGCCTGATGTTTTTTTTTCTTTTCAATTGTTATTGGATATTAATGTTTTTGAATTGTAATTGAATCATTATGGTCTTGCTGCATTTAGGGCCTTGTTTGATATTGACTACTAGGAGAGAAGGAAGAGACTATAGTTCCGTTGGTTGATAACCAACGGAACTATAGTCTCTTCCAAAATTCACTAATGAAGAGTTTATGTTGAATTCATCATCAAGGGTTTTTGATTGTGTACTTTATATATGTATTATAATAAAGTTAAAGAATAAAGACTTATCAAAATATAAAACCGAACATATTTAAATAAATGAGCAGAATGCAGAATATTGAAATAGTCAAGATAATTTTATTATAATATTGCACAATGGGCCTGCTCTTGACCTCAGTGTCCCCTGAACTCATCTGAGACAGATACACAAGTGATTCTATCATGTAATTATTTCTTAATTGCAGCATGCAACGCTTTTGATCCGCTGGCCATGTACACAATCAACAGCATCGGCACTATAAGTGACCTACTTAAGTTTTCATTGTTTGGACTAGACACCGACAATATACAACACTAATGTGATATATATATGATGTAATTTTGAAAACAACAGACAAAAATGGCATATTTAATAATAATTTGCTACCACACAAACCTTTTCTTGTATTTTCAATAGGTTGAGCTACTAACATGATTAGTGCAAAAATCAAATCATGGAGCATGCAATGTTACTTCTTACTCACTTACAGGTGAGCAGCACGCCTGACGGCGGGCTGGGCGCGGGCGGCTCGCCGGGCGGCGCGGCCGACGCGGGCAAGGGCTCGGCCGACTCGCTGGCGTCGCCCGGCGCGCGCGCGGCGCCGGGCGGCACGCGCTGCGTGCTGTGCAACACGGCGCTGGCGCTGGCCGACGGCACGCCCAAGCTCATGGAGTGCCTGCACTCCGCCTGCGAGCCCTGCATACGCGCAAAGCTCGACGAGAAACAAGCCAGCTCCAGAGACTTCTTGGGTATGTATAGCATGAGGTTGTACTTCTTTCTTGTGTTACGAGCCATTTCCCATCAGCAAAAATGATAAACTTCTATACAAACTCTCATCCCATATTTAACCCATATAGGGGAAGATTTTTCTATAATCCTCTTGTGTAAAATTACTTGTTTCACAACATAGCGGTTTGAGCTGGGCTTTGTATGTTGTAAGTGAAATGAAATATAATATTTTTGATGTTTTATTTAATTAGTTTAAGAAATGAAATGATGATATGTCATTTCATCAGAGTGCATATCAAATTATTTACACCCTATATTTATAATAATGTTGTTTGAAATGTGTGGTGACCTCCAAACATGCAGGTGCAGAGCGCGTGACGGTGACGTGCCCGGCGTGCCGCCTGCAGTGCCAGGTCGCCAACATGATCGACCAGCGATTCGTACTCGAGAAAATGGCGCTCGAGCAGGCTGGCTCCAACGGTAACCAAAATAAATTATTTCACTTTGCTTTGTGTTAGGAGTCCAAGTGAAATCATATATTTTGATTAAATTAGTTGATTAGAATTGATTCTAGTTGCCCTTTTCAAACGGCGCTTTCGTATGAAGAAGGACGGGCAAGAAATTTATTACATTCATTATTGTAAGTGAAGAATTCAAAATGAAGCTGTTCGGGGTTAGGGTGAGATTGAGATAAACTAAGATTAAAGATAAACTTATTTCAGTAATACAAATGGGATAACGATTAAAACTAATGAGGTGAATAGGATGAGATTGAGTCGCGCCCGATATGCTGTCCGAAACTTACTGTTTTACTTAGATTAATAATACATAAAATATTCAAGGCATAGAGCGCGGTGTCGCAATTACGCTGACATGTTTATTATTGTTCGGTGATTGACCCGAACAGAAGCAATAGCAGATAGATAGTTTGATTGCGTTCACCATGACACACTATTGCGTAAACTACGTCATTACGGTGTTCAAAACGAAGCTCTCAGTGTCATAAGTTCTTATTTGCAAAATAGGCACCAATGTGTAGATGTCAATGGTGTAAAATCTTCCGGGCTACTAGTTCAGTTAGGTGTACCTCAAGGATCAATACTGGGTCCATTCTTATTCTTAGTGTATATTAATGACTTACCATTTTATTTAAAGAATATCTGTGACATTGTACTATTTGCTGATGATACCTCACTTATCTTTAAAGTAGACAGAAATAGACAAGATTTTGACGACGTAAATAGTGCGCTCTCAATGGCTACGGAATGGTTTACCACAAATAACCTAGTTCTCAATGCTAAGAAAACGAAATGTATAAAGTTCGCCTTACCGAATGTTAGGAATCTGGGACCCAATGTCGTTTTAGATAATGAGGTGCTTGAAACTGTACACTCGGCGGTTTTTCTGGGCATAACAGTAGACGCCAAACTTCAATGGGGATCACATATATCAAGCCTAGCGGGAAGGCTCAGTTCGGCCGCCTACGCAGTAAGGAAAGTTAGACAGTATACGGACGTTGATACAGCTCGATTAGTCTATTTTAGTTATTTTCATAGCATAATGTCCTACGGCATTCTGCTGTGGGGCAAAGCCGCGGACATTCAAAATATTTTTGTTCTTCAGAAACGAGCTGTTCGAGCGATTTACCAACTAGGTGCTAGAGTTTCTCTGAGAGATTTGTTTAAAGATATTGGTATTCTTACGGTGGCATCACAATTCATCTTTGCCAACATCTTATATATTAGGCAAAATATACACCTGTACACTAAAAACAGTGATATTCATAATATTAATACTAGAAATAAGGACAAACTACGTGCTCCCTTTCACCGGCTTCATAAGGTTCATAATTCTTTTGTTGGTCTTGGTATTACCTTTTATAACAAGCTTCCCTCTGCTTTACTAGATTTGCAGTTTAATGAGTTTAAAGCTAAAGTAAAATCCAACCTTTGTTCAAAGGCATACTATTCTATCAACGACTACTTAAACGATAAGAATAGTTGGTCGCTGTGATTAACTCAAGACAAACTCAAGACAATGTTTATGTTCTTTCAATCCAGAATTAGCTTTCCTACTGACAGTTTATATGGGTAGTTCATATAATTGTTTTTTATTTATTTTTTTATTTAACAGATTTTGTTAATTTATTTATTTATTTTTATTTTCTTTTAATTTCATTTATTGTGGACATAATCTACTTATTACAATGATTTTAAATGAGTTGTATTGCAACATGTAGTTAGCTAGCGACCTCGTCAGCTGTTCATAATATTCTTGCCTGACAAACCGGCAGCAAGTTCGTCATGCTCCCCTAGATGTCACTGCTTGCGGTAGCGTCGGGGGTCGGGTTACCACCTTCCCTCAAATATGGCGAGGGGGTAATGGCTGACCTTTGCGTTATGCTCGTGAACGGGTGCTGCTTGTGGTGACTGGTCGTCTTGCTGACCATGGTTTTTGTTATTGTTATTTGTATTAACTATTATTTTATTCTACTCCGGAGGTGCTAGTTTAACTATTGTAACTTCAACTTAGCTATATGCATCAATGTATGTATATCGATCATTTTGCATCGTTGAACATGTAAGCGGGCACGCCCTTTATGCCTGGAGGCTTTATTTAGTTTTTAAGTTTTGTTTACGTTTTTGTTTTATTATTTCAGCTTGACTTTAGTATTCAATTTTTTTTTGTTGGTATATTGGCGTGTGCTAGCTGACATATGGCAAATAATGTATGTTTTGTTTTATAATATTAATTACTTACACAATATTGTATAGAATCAAGTTCTTCTAACTTAACAGACAGCTGTGCTGCTGGGGAGTTTGTTCCGCCACTTCTTCTTCCCAGCTACAGCACTAGGAAGTGTCGAAGGGTGGGCGTTTTGGGGGGACTGTCTTTTGTAACTTTGACGTTCAAAAAGTGCTGACTCTCAGCCTAGTTTGAATAAATGACTTTTGATTTTGATTGATTTTGATTTTGATAATATTAATAAATTAGTTGCCATAGAATCGTGCCTAATATAATCGTGTTAAGGTGAATGCCTAAAATGTTTGTGGTGTGTGTGCGCAGGCGGCGCGGGCGGCGCGGGCGCGCAGCAGTGCAGCGGCTGCGACGACACGGCGCCGGCCACCAGCTACTGCGCCGACTGCGCCGAGTTCATCTGCGACAACTGCGTGCGCGCGCACCAGAGGTACCGCACGACACTACCACACACCTCACAACAACTTGTAGCCACTGGAACTTTATTTCGAAGCCAGCACGCTGCAAAGTCCACCTTTCACCCCGCTGACTTCAAAATAAACTATAGTTGTAACAACATTCAGAACTAAATAGATATCCGAAAACGCGTGATAGAATAATAGAGAACTCAATCTAATCGAGGGTAGATCCTAAAATGTTCAATTTATTGCATTCTGTAATCGTTCCGTCTCAATTCTAAATCTTTTGTGCATCGGTAAGTAAACGAAGTTTTGAACAAACGATGACCTAACATTTGTGATGAAGCAAAAATGAGCTCACTTCGTGGAGCTGAAGATGCACCCACCCCGGAATATAAATTCGAAATATTCGGCAGCTATGGCACATTATAAAATGTTGTTTGTTGTTGGCTATCTTTCGGCCGTTTACGGTTACCACGGGGTGGGTCCACACCGGACGATCGGGCGCGGCACAAGCGCGATCCACATGCGCGTTCGGTGTCGGCTGAGTGGAGCGCCGTCGATTTTATGCTCAAAGGCATCTTAGTAATGGCGCGCTTGTATAAATATAAACATTCTTCTTGAACCACTCTATCTATTTAAATAAACGGCATCAAAATCCGTTACGTAGAGCATAAATAGGGACAGACAGAGGAAAGCGACTTTGTTTTATACTATGTAGTGACGCGTCGACATCATACGCTAGGTATGCAGTAATAATGCTACTACATCATGGGTTCATGCCCCCCTCCCCACCGCTCTTCCTAATAACGATAAATGTTGAATTTTTATCTTTAAGCATTGTCGTCAAATAAGGCTCGCAGCATTTCAGCTTCACACTGAATCGACATCGCCATGAAACTTCATTCATACTCATATTCGTACTCGTCTGTTTGACGTCCTGACGATGAGGTAATATAATAATAATCGTTTATTTATAAAAAGGGGCACATTTACGAAGTAACGTAACTATTAAAACTAGTGATCGCCCATTGATCGAAATTCGACCGTACTTCATTTGAACAGAAATACATTATTAAATGAAAAGAAACATATATAATAAAAAATATTTAAAAAATGGTTATATTTGACATTCAGTAACACTACAGACAAATAATATTAAAAACAAATATTCTCGATATGATCATAGATTTTAAAAATGAAGTAGGTTATCATGTTATTATCCATAAAATTAATTTATTACCTATGGTTATACTTGACATTCAGTAATAGTTAGGGAGCTGGCGAGCAAAATTTCGATATGATCAGCACACAAAGCAGACGTTATTAATAGTGATAATTATACCCTAAGAAACATCAAGGACCTCGGACCTCGTCTGCCACCATGGTGGCGCTGCGTTGTAAATTTACAGCGTTTCAACAATGTTTAAAAAAAAGGTGTGCACACACGTCTGCCTCTGGGTTTGATGATCACAGTCATCCTGGAAACACAAAGAATCGAAAAGGCAGACATCCAGGGCTCTGATTTTTGTAGTAGGTATTCATTTTTTACATTTATTTTTATGATTAAAAAACTTTATATGAATTGCACACTTGGCAGATTTGAATTGTTCGATTAAAAACAATAAGAAAACCACGGAAAAATAGTCTGCCAACATGTTGCCTCTGCATTGTCTATTGACAGTGCTCCAAAAATGTAAAAAAAGGGGTGCTATATTATGCGCACACGTCTACCTCTTGGACTGATGTTTGAATTCCTTATGAAAACCAAGGAAATCGATGAGACAGACGTTCAGGCCTCTGATATTCCAAAGGCAGACCATTTGATTTTTTTTTTCAACTCGACGTTCGCGCCAAATCAAGCAGGTATAAAATATCCCCATAGATTTTTTCGTGGTGTCTCTCTTTTATTTGGGAATATGAGTGAGAACGGTATAACTCAGTTCCGACCTTTTCCGTATTATGAAACTAAATGTATAGAGCGTATAATATCTACATACAGCCTCCCCTTTTATTTTGCACGCTTTTCCTCTCAAAATCTACGTATTTTACACAAATAAAACGTGTTTAAAAAAGTTAAAGACTGTTCCTATCCAGATCCTAATCCTATTAAGATTACAATCAAGCATGCAATTTAAAAAAAATACTTTCTAACTAAAGTTCCAAGCGCATTTTGTTTCTGGTTGGCATTGAGAAAAAAAATGATTGCATAGATTTCAGCTCCAGAAGTTTAATCGTTACCGTGAGTTAAGAGGATAACATTAAACAAAATTATAAGAATAAAACTATAAATAATAACAATAATCCCATGCAATACCCGCTGTCCCTTGATTCCGTGAATTTCAAAAAGTTATACAGCTGAAAATCAGTGAGCAAAGAGTGCCTCATGTTTTTTCGAATCCACAGAGTCATAGTGAATCGAATGGGCGCAATGAGAACCGCGTGCAAATGACTTAGTAGAGCTTTTTTTTTAACATTTTTACAACTCCGTCCCATGATAATGCAGAATCCTGAATGTCTGCCTCTTCAATTTTCTTCGTTTCCAAGATGATTGTGACCATGAACTCCAGAGGCGCATACATGTGCAAATGATTTAATACCCCGATTTTTTAAGCAACTTCAATCCGCTGTAACGCGAAAACGCAGCGATCATCATTTCAGCCGAAAGACGTCCACTACTGGACATAAGCCTCCCCCGATTTGGAGGGGATTTGCCATAATCGCCACGATTGGCAGGCGGATGGGCGATCGCAGCATGGTGGCAAAATACATAGAAAACGCTGCTGCCCATTCTCCAGCAAGTCCCTTAGTCGCCTTTTACCACACCCATGGGAAGAAATGGGGTGGTACCATTCTTTACGTCCGGCACGACACGGTACACGCAGCGATATAGGACCTTAATTGATTGGACCAAATCGATTCGTAATTATTTAAACTGCAATCCACCTCGACGTGAAACGTGTGCAAGTCATATACCGAAATGCTCGCCAGCTCCCTAACTATAAGACTATAGACACAAAATAAAGACAGATATTGTCAATTGGACCATAAACAAAAGAATATCTATGCATGTGTGTATTCAATACACGGTAATGAATAGTAGTGTGCGTAACGTGTTATTTATTGAAAATAATATATATTTACGCATAATTTAAAAAAAATATTAGCATTCATCACTTCTTCTCTGTATAAACTATAAGTGTGCGAAATTTCATACTCCTCCGTCCGCCCAATTTTCGTAAAAAGGGATCCAAAGTTTTCGCTTCACGTATTAATATATAGATAGAGCACAGTTGCTTATATGCGGGGTTGATCAGATGCTGGGCTGGAATATGTGAGGATGAGCTTACGGGCCGCAAAATGACGGCTGTCCTGTAAATCCTTGTTAAAATATCATATTGGTCCAAAAGTATCGGCAATTAAACCGCATCAGTCGGCAACAAAAAAATAATAAGTAATAATTAATTCATATTTTTCGACAAACATCTTGAACACTGTTTGGTATACCTACTCTTCTCGCTCTTGTGTATTCTCCCGACAATGCTAAAGAGCGAGAAGGGTATATCAATCGGTGTTCAACAAATGTGCCACGAGGTATACAGGCACAGACTGTATAAAGTGTCTTGAATAAAAATGCACTTGGATCTGCATACTTTGAATTCGATTTGCGTACTTAACTGCACGCCAAACTCTTACGAGGTTAGCAGAGTGGATGGAGAATAACTTTTTCTTATTATGTATTACTAGCTTTTGCCAGCGGCTTTGCCCGCATGGTGGTCGGAAACGATCCTTTCTCAGGCTCTAAACTATCTGTGTACCAAATTTCATTTAAATCGGTTCAGTAGTTTTAGCAGGAAAGCGAGACAGACAGATAGAGTTACTTTTGCATTTATAATATTACTAGCTTTTGCCCGCGACTTCGTCCGCGTTAAATATTTGCTCCCCTGAATCTTCCCGTCGCATCGCAGCCAGACAGTTTTCGTCCATTTTTTTGTTGCTGCTCCGCTTCTTTTGATCTTAGCGTGATGTTATATAGCTTATAGCCTTCCTCAATAAATAGGCTACCCGACTCAAAAAGAATTTTTCAATTCACACCAGTAGTTCCTGAGATTAGCGCATTCCACACCCTATTTTAGGGAAGTGGGGGGTTAGAAAGAGACAAAAAGTAGCCTATGTCACTCTCCATCCCTTCAACTATTTCCTCTTAAAAAATCACGTCAATTCGTTGCTCCATTTTGCCGTGAAAGACGGACAAACAGACACACACACTTTCCCATTTATAATATTAGTATGGATTATGATTAAAAATATCATTAAAAATTGTATGCGTAGTGTCACAAATAGGGACCTGAGCAACATTGTCTTTTTTAATATGTGGCAGGTGGAGGATTCCGATGAAACTTATAACAGTAAAATCAACACACTAAGTACTATTTCTGAGATTTATTTTAAAGTGGTCACTCTATAAGAACTTACTAATAATAGCCAAAAAAAAAAATTTTCAGTAAAACAAAAAATATTCATTTTTAGCAAACTAAGTAAGATCTATTTGTAAGATAATATTTGTCATAATGTTGTCTACAGTTTGGCTTTGGAATCACATTCCTAGCTCTATTAGTTAGAGAACGAAAAGTTTAAAAAGTTGTCTGTTATTAGGACATTTTCCAAGGTAGCTCAGTGACAGTTAGAGCTAGGCAGTCAAAAACTACATAAATAGTAATGCAAATGAGCAGCGTACTCAACGATATCATATTCATTACATTTGGCTCTGGAGGCACATTTTCAATAGTTAACCTGCTATACCCTTTTATACTCTACGCTGACACAATATACAGTACAAGTTAAGCACGTTTGTACTTGCGTTAAAATTTCAATAAATAAAACTGGGAGGTAAGATTAAGTATTATATTGAGAGCGAAACGTCTGTCGTAACAATAGCGCGCTCGGCTCGGGTAGGTATAAAAATACTTATAACTTCGTCAATTTTGATTCAATCGACTTGAAATTTTCACACAATTTTCTTGAGATATTATGCATTCAGTAAAAAAATTAAAAAAAAAACGCAAAAAAGGTTAATACCTTACCCTCCCCTTAAGGTAGTTTCCCTGACTGCCTCGTCTCAACTTCCATCCTGTATCACTCACTAGATCGGATAAGGAATCAAGACAAGGGTCATTGGAGTTCTTGTACTACATCGTAGTGCCTGCTTAATGATACAATCATTTATTCCAATTGGAGCGGGAACCAGTTTCCATACATTTCATGGCACCATCCTTTCGAGCGCTCGGTGTGGAGCCAAGTATTAGCCACTACAGGCGTGCACGTCGATCTACCTCTCCGTATTATCCATCGCGGTGCAGGGTAGACCGAACAAACTCTCAGGAGTGCGTCTTATCACAACGAGATCTGGCTAACACTAAGAATGTATCAAAATCAAAAGTCATTTATTCAAATTAGGGTGAGAATCAACACTTTTCGTACGTCAAAATGACATAATTATGACGGTCTCCCAAAACGATCGGCCGTCACCACTTCCCATTGGTTTAATTGGGAAGAAATGGCGCAACAACCCCACCGCTGCGGTCTATTAGATGAACTAGCTGTTGGTTGCTCAACCAAGAAGATATTGTCGTGGTAGAGGTCGCTAACCTAACCCAATCGTAATAATATGTATTGCATTACAACAATAAACATTGCAATGAGTAACATCAAGTTAATAATAAATTATAGATTTTTATTAAATTGACGTATACAGTCAATAACTAAGAGCAGGTTAAAAAAGATCAAAACATTGTCTTGAGTTAATCACAGAGACCAGTATTTGTTGATGGAATAAATTAAACATTTGTGGCCTTTGGATAAAGGTTGGATTCTACTTCAGCTTGGGATGCATTAAAAGTCAAATATAGCTAAGAATAAGTTAGTTTGTTATAAAAGGTTATACCAAACCCAACATATGAGTTATGAACCTCATGAACCCAAAGAAAGGGAGTAGTGACATAGTTTGTTTATTTCTAGTATTAAGATTATGAATATCACTGTTTTTAGTGTATGTTTTGTCCAGTGGCGTGCCTAGGGTTGCAAAATAAGGCAAGCCCAATAAAATTTTAACCGATTTCAAAACAAGAAAGTTCAGTTTATGACTGAGTATGTAGGTACCTACGTATGTATCATCGCAATTTTCTCATAAACTTGTTTGATATAGATAAATAACTCGGCGCCGGTTTGTCACTTCCCTGATGCTGCAATTGCTTTTCTAAAACGACATCGTATTTTGAAATTAACGAGACCAGTTCTAAAAAATTGCCTTTATTTAATGAAGTTTCGGACTAAATGACAAACAATATCAACTTATCTTTGAAATACACTACGGTTGTTATCAACGCGCGTGTTATATTTTGAAATTTCCTCAGATAACTGGTGTGATATAGATGTCTCAATTCGTTGTTTACCAAAATTACCGAAAGAAACCATTGCAAGGTGTTTATGGGAATTTGCGTGCCTTTTAATGGCGCCAGATATGTTATTTAAATCATTATAACCAGATCTATTCCAAACGGAATCTTCATTCGAAAAAAATATGCAGCACAAGCAATACAACTTACCTATTAGTGTGCGAACAGCCAACAATCCAACTAGTTTTATATACTGATCTATTAAATTTTCGTTTATGCGATTTACTAGTCTGAGAAATACACAGATTAGGCGTCGGTTTTAATAAAGAAATTAACTGTTTTTTCTGAGCAAAGTTTAAAGATTTTACCTTCGCAAATCAAAACTTGAACGCATTTTAAATCCTCACAAGGTACAATTACCTCCATTGTTGTAAGTAAGTCACCAAAACAATTGTATCACTGAGAAAATCTAAGAAAACACACAAAAAACTTTAATAACAAAACTTTTCCCACTCAAGCAAATGAAACTGAAGTGAGTTGCACTCGGGTGTCGGGAAAGAGTTGCAGTGTTGTCATTTAGGCAAAAAAAGTCGCCAGGTATATGAAAAATCTACCTAGATGTCGCATTTTTTTTTATTTTTAAGATATTGCTTGAATATTTAATTTCGTTATTTTAAAAAGTCGCTAGGTTTTATTGTTGCTAAATCTTAAAAAACGTCTCCAAACTCGTTAACACTAGAAGTGCGGGCGTCCCAAATTTGACCCATTTCGATTTTCTTCCTGCTCTAATTAATATTTTATTATGTATATAATCGTAACTTTTTATGACTTTTCATAAAATATGATGATTATTATATTTATTATATAAACGAGACTTCAACCACGTAATTGCAATATACATTTTTTAAATCCAAATTTACCTCAGTCGGTATGTTCCGCGCTTCTAGTGTTAAAAATCTCCAAGATCTCACAACATCGCTAAAACGGCAACACTGCAGAGTTGGCAAGATGACAAGGTCACGCATCATACGCGTGCAACTTCATACGCATGCACGGCTTAAATCTTCCATACTGATCATTTTTAGACGCACAAGGTTCTAACTCGTTATACGGCACATCGCTATAAGTGCGAAAGTGACAGAGATAGTATTTGAAAGCCAGGCAAAAGCCGGTACGTGTAAGGGAGATAGCTATATTTAGATGCTGCAAATGCGAAACTCTGCGCGCGACCAATCGCGATGTGTAGTAGTGTGGCATAGGTAGATATTTTGTGTTATTTTGATAAGAATTAAGCGCGCGAACTTTTAAATAGTTCGGTTTTGATATTGATTCTCTATTGAGCATTTTAGTAAGGCATGCCGGGCTTTTGGGCTTATATGAAGGTACCGCCACTGGTTTTGTCTAATATATAAGATTTTGGTGAAGATTTCTTGATGCCACTGTGAGAATACCAATATCATAAAAAAAAACACAGAACCTGATGCCTAGTAGATAAATTTGCTGACATAGCTACGCGCACAATGTGATGCTGATCGCACCGGTTCGAAACTGAAGCGTATGATGTGTGCAGGCTGAAGATAACGAAGGAGCACACCATCAAGTCCAAGGAGGAGGCGCTGGCCGAGCTGCAGGCGGCGGCCGGCGCCGGCAGCGCGCACGACATGTTCTGCAGCGAGCATCTGCAGGTACACTCACCACGCCCGTTCACTCTTACAGTTAACTATTCACTTCATTCATCTTACTAACGATGCTTTATTATATACAACTTACCTAAATGTTAATTGTCCCTTAGTTTGATTATTTTTCCTAAACTTGATATATTTAGCTATGGCCTGCAGGGTCCGTTATTGTACCATAACGACCTTCTAACATCTTATAAACGTTATGGAATACAAAATAAAAAAGAAATTAATATGAAAGTTGATTCATAATGACTCGTACTAGAAGCTGGAGCGGTAACAAATTGTTATGTGTGGGATTTTAAGTTATGATATTCGGTACCAACTTTGCTTATACTCACCTAAACATAACTTTAAAACTGTGTTTGAGTATTTATTTGAGTAGTCGATTTAATAGAGTAGATTTAAAATTCACATTTACTTCAGGGATAACATAGAAGAGGATATTCAAATATATTATTTTATTAAAGAAATGGGTAGAATATTTGTACGTTGGCCATCAGTGTGTGTTGCAACAAGTGCAGTAGAGTGATGCGTGTGTGGTGTGTGGCGCAGGAGCGGCTGTCGCTGTTCTGCGAGACGTGCGACCGGCTGACGTGCCGCGACTGCCAGCTGCAGCACCACCGCGACCACAAGTACCAGTTCAGCACCGAGATGGCCGCGCAGGTACGCGCTACTGCTTGTTCACTCACACTTACAACCTTATCTGTTCTGCGAGACGTGCGACCGGCTGACGTGCCGCGACTGCCAGCTGCAGCACCACCGCGACCACAAGTACCAGTTCAGCACCGAGATGGCCGCGCAGGTACGCGCTACTGCTTGTTCACTCACACTTACAACCTTATCTGTTCTGCGAGACGTGCGACCGGCTGACGTGCCGCGACTGCCAGCTGCAGCACCACCGCGACCACAAGTACCAGTTCAGCACCGAGATGGCCGCGCAGGTACGCGCTACTGCTTGTTCACTCACACTTACAACCTTATCTGTTCTGCGAGACGTGCGACCGGCTGACGTGCCGCGACTGCCAGCTGCAGCACCACCGCGACCACAAGTACCAGTTCAGCACCGAGATGGCCGCGCAGGTACGCGCTACTGCTTGTTCACTCACACTTACAACCTTATCTGTTCTGCGAGACGTGCGACCGGCTGACGTGCCGCGACTGCCAGCTGCAGCACCACCGCGACCACAAGTACCAGTTCAGCACCGAGATGGCCGCGCAGGTACGCGCTACTGCTTGTTCACTCACACTTACAACCTTATCTGTTCTGCGAGACGTGCGACCGGCTGACGTGCCGCGACTGCCAGCTGCAGCACCACCGCGACCACAAGTACCAGTTCAGCACCGAGATGGCCGCGCAGGTACGCGCTACTGCTTGTTCACTCACACTTACAACCTTATCTGTTCTGCGAGACGTGCGACCGGCTGACGTGCCGCGACTGCCAGCTGCAGCACCACCGCGACCACAAGTACCAGTTCAGCACCGAGATGGCCGCGCAGGTACGCGCTACTGCTTGTTCACTCACACTTACAACCTTATCTGTTCTGCGAGACGTGCGACCGGCTGACGTGCCGCGACTGCCAGCTGCAGCACCACCGCGACCACAAGTACCAGTTCAGCACCGAGATGGCCGCGCAGGTACGCGCTACTGCTTGTTCACTCACACTTACAACCTTATCTGTTCTGCGAGACGTGCGACCGGCTGACGTGCCGCGACTGCCAGCTGCAGCACCACCGCGACCACAAGTACCAGTTCAGCACCGAGATGGCCGCGCAGGTACGCGCTACTGCTTGTTCACTCACACTTACAACCTTATCTGTTCTGCGAGACGTGCGACCGGCTGACGTGCCGCGACTGCCAGCTGCAGCACCACCGCGACCACAAGTACCAGTTCAGCACCGAGATGGCCGCGCAGGTACGCGCTACTGCTTGTTCACTCACACTTACAACCTTATCTGTTCTGCGAGACGTGCGACCGGCTGACGTGCCGCGACTGCCAGCTGCAGCACCACCGCGACCACAAGTACCAGTTCAGCACCGAGATGGCCGCGCAGGTACGCGCTACTGCTTGTTCACTCACACTTACAACCTTATCTGTTCTGCGAGACGTGCGACCGGCTGACGTGCCGCGACTGCCAGCTGCAGCACCACCGCGACCACAAGTACCAGTTCAGCACCGAGATGGCCGCGCAGGTACGCGCTACTGCTTGTTCACTCACACTTACAACCTTATCTGTTCTGCGAGACGTGCGACCGGCTGACGTGCCGCGACTGCCAGCTGCAGCACCACCGCGACCACAAGTACCAGTTCAGCACCGAGATGGCCGCGCAGGTACGCGCTACTGCTTGTTCACTCACACTTACAACCTTATCTGTTCTGCGAGACGTGCGACCGGCTGACGTGCCGCGACTGCCAGCTGCAGCACCACCGCGACCACAAGTACCAGTTCAGCACCGAGATGGCCGCGCAGGTACGCGCTACTGCTTGTTCACTCACACTTACAACCTTATCTGTTCTGCGAGACGTGCGACCGGCTGACGTGCCGCGACTGCCAGCTGCAGCACCACCGCGACCACAAGTACCAGTTCAGCACCGAGATGGCCGCGCAGGTACGCGCTACTGCTTGTTCACTCACACTTACAACCTTATCTGTTCTGCGAGACGTGCGACCGGCTGACGTGCCGCGACTGCCAGCTGCAGCACCACCGCGACCACAAGTACCAGTTCAGCACCGAGATGGCCGCGCAGGTACGCGCTACTGCTTGTTCACTCACACTTACAACCTTATCTGTTCTGCGAGACGTGCGACCGGCTGACGTGCCGCGACTGCCAGCTGCAGCACCACCGCGACCACAAGTACCAGTTCAGCACCGAGATGGCCGCGCAGGTACGCGCTACTGCTTGTTCACTCACACTTACAACCTTATCTGTTCTGCGAGACGTGCGACCGGCTGACGTGCCGCGACTGCCAGCTGCAGCACCACCGCGACCACAAGTACCAGTTCAGCACCGAGATGGCCGCGCAGGTACGCGCTACTGCTTGTTCACTCACACTTACAACCTTATCTGTTCTGCGAGACGTGCGACCGGCTGACGTGCCGCGACTGCCAGCTGCAGCACCACCGCGACCACAAGTACCAGTTCAGCACCGAGATGGCCGCGCAGGTACGCGCTACTGCTTGTTCACTCACACTTACAACCTTATCTGTTCTGCGAGACGTGCGACCGGCTGACGTGCCGCGACTGCCAGCTGCAGCACCACCGCGACCACAAGTACCAGTTCAGCACCGAGATGGCCGCGCAGGTACGCGCTACTGCTTGTTCACTCACACTTACAACCTTATCTGTTCTGCGAGACGTGCGACCGGCTGACGTGCCGCGACTGCCAGCTGCAGCACCACCGCGACCACAAGTACCAGTTCAGCACCGAGATGGCCGCGCAGGTACGCGCTACTGCTTGTTCACTCACACTTACAACCTTATCTGTTCTGCGAGACGTGCGACCGGCTGACGTGCCGCGACTGCCAGCTGCAGCACCACCGCGACCACAAGTACCAGTTCAGCACCGAGATGGCCGCGCAGGTACGCGCTACTGCTTGTTCACTCACACTTACAACCTTATCTGTTCTGCGAGACGTGCGACCGGCTGACGTGCCGCGACTGCCAGCTGCAGCACCACCGCGACCACAAGTACCAGTTCAGCACCGAGATGGCCGCGCAGGTACGCGCTACTGCTTGTTCACTCACACTTACAACCTTATCTGTTCTGCGAGACGTGCGACCGGCTGACGTGCCGCGACTGCCAGCTGCAGCACCACCGCGACCACAAGTACCAGTTCAGCACCGAGATGGCCGCGCAGGTACGCGCTACTGCTTGTTCACTCACACTTACAACCTTATCTGTTCTGCGAGACGTGCGACCGGCTGACGTGCCGCGACTGCCAGCTGCAGCACCACCGCGACCACAAGTACCAGTTCAGCACCGAGATGGCCGCGCAGGTACGCGCTACTGCTTGTTCACTCACACTTACAACCTTATCTGTTCTGCGAGACGTGCGACCGGCTGACGTGCCGCGACTGCCAGCTGCAGCACCACCGCGACCACAAGTACCAGTTCAGCACCGAGATGGCCGCGCAGGTACGCGCTACTGCTTGTTCACTCACACTTACAACCTTATCTGTTCTGCGAGACGTGCGACCGGCTGACGTGCCGCGACTGCCAGCTGCAGCACCACCGCGACCACAAGTACCAGTTCAGCACCGAGATGGCCGCGCAGGTACGCGCTACTGCTTGTTCACTCACACTTACAACCTTATCTGTTCTGCGAGACGTGCGACCGGCTGACGTGCCGCGACTGCCAGCTGCAGCACCACCGCGACCACAAGTACCAGTTCAGCACCGAGATGGCCGCGCAGGTACGCGCTACTGCTTGTTCACTCACACTTACAACCTTATCTGTTCTGCGAGACGTGCGACCGGCTGACGTGCCGCGACTGCCAGCTGCAGCACCACCGCGACCACAAGTACCAGTTCAGCACCGAGATGGCCGCGCAGGTACGCGCTACTGCTTGTTCACTCACACTTACAACCTTATCTGTTCTGCGAGACGTGCGACCGGCTGACGTGCCGCGACTGCCAGCTGCAGCACCACCGCGACCACAAGTACCAGTTCAGCACCGAGATGGCCGCGCAGGTACGCGCTACTGCTTGTTCACTCACACTTACAACCTTATCTGTTCTGCGAGACGTGCGACCGGCTGACGTGCCGCGACTGCCAGCTGCAGCACCACCGCGACCACAAGTACCAGTTCAGCACCGAGATGGCCGCGCAGGTACGCGCTACTGCTTGTTCACTCACACTTACAACCTTATCTGTTCTGCGAGACGTGCGACCGGCTGACGTGCCGCGACTGCCAGCTGCAGCACCACCGCGACCACAAGTACCAGTTCAGCACCGAGATGGCCGCGCAGGTACGCGCTACTGCTTGTTCACTCACACTTACAACCTTATCTGTTCTGCGAGACGTGCGACCGGCTGACGTGCCGCGACTGCCAGCTGCAGCACCACCGCGACCACAAGTACCAGTTCAGCACCGAGATGGCCGCGCAGGTACGCGCTACTGCTTGTTCACTCACACTTACAACCTTTTCCAGCATGGAACACCCTATTACAACACTACTAATAGCAATTTAAACCTTAATAACGATTGTTAATTCTAAGTATAATGACTATTTATAAATATATTTACTAGCTTTTGCCCGCGACTTCGTTCGCGTAAATGTCGGTTATCGCGGACGCAGATGAAGTCGCGGCATAAAAAGTAGCCTATGTCACTCTCCAACTATCTCCACTTAAAAAAACACGTCAATTCGTCGCTCCGTTTTGCCATGAAAGACGGACAAACAAACACACACTTTCCCATTTATAATATTAGTATGGATTACAAATCATCTGTTGAGTAGACACATACACATTTTGCCAGCAGGCCTTGAGCCTTGCTCTGAATGAGCCAGTGCGTGTGCACAGTATGCTCTCAATTGGTAACTCATTCAGTATTTGCTTGATTGAACCACATATACAGGATGGCAGGGACATAGATGTGCAAACTGTAAACATGGACTCAGCACACGATTCTAAACCTAGCGTAGAGATGATTATAATTATGTAAAGCCATATTTGTTACGGTCGCGAATAATAATGTGTTTAACATACAGCTTGACACTGACCTGCAAAATACATGAAACGTAAGAAAATGTTAAATGTCGCGAGCTGCTCTGGAGCTTTCCTTCGACTCCTCGGAGCGACCTTCAACTGCGTGACATAAACCAAATGTTGGTTATCCTAAAACCCATTGTGCATCAAACCCTGCTACTATCGCCCTTGATATAACTACACAGTTATATTAAGGGCGATAGTAGCAGGGTCCATTTTAGAATGACCGAGTGTGGCACAAGCCGCACCGACAACCGAGCTTTATAATTCGTTTGCAATATTAAGGCGGTTTGAAGATGAGAATCATTATCATCTGTCAAGCGTGTTCCCATCTATATTGAGGTTGGCTTCTAGTCTAACTGGATGCATCTGTACCAGTACGTTAAATAGAGCGTCTGTGACAGAATTATGTTTTAAATTTGTTTACGCTTGTTGTGAATTGTAGCACAAACATACGTCGTATCGCGTGCGTTTAAAGCGTAGGTTCCGCGGACTAGGTAACCTCTATATTAGCTAGTAATTCGTGGGCCGCGTTTCAGTTTGACAGAATAAAATCGGTATGAATGGTCGCAGCAAGTTTGAGCGCGCAGCAGAATGCAGCTACACATGGTCGCGAAGCCTCGCTCCGGTTCTAATAGTGGACATATGAACATATCAATATACAACAACTCGAGGGCAAAAGTGTCTCGACCTTGATGTGCTTGTGTGAGATAACGGCGGCGACGAACGTTTTAGCGTCAATAAAAGTTGTTCTTAGAAACTTGTTGTAACGAGTATTTGGACCTAGTGATATACTAGGCTGTTCAAAAAGTAGTGAGAATGACGTAGTAATGGGGGGTACTTGCAAAAAAAAAATTACTGTCACGGAATGATTAGGTCTTTGTCATAATACCCTCAAATAATTAGCTTTCTATCTTGTCTGTGTCAGTTGTATTAATTATTTGTATGTGACGTGTCGATAACTCTCGCTAAAAATGGATAAAATTGAAATCCGTGCGGTGATAAAATACTTTTGCTTGAAAAATTTTACTACGGAACAAATTTTTAAAGACTTACGTGAGACATTGGGGGAGTCTGCTCCTCCATATTCTAGTGGCTCGGTGGTGTGCAGAGTTTAAACGTGGTAGAACATCGGTTAAAGATGACCCGCGCTCGGGCCGCCCTTCGACGTCAGTCACTCAGGAAATGGTCGAAAATGTTGAAAAAATTGTTTTGGATGATCGCCGTGTCACAGTCCGTTTTATAGCTGAAGAGTTGAAGATTTCAACTGGTAGTGTGCATAGCATTTTGCAAGATCACTTAGGAATGAAAACGGTATCCGCGCGTTGGGTCCCGAGAATGCTAACGGACGCACAAAAGCAAACGCGACTCAACATTTCAAAGAGTTCATTGGAACTGTTTCAACGAGATCCTGATCTTTTTTTGGCTCGATTCGTAACAATGGATGAAACATGGCTTCATCATTATGATCCAGAAACGAAACAAAAATCAATGTCCTGGAAAAGACCGTCATCTCCCACACCAAAGAAATTCAAGACTCAACCATCTGCCGGCAAGATCATGGGCTCAGTTTTTTGGGACAGCCAGGGGTTGATAATGATTGAATACCTTGAACATGGAGCCACTATCACAGGAAATGTCTACGCAGAACAAATAAAAACATTACGTCAGGAAATCATTGAAAAGCGACGAGGCAAACTCGCGAAAAAAGTTTTGTTCCATCAAGACAACGCACCGGCGCACAAGTCTGCAGTTGCCATGGCAGCAATCCAAGATGCTGGCTTTGAGATCCTCAATCATCCACCATATTCACCGGACTTGGTCCCTAGTGATTTCTACCTATTTCCACGTTTGAAAGAACACTTGAGAGGCACAAAATTTGAAGATGACGAAGAAGTGAAAGCCGCCGTAAACGATTTTTTAACTACTCAAGATGAAGATTTTTTTAAAAAGTGAATTTTGGCTGTAGAAAAAAGATTTGCTAAATGTGTTTGCTAACCTAAAGGGTGATTACGTCGAAAAATAAAATAATATTAAATAAATTCATTTTCTAACATAGCTATTCTCATTACTTTTTGAACGCGCCTAGTACATACAAACCCAAATCAATTGAAATCAGCATAAGCATAACATAATCAGCTATTCCCACTGCTGGGAATCAGGCTTTCTCATTGTAAGTGGGCTGTAATCAACAGCCCAGTGCGGGTTGCTAGATGTAAGTTGTCTTCGAGTTTTTGGTTTTAGGACATGCCGGTTTCCTCACGATGTTTTTTTCCTTGACCGTTTTGAAAGCAGTGGTGATGAAATTAGTGGGTTCGAATTCCTGCAACTTGGTAAGTCGGAGCCCATACCACTGAGCCACCACTGCTCTCAATGGAAATTATTTAAGATTTTATGAGTTCAAATAAAGCTTATTTTGGCTCATTACAGAAAGTGTATGGTTTTTTTTTTCAGGATGGGAAATCATCAAATGACTTCTCCCGCTCTGGGCGGAGCGGGAGGGCGTGTCAGACATTTACTGACTAAAACCCACCCGTGTTCCATCAGCTGCCCATGTGCCAGGGTCACGGTATCTCTTTCGAACAATCACGCGACCCCGGCAGGCATCGGTCCTAGTAGACCCCTACACTGCTGCTGACATCTCTTTGAGGCGCGCGTGCAACACTACGCGCCGTTGACCCGAGCCTGGTCCTTACCGGGCGGCGAGCTACCCATTGCTCGCCACCCGCAAGCTCGCGCCTACGGTGGCCGGGAGTCCGCTATGGACTCCCGACGCCCGGGGCGTCTCCTCCAGCGGCGGCTAGGGACGTGAGGGCGCAGAGACTGCCACTCCCTCACCCGCCCCGCCTCCTCCTTCGCGAGCATTACTGCTTCGCAGAAGGAGGTGACGGCTTCCCATGCCCTCTCGCTTCGTACCATGGCTCGCACCAGGGCCGGACGCGAGAGGTCGCCGCCGCCGATCGCCTCCACGAAAAGTGTATGGTTTACATGCACACTGTCACGCAGAGGTTCTAAAGTTTTGTATAAAAACTTTACCTGAGTTAGAATAAAGATAAAAATGCCAAACTGCTAGAAGGTGCAAGCTTGGACAAAAGTTAGAGCTCGATCGAGTTTTGAATGTATGTTGGAATGCTTTTGCTGGATAGTAATTTACTGAGGTAATGTTATTGAAAATCGAGAATGGGTTGGTAAGTTTTGGTATCATTGTAGCACTGGGACCAATGAGAAGTGACGTGTGTGTGTACATACGAATTCGACCATACGACATGTTCGTGAACGCCGTCAGTACCAACTGGGCATTTTAATGGTCAAATCTTTACTTTTGCAGATGACACAGCTCTTTTCTTTAGTGGTGATAGCTGGGATGATGTTTTTGGTGCGGCTCAGGAGGGGCTTAATAGGGTTGTTGTTTGGCTGCAGAACAATATGCTGACTCTCAATGTCACAAAAACCAAATACGTGGCATTTGCACTTCGTTCAAATGTGCTACCACCATTGACCATATTCACTTTCATTAACGGCCCACACGTGTTGGTCAGACAATCGGCTTTGCGTATGTCCTGCTCTTCAAAGGACAGATACCATTAAATACCTTGGAGTTACTTTAGACCAATTCCTCAGCTTCAAACCTCACATAGACGTTCTGGTAACGAGATTACGTAAACTCATTTACATATTCAAGACCTTAAAACACGTAGCCGACCTTCAAACCATCAAGATAGTCTACTATGCCTTGTGCCAGTCGCTTATTGACTACTGCATTATTTCCTGGGAAGGAGCTGCGAAAACCCACTTGATAGAAGCGGAAAGAGCTCAACGTGCTATACTTAAGGTTGCTGCGGGTCTTCCCTTTCGATTTCCTACACTCGAATTGTTCAAAAAGTGGGATGTATTGTCAATAAGACAAACTTTCGTTCTGCATACAGTTCTGAAAAAGCATTCGGAGCTAGTCTACGATTCGCATTTATTAAAAGATAAACGAAGAAAAGGTACTGTGTGCAGTACTACTTTCTTTCGTGTAAGTCTTTCCCACAAGTTCTTTTGCCACCTAGGGGATTATCTTCATAATGTTATAAACAAGGGGCAAAATATTTTTCCTCTACTCAAACCCAGTTGTAAGCAAAAAGTAACTGATTTCCTGAAGACTCTTTCCTATGAGGACACAGAGAAATAGCTCCACTCAATTAAATAAAACTTGTATTCAAATCATTACCTTCACATTCACTCACTACCTTTCACCTACACATTCACTTCTATTCACCTACTTAGTCACCTCCATTCACCTACTCATTCTACATCATTCATTTACACATTCTCCTCCATTCTTCTTCACATTTACCTCCATTCTCGTACACATCTACAACATTCATCTATACATTCACAACCATAATGTTCACAATGGACCCTTTGACTGCTTCAGTTGTGTTATTTTCTTATTTTGTATTAATTTTCTCAAAAATGTTGTTTTAATTGTTTAATTGTTCTAGTTATGTATTATTACTATTTTTCTTTTTGGTTTTAATTGCATTTTTACCAAATAATAGTTTAGTAAGAAACACATCTTACCCACCTGTCTATTGTATCATGCCACAAAATGGGGTCTTGTGACCTGTAATACAGGTTTTTCTTAAACCTACATCAGGCACCAGCTCTCACAATGTGAATATTATTATAAGTAGTCAAAACTGTTATGCTACAAACCATTGTGAGAGAAATAAATAAACTTTTTATTATTATTATTATTTCTTAGCTGCCATGGCTGGTTGAAATTTTATGTTTTTTTTTTTTAACGCTTGATGTATTCGTCTTGCTTCCTACATTGTTCAAGCATGTATAATTCAACTTGAATGATTAAATCAATATTTTATAACAACATTTAAAATTAAAAGAGTGTCCATGAAGTTTCTGCTCGTTCATGTCCATAGGAACCTACTACGCTTTGGAATGTGCAACTTATAGTTTTATCATTCTGGCTGACCAACTCCGTGACAATTGAAGTGCCTGTGCTGAATGTGTTGTGTGTGCGCAGGCGCGTGCGAACATCAGCTCGCTGCTGTCGGAGGTGAGCTACAAGCGCGTGCTGCTGGGCTCGGCCATGAAGGTCATCCGCGACCGCCAGCAGCTCATCGCCGACAAGAAGAAGGCGCTCGTGCACGAGATCACGCAGACCGTCGTCAAGTGAGTGCACAGCCGACCTCTAGCTACGAGCCAGGAGCTAAACGTATTTCCCACAAGTACAGTCTGTTAATAATGTTTATTTAACGAAATGCGATTGATGATTTCACGGACCAGATTAACGAACGCGATCAACACGCGCGGCAAGCAGCTGGTGCTGCGCCTGAACGAGGTGTGCGACGCCAAGCAGCGCACGCTCAACGAGAAGAAGGAGGCGCTGGAGCAGCTGGCGGCCATCACCGACCACTGTGTGGCCTTCGTCAACCAGGTCAGTCGCCACGAGCGTGCGGAGGCACTGTCTCTAGGGACGAGTGACGTGGCGCCATCTAGAAGGAGGCGCTGGAGCAGCTGGCGGCCATCACCGACCACTGTGTGGCCTTCGTCAACCAGGTCAGTCGCCACGAGCGTGCGGAGGCACTGTCTCTAGGGACGAGTGACGTGGCGCCATCTAGAAGGAGGCGCTGGAGCAGCTGGCAGCCATCACCGACCACTGTGTGGCCTTCGTCAACCAGGTCAGTCGCCACGAGCGTGCGGAGGCACTGTCTCTAGGGACGAGTGACGTGGCGCCATCTAGAAGGAGGCGCTGGAGCAGCTGGCGGCCATCACCGACCACTGTGTGGCCTTCGTCAACCAGGTCAGTCGCCACGAGCGTGCGGAGGCACTGTCTCTAGGGACGAGTGACGTGGCGCCATCTAGAAGGAGGCGCTGGAGCAGCTGGCGGCCATCACCGAGTGTAGTTGCTTCATTAAAAATGCTTCCTCTATACTAAACTTAATTTATTTGGAATCTAATCCTTCCAAAGTGTGTGAAACTGTGATAGAATGATCATTGTACTTGTTAATCAATATTAGTAGTAATAATCGTTGTTCTAGTTAATCACACATATCATTTTATTGAATGTATACAAAATATTGTGAAACATTTTAAAAGAGTAACTATGGAGTTTCTTGTCCATTCTTTTCGATACGAAATTACTTTTGAAACCCATATCAATTCTGTATTCCGTATTTTGCGCTTGGGCGCGGTTATTCGATCCACCCCAGCTCCTCGAGAAAGGCCAGCAACGCCTTGATGTTGCTGACTATCTCGCGTAAGTGAAAGGGCCTACCTGACATAAACGATGTGAGTGTCCGCAGGCGCTGGACGGCTCGGACACGGCGGTGCTGCACGCCAAGCACGCCGTGTGCGCGCACCTGCAGCGCATCAAGTCGCGGCGCGCCGACATCCCCAACCCCGAGATCCCCGTGCGCATCGCGCTGGCGCTGGACAAGCTGCCCGAGCTGGTGCGCGTGCTGGCCGGCCTGGGCAGCATCGTGGTGGACGGCAAGCCCGACGCGCCGGCCGCGCAGGGCCCCTACCACCCGCCGCACCAGGCGCCGCCCCCGCAGGGCCCGCACGCGCACTCCGCCGTCGTGGCGCTGCAGCACGTCGCCATGCATCAGGTACCTATACACTGCGCGCCAACACGACCCGTTCTTATTCTTTATCTTTATATATATAAAAATCTCGTGTCACGATGTATGTTAAGGGTAAACTCCGAAACTACTGAACTGATTATTATCAAACTTCGTAATTATTTATAATTTGGTTCAACTTAAAAGATAGGATAGTTTTTATCTCAAGGAAGGTTTATAAGGATAATACGCGGGTGAAGCCACTGGAAAAAGCTAGTAATACTCTATGAAAGAGTGGCGATAAGCCAAACAAACGGATACACAGGTGACTAGACTGTAAGCTGTGGTTAAAATGATATTGCGAGAAAGGACGGTGACTACTGAGATGACGACTGATTGAGAAGCATGGAAGAAAAACTCATGTTTCGCCGACCACGAAATAAATTGGGATGAAAGCAAGAGAATGATGATCAATACTCGATGTTAAATATTAATTTGTTCCCGGCCTACTTACAAAACCTGAATTTAGTGTAGTAAATAGCGCAAAACCGACTTTCAGCGATTGAATGGTCATGAAGTCGGTCCAAACCGAGAACTACTCTCGTGCGGACGTTCAGTTACAATTTGACATTGACTGCCTCTTTATTTCGTAGCAATAAGGGCGGTTATCGTAGTTGAAGTGTTACTAGTGACGTGCAGGTGACCAACTGTAATAACTACCGGTCTGTTCCGTAACAAAACTCACTATGAAAACGTCGGTAAAGTGAGTGTTAGTCCAACTGAAACACGTGATAGACATCATTGACAGCTCACTTCGCCCAAGTTTCACGGTGAGTTGTACAGAATAGACCAGCTGATGTGCGGCATTGTTCCATGTCTCAGACGTTGGCTCGCTACCAGGTCAGTGCTCATCTCGTTATAGCGAATGACTTCTGTCTGTATGTAGTCGCATCCGCCGCCGAGCGAACCAGCCTCGTCCACACGTTATCGCTCTCTTTCTGTTACGAGTAGTGTTGCCGTTTTATTTTGTAATCGCTTTTTAGCTTCTTTACGTTCCATTGATGTTTATCTTGTGCATGAACCTTTGACGTTGTTTTAGGTAGAACCACAGTGTAAATATTCTTGCGGTTCATCGCAAATTTAAGCATTTATTTTGCCCTGTCTCATCATATTATGTGAAAAAGATGAGACAGGGCAAAATAAATGCCCAAATGTATGACTGAATTGTCATAAATTTGGGCATTTATGTTGCCATTTGAAACGTTGACGTTCAAAGTGCCTTTTAATGCCCTACTTGAAATAAATTAGTTGACTTACACTGACATTCTATCAAAATAATTTGCACATAACAGCATATTGACGCTTGAAAGGCGAGATTGACTAAGCGACATAGTAGCATTATGCCGCTTAGTCAATTTCGCCTTTCAACCGTCGATATTATTTCGAATGAATTTCTTTTCGGTATACAAATTTTGCCTTAAACAATTCATTCACAATTTTTAATTAAAGCCGTCTTAATATTCGAGCGCACAGTTTCGACAATAGAGTCCCTATACGAGCTCCTGAATTTGAAAATTGACTACACTTTTTGGTATCAAGAAACGACGTGTATAGTCGACTCGGAAAATGACACCCATGATGTTAAATTCACGATTTGAATAGTCTTACAATTTTATTTTGAAATATTTTACAACATCAAAAATCGTTTGCGTTGACGGACTGTAAGGTAGCTATACTGTGGTATAACCACGGAGCAAATACAAAGAGATGTTGTAATTAGATTCTCCTAAGAAACAACGCGTGACATTTTGCGGGGTGCGGGGTGTTAGATCCCGCCCACTTCTTAATTTTCCATCTACCGGTTAATAGCAAAACTAGGTGCTCGTACTGTCAATTTTGCTTTTGTAGTTATTTATCTATCTCATATTAGATGTCACTACGCGCAGGATGCAACAGGGTCGTACTCAGAATCTGCTTACTAGGGAGTACTTTGTTTTTTACTCATTTAATACGTATTTTTTACCAATAATTTTAGAATAAAAATATTTTTGATGCTTGACGAAAGAAGATAATCAGTGTGTCTCTTATTTTCAAAAATGATAAGCATTAAACATAAACATTTCTTTTTCAAAACATCTATATTTTACACACAAATAAAATAAAACACATTTTATATATGTTACTGTAAAAGCCCGAACTACGGTAAATCTTAGGATTTACCGGTAAATCCTAAGATTTACCAAGACTCATCGGTAAATGTTCGAATTATTCTATAACAATCTTTAATTTCGGACTTTTACGCTTTTTATTCATTCGGTAAATCCTAGGTTTTACCGCAGATACCGGTAAATATCCGAAATCAAACAAAAACGCAATTGAACAGAAGATTATATATTTTGTATTAGATTATTTATTTTTATTATTTATTTTTGACTAGCTTTTGCCAGCGGCTTCGCCCGCGTGGGGGTAGGAAATTATCCCGCGGGGACATACTACCGGGATAAAAAGTAACCTATGTCCTTTTTCAGGCTCTAAGCTATCTGTGTACCAAATTTCATTTAAATCGGTTCAGTAGTTTTAGCAGGAAAGCGAGACAGACAGTCAGACAGAGTTACTTTTGCATTTGTGTGGATGACAACAGTTTACAAACTCATTTACAAAAGGATAAAGAGAACACTATCATGAATAAAACACAAGATGAATTCGAAATTATTGTAACTTATGCAGAGACAGAAACTTCAACCCAAAATCAAGAACTTGTAGTCACTATAGAGTTAATACCGAAATATACACAATCTGTTCTTGTGATAAGAAATAAAGCAAGATTGAGTTTGGAGAAACAAGCTGAAAAAATGCAAGCCACGTCGGCTCATAAATATCCAAAACTGAAGATTGGCCAAAATGTAAGACTGAAAGTACCTGAAATTGAAAAGCTTAAACTGACCCAAAAAGCATTATTGCAGTTGTAGTCGATATTAAAGACAACGATTTTTATCAGCTGCGTACTTAAATCGGAGTACTAAAGCAGCTTTCTCGAAACCAATTTACCTCATGCCCAGAAGATTTTGTCAAGACTGAAGAAGTTGACAAAGAAAAAGAAGTGAGTCTTCGAGAAGTTGTCAGAAAAATCTCTTTAACCGGAGAGCAAGGCTTCAAAAATTGCAACTGCCTTATAAAATGGTCGACGAAGAAGTGCGCCTGCAAGTCATCAGCATTACTTTGTAATTCTAAATGCCATAATAGTTCACCATGTTGCAACAAGTAAAATCTTTTTTAACTGATACTAATAAGAACGCTTACTCGTACCTAGGCAAAGTAGGTGTTATTATTATTAAAAAGTATATATTTTTTGTATTTAATTTTTCTAAAGCATGTTAACTATGTTTTAAGACTTGACTAATAACAATAATAACTATGTATTAATGTTGAATAAATAGTTGCTGATTATTAACTGTATTGTTTTACTCTGAAAATTAACATTTACCGGTCTCTGTGGTAAAACCTAAGATTTACCGACTGAATGCCGGTAAAAGTCAGAAATTGATGATTATTATAGAACAAATCGGACTTTTACCGGTGTAACTGGCTAAATCTTAGGATTTACTGGTAAATCCTAAGTTTAACCGCAATTCGGGCTTTTACATATACAAATAATTGACATCAATAAAACAAAGAAAGCAAAAAGAACACACGAAATATAGCATTAAAACATTACAACCGGGAAGCACTGTCCGCTGCTCACAGTGCAATATGTAAACATATCCAGTGGCAAAGCAGTGGAAAGACCCATCTGTCCGAGAACACACTTATTATAATGTTGAGTTGGGACGAAGCCTATTTTTATATCCAGCATCTTTAATGTTTCACTTGCCATTTATGAGACAGTCGCGGAACATTTGCTAAAATAATTAGAATGTAATTACGGCCCTGTCTTTTATATTTATGTTTGTTTTTCATGGTTGACGATAGATGGCGGCCTGTTGACAAAATTATACAGGGTGTCCAAGAACCTGGCGTCCAACTGGATTCCCACGATGCCCCAAGTTCTAACAGTACTCAGAAAAATATTTTAAAAAATCCACCCCATGTACTTACAGAATTATACTGATTTCAAAAAAAAAGGGGAAATGAGCACCCTGTGACATACTTTTGAATGCTGTGACTGCTAATGCTGATAATTTCGATATTTCTTGGAGGTTTTGTAATCTAGGGTATTGCTGTGTCTAAATAGAATGTAAAAATAAAGTACTTATTGTACCATTTTAAAATAAAATATTATTTTAACTAAAGGTGATATGGAAAACTATTGAATTTCGCAACTGTGACCGACTGTAGTGTAAAAAAAATGTACCAAAATAGTATGGCAAGTGACGTCAAATTTTGACGCGTTTATTCCTCTTTTTAAAAAGGTATTATACTTACACATTAATTTGAAAAAAAAAAATTTGATAATATTTTTACTCAACAACCCAATTTTTACGAAGTGCCTACCTACTAACGGTAACTGTCGGACCCTTTCTTATCTTAGAAACTGTTATGTTACTACTATTATTTACTTCGGTTCCAAGAGTGAGCAAGAAGGAAATACACACAGGTAGATGGGTTCCCAGTAGAATAAAAGCAAAGAATATTAGTTTAATGATATTTTATTACAATAAATGTTCAAAATGTTGACCACCCGCGGCAATACAAGCTCTCACTCTCCTTAAAAAGGACCGCTTTATGTTTCGCGAGTAACTTTTTTGACGTATCACCTGCACTGCTTGTGTTATCTTCTCACGAAGGTCAGCGATGTCATTAATGGGCTTCGCATAAACGAGCTCCTTCATAGTTCCCCAGAAAAAAAAAATCCAGCGGATTTAAGTCAGGTGAGCGGGCTGGCCACGGGATTGTTCCTGATCGCCCAATCCACCTGTTCGGGTATTGCTCGTCCAAAAACTCTCTAACGGATACGCGAAAATGTGCTGGACAGCCGTCGTGTTGGAACCACATATCTGGTGGGGTCTCTTCTAGTAAGTTTGGCAAATCATTTTGAAGAAAATTTAAATATGATTCGCCAGTCAAATTCTCGGGCATCTCAAATGGACCAATAATATTCCCACAGAGAATACCGGTCCACATGTTCACTTTGAACCGGTACTGGGATCTATCTTCTCGCATCAAGTGCGGATTTTCCACATGCCACTCGTGCAAGTTGTGTAGGTTCATGTAGCCATCCTTCTTAAATGTTGATTCATCTGACCACAAAATTTTGTCGATAAAGTTTTCGTCTTCTCGATGTTTTTGCAGGATTGTTTCACAAAACGTGACTCGGCTCGGATAGTCTCGAGGTAAAAGACTTTGCACTCGCTGTACGTGGTACGGATGATATTCTTCTTTTTGGAGAATACTGTGTGCTGTGCTCTTCGGTATCCCCGTATCAGCTTCTATTCCTCGCACAGAGATGCTTGGATTTGCCGACACCGCCTCTAAAACTTCATCGCGTATGAAGTCATTTACGGGTCGTCCTTCACCAGCTACTTGATTGGGGAACCGCCCGTCACATAGTGATCTGTGCACATTAATGAAAACTCGATGGTCGGGATATCGCGTAGCCCTCGGATACCTTTCTCTGTAAAGTCTCGCTGCAGCTCGTCCATTACCTCTACATTCTCCATAAATGTAGTGCATATTTGCGTATTCTTGCGGAGTGTAGGTCGCCATGGTAGCACACACAAAACACAAACTGTCCAAACACAGGCAAAGGTCGTCGTAAAGAGTTCGTTTCAAAGTCCAGAGCACAAAGAGTAATCGAGTCCAATAAACAAAGCTTTAAATCGTAGTACGTGATCAATGGTAACAATAAGAGAGAGGTGCGTAGTAACGGCAGGAGGCAGTGACGCGTACTGACCGTACTGTTATCCTAAATAGCACGATCCCAGATAGCGTCACTATCTATCTCACTCGCACCTCTAACCTTTTTCTCCCTCACTCTTACCTGAATAATGGGGTACCATAAAGAAGAACCAGCAAATCGCAAAGATAGTTTCTGTCTTGCTCCCTCCTGTTGTAATAACGAATCACTATGGTGAGATGCATGCACATACCGTCCCTTAAGGTCTAACCTGTTTTTTGAGAGGCCTGTTGTTATTTTTATGAGCATACAATAGTAATTCTTTAGAGGTTAGATTCAATTCGTCGTAAATTTTTCTTTCTAAGAATTCTGTAAGACATCGTAAAAATTGGGTTGTTGAGTAAAAATATTATCAAAAATTTTTTTTTTTCAAATTAATGTGTAAGTATTATACCTTTTTAAAAAGAGGAATAAACGCGTCAAAATTTGACGTCACTTGCCATACTATTTTGGTACATTTTTTTTACACTACAGTCGGTCAAAGTTGCGAAATTCAATAGTTTTCCATATCACCTTTAGTTAAAATAATATTTTATTTTAAAATGGTACAATAAGTACTTTATTTTTACATTCTATTTAGACACAGCAATACCCTAGATTACAAAACCTCCAAGAAATATCGAAATTATCAGCATTAGCAGTCACAGCATTCAAAAGTATGTCACAGGGTGCTCATTTCCCCTTTTTTTTTTGAAATCAGTATAATTCTGTAAGTACATGGGGTGGATTTTTTAAAATATTTTTCTGAGTACTGTTAGAACTTGGGGCATCGTGGGAATCCAGTTGGACGCCAGGTTCTTGGACATCCTGTATAAAAACCACGATAAAAACTATAAAAACAATATTTTGGCGATTGAAAGGTTTTTGGGAATTAATGTTGAATAAATTTCAGTACATATAATTATTAAAATATTTTAATGCTGAGCTCGACGACCTAAATAATTTTAGTACCCATGTCACAAAGTGTCGCCATCTAATGTCGGGTAGAATTATATTTGGAAACACCGAAGTTATGACATGTTTCTAGAATATTTTTTTATAAATTACGTTTAAAATTACTTAAAAATGAAGTGTGATACCATTCATAGCATCAGAACGTCTATCCAAGTAGTTTTTACAAGATAAAACACAACACTTCCGCGAATATACTGAACTTTTACTTAGTTGTGCACAGGACGAACGCCAACAATACACTGACTAAGGCCACGCCTACTTGATGACGTCAGGACCTAGTTGAAAATCACAGGACACAGTTGTATAGGCCGACTCCTCTTTGTATTTGCTCCGTGGGTATAACTGTCCAAAGTCGTTCTACAATAACTTGAAATGGTAAACCTCGAACTGTTAATTGTTTTTTAGAATTTATATTTTATGAATAGATATTAGATGTGTGAATGTTTAATGAACGTGTCGGACGCATACGAGATAGTAATATGTTACGCAGTAGATCAATGTTGCCCGGTAGTTGATTCGCTGTTACGCTCCGGCTACATTGTCACGATACCGCGGATTAGCTGTCGTAACGTAGATTGTGTTACCGCGACAACGTAGCCGTCGCGTCAGACCCCGCGCCGGCGCGGCGTCACGCTCGTGCGCTGTACAGTCGACCGCACGGCCATCGTAATGCTGTTACTTTGACGGCGGCTTTATTTCGTAGCTGTTGCTGACAGTTACATCGCTACAAACCTACTTTGGCGCGTAACCAACATCGGAACTAACGCCGCCATAGTGATTTATTACTAAAATTTTAGTAACAAACTGCCACTTGCTCCCTTTGGATGTCGCTACTGCCGTTGTATCAAGAATTTGACAGCTAGCTGTCACTATCCATACATTTATAAACAAGCAACTTCTTTTACTCCTTATTCATTAATACGCCCACTTGTGCAGCTCTTGACTGCAAAAATCCGGAGATCCATGTATTCCCCAAAGATGTTTAAAGTAGACAACTGTGGGAGACAGTTCTTCGAAGAAAAAATTGAAAACCTAATAATACATCGAGGTTATGTGTTATCCTTTTTAGACCTATTGGCTTTTTCAGAGATATTCGTTGTCAACATCAGTAAGTCGCCAAAAGAACCTTGTAGCTGTGTACTGTGACTGACGTGCGTTGTACCGTACAGTGACGTGCGCTCAAGCTGCGGTACTAATAGAATGTTCGTTTGTGCAGTCCTACGTGCAGGCAGGGGGCGCGGGCGCGGGCGCAGGCGCAGGGGGCGCGGCGGGCGCCTTCCTGCCGCTGCAGCACGGCCTGCGCACGCGCACCACGCCGCTGCGCCACCCGCACGTCACCTCCACCACGCACCCGCACCACCTGCACGGTACGTCCACACACTCGTACTGCCACACACTGTCTGTTCCAAAAGTATCAGATGAAATTTCATCGGTTCAGATTAAATTCTCATCCAACCACTCACACACATTCATCTCTATAAGAATCAACTAAACAACTCAATTAAACTAAGAATCAACTTACTAATAAATTAATTGTTGCATTGTATTGTAACTTGTGTAACGTCGTTTTTCAACAGTTTATTTTTTATAGCATTATAAAATGAAATGGTTGTTGATATACCATCGACGAAAAATTGAGGTTACATTATTAACCTCAATTATAAAATAAAAACTGGCTCCACATAAAATACTGGTATTCAGCTGCATCCGGTCAGACTGGGAAGCCTTTGACTAATTAGAATTTGTTCAAATCCGTTGATAATAAAGGCCCGTGTCAGTTCTGCCAGTTCTCAGTGAGGTGTTTGACAAATTGATGCACAATCAAATGTTGTGTAACTTTAATAAAAATTCCAAATTTCATGAACACCAATACGATTTCACCAAAAGGGTGTTGTACCACCGACACTGGTGTCACCCTAATAAAGAAAATTTGTATTTCTTTATTTATTTAAACTTCTCGCACACAAAAAAGGTACAAAGGCGGACTTAATGCCTTAGGCATTCTCTACCAGTCAACCAAGGGTGGTGAAGAGATTAAATGGCAGATACTTTGGTTGAGTGGAACAGTGATTGAAATACTATTAAAACTACATTTTTGACACCTTGAAAGAAGCCATTGGAATCTTTTGCGACTTCTCTAAGGCGTTCGATTGCGTAAACCATGAGACACTTCTGCTGAAACTGGAGCATTTAGTTTTTTTTGGGATTAGAAATAGAGCTCTTGACTTGACACCTGAAAGATAAAAGGTCGAAATCCAAGTAAACGACATAAACTCGACTAGGGTCTGAAATGCCAATGGGCGTTCCTAAAGGCTTGATATTGGGTCCATTCCTCTTTTTTAACACGCTTTTATTTTAGTTTATATTAATGATCTACCCCATTTACTTCCAAATCAACCGAAGATGGTGTTATTTGCAGATTTGATTTTATGCAGACAAGGTACTAAAATAAGTGACTAACTTTACAATAAATATTTCCGGATGACAGTGATGCGGGCGAGTACTTTGACGCCTAATTAGTGTCCTTTTGTTTTTGTATTTATTTGTATATACCGGATGACATTTTTTACCGTCTCGACCTTCATACAGTGTGTTGGGTAACTAGAATAGAAGGCAGGAAGGCCTTCAGATTCATCGCAGGTGACTAAAGGAGCGCGGGACGCGGGCTGACGGGGATGCGAGTACGGCTTGTGCGCCTACGAAAGATCAATTTGGCCGCTTATCGGCCGGCTTCAAAGGGTAGGACCGCGCTACAAAATCATTGATATATGCCGCGCATTGAGTAGGGTGCCTATGATTTGAGTTTCGATAGATTTTAATTGATTTTTTTATTTTATTTTTTCCTAATTTCTGTTTTTGTTGTTCTAGTATGAAAATGTTTCTTTAATTGTGTAGTATTTATTGCTAGATCAATTTTATTACATGTTATTCAAAAATAAAAATAATTAAAATTTCTATGCCAAAGGCTTCTACTTCGTTCACCTATTACACCCATTTTTTTTTCAAGACGTTAAAAAAAGTCACCCGGTATATTGAAAATAGATAGAGGGTCACAAAATCTACATGAATAACTCTATTCTTCAAGTCCAAGACTGGTTTACGGTAAATAATTTGGTACTGAATGAATAAAAAACCAAGTGCATTCGATTTAAATGACCTAATTTTAGAACTAGCGAATGTGACATCTTCTTGAATGGGGAAAAACTGGAATGTATTAATCAAACGGTTTTCCTAGGAATCACGCTAGACGAGAAATTACAATGGGGACCTCAAATAACATCTCTTGCGGGGCGGCTCAGCAAAGACAAATTTTAAATATTTTTAAAACTTATTTTGAAATTCCCCCGACAACTGGATGCGGAGTGGTGGCCCAGTGGTAATGACCGCGACTTACATGGTTTAGGTCGTATGTTCGAACCCATACAGACCCTTTACTTTGTATGAATTATTTCATCAACGCTGCTCTTAAAACGGTGAAGAAAATCATTGTGAGGAAACCGGCATGTTGTAGAACCAAAATTTCGAAGACATGTAGACTAGTGTTTCCTACGACAGATCTGTACCAACAAGCCGAAGTTTTAACGGTGAGACAACTGTATGTTCTCGCTACTATTCTTAGGCAACATGCCTCCTTGAACTACAGTAGTTTTAATCCAGTCCTAAAGAGTCGGCGTTTTCATCAAGTCTGTCAAGGTAGACCAGCTAGGACAAGTTTCAGCCGATTCTTCTTCTTCTTCCAAGGGCCACGTCTGTATAATATTGCAAATAAGCTGCTAACAATTTATCCACTAACGAGAATGGAATGCAGGCGTAAGGTCTCAAAATGGCTCCTAATACTTACCTATGGCGATACGGAGAAACTATTATCCAGTTACAGAGAAGTATAACACACATACACTACACATACATGCACTACACAGACATACACACCCATTGCAGAACAAGCACAACTTTGTACATCACACTCACAAAACCACTACACACGCAATATTAACCCATCAACAAACTCACAACTATACTAAAACACAACTTACTATTCTTATTACTACTGATTTCTTTGGATATATCTTTAGCAGTAAGCGCTCCCTGCTACTGTTTTTTTTTATTTCCTTATCATAGCCCTGAATAATGTGTTCGAGATTAGGAGACCAGGAGACCCATAGCACAGGTTTTACTTAGTATGGGCTCCTGTCTCCCATCTTAAATTTATTTTTGTAAACTCTGTATGTTTTTATACTTGTGGGAGAAAATAAATAAATGTATTAGTGTGGGAGATTATGGCCTCCTGTATCGCTGCATGCACCCACAAGTTCACTGTTTTGTATGCATTACATTGCACGCTGCCGTAAACAGCGTTTATTCACACAAAAATAAAAATAAAAGTAGCTCCGCAGCGATTATTTTTGTTCAATGTTATTTAGTTGGACGCACAGTATGCGTAGATAGCAGCTATGCTATAGGTCTGCTCCACTCTGCACGTGTGAGAGAGCTCGCGGCGCGAGTAGTGTAGCGTGCAGCGTGGAGCGCGCGCCTGAGTGTCGTGTGGCGCAGGTGTGAACGAGATGAACCTGCGCGGGCTGCTGAACGCGCAGTCGGCGCGCGGCGCGGCGCGCCCCCTGCCGCCCGCGCACCCGCAGCACCCCGCGCAGCTCGCCATGCACCACGCCTACCACCAGAGTGAGTCACACCAGTGCTAACGGGGACCATGCTCGTATATCACGCCACCGACTAGCCGCCAGTATTGTACTACTTATTAAAAATCATAAATAAAAAAAAAACAAATAAGTATCATAAAAGAAAACAAAAAAAAAAAAAAAAAACAAATATTAGGTCTTTACCTATGAAATTGCCGTTCTGCAGTACTGGCCATTTCAAACCAAAATAATTTTTGTTTGTCTAAGAATTCTAATTTCAAATTAATTTTATTTTAAAAACATGGAATTCTTTTTCTAAAAGTAGTCATTTGTTTATTGATTAGTGTTACATTTTCATCGCATTTCAATCTTTTTCGTCATCATGAATACGTTAAAAATTCGAGTTATTATGGAATATGGGTACCGTCGTGGCAGCAACGCGGCACAAGCGGCACGCAACATCAACGACGTTTACGGAGCTAACACTACAAACCAACGCACCACCTGTTATTGGTTTGCTCGCTTCCGTTCTGGAAATTTCGACCTGAAAAATGAACCTCGCGGTCGTCCGAAGACTTTGGTCGACAATGACGAATTAAAGGCGATTGTGGAAGCTGATGATACACAATCTACGGCTGAATTAGCAGCAGCTTTCGACGTTAGCGTCAAAACAATATTGGTCCGTTTGCGTCAAATTGGCAAGGTAAAAAAGCTTGACAAATGGGTGCCCCACGAACTCAATGATCGCCAGCGCGAAGTACGCGTCGAGACGTGCCTTGCACTGCTCAACAGACACACAAATGAAGGGTCAGTGGGTCGTCTTAGGGGCGGAGTGTAGGTGTTGGAGTATACGCTTAGGGGCACTATGAGCAGCAAAGAAAAAAAAAAAAAAAAATTAGGAAAAAAAATTTTTTGGGACTTAGTCAATTTTTCGAAGATTTTTTTTAAATCGAATTCGACCGTTTTTATTGCAGCAACTGATTAAGCTTGTCCATACAAACCATTTAGGGTCCGAGAAGCATGACCCTACGACGCACCGTTTCCGAGTTATGGGCAGTTTACATTTTTTTATTTTTATAAAAAGATATTGTTTTCGGGAAACGGTGCGTCGTAGGGCCATGCTTTTCAGACCCTAAATGGTTTCTATGAACAAGCTTAATCAGTTGCTGCAATAAAAATGGTCGAATTCTATTTAAAAAAAAAAAAACTCCGAAAATTTTACTAAGTCCTTTGCCCCTAAGAAACGACCGACACTTATAAACTTTTGATGTTTTTTTTTTCCAAGATTTTGCTAGTTTTTTTACATATCCTTATAGCTTTTGAGTAGAGCAACAATTTATTTCCCGAACACAATCTCATCCGAGCTACCATTTTGGAAATATAAATCGTTTTACATAAAATAAAAAAAAAGTAAAAGATCCATAACTCGGAAACGGTGCGTCGTAGGGCCATGCTTTTCAGACCCTAAATGGTTGCTACAGACAAGGTCAACCGGATACTGCAAAAAAATCGGAAAATTTCCGAAAAAAAAAAACAAACGAAAATTTTTCTGTCCTATAGTGCCCCTAAGGCTACACTCCAACCAAATGAAGGAATTTTGAACCGCATTGTTACCTGCGATGAAAAATGGATTCTGTTTGATAACCGCAAGCACTCAGCAAGTCGGTTGGATCCTGGTGCAGCACCTAAACAATGCCCTAAACGAAAACTTACCCCTAGAAAAGTGATGGTTACTGTTTGGTGGTCTAGCGCCGGTGTGATTCATCACAGCTTCTTACCAAACGGGGTGAGCATTATTGCAGATGTGTACTGTGAAGAACTGAACTCAATGATGGAGAAGCTGGCACATCTCCAACCAGCATTGGTCAATCGCTCGTCTCCGCTGCTCCTGCACGACAACGCGCGACCTCATACTGCACAGCAGACGGTCTCCAAGTTGCAAGAACTGGGGTTGGAAGCTCTCCGTCATCCGCCCTACTCACCAGACCTTGCGCCTACAGACTACTACTTTTTCCAGAATTTGGATAACTTCTTGGCGGGAAAAAAATTCAATACCCGAGAGGCAGTACAAAATGACTTTGAAGAATTTGTTGTCTCCCGTCCAGCTGATTTTTTTAAGAAGGGCATCAATAAACTGCCACTGCGTTGGCAAAGATACATTGATTTCATGGGTGATTATTTCGATTAATACAAATAAAAAATGCATGAAAAAAATTCGTTTAATTTTTTTAATACAAAACGGCATTTTCATAGGTAAAGACCTATTATCATTGTGGAAAAGCACGATGAACATTAATATAATGTTTGTTTTGGAATTGCATAGTTTTTAATCTATAATTTTGTACACATAGGAATACATAACGGATAAGTTCCATGGTCGTAATGTAACAGCTCCATAACTCGATATAAACACGGACGTAATAAAAGAGCGGCGGGATATTTTCGCGCACTGAATCTTCAACGCACCGCTTAGCGCCCAGAGTTGGCAATCGAACACTGTGTTTTTTCGATGTGCTGGGATGCACTCTGTTGGATTCTCAATGCTCGGTTAAACACCGCGAGTTGAAAATATAGCGCGAGAAAAAAACCCCGCCGCATTTTTTTTATGTCCGTGTGATGTCGACTTAAAGATCTCAACGTCGCACGAATGTATTACCGAAGATAGACGATGATTCCCGAAATGCATACTTTTCTTTAGAACGTTGCACTGCTGTAAGTACAAATTTGGCGGTGCGGTGCGAACTATAAGAATGAAATGAATCGTGCAAGTGGTCAGCAATCAGTAGAGTCGGACGTGGTGTTCCTCCGCAGTGATCGGCGCGTACGCTTCCAACGCGTACGGCGGCGCGGGCTCGGGGCGGCGCAGCGGCGGGCCGCGCACGCCCTCGCCCGCGCCGCACGCGCCGCACGCGCAGCCGCCCAACTACCTCGCGCACCAGCAGCAGCAGCAACAGCTGCAACAGCAACAACAACAACAACAACAACAGCAGCAGCAACAGCAGCAGCAGATGCAACACCAGCCCGCCGCCGCCAAGTGGCACATACCGCAGCAAGGAATGTCCAACGGTGCGACCTGACAATAACATTTTTTTACTACTCGTTTTTCATTAGTCTCCCGCTCTTGGGCGGAGCGGGAGGGCGTGTCAGACTTTTGACTAAAACCCATCCGTATTCCTTCAGTTGCCTATGTGCCAGGGCCAAAGTGTCTCTTTCGAACAAATCTTGCGACCCGTGCAGGACATTGTGACCCTGTCACCCTCATAAGAAGCCTTGTTAGTGCTCGTACACACGAGCGACACGCGTCAACGGTAGCCGTAGACGCGTCGGCGGCTGTCGTCAGTACGGTGCTTAAGTACACGAGTGGCGTGTCTTCGCTGGCTGCAGTTGATGCGTCGCTTGTGTGTATGAGCATTTATTACGTGAAAACTTAGCCTTGACGCATAAATCCTTAAATTAATTCATTTAACCCTTTAACCGCCCGACTTCATAACAGTTGTCGTGCCCCCAGCGCCCGGCACAGTGAATCGAAAAATAAATACCTACAACAAAGAGGGATGTGCAATACTTAACTTTTATGTTGATATTTCGTTTTAATAATAACATTTGTATTTGCGAGCGTGGTTAACTAACAACTGGGAGGGGTACCTACTTCAATACTACTTACCCTACGAAATTATCAGGCAGTTTTAGTAAGCCAGTAAAACAAAAAGTAAAAATTTGAACGATTTATTAATTAGTACTTGGGCTATTCACAATTACTTCGCTCAATGGTAAACAGCGAAATTCAAATTTTCTTAAGTTTTTTGCAATTTTCAGGTCAGTGTCAGGTTGTATCTTGATCAGAATAAGTATTTAATTTACAGAATTATATTCATTAGAATCGTTAGTACCTCTATCTCTGTAAGTAAAAGTAAGTTGCACCAACTAACTTTAACCATAACCAATGCCTTGTCAGCTGTCTAATCTCCGCCCCCGTGTCACAAATGTGTCCAGTTCCAGCGGACGGGAGTGGGGCTCAAAAAAATCATGAAATTTGTGTGATGTAATTTACTGATATGGTCCCTACCCGGAGATTTGACGGAACCAAGGCATTGGTTATGGTTAACGTTAGCTGGTGCAACTCACACTTAGATTTCTTTCACAAGCACATTTCCATAAGAAAGATGTATTAATGAAAGATGGATGAATGATATTGATGATTGATTGTTTTTGTGTCGAGGGTTTTTTAAATTTTTAATTTAATTTTTGATCATGATACAACCTGACACTAACCTGAGAATTGCTAAAAACGTAAGAAAAGTTGCATTTGGCGGTCTATTACTGCGCAATCAGTTTAGACTTTACAATCCCGTTTTATTCATTTAGATATCGTTACTAATCACGAATGCGAAGATTACACAAAAAAAACCTGTTTTTTAGGGTTCCGTACCCAAAGGGTAAAACGGGACCCTATTACTAAGACTCCGCTGTCCGTCCGTCCGTCTGTCACCACGCTGTATCTCATGAACCGTATTAGTTAGACAGTCGAAATTTTCAGAGATGATGTATTTCTGTTGCAGCTATAAGGGGCCGTTCAAGTATTACGTAAGCACTATAGGGGGGCGGGGGGTCTTTGATTTGCTTATTTTTGATGACATGGGGGGTGGGGGGTCTAGATGGTGATTACGTGAGCAGTAGTTATTTACTTTTTTACACATATGGCAACCCACACATTATCTATGTTTGAAAATGAAACGCATTTTTCGGGGATTCTCACAAATAATGTCGACGTTTAGGTACTCGCTTAGAACCGAGTAGGGAAATGACCGCGCTCTATTCACTTGACAAAATTTCTTCCGTCAACCTATCGTTTCCTTTCGCTACGATTGACGGTTTGACGTATTTAAAATGAATATTATACGCGTTAAAATCCCCTATCCTAAATCCATTTTCTTATTTCTAGAATTATAACTGCTGCTCATAAATCAATAAAAAAACAGAGTACATTAAAAGAAAAATGTATATAACAATGTTTACGTAAGCATGGAGGGGGGGGGGGGGGTTAGAGCTTTGCTTACTTTTGCTGACAAGGGGGACGGGGGAGTAAAAAATTGTAATAAATGTGCTTACGTAATACTTGAACGGTCCCTAACAACAAATACTAAAAAAAAACAGAATAAAATAAATATTTAAGGCCTCATACAACAAACGTGATTTTTTTGCTATTTTTATAGATAATGGTACCGATCCCTCCGTGCGCGAGTCCGACTCGCACTTGGCCGGTTTTTTATTTAATTTTGCATCTTCAAGTCAGTAGCAGCATGTCGTCGAACCCAAAAAAGTATTATGATATCGTATTGGTGTGTCGAGCTGCGCCAGCTACAGTGAGTAGAGCGCGTGGCTGGCGCAGCGCTGACCGCGTGTGTGCGCAGGCGCAGCCGAGCCCCCCGCGGCGCCGGGCGCGTGCGCGGGCGTGGACTACAAGATCACGCTGGGCCGCGCGCGCGCCGCGCCGCCCGCCGCCGTCACCTCCACCAACCCCAAGACGCCCAGCCCCAGCCTCAACGTGAGTACCGCACCGACACACAGCGCACACAGCGCTCTCACGACAGACTAAACAATACACTACAAGATCACGCTGGGCCGCGCGCGCGCCGCGCCGCCCGCCGCCGTCACCTCCACCAACCCCAAGACGCCCAGCCCCAGCCTCAACGTGAGTACCGCACCGACATACAGCGCACACAGCGCTTTCACGACAGACTAAACAATACACTACAAGATCACGCTGGGCCGCGCGCGCGCCGCGCCGCCCGCCGCCGTCACCTCCACCAACCCCAAGACGCCCAGCCCCAGCCTCAACGTGAGTACCGCACCGACACACAGCGCACACAGCGCTCTCACGACAGACTAAACAATACACTACAAGATCACGCTGGGCCGCGCGCGCGCCGCGCCGCCCGCCGCCGTCACCTCCACCAACCCCAAGACGCCCAGCCCCAGCCTCAACGTGAGTACCGCACCGACATACAGCGCACACAGCGCTTTCACGACAGACTAAACAATACACTACAAGATCACGCTGGGCCGCGCGCGCGCCGCGCCGCCCGCCGCCGTCACCTCCACCAACCCCAAGACGCCCAGCCCCAGCCTCAACGTGAGTACCGCACCGACATACAGCGCACACAGCGCTTTCACGACAGACTAAACAATACACTACAAGATCACGCTGGGCCGCGCGCGCGCCGCGCCGCCCGCCGCCGTCACCTCCACCAACCCCAAGACGCCCAGCCCCAGCCTCAACGTGAGTACCGCACCGACATACAGCGCACACAGCGCTTTCACGACAGACTAAACAATACACTACAAGATCACGCTGGGCCGCGCGCGCGCCGCGCCGCCCGCCGCCGTCACCTCCACCAACCCCAAGACGCCCAGCCCCAGCCTCAACGTGAGTACCGCACCGACACACAGCGCACACAGCGCTCTCACGACAGACTAAACAATACACTCAACGATCTGTATAGGAAAGGTTTTGTGTTTTTTTTTTCTAAATCTCCTAGTTCCCAAACCTCAGTTTGTTTCATAGTTTCGTAATCCTCGACAGTAACGGTATCCATTGGTGTCACAAATAGTTTTTGTGAAAATTGCTTATTTTATTGCTTTTTGAACTTTGTTTTTATTATAACCTTTCTATGCAAGTCAAAATGTCTGATATAAGGACAGTCTTCTAAGGCCGTTTTCTTGTAAATACAACGATTAAAATACCTGCACTTCTTGTTACATCTCAGAAAGCCATCCTATATGCCCTTAGCATATGAATAAAATAACGGGAAGATCCCTAGCAAATGGAAAACAGAAGAAATCAGGATAAGCTATAACATGCTATATATGTTGCAGTCAAAACTCTTAACCAGTCAAAAATACTATTGACTAGCAAAATCAGTCAAAAGTACTTTTGACTGAAAATTATTGGTTATTAGTACTTTTAACTGCAAGTTTGCGGGTAAAAGGACTTTTAACTGACGCTCTTCGTCAAAAGGAGTTTAACTGCAATAAAGCATCAGACAAAAGCACTATTAAGCGAGCTCGTGACTTAGGGCATCCCAACTCGGATAGGTTAGGTTAGAAGCGCCATCCCCTTCGTGGTTATTTTTTTTAAACTACTCAGAAATAGGAGCCCCGCGCAGCGGGGCTCAGTCTACCGGGGTTTTGACTTTTTAAGAGTTTTGACTGATACAACCAGTCAAAACCACTTTTGACGGAATCACTTAGTCAAAAGTACTTTTAACCAGCTTCATTGGGCAAAAGTACTTTTAACGGTTATTTAAGTCAAAAGTATTATTAACTAAAGCATACGGTCAAAACTACTTTTGACTGATTTTGCTAGTCAATAGTACTTTTGACTGGTTAAGAGTTTTGACTGCAACATATACACTACACACACACCCACATATACATACAACCTTGTGTCGGAGTTACTTTACAGATATGTACCACTTAAGTTATCGGTGCGATAGCTATTTCAGATGTCCCGCGAGGACGTTATTTTCAAAGCCACTTTCACTTATGCTGAAAAAGAAAATGATATCATGACGTTTGTATATACTCGTATGTACTCGCCGATCACAAACTAGGTTGCATTATGGGCCGTTTTTCGAATGAAAATTATCGCAAAATGAATGTGTTTAGTGTTTTACGCGCGCTTCACAATTTGTGTGAAGCGCGCGTAAAACACTGGTCGCAGGGGAGCGATAACTATTCTGTTCGTGTGGGTGTGCGACGGGCGTGTGTGCGCAGGGCGGCGTGCCGAGCGAGCTGGACAAGGTGTGCGCGGCGTCGGTGCAGGACCTCATGGCCACCATCGCCAAGCTGGACTCCAACGGCGTGCAGGTGGTGGCGGAGGCGGGCTCGCCGTCGCCGGCGCACGTGCACAGCTCCACGGACGAGCCCAAGGCGGCGCCGGGCGACCCCAACGAGGACTGGTGCGCCGTGTGCATGGACGGCGGCGAGCTCATGTGTTGCGACAAGTGCCCCAAGGTGTTCCACCAGTACTGCCACATCCCCACCATCGAGAAGCTGCCCGAGTGAGTGCGCCTACATTCATTCATGACATTTTTGGTCGATGTCAACTAGTGCTTTCAAATATTGGATTTTCAAAGTCAAAGTAACAAGGTATTGAACGAAGACATTAATAAAACCATCAGAATACGTGTTTTTATTCTCAGATCAATCTTTATCGTTCTCATTTAATATATTAAATATCTGGTTGACCGAGCTTCGCTCGGTATTTTTTGGTAAATTGTGTTTAAAATAATAAGTTTATGTTCAAGTTGATTATCGATAAAGTTGGTCATTGAAAATACGAATAAAACGACATTTTATATAAATGAATCCTAGCTAGATCGATTTATCGCCCCCGAAATCCCCTGTATACTCAATTTCATGAAAATCGTTGGAGCCGTTTTCGAGATTCATATTATATATATAAATATATATACATATATACAAGAATTGTTCGTTTAAAGGTATAAGATAAAAAATTATACAAAAAATATGTTTTATATAGGTAAACTCATAAATAATAATTTGGTATATAGGTTGACTTAGATTAGACTGGGAATTAGGAACGTAATCAAAACTTTATATAGTCGTAGTAAGTATTTGTAAAGTACAATAACACAAAAATATTAACTTCTAGTTATTATCTAAAGTCATCATGTCTCATGTCAAAATCAACGTCATCGTCATCATTATTTCAGCCAAAAACGTCCACTGTTTAACATTCGCCTCCCCTAATTTGAGGGGGTCTCCCACAATCGCCACGCTTGGCAGGCGGGTTGGCGATTGTACTGTAGTGGTAAAATGCATAGAAAATGCTGCTGCCCATTCTCTAGAAAGTCCTTTTGTCGCCTCTTGGAAGGAAATGAGATGGTGCTATTCTTAACGTCCGCCACCACAGGGAACAAACTAAAGTAAGTAAGTATAAGTTCGGTGTCATTATTTGTACTTGTATGTATTAATGTATAGCTTGATAAGCCAGCAGTCATTTTGTGTTCACTATAGTAACATTCTTATGAGTGTTCAATAAAAAATAAAAATAAACAATCAAAACAGCTAAACCAATAACAAAATAAATCAAGCGTTAAAATTTTCAGAATTTTAGACATTTTTTGTTTTTGTGAAAGTAAAGCGCTAGAGCGCTTTTAATGTTGAATTAGAGAGCAAATTTTTCATTCACAAATACCGTACAGCCAAAAATGCACGCTCTGCTACAACACTTCTAGGTACGACAGACAGTAAATATCTGTTAGCTACCTATAGAGCTATCGCCCGACCACTCCCAGCAGTTTCCAAGACACACATCTCTACTCTTACGTGAGAGGAGAGTGAGATTACCCCGAATCGGTTTGGGTTTATTCCAGGGCGAAAAACAATGGACGCCACTTTTGCACTCCGCCAATTATGCGAGAAGTACAGATGTGCACACAAAGACTTGCACATGGTGTTCACTGATCTGCAGAAAGCATATGATAGGGTACCTCGGAATGTGTTGTGGTGGGCTCTGAAAGAGATAGGGTTGCCTGGGAAGTATGAAGAGTTAATTCGTGCTATGTACACTCAATCTCGTACCTACGTCCGGTCAACTGCTCGCAATACCGACGAGTTCAATGTGGCTGTAGGCTTGCACCAGGGATCGGGTTTAAGTCCTTACCTCTTCATGTTGATCATGGACGCTCTGACGTCGAACATAAAGGAAGAAGCACCCTGGTGCATGCTATTTCCCGATGACATTGTTCTTGTTGGTGAAGATGTGTCTGAGATCCAGAGCAGATTGGAGAAGTGGCAACAGAAGCTGCAGAATGTAGGCTTGAAAATCAGCAGAATCAAAACCGAATAAATGTTATTTGATTTTGGCGGTATCTCCAGCTCTGGAGCCATAGCGCTTGATGGTGTGTTTCTCCCGGTCTGCTTCGACATTCGGTATCTCGGCTCACTCGCGCAAAGCGATGGCGAAGTTGATCTGACGGTTAAGCACAGAATAAACACTGAATGGATGAAATGGCGGCAGGTCACAGGAACAATCTGCGATTCCCACATCCCCCTTAAACTTAAGGGGAAGATATATAAAACCATGATCAGACCTGCTGTCTTGTATAGGCCAGAATGTTGAGCCACAAAAGGGATGAATGAAAGGCAGTTGCATGCAGCTGAAATAAGAATGTTAAGAGGGATGTGTGGTGTTACACGAATGGATAGAATAAGAAGTTAGTACATAAACGGAAGTCTGAAAGTGGCACCAATAACTGAAAAGTTGTGTGGGAATGGAATGAGGAAAATGTGGTGAGGAAAGTTTTGAGTATGAATGTCGATGGCTATAAGAGTAGAGGAAGACCATTTAAAGGATGGATGGATGGACTGTGTGAATATGGATAGAATGGGGGTGGCTCCTGAGATGACGACTAATAGAGAAGTGTGGAAGAAAAGACATGTTGCACCGACCCCACATCAAATCAAAAGTCGTTTATTCAAACTAGGCTGAGAGTCAGCACTTTTTGAAGGTCATAGTTACATAAGAGAGTCCCCCAAAACGCCCGCCCTTCACCACTTCCTAGTGCTTTTGAACTGGGAAGAAGAAGTGGCGGAACAAACTCCCCAGCAGCACAGCTGTCTGTTAAGTTAGAACTTGATCTATCTATACATATAAAATTCAAAGTCCTGAGTGACTGACTGATTTATACATATAAAATTCAAAGTCCTGAGTGACTGACTGACTGATATATCAACGCGCAGCCTAAACCGCTGGTCCTAGACATGAAATTTGGAGAGTGTGTTCTTTGTGAGGAGTAGGCATCCACTAAGAAAGGGTTTTTTGAAATTCCACCCCTAAGAGGGTAAAATAGGGTTTGAATTTTCTGTGAAACTATTTATTCTCTGGGTCGATTGACACGCGGACGAAGTCGCGGGCAGAAGCTAGTTCTATATATGTAAGTATGTATAAGTTATGAAACCAAAACGCACATTAAATTATCTACCATGTCCTAAATAAATTGGCATAAGGTCAGGAGAATGACTATGACATCTCTACTATTATGATTTAAACATCAATGTTCGTAGCAGAGGTAGCACTCTTGATTTTGGGCAATTTGTACAATATGTATCCCTCTCTAATTGGTCCTGTATGGACGTGACTTCATTTGCAGTGCTCGTATTCAGTGAAGTAGAAGGTTCTTCTATCGTCATATCATATTCCTGAACAGTCACTATTTCAGTGTCTCTTTGAGCGTTTCGTGTCATTATTATATCTTAAACGTGCTAGTCAATTTACGATACTATGCTATCTAGTTTTTCGTCATGTAGGTTTTGTGTCTAGAGTAAGAGTATCAGCGTTCTCTAAGCATTTTACCAGCATACAGCGATCACCAACCCGCCTGCAGTGGACTTCTATCGGCTGAAATGATGATGATGAGGAGGTTTTGTGAAGGTATTGTCATCGTTAGTGAAGAAAGTTTCAGGGTTGTATAAATTTTATCTGTAATACCGTAATCACGGTATTGAGGCATCAATACCTGTATTAAAAAGGCCTAAATAAAATCCGGAATCACGGTATAACGGGATCCCGGAATACCGGTATTGAAAGCCCTAATGTCAACTCAACAGCGATCGGTTTGTTTTCTATGCAATAGCCTACTACAGCTTTAGACTTTTTGAAAACTGACGAACACTACAAGAATTGAGTATACCGCGGCGGTATTCTGTATTTATATTCAGATCTTTATTTGCGTTCCATAATGTGGACTATATCTTAAAATGGCTTTAAGCAGAGGTAATTGCGGCAAAACAGAAGTATAAATAAAATTATGAAACAATGAACAATTTAGACAGTAAAAGTCTTTCATTCAAGTAAGCTGAGAATCAGGAATATTTGGATGTCAAAATAAAGTTTGTCAAAACGCCCGGCCCTCACCACTTCTTAGTACTTTAGCTGAGAAGAAGTAGCGCCATTTACAAACATTGTGATCAGTTATTGGTGCATAGTAATAATGTGGGACGTGCGCGCTCGGCAGCGAGACGGAGACGTGGCAGTGCCTGTTGTGCGTGAACTTCGCGGAGCTGGCGTGCGGCGCCGACGAGCTGGCGCCGGGCGGCGGCCTGGCGCAGGGCGGCGGCCTGGCGCCGCGCGCGCACAAGCTGGTGGAGCGCCTCACGCTGGAGCTGTACTGCCAGTACGAGCCCAGCCTGCCCTTCCGCGAGCCCGTGCCGCCCGACAACCTGCACTACCACGCCAAGGTACTGTACTGCCAGTACGAGCCCAGCCTGCCCTTCCGCGAGCCCGTGCCGCCCGACAACCTGCACTACCACGCCAAGGTACTGTACTGCCAGTACGAGCCCAGCCTGCCCTTCCGCGAGCCCGTGCCGCCCGACAACCTGCACTACCACGCCAAGGTACTGTACTGCCAGTACGAGCCCAGCCTGCCCTTCCGCGAGCGCACGGGCCGCCCGACAACCTGCACTACCACGCCAAGGTACTGTACTGCCAGTACGAGCCCAGCCTGCCCTTCCGCGAGCGCACGGGCCGCCCGACAACCTGCACTACCACGCCAAGGTACTGTACTGCCAGTACGAGCCCAGCCTGCCCTTCCGCGAGCGCACGGGCCGCCCGACAACCTGCACTACCACGCCAAGGTACTGTACTGCCAGTACGAGCCCAGCCTGCCCTTCCGCGAGCGCACGGGCCGCCCGACAACCTGCACTACCACGCCAAGGTACTGTACTGCCAGTACGAGCCCAGCCTGCCCTTCCGCGAGCGCACGGGCCGCCCGACAACCTGCACTACCACGCCAAGGTATGAGCGCGAGCCACATGGAGCCGTACTGTCCAATGCTACGTTTTCCAGAGTGGCGACCACGTCGCCACTCTAATACCTTCCGGCCCCATCGGCCATCTGTGGTGCGAGCAATATGTCTTGCCCACTGCCCCTTAAGTTTGTCAATTCTTCGGGCTGTCGGTTACTGTGGTTCGCCTACGGATCTCTTTATTTCTTGTTCGATCGCGTTGGCTAACGCCAAGCATAGCCCTCTCCTTGCCCTTTGGGTGACTTTCAGCCTTCTTATGAGACCCATTGTGAGCGACCACGTCTCAAATGCATCTTATCTTATAGGTCATCACTGGCAACACACACTGGTCAAAGACTTTTGTCTTGAGATACTGCGGTATGTGGGACGAAAACATATTGCATAGCTGCCCAACCGCGTCGGATTCGACAATTGACCTCTTTCTTGAACTTGTCTTTGTTGGACCTACTTAAGTAGACAGTATATCCTACATAAACATAATCGTCCACTACTTCGAGTGTAGACTCTGATCTTCATGATATTCTGGTATACTGACCGACCATTAAGTAAATATTGGTACTTAAATCAACTTCGTTAATGTCTGGATCGTTGTCCTATGTTGTTGACAACATTTGTACGAATGAAAAAAAAAAACACATACTTAGTTATGAGATGAGATATGAGGGAAGGAACAATGCCCGCTATTATCTACTGATACACTAGACGACATCTAAATGAACGCCTTAAAAACGGAGCGTTGTAATTTAAGTTTCGGCGCTGAGCCGATGCAAATCGAGAGCTTGCCTCTTTGTGGGAGGCTCGCTGTCAAGTTTGATCGGCTCACGAGCTTAATAGTGTTATGAATGTGTTTCCCGTGGCGGTGCGTGTGCGCAGATCGCGCGGCCCATGTGCCTGGACATGATCCGCCTGAAGCTGCAGCCGGCCAGCGCGGCGCGCTACACGCACGTGGCGCAGTTCGTGGCCGACGTGCGCCTGCTGTTCCGCAACGCCTACGCCTACAACCCGGTGAGTCGCCGCCGCCACTTACACTACATCACACTTACACTACATCACACTTACACTCGACTACTACTGGAAGGACTCTCTGTATTGTTGTGTACTTCGGTGTTTCCTATCCGAGTACTCTGAGAAGAAAGACGGAAACAAACTCAAACGCATATATTTGAACAGACCAGGCAGATTATCATTGGATAGTCTTTTGGGACGAGATCCACTTAGACTTGAGTGAACTTGTCCAATCAGTGACCGCATTTGTCAATGATCCCAATCCCAATACAGGCTAACCAGCAATTTTATGAATAAAAAATAATGTATACAAGTTACTTGAGAAATTACTTCTTCAATTTAAGCTTAATAAATCAACAAAATCTTTTTATGATTGATATGGTATTATGGACGTGTTTTTACAGTTAAAATACTATATTCCTATAAGTTTTTATGCACCACATGAAAGATCATCCCAATTTTTATCAAATGAATGAGCTACTTTTTTATTTTAATTGTTTGACTACCTTCTGCCCGCGACTTCGTCCGTGTTAAATTTCTTGCTTCGTGGGAATACTTCGTATTTATGACTTTGCTTTTTTGTTCCCGGCTCCTAAAAATCCTAGCGTAATTTTATGTAGTTCTCTACACTACCTGTAAACGTAGTGTACGTTCAACCACACAAACACAGTTTAGTAGGAGTAGTTGAAAATATTGTCGCAGGATTTGCAGGTTAGGAGTCAAGCTAAATAAAACCGTTTCATAATAACAATGACCCACGTAGTCCTCATATTTACAACTAGCTTCTGCCCGCGACTTCGTACGCGGATCCTATTGCTTATGCCAGCGACAACGGGGTTGTCAAAATCGAAGATCTGAAACGTCTGATGTAGAATTCTAAGGCCCGAGGACGGGACAACAACGGGATGAGCGAGACGATTGGAGTCGTTCCAGATCTTTCATTTTTGTATGTCAATAGGAAATGCCCATCAGACTAAACAACTTTTGCTAAGACGTCATTCCTTAATATGTTATTAAAAGTTTTACTTAAGAGTTCCACAACAGGTGTTCCAGATCTTCAAATTTATTCTCACAGCAGAAAATGCTCTTCACGTGGAATATTTTTTGCTATGGCACCATTTTTATATCTTTTATACTTACTTTAGCTGGTCTGTTGCGGTCTGCATCAGGTGTTCATTTTCCAAAATAAATTATATATAGCTTATATGTTGCCACGTTCACGATCAGCGGACAGTCGCGCATCATGTTCCGCACTTGTCTCTAGAGACCTAGCAGCAGATGTGTAGATACACTGAGTACTCAAGCGCAATTCTGTATCAGTGAACGTCTCCGACTCGCGAGACAATGCATGACGTTCACGATCAGCGGACAGTCGCGCATCATGTTCCGCACTTGTCTCTAGAGACCTAGCAGCAGATGTGTAGATACACTGAGTACTCAAGCGCAATTCTCTATCAGTGAACGTCTCCGACTCGCGAGACAATGCGTGACGTTCACGATCAGCGGACAGTCGCGCATCATGTTCCGCACTTGTCTCTAGAGACCTAGCAGCAGATGTGTAGATGCACTGAGTACTCAAGCGCAATTCTCTATCAGTGAACGTCTCCGACTCGCGAGACAATGCATGACGTTCACGATCAGCGGACAGTCGCGCATCATGTTCGGCACTTGTCTCTAGAGACCTAGCAGCAGATGCGTAGATACGCTGGGAACTCAAGCGCAATTCTCTGTCACTGAACGTCTCCGACTCGCGAGACAATGCATGACGTTCACGATCAGCGGACAGTCGCGCATCATGTTCCGCACTTGTCTCTAGAGACCTAGCAGCAGATGCGTAGATACGCTGGGAACTCAAGCGCAATTCTCTGTCACTGAACGTCTCCGACTCGCGAGACAATGCATGACGTTCACGATCAGCGGACAGTCGCGCATCATGTTCCGCACTTGTCTCTAGAGACCTAGCAGCAGATGTGTAGATACGCTGAGAACTCAAGCGCAATTCTTTATCCGTAAACGTCTCCAACTCGCGAGACAATGCATGACGTTCACGATCAGCGGACAGTCACGCATCATATTCTTCACTGGTCTCTAGAGACCTGGATGTAGATGCATAAATACGCTGAGAACGCAAGCGAGCTTCGCGAGCCGAAGATGTTTCTACGGAGCGAGTTGCAGCCTGATTTTCTCGAACAGCATCAAGTCTATCCTGACGCTCTTCGGTAGATTCTTGGGATCTTATGATCCTCAATCTTTTAGCTCCTTTGGAACGTTGGGAAAGATTTGACCTCTTTCTAGGCATGGTTATAGTTTTATTCTGAAGATACCTGATCAATTAAAATCTAAGTGACTGCTCCCCTGTGTTACCCTGTGTTACCGGGTAGGCTACCGTGTCACGAAGATAAATGGAAATTAAACACTCAAATAACATAAGCCCGAAGGCATATTTCTTCGATAAAATAAAATAATAAATGGGAGTTTTAGCCAGTAGAGTCAAATTTTCAATGATTCATATAATTTTCATCGAAAATTAGTCCTAAACTGTTACCGCCTTCACCGCGTGGAGGTACTCCCAGTTTATGTTATTTTAAATTAAGTATACAGTGAAATTAGTGATAGCTTTGATTTCCACATCAGGTGTTCCAGATCTACAATCTTTATACGTCAACAGAGAGTGTTCATCAGGCTGAACAACTCTTGCTTAGACGTCATTTCTATATTTTTATAGTGTAGCTGGGCTCTTGGAGTTCCACATCAGCTGTTCCAGATCTTCAAATTTTATACGACAACCGAGAGTGCTCATCAAGTTGAACAACTCTTGCTAAGACGTCATTCCTAAATTTGTTATAGTGTAGCTGGGCTCTTGGAGTTCCACACCAGCTGTTTCAGATCTTCAAATTTTATACGACAACAGAGAGTGCTCATCAGGCTGAACAACTCTTGCTAAGACGTCATTCCTATATATGTTATAGTGTAGCTGGGCTCTTGGAGTTCCACACCAGCTGTTTCAGATCTTCAAATTTTATACGACAACAGAGAGTGCTCATCAGGCTGAACAACTCTTGCTAAGACGTCATTCCTATATATGTTATAGTGTAGCTGGGCTGTTGGAGATCCACATCAGGTGTTCCAGATCTTCAAATTTATTCTCTTAGCAGAAAATGCTCATCACGCGAAACAATTTTTGCTATGGTACCATTTTTGTATCTCTTATAGTTTAGCTGGTCTGTTGCGGTTCTGCATCAGGTGTTCAAGTTTCCAAGATAAATTATAGCCTATATGTTGCCCAGATTTAATACCTATACAACAAAAAAAAAAACATTCAAATCCGTTCAGTAGTTCCGAAGATTAGCGTGTACAAACAAACAGACAAACAGACAGATTTTTTTTTTTTGGTTTCGTGCTCTATTACTGTTTCTAAACCCCCCTCAATTATTTTTTTTTAATATATTCAATGTACAGACACAGTTTTTTTTACTGTTTTATTATATGTATAGATGACTAAAATAGTAATATTGTTAGACTTAGCAAAGAAAACATGAATGTCCAGTGTCATCGATGTGTACGTATCTGTAACAAGTAACGGTAACGTGTGGTGTGTGTTCAGCCGGACAGTATCATCTACAAGGACGCCAAGCGCCTGGAGGAGTTCTTCGACGCGCAGCTGCTGAAGTGGCTCCCCGAGTACGCCTACTGGGGCGGCGACGGCGACCCGCCCGCCAAGCGCGCGCGCCTGCACTGACCGCCTGCCGCACTGCCGCACTGCCGCACTGCCGCACTGCCGCACTGGGGCGGCGACGGCGACCCGCCCGCCAAGCGCGCGCGCCTGCACTGACCGCCTGCCGCACTGCCGCACTGCCGCACTGCCGCACTGCCGCACTGGGGCGGCGACGGCGACCCGCCCGCCAAGCGCGCGCGCCTGCACTGACCGCCTGCCGCACTGCCGCACTGCCGCACTGCCGCACTGGGGCGGCGACGGCGACCCGCCCGCCAAGCGCGCGCGCCTGCACTGACCGCCTGCCGCACTGCCGCACTGCCGCACTGCCGCACTGCCGCACTGGGGCGGCGACGGCGACCCGCCCGCCAAGCGCGCGCGCCTGCACTGACCGCCTGCCGCACTGCCGCACTGCCGCACTGCCGCACTGCCGCACTGGGGCGGCGACGGCGACCCGCCCGCCAAGCGCGCGCGCCTGCACTGACCGCCTGCCGCACTGCCGCACTGCCGCACTGCCGCACTGGGGCGGCGACGGCGACCCGCCCGCCAAGCGCGCGCGCCTGCACTGACCGCCTGCCGCACTGCCGCACTGCCGCACTGCCGCACTGCCGCACTGGGGCGGCGACGGCGACCCGCCCGCCAAGCGCGCGCGCCTGCACTGACCGCCTGCCGCACTGCCGCACTGCCGCACTGCCGCACTGGGGCGGCGACGGCGACCCGCCCGCCAAGCGCGCGCGCCTGCACTGACCGCCTGCCGCACTGCCGCACTGCCGCACTGCCGCACTGCCGCACTGGGGCGGCGACGGCGACCCGCCCGCCAAGCGCGCGCGCCTGCACTGACCGCCTGCCGCACTGCCGCACTGCCGCACTGCCGCACTGCCGCACTGGGGCGGCGACGGCGACCCGCCCGCCAAGCGCGCGCGCCTGCACTGACCGCCTGCCGCACTGCCGCACTGCCGCACTGCCGCACTGGGGCGGCGACGGCGACCCGCCCGCCAAGCGCGCGCGCCTGCACTGACCGCCTGCCGCACTGCCGCACTGCCGCACTGGCGCACTGGCGCACTGGCGCACTGGCGCACTGGCGCACTAGCGCACTGGCGCACTGGCGCACTAGCGCAAGCACACCGCTCACCGTGCACCACAGACTATAATGAAACAGTGCAACAACACTACTCTTCCATTTTCTAACAGAAAACTGAACTCGACATATTTCGACTTCAGAGATAACTGTGTAATATTAAGACGCGGCGTCGCGACGGAAGTGATTGCGAAATGTAAATATTTTATTGATATTATTAGATACATACGATGTTTTCTTATCTTGAAAGTTCCTGTTTAGTGTCGCTACAGCAGAGCCACACGTGTAGAGGCGCGCCTGTTTATTATTTAGTGCATAATACTTTAAGTAACGTTGGCTAGTGGCTCCTGTCCATTGTTCCGAGGCGCCTGACTCGACTGAACTACTAATAGTACTAATATTATGTTATTGTCTAGCACTACATATGTAGCTATTTACGTTATGATGCGACCTCACAAGCCGCATTATATTCTTATTTTATTCTAGGCTATAATAATATTTATATCACAATGTCTTAATATTGTGTAGCACACACGTCTAATTGATCGAGCTCTGTGATATGAGGCGACGGCTGATGTTTCGTCTGCGCTTCGTTCGTAAGTTACAAAACTGTGTCGTGTCGTTGGTGGGCCGACCTTCGTCGTTTAATTTATTGTATATCTTGAATCACCCCGACACATTGTACAGATATCTATAAGGTACCATTACATTACATTAATATAACGACATAAGTATTTTTATAATTACATACAATATTTTATTGAAGTACGTATGTAACGTTTTATCACATAAATAGGCTAAAACCTCTATAACTGTTATATATTCAACTTGGTCAAAATTTATGTCTAGTTAATGAAACACTTTCTACAATGCACTTCACCACGGAGCGACAACATTCTCGGCCGTGTGGTTACAGTACAACTTCTAATAAAATTGTTTAGAACTTTGTATAAATAGTACACAATTCGCTCTCTGAATGTGATTTTATATTTTTGTATTATTATGTCATTTTAAAAACTGTTTTCTAAGTTACCGGTTTAAAGTAATTTTGTAAAAGAAAGCTTTGCTCCACAAAGTATCAAACATAAAAAAGTAGTACTCGGTTGATTTAGTTGAGCATGTTATTTGAACGCGCCTCACACAGACGGAACAAGTCCTAGACATCTTCACAAATGTAATTGTTGTTAAAGTTCCGAGAGCTAGTTGATGCGGTGGAGACGTAGCGTCTCTAAGTTATTGATAATCTCCAGATAAGTATTATTGTACTAGAAATAAAACACATTTATTGGAACTAGCGTTTTATATTTTTCCCCGTACTGGATTTTCTTAGGTAACAACACTGATCGCCGATTATCAGCTGTCAGCTGTCAGCGCGCCTGACGTTTACGTATGTCAGTGGGAGCTTGAGCGAGCGTGCACTATGATCGTTATCACTCGCTAGTGGCGTCCTAAACAAGCCAGGCGGGTTGTTATTGTTATTGCACACGCCGCACATCAAATAAAACGATATATAATCAGGGAACAAGGAGTGCCACGCAGAGACTGCCTGTGACCTTCACACGCTAAAGGTGAGTGACCCCGCTAAAGGTTGTTGACACTTTTCGCGTTGCCAAAAATATCAAATGAAATAATGTACCGTAATCTAACAAACTATAGCTTCATCATACTCTTGGTCAGTTATTTTTATTGATGAGATAGCTGCCCATAGTTTTATCATTAAAACATTACTGTAGACTTGAAAGAAAAATATGTAATACTTAACCTCTAAGTCCCTGAGATACCACATTTGGTATGTAAACAATTGTTTTTTAATTGTCTGTAATTACGATAATTGACCGGTTAACCTTCATAATCAGTGTTAAACTTGATCTAAATACCAAACCGGTCCTTGTATTTGCCCATTGCTTGAAAGAGTCTAAGCTCGGACAATTATTAAAATTGCATTTTTACTTACCTGCACGAAACACTATTTAAGACGTTGGTAGGAACTGACAAATATAATTTATTAACTATTTTGAGCATCGATAACGTACGTAGGACTGGGTACTTGTGCAAGGAGGTGCATTCCGCAAGGCCTACAAAATAAAACAACTGCCAGGTGCAGTTGTGTTTTGTTTCTTAGCTGATGTCGATTTTAGATAAGATCAAATTATATCTTGTTGGCTACATGCTATGTAATCTGATGTTACATTATAAATAATATCCGATCCTTTTCCCAATTTATTTTCCTGTTTGGGGTCGACGCAACAGGTAATTTTCTTTCATACTCCTCACATTTTCGTCATTCTTCCGCATCACATGCCCTTATTCATGATAACTGATTTTCGCACAACTTTTCAGTTACCGGTGCCACTTTCAGATTTCCGCATACCAATCATTTTTTCTTTCTACTAAATCCGTTCGTGTAACATCACACATAATTATCTTATTATTGTGATCTCAGCTGCGTCCAAATGCTTTCATCTGTTTTGTGGCCCAACATTCTGATCTATACAAGACAGCAGGTCTAACTAACCATTGTTTTGGATATCTTCTTAAGTTTACGGGAAATGTGTTAGTCGTAGATTTTTCCGTGACGTGCCGCCGTTTCATCCATCCAACATAACTGCACACTGATAAAATAAGTCGAACTGCATCTCACTCAACTCATTTACGTGATAGTTACGGTTTCTTTGTCCATATCTGCAAATAAATAAGTTCAATCAACTGTAGTATAGTTAGTCACCGCAATAACGTCGATGTAGATAACGTGCGGTAGGTATTGTTCGTATTGGAACGATGCCGGGCGCCAGCGCCACGCGCCCGCCCGCTGCCACTGGCTCGTAGCTCGGCTGTTGTTTTTATTGATATTTGGGGCAACGACTCGTTATCTCTTGTGCCAATGCTTCTTAATCATTTGTTTATTATAAACAAATACTCTTGATACTTGAAATGATGCAAAAGCTTCGTCCGACATAAAGAAGGCCTGGCTCATACTGTGTAGGTACACATGATGATTAAATAAATGTAATCTACCCACATACTTAAAATAAAACTCTTATAATAACAATAGAATATTCCCAGTTTTTTTCTCTTTTCTAATCTCTTAACCTTCGTAACAGAAATGATGCAGTTAACAGTATGCACAGCCTTTGAATTGAATTAACCTATGCAGCAAATGAAGACTTCCAGCTACTTAGGCCTACTTGCACCACTGATCTCTGAACATCATTCCGTCTCTGTCATCTTCAAACGTTTCACATTCAGTAGAACATTTCAATGTGTTTAGCGTGAAATGCTTTTAGGGATTAGTGATGCAAGTGGCCTTGAACATATTCTTGTGAATGGCATTTCAGTGGCGCAGAAACAAACATGCGCTTAATAATTTTGGAGGACGCCGACGTGGTGGCGGACTGGGCGGCGCGCTTCGTGCTGCAGCGCATCACGCAGTTCGCGCCGGGCCCGGGCCGCCGCTTCGTGCTGGGCCTGCCCACGGGCGGCACGCCGCTCGGCATGTACCGCCGCCTCATCGACTTCCACAAGGAGGGCCGGCTCTCCTTCAAGTACGTCACCACCTTCAACATGGACGAGTACGTCGGTTAGTACCCGATAACGATATCATCGCAGAAACGTCCCATGTGACACCATGGAATACCGGTGCCATCTAGTTCTAAAATATTGACCATGAAATTGCCGTGTAAAACAAAGATTTTCACAGAATCTGCCTACTTTGTCATTTGCGTAACTCGACAACTAACATTGAAACAACATTGTCGTCGTGAAGCAGAGGTACCTATGAAACAAAAACCTGTGTTGTCCCAAATCGCTTGTAGGCATGTGATTGGGGAGGCGCAGAATTACCCATAGTTGTCACTACTCTACATCTTCTATAATATGCCCAGTTACTATGGAGGATTATTACCTATTAGTAGCCAACGCCTTAAAAACTTACTGGTTTCTTTACATAATGTTACTTTGTGTCAAATATTTACGTTACCATTATTATAAAAATATTGAATTTGCTTGCTGTCTTGTGCGCTTACGCTTTGATCATAATTAGGTGAAACGTATTATGTGAATCTAGTTATACAGGATAAGTTTTTAACCAGTGCGCAAATTTTAACAAATTAAACTGAAACGAGTTATAATAACCATGCAATTTTTATTTTCATATATCTTAGTGCAAAAAAATTAAGTTATCGTTAACAAAAGATGTTTATTTTGGGACTAGTTTTTATGGTAACTTACGCGCGGCGGCGGCGAAGGTGCCGAGCGTAGCTGCGAGTATATATAAGTTGTATCTATTCTTACACGAAATAGTTTAAGAGCTACACCTGTAGGTGGTATAGAAGCTATAGAAGCAAAAATAAATTTTTTATCTAAGCGTTTTTGAATTTTCTTAATGATTATAATTTTAAAACTGCTTGAGACGTTTTGTATAAAACCTCCAAATTCTATGAATGGCCCGCCTGACGCTGCAAGGGCGGCGACCGGACGGCACGAGCACGGTCGCGGTGTCTCGGGTCGTAAAAAATAAGGAGCCAGTATTTGTTATGTGCGTCAAATAATTTATAAATATTAAATTTTGAAAACAAAAATACATTTACAAAAAATTTTTTTTCGTTGCTGTAGCTTCTTTACCATCTACAGGTGTACCTCTTAAAATATTTCGTGTATGAATAGATACACCTTATATATTACCAACTGTTCGATCGGTCAAAATTCTAAGAAGTTCAAAGTACCTACGCTGGCGCGGTGGCGAAGGTGAACGACCGAGCGTAGCTACGAGTAGGTACTCGGCTGGTAGGTATCAGCTGTTCGGTCGGAGAACAAAGTACCGGAAGTTCGAAGTACCTACGCGGTGCGCAGTTATTGACCTATTCCTATCGTCGATATCATATTAGGTACGAAATATGTAGGGTGTCCACAGTTTATTGAATTAAGGTCGGATAAAAATGAAAAAAAAAACGGACTGAAAAAATTGTTGAAATGTGTGTTCTATTACTGATACTACCACCAAAAAAAATTTGCCCACTGGTTAAAATTTTTTCCTGTATACTGTAATCGAACCTGTTGTAGTTGCCTTGTGAATAAATAATAGTTTATGTTTGTCAGGTCTGCCGCGCGACCACCCGGAGTCGTACCACTACTACATGTGGAACGAGTTCTTCAAGCACGTGGACATCGACCCGAGCTGCGCGCACGTGCTGGACGGCAACGCGCCCGACCTGGTGGCCGAGTGCCGCCGCTTCGAGGGACTCATCGCGGCCGCCGGCGGCGTGCATCTGTTCGTCGGAGGTACGCGCGGTCATCATTGGCTTTCTGTACAAATACAGCTATAACTGGTCTAAACACAACCTATTATTTACCAGGCGGGAATCACAGCTCTTTAAGCTTGCTGCGCTCGCTCTTGCATTCAAGTCTAAATTCTTGATCTTTATTGCATACGTTGACAAAATTACAAGTATTTAAAAATACTACGCCTCCCGACGTAGATATTTTAAATGCTTATGTTAAGAGTTGGGACCCCGAGGCGCGAGGTGTATACGCGTGTGTTGACTGATATGCAGGCATCGGGCCGGACGGACACATCGCGTTCAACGAGCCGGGCTCGTCGCTGGTGTCGCGCACGCGCGTCAAGACGCTCGCCTACGACACGCTGGAGGCCAACAAGCGCTTCTTCGGCAACGACATCAGCAAGGTGCCGCGCCAGGCCCTCACCGTCGGCGTCGGCACCGTCATGGACGCTAAGGAGGTGGGGACATGCCTACTTCTCACATCTTTCCTTTATCGAGCCAGGACACGTGATATCTTTTGAAGCTACGTCACTGAGCAGATAATTGCCTGGGAAACCATATTCAGAGTTTATCAGACTGTTAGTGACGCACTCTGACAAGTAAAAATGATTCTGCGGTATTGACACAACGACGCAATATAATGTAATGCCGAATCAGTAAAGCACATTAGGGGCCATCCATAAATTACGTCACACTTTCATGATTTTCGACTCCTCCCGTCCTTGTCACAGCTGGTCACATTTTTGAGACCCCCTCCCTAGTGTGACGTCACATATTTTGCAATGTTACATCTAGACATTGAATTAAAACAGCTATTCCGAAATTACTTTTATTTCCATTTCCAAAAATTTATTTACTTTTTAATATAATCTACAACAAATCAAACATTTGAAAAAATGACAAAAAAAAAACTATTGACTATACCATAATGACAGATACAAATTTAATGTTTCATAATCATAAGTTAAAATTCAAAAAATTGCAGTACAAAAAAACGACGTCGTTCACTCCACGAAAGTCAATTGTCAAATGAAATAGTAACAATGAGCGCACGCGGTCGGACACTGGGGAGAGGGTAAAATCGTCAACAAAACAGTTTAAACCTTAAGTTTTGACAAATAAAGTTAGAAATATTTTTAAATTTTCCTTTCGTGTTTTAATAGTACTTTAAATATGTATATTCAATTTTGAAATGTGACGTCACAAAATGTAGACAAAACCTTGGACTGAGGTCCACTCAATCTGTGTGGTTAATTCTTCAAATGACCATTTCAGTCACCAATCATCAGTCATCTCATTATGTCTGGACTTTAAAAGAGACTGTGACCTCTGAGTTTGTTTCGGCCTTTCTTCTCAGAGTGGAAAAAAAGATGACATATTTCTGTCTCCAATCCCACACCCCGTTCTTACCCTAAGGCTATCTCATACAGCCGGAGCCGTAATAGACTCAATCACTAAAATCAATCAACTGATTTATCAAATGAAAAAAAAAAACCATACATACAATCACGCCTTTTTCCCATGGGGGTAGGCAGAAACCACGGAACGCCACCTGCTACGATCTCTACACACTCATTTTGCCTCATTTAGGTATTATTTACAAGGCAGATGTGAGTGGAAACACCGGGAGGGGACGCCCTAGGAGGACATATAGTGACCTTATTGGCGATGTTCTTCAGAAAGGTCAGGTGCGTAGTACTCGCAACCGGCATGTGTGTATGACCAATTGTACGAAAAAACATGTGATTAAATTAGTTTAACGACATCAATGATGATTTTAAATTTTAGTTTTAACTAAATATTCTATTATTTATTTTAGAAATTTTTAGTTTTTCTTTTGATTTATAGGAAAATATTTACATGCGCGTCAAACTAATTTTTGAACCTGACAACGAGGAAGTTTATGAATGATAAAGGTTCTTTTAAATTTTTTGGTCTTTTTACACGCTTTATATTAGCTTCACTTGTATGTTTTTATGTTTGTTACCGGTATAGGAAAATAGTGGAAAAAAAGCGTGGGGTGCCTGATATCAATAAAAAAATACCTTAACCTTTTGACCGCCAGAGTCATGTATAGATGACAAACCAAAACGTGCCCAGCACGCCACGGTCACGATACCGTGACAGACTTTTAAACGTAAATAAAACTCATAAAACAACATTGTTTTTTTTTATATCCTTTGCTAATTATGTTCCTTGACTCATCCTAATTTATATTAGTTGAGCTTCTTTCTTTATATTTCATCCATATTAACACAGGATGGCAAAAACTAACACCAATTATAAAGTTCGAAAAACATAGTGCCCTCAGCGCCACAGTCATCATATCATGACACGTAGAGATGTAGCTAGCAATTAAATTAACAAGAATATCGACTTCGACGGTAATCTACGTTATATATCATTTCTTTAAATTTTTCAACAATATTTAAATAAAACTACTGATATTAAATTTGAATGATTCAGGAATCATGAAAATTATGTAAATATTATTAAAATACTGAACTATCTGCTCATTAAATGTCGGTGTCAGTTGATTATCGATAAATTATAATGAGTGTAATGCCCATATCCACCATACTGTCATATTGTCTGTGCCTGGAGCGCCAGAGTCATCTAATCGTGACAATCCTATGTCGTCACATGTGGTCGATTTGTAAATAGAGCTGTTCCTTTACTTGTATCAGTAGTTTGTTCTCATTACTTTATTATTCTGAACAACTTTTTTGTGGGTGGGAAATCATCAAATGACGTCAGTTGAATCGGTTGTCAATTATTAATCCCAGGTAGGTATGATATGGGACTTGCTCTATAGGCGAGCAGTGGCAGTCTTCTTTTTCTGGATGGGAAATCATCAAATGACTTCTCCCGCTTTGGGTGGACCGGAAGGGCGTGTCAGACTTTTACTGACTAAAACCCACCCGAGTTCCTTCAGTGCTTATGCCAGGGCCACGGTAACTCTTTCGAACAATTTCGCTACCCCGGCAGGATTCTGAACGACTTAAAATCTCATATTAAAATATTCGTTTATCATATCAATACGTTTTTTGAGATCAGTATATCAGTATATCAGTCATCGGAATATATCCTTGTTTAACGATACTGTTGTGTTTTAAGTAATTTGTTTTAAATAAAACTACATAGCGAAGTTCAGATTTTGTAATTAAAAAGAGAATAACATTCATGTAAACCATTTCAAACCGCCATAAGCTTGGCTGGCGTGTCATAAAATAAACACGGATCCGACTAAGGTTTATTTGAACTAAGTTTCATTTGTTTCCCAGGATACTATTGTCCCTTTCTTCGTATTTATTATAAATATTTGTACTTACAAATCTTGAGTATAAAAACTTCGTTTAATGATTAAAACACAAATTCATTTGATGATTTAAATTTGCTTTCGCCTATTTTCGTCGTATTCTGATAATTATATATCTACAGTAAATGGTATTTATTTCAGCTGAGATATCATCAGTACTATGTGGCGGTACATTAATGCATTATTACTGGTTATTCTATCAGAGAAACTTAAATCTATATAAATAAAAATGAATGTTGCGAAGCGCATAACTCGAGAAGGGCTCGACCGATTCGGCTATTTATTTTTTTTTGGATGTGCCTTAAGGCTTCGGAAGATTTTAATCATTATAAAAAAAATGCGTGGACAATAGTAAAGACAATACTTTTCTTTTTCGCATAAAAATATACATACGATGCGACAGGATGGGTTGGGGGAGCAATAAATATAACGCGGACGAAGTTTCGGGCAGAAGGAAGTTGTATTAAATTAAAATGCTGCTACTGTATATAAAAAGCGAAACCATTAAAATAAAATAACTCTTATTATTTCGATATTATTCATAAATATCGGATGCGCACCTCTAGAGCAGAAGCGGACAAATTAAGAAAAGCCGTGCCAGCCACGCCAGTGTCATCATACGGTGACAAGAAAGTACGTCATGACTGCACATAGTGCTGTGATGGTATTGCCTTGCTTTTATCGACTGTTGTTTTGAATTGTGGATTTAACGCCGAAACTGTGACTTATATCGTATCATTTCTGTCATAAAAGACAAAGCGGGATGAAATAAAACTCTTTTATTATATATTTCCTGTATAGTAACCTTTTATTAAAAACATACTATGTGTTAAAAAATAAACAGTTAGTGCTTTATCGATATAATTTCGAACTCACTACTATTTTGTAGGTATTAAAGGACGAATTTATAGCTTGGCGCTGAGGGCACGATTTTGCTTTTTTGTCGTGGCGCTCAAAAGGTTAAAAAGCACCCCACGCTTTTTTCCACTATTTCTACTTTTTATTTCTATGAAAGCGTGTTTTTTAGTTTCTTTTTAACTATTATTTTTTCGGCCTTTCTTCTTAGAGTAGTCAGGAAACGCCGACCTCATCTAGTTTAAAAAAAATATCATTGACATGTAAAAGTGTTTGTACAAACCTATTTACAGAAATAAAATCTTTTATCATTTAATGTCACAATTCGTCGACCCCCTCCCTCCCCCTCAACGTGTGACGTAATTTATGGTTGGCCCCTTAGGTATATCGTGCAGTGAGCGGACGGAAACAGTCCTTCAGGGGGAAATGCCAGGGTTGGCCATGTTACTCAAAGTTTAAGTTTTTTTTTTTTCGTTTTGCAGGTCAATATTAAGTCTTTATGTTCATTAAAATATAATTCGCAACGGGAACAAGTGTGTATTTACAGAATTACAATAATTGAAATCATCAATCCAACTCTCTCCTTTCCAAATGACACTATTGAATGACTTTTATGAAATCGTACTCATAATTTAGAGGCCAATTTTATCTTCGACAGTTGTATTAATGATTATTATGGTTATAATTTTGTAGATAATAATTAGATACGTTAAGCTCGCGAATAAGATTCTGATCTATGTAGATCTGGTTGTATGTCCAACCTGACGCTGACATACAATTGCGAAAACGTAAGAATGTAAAATTTCGCGGGCACCCTTGACGGGTTCCTGTCGTGGTGATGAACATATTTTGTCAGTCACTGTAATTACTATGAGTGACGTGCAGGTGATGATCCTGATCACGGGCGTGCACAAGTCGCTGGCGCTGGCCAAGGCGGTGGAGGAGGGCGTCAACCACATGTGGACCGTGTCGGCCTTCCAGCAGCACGCGCAGGCGCTCTTCGTGTGCGACGAGGACGCCACGCTCGAGCTGCGCGTCAAGACCGTCAAGTACTTCAAGGTGAGCCGAGCGGGCCGAGCGGGCCGAGCGGAGCGAGCGGAGCGGAGCGTGCGGAGTGTGACTGTGTGTGTGTGTGTGTGCAGGCGCTGAGCGAGGAGCACCAGCGGATGATCGACGGCGTGCCCGTGGACGAGCAGCGCGTCTTGCACTGAGGTCGCCAGCCCTCCCTCCGCTACACTCTGAACGATATCTGTTATACTACGTAATACAAACAGAACACTTGTTCGAAACCAATCAACACACCCTTGAAAAAAAAAAACATTTTTGGCTGGTTCAATGCTTGTAGCATTTAGTATAAAGATAGCGGTGGATACGATGACATTCCGAGCCGTAGGATAATGGGTCTGCTCGATAATAGCAGTGTCGTGTGTTATTACTAGTTAGAGTGGCCGACTGAGCGCTCCGTGTGTTGCAGAGTCTCATGCTGGAGCACAACAAGCTGCTCGACATCATCGCGCGGTGAGCCGGGCCGCGCGCTCGGGACCAACAAGCACTTATTTTTATACATTGTTAAGAATTTTATATTATATTAAAGTATAATCGGATTGAGGAATAAATTTTCATAGCACATGTAATAGTTTCATTTCTTTTATTAACACTTTAAATTAAATTACAGATTACTCACATTATACATACATACATAATAAAGGCACATTTTACAAAAGTGAACTTATGGAAAAAAAAGATTACATATTTCTGTCTCCAATCCCACACCCCGTTCTTACCCTAACTAAGGCTATCTCATGCAGCCGGAGCCGTAACAGACTCAATCACTAAAATTTTCAATCAACTGATTTATCAAATGAAAAAATAACACACATACAATCACGCCTTTTTTCCATGGGGGTAGGCAGAAACCACGGAACGCCACCTGCTACGATCTCTACACACTCATTTTGCCTCATTTAGGTATTATTTACAAGGCAGATGTGAGTGGAAACACCGGGAGGGGACGCCCTAGGAGGACATATAGTGACCTTATTGGCGATGTTCTTCAGAAAGGTCAGGTGCGTAGTACTCGCAACCGGCATGTGTGTATGACCAATTGTACGAAAAAACATGTGATTAAATTAGTTTAACGACATCAATGATGATTTTAAATTTTAGTTTTAACTAAATATTCTATTATTTATTTTAGAAATTTTTAGTATTTTTTTTTTATTTATAGGAAAATATTTACATGCGCGTCAAACTAATTTTTGAACCTGACAACGAGGAAGTTTATGAATGCTAAAGGTTCTTTTAAATTTTTTGGTCTTTTTAAAAACTACTTAACTTTTAAAGTTGGTCAGCGAATTTGCCATCCCTTGGCAGCTGTGTCCAGATTTGATCAGAAAAGGGACACTCACCCTATTTCAAGACGCAGTAGAACGTGGTGGATGCGTATATTTTATTTTTTGGTAGACACAGCATCACGTGTGGCCACATACTATACACCTCACCTAAGATGATAGAGTGAATAACCCAAAGAGAGCCTTGCACTTCCGCACTGACCAAGCACCCTGTGTTGCCCAAGCTTGTGACCAAAACACTAAAAGGCAGCTGTCTACCTATGGTATTCCTAATGAACGAAGGCGAATGATGTAAAATTACATATACCGGGAGAGCTGCCCAATTACAGAAGACGCAGATCTAGCAGAAGTAAAGCTCTTGGAAATAAATAATAGTTTTAAAAACTAAAAGACACGCTTCCATAGAAAACCAATCTAAAAAGTAGAAAATAATGGAAAAAGGCGAAATTATGGAAGCGTGTTTTTTTTTAAAACAAATATTTATTTTATATTTTTAGGGTGTTTCGAGTTTTGAGACGTATTTCAGCGTAGTTTGTGACGTATGTCAGCGTAATTTTCGAAGTTAGTTTTTTTGCTATCCTGGTAACCCCGGCAAGGATGATGGCACAAAATGAGGATCTCTCAAATCCATCGAGAAATTACGAAGATATTAAAGTTTTCAGAAACGGAGTTTTAAAACGCACGCCGGCCGCGCGGATGATGTCACGAGCCACGATCGCCCGCCACCCGCCGTACTGCTTTGTTATTATTTGCGGAGTATAGGCGTTGTTTCTTGTTTTTTATAATAGATTCTTTAAGTTTTATAGAGATAAATAAACAACAAATTATTACTTTAAGTTTTATAGAGATTTCAATATAGATACAGGTAGATAGGAAACATGGATAAGTCAAGTCAGTCTGTACCGTGTGGTGCCGGACGTAAAGAATAACACCACCCCATTTCTTCCCGTGGGTGCCGTAAAAGGCGACTAAGGGACTTACTAGAGAATGGGCAGCAGCGTTCTCTATGCATTTTACCACCATACTGCGATCGCCAACCCGCCTGCCAAGCGTGGCGATTATGGCAAAACCCCCCAAATTGGGGGAGGCCTAAGTCCAGCAGTGGACGTCTTACGGCTGAAGTGATGAGTGACTATAGTCAACATTTTTGGTGAAAACCAGCAAACTCAGAATAGCAAAATTGTCATTTTCACTACTAAACTAATAACTCAGTACAATCTTAGTACTGTCAAACTAAAACATAGTTGTGTCACTTTAGTCTATTTCAGAATAGGAAATCGTCGTTTGACAGGAATTAAATAAGCCAAATTTTAGTGGTTTTTAGTTTAGTTTAGAGAATTTTGTGACAACAGAATCAGCACCAATATCTTTCCAGACAAATTTTAAATTGAAATGATCTTTACAGCAGTTTAAAGTACTTTTAGTTAAGGGGACATGGGGCGTCGCTCCTTAGTAAAGTACACCAGTTCCTTCTATTTTTTGGGTCTTTTGGGACACAAAATAACAATTTTTCCGGTGTAGCAACACTTATATTTTCGCATCGTGGCACGATACAATATTTAAAGAAGGCATTATCCGTTTAAATGCACTGTGAATCACGTAACTAAGAGGCAGAAAGAACGCGCGCGGGTGGTGCCGCGGACGCGAAAGTGGCAAATGACGTCATCAACGAATTGTGCATATTGGCGAGCGTTTTTGAAAATGCAGAATTAAAACCACTCTAACTTCGTCATTTTTGGTCCAATTTTAATAATTCTTTCATTGAAATAATTGGTTTAGGTATGACTATAATTCTACATATTTAACTAAAATTGTCGCTGATCCTCATTACTGTATTGTCATCGGTCCTTGATAAGTATGCCAAATTTAGAGTTAATCCGATGTTTTGAAGGAGGTCAAAATCATGTTCAAAGTTTCCGTTACACACTAACATACGTATGAAGCTAATAAAAGAATGTTAAAAAAGAGCAAAATACAATATAACAAATGTAAAGTACCATTATGGACTGTACCATGTTTTGCACAATTTCATACACAAGCTCGAACGGGCATTGTCCAAGATGTAGACACCATTTTTTTAAGTTAAATAAAGTGTCTCGAAAATTGCATACAAGTGCTTTTTTTATTTTTGGGAATTCCCAGTGTTTTTCCTAAGTTCACACACACACTATAATATTGGCATCTAGTTTGCAACGGGAAAATTGCGCGTGGTCAGGCCAGCTGCAGCGGCGAGGAGAGCCCGTCCGCCACGCGCATGTGCGTCAGGCCCACCTCGCGGATGTAGGCCAGGCGCGTGGTCAGGCCAGGCGCGTGGTCAGGCCAGGCGCGTGGTCAGGCCAGGCGCGTGGTCAGGCCAGGCGCGTGGTCAGGCCAGGCGCGTGGTCAGGCCAGGCGCGTGGTCAGGCCAGCTGCGCGGCGGCGCGGCAGCAGCGCGCCAGCAGGCCGGCCAGCTGCAGCGGCGAGGAGAGCCCGTCCGCCACGCGCATGTGCGTCAGGCCCACCTCGCGGATGAAGGCCAGGCGCGTGGCCTCGCCCGCGTCCAGCGTCTTGCACACGCGGAAGATGTTGCTCACGATGTCTTCCGCCGCGTAGCCCAGCTTGCACAGCTTGGCGATCACCTGCACACACGACTGCTTGTGCTTAGTCTATCCGTGTGGTGTCTATCCAAGTAGTAACAGTATACAACTGCACCGGCGCCGAGCGTTTAGGAATTCAATTTTATAAAATGTGGCTGAATCCGCTGAATGAAGAATACAATTAAGAAATCTAACTATGTATAAATAAATAAGGTATTTACTTCGTCGCTTGAAGTCAGCTTAGAATCACCAATTTGATAATGAAACATCACACGCCTACATAATTGCGTGGTGGTCCGGCGACGGCGCCACTGTCCGCGCCCGGAGCTGCAGGACGGTACCTTGTAGGCCTCGTGGATGTCCTGGCGCACGCAGGCCTCCAGCATGGCGCGCACCAGCATGGGGTGCGGCTCGTCGCACACCTTGAACACGTGCTCGGCCGACACGTGCGCGAAGCCCTGCGCCGTGGCCTGCAGGTTGTTGAGCGCGGCGCGCAGGTCGCCCTGCGCCGTGAACACCACGGCGCTCACGCCCTCCTGCGTGTGCGACAGGTGCTCCTGCTCGCACACCTGCAGCACCTGCACACAACATCACATTACGCGCAGCTCCCGTGTGCGACAGGTGCTCCTGCTCGCACACCTGCAGCACCTGCACACAACATCACATTACGCGCAGCTCCCGTGTGCGACAGGTGCTCCTGCTCGCACACCTGCAGCACCTGCACACAACATCACATTACGCGCAGCTCCCGTGTGCGACAGCTGCTCCTGCTCGCACACCTGCAGCACCTGCACACAACATCACATTACGCGCAGCTCCCGTGTGCGACAGGTGCTCCTGCTCGCACACCTGCAGCACCTGCACACAACATCACATTACGCGCAGCTCCCGTGTGCGACAGCTGCTCCTGCTCGCACACCTGCAGCACCTGCACACAACATCACATTACGCGCAGCTCCCGTGTGCGACAGGTGCTCCTGCTCGCACACCTGCAGCACCTGCACACAACATCACATTACGCGCAGCTCCCGTGTGCGACAGGTGCTCCTGCTCGCACACCTGCAGCACCTGCACACAACATCACATTACGCGCAGCTCCCGTGGCTGTACAACAGCTACTCACTAATTTGCTCCATCCATACCAACAATAAAATCACTACATTTTATATCACTGTTGGTAAACTGTTTGTATTTGCCGTAATGTCACATACACCACAGTGATACGCGCGTATTTTACGTCTGGCTAAGCCTGACGCAAAATACGCGAATTGACATGGAGCTGCGGACACCGACCCGTGTTATATGACTGACGCACAATGGTCCACTCAAAGGACTAAGAGCGGAAACCAAACCCCTCTAACATACACCCACAGAACAGATGACTGAAAGGTCAGCCGTTTTGAACTGAACTCCCATTTGGTGCAACCTTGGGACGCACATCACACCTTGTCATTTGAATTATGTCAAAATGTGTCAACCACCTTTGTTTTATTTTTGGAGATGTAATAGCACTGTGTTGTTTTGTTTAATTAGTGTTATTTTTTATCATTTAATTGTAGTTTAAGGTGTTGTTTTATGTCTTTTGTGTGCACTAAATAAATGTTTTATCTATCTTATACAGGATGTAAGGGACAGCCCTCCGCAGACTGATGGGGTGGATTCAGTATATACTAAGATGACCAGTACAAGAAATTATTTCAGGAGTTATGGGAATCCAATAAACCTGATTTGTTTTATTTCCTCACACGCAATGTATCGTCTCGGAAAGCCGCCTTAGTGCAATCGCAGACGACGAGTTCGATGAACTCTGTAGTTAGTCGGGAAGTGAACAGCTGATTTTACGCGTCGTTCGTTAGAGTATTTCAACATCCATTGCTGCTTTTTTATTTAAGACGTATTGTTTACATAAATGGAGTGCTGCTTTCAGAGAATGTACTTTTACTTTTTTTTACATAAAACTGAAAAAGCTAAAACGTGAAAAAAAATCTGGTGGAATATGATTCAAAATAAGAAGCTGAATTCACTCTGTCAGTTTGTGGAGGGCTGTCCCTTACACCCAGTATAAGTAATATAAGATGGAATTGAATTGATACCGGGACACTGCCTACCTTGGCGAGTATCTGCGCATCTGTGAGGCGCGAGTAACGCAGCACAGCGCAACGGGACTGGATGGGCTCGATGATCTTCTCAGAGTTGTTGGCGGCGAGCGCGAAGCGCGTTGTGTGCGAGTACAGCTCCATAGTGCGGCGCAGCGCCTGTTGTGCACCCTCCGTCATGCTGTCCGCCTCGTCCAGGATCACCATCTTGTGCCGGCCCGGTGGCAGAGTCACCTGCGCACACTCTAGCTTGTAGCTCTTGACTCTGCAGCCACAACACAACTTCTTAATCTTTTGTTTGGACGAAAAAGATCTTATAACAATCATAGAACAAAGCAGCTAATGTAGTGAGTCGCCATGTCTCACAACCACTCATCAACACAACATGACATCAATATTGGTCAGCACAGCATTGTAAACAAACTCATGTAACACAATTGTTACTTACTCTGAGGAAAATGTTAGTTCAGAACACAATGGCTGAGTCTGGAAAGGGAAAGCAGTCACAAATTCTTCCAATAATGTTCCTCATAGTTCCCTCAATACTGAGGATTGGAACCACCTACAAGTCTCCAAGTTTTACAATCTTTTGCAATGTGTACCCCTCGGTAGTTGTGGCCTCTAACAGCCCTCTTGATTGCTACCACTTACTAGAAATACATAATGCACTTTAGAAATACATAGCCCAAAAATGGCTCTTGTACCATATACAACATTACACTTGTAAACGGCACGCCAGCCAAGTTGCAAGCACATTGCTTGCAACTTGATATCTGCAGATAACCACTACCTCACCATATCAGTCAATACTGATCCTTGCGAAGGCTTGACTCCGATGCAAGTGGAACCGTGAAACTGTTACATACTTTTTGCTGTGCGAACATCTTGATCTTGTTTCGCACGACGTCGATGCCGCGGTCATTGGACGCGTTGAGCTCGAGCACGGCGTCTTTGAAGGCGGCGCCCAGCAGCGCGCGCGCCAGGCATAGGATCGTCGTGGTCTTGCCCACGCCGGGCGGGCCCGCGATTATTATGTTCGGAGCGTTGCCCGTGCGCGCGAACACCGCCAGCCGTGACACCGTATCCTCGTTGCCAACGATGTCACTGAATGTTATGGGCCGGTACTTCTCTATCCATGGTAAATGAGAAGTAGGCTTGGAACAGCTGGTGCCGGCTTGTGATTTTGAGGGTTTTGGCACAACTTCATCCACCTCCATTATTGTTACATCGTCATCACTCATTCTAAAGATATTAAGAATAGAGTTAGTTATGAATTATTGAAATATTCTTCAAAAAAGTATCTTTGAAACAAAATTTTGCGCGAAACTCGTATTTCTCCGAATGAAATGTAGGGTGCTTTCCGAATAAGAAAATATCGTTCACAGCGCTCACAGCAATAATTTGCGTTCCGATTTGGATATCACGATTATGACAGCTGACAACTGTCAACAATTCGATACGCTCGTGAACGCGCTAACAGTGCTTTCAGTCGACAGCGGCTTTGCTTGCCATTATAAAAAATAGAGTTGAATAAAACAGGGCTTTTTCAACATCAAACCTCACAACTCGTTTTGCACCTGAGGAAGAACGATTGTATGGTTGATTTTGAAAATGGAAGAACAAGAACAGTGTAATTTTACTTACATATTAAGATTCAATAAATGTTGATTTAATTATTGTTTCTATTATGTAGTTTTTCTTTTAACATTCTGTAAAATAATATAAGATCTAAGTTGTTTAATTACTTAAAACTTAAGTATTACACAGTGTAACTTATAAGTAAATGTGTATTTCATTTTTGGCAACTAAGTAATAAGACTTACATGCCAAGTAGTAAATTTCTTGCAATTGTATACCATTGCGCCATATATTGGGATAGGTATGTAAATAATGTGCAACACTAATAGTAATAAAATATTTTTATTAACAATAAATTAGAATCACAGTTTAATCAGACTGAACCTCAGGTGCCCCGCCTGACCTCCAGGCTACATTTCTCTCCTAATTATAATATTAATATAAGAAACATAGCAAACAGTATTATATAAGTCATCAAATCTGTATCAATTCTAGTAAATATTATGTAAAATTACAGACGTACAGTACAATTACCTGCTGATAAAATTCATTATTGGATGCGGTAAGCACAAAACCGGTCGAAGTGGTGGAGCTTGGGGGTGGCCTATGTCCAGCAGTGGACGTCTTTCGGTTGAAATTATGATGAAAATTCATTAATAAAAATCACAAATATACTACTACTCCAAACAGATACCTACTGAACAAATCTTAAAATTTAATAAAAATCAAATATATACTACTAATTCAAACAGGTACAAATCAAAGCTTAAAATCGAATAAAAATCACAAGTATATAATTAATTCTGACAGGTACTGATAAATCCAAAACCTATATCGATCTATAAAAAACGAATTATTAATTTTATTTAAACACTACTGCAAAATTTTCATCTTTTCCCTATACTGTTGCTCTTTCATTTCCGTATCTGTTTTCCCTATACTTCTTCAAATCTTTTCTATAATCTTTTAATATTCAATCAAATTTCCTTTTCTTTCGTTCTGATTGTTGTGGACTATCATTTTCATTTGGTGTAGGTCCAATTTCTGACGCCAGCGTTACAGGATTAGCCCATCTAGTTGAGCCAAATAACTCATTAATTAGCTGCAAAAAAAACTTATTAACATTAAACTACAAATGCCTGAAGCATTTGATCATAAATTAATCTATATTTAACAGTGACAAAATGTTATAAGGTTTTTCTTTCTGGAATTATTCAGTAGCAGTCCAGAGTCTGGATTTGTGCCCGGTTGATGTCAATAGGCTTGCCCCCTATTACATAGGACTTAAACATAACTGGTGAAATGTCGGTGTACTATAAGTACACATCTGCCTAGCCCTTCAGAGAGACAAGGAGTGATGACATGTTGTTTTAACAAAATTATATATGCATTTATAAATTATTATTAATAACTTTCTGCGCCATTAAGGTATTTGATTACACAAAGTTGGTAATTCTAACACATTTACATAATAAAGAAATAAGTAAAGTAATAAAATTATCTTACATCAAAGTACGGCCATGTTTCCTATCATTTCTAGATGTGGCATTATGATCCACTATCTTTTTTAAATGGTTTTTTTAGCCTATTAATTTTTGACAGGCACTGGTTACCATTAATATTATATTGTGCGTTGCACATCGTCTTTGCTATGATATCATATACCATCTTATGACTCATTTTTTCAAAAAGCTCTCTATTTTCACCATATAATGTGAGTGTCAACAACAAAATGCATCCCTCGTTCCATATAAATAGTGATGGTGACTCTTGATCTACTGAAATAAAACAAAATAAAAATAAGCACTTCTTACTAATACTACATTAATTGTTTGTGAGGATTTATGTTACTGAATTCACCAATATTGGATGAATGGATTTGAATGAAACTTGGCACATAGATAAACACACCATGGAATAAAACAGGATATTTTTAATATAAGTACTAAAGAAAGTGCTTTCATAACTTTTTAATTGATAGAATATGAGACAAGTTCTTGTACCAAAATAATTTACTGTCAACATTGACCAAAGCATATAACACTTGTTTCTTTGTTAGAGATTAAAGTATTGGAATAAAACTGACCACATAAACTGTCACATGATATTTTATTGAAATAGATCAGGCACATTCAGCTAATAAGTATCTACTCTTAACCAGTTATAAAAACTTACCATATTGTTCTGTTTGTTTATTCAGCAGTGATTCTGGTTGTTGGCTGTACATATTTCCACCAAAATCATGCACCAAATGCTGTACATATTCTCTATCTGTAAACAGCGAGTACCAGTTCAATAAACATTTTTGATTGATAATACATTGGTTGTAGACACTATAAAAACTGTAAGTTACCTCTTGCTAACGTTGTGATGGGTAAAACATTTGCATAACAATCGTTTCAGCAGTCGGTAGAACTGCAAGCAAGTTAGAATTCAGCACTTACCTCTCTAAGCCCTTTCGTATTGCTTTAATGTGAGCATGACAGAAATTCGTCTCCCGTTAGGCTCGTCGGCTATATTCACTTGAATACTCATGATTGCTTAATAGTTTTCCTTTTTATATACACCATATATTTGTTTATCTTGTTTTGTTAGGTTGCGACTGTAGCCAGAAATTTGACAGCGCTCACAGTGATATCGGTTCAGGGCATGGTCGGCGTTATCGCAATATGGCGCCTGTCATGACGTCATCTATGACGATTCAGTGGACAGTGTTGCAGCACAAAGATATGCTGCAACAGTATATCTTTGTGCTGTATCTACAATCTACATCGCGATCTTATGTTCTTTATCGCACGTTCAATATCTATTAAATGTTTCTACTATCTGTTATCAACACGTAGTCGTTAGTATATAAGATGCACCTTTGGATAATTATAACCAGACTATACTACATCTTTGGTCTCATTTATACCTAACCATATACTGCCAAGAAGTTTGGCAAAGACAGCGTTATCGCGCTCACGCCAATTCGGTACGGGTTTTAGCGCGCTCAAATCGCTGTGAGCGTAACACGGAACGCGGCGGTAATTTATTTACTGACAGGAGTGACAGGACAGCTGACAGCACGTTGCCGACACGAATTCAAAAAGAGAGTACTGGTAAAGTAGTCTATGGAGAGTACCGTACAGCAAAGATATTGGGTACGGCAAAAAGTACTTTAAGATATGGAGACCGTACGGGAATCTCAATCGTGAATTGGGCACACAGCTCGTATTGTGTCTTGCATGATGAATTGATGAATGAACACTTCATGGAACGACTGAATCACAATGAGATGTAAGCCCACGTACCCATGAGCGCGATAATATGGCAGTGATTTTTTTCGGGCAATGCATTGCTAACTCTCGGTGTTGAACCTAAGGCCCAGTGTCTCCATGTACACGGTAATTACCGTAGATTCACCGTAATCTAGTATTCCTGTATATTATTTTATTCTTTGCTGGTATTAATCTACCGTCAAGGTACTAATGTATTACCGTGTGATCACCGTAATTCACTGTATTGCCAGTACAAATTATGTTCTTGTAAATATTTCATCATGTAGGTACAACGTAAAATGAATCTCAGTCAGTCGACTTAACAATTTTTTAATGGCTACACTGCTCCTACGTTGCCGAGAATTTCAGGGAAATCCCCAATATCTAAAAGTTTATCTCCACGCAATCTATTCTCGTCCTTATTTAAATATGGGAAAGAGTGTAATTTGTAAGTGTGATGGGTGAATGACGTCTTTTATTCGAGTTACGACGCTTTACAAATACATAGTAAACAGTTTTAATTTCAAGCTTTTATCTTCTTGGTTAATAAAATAAAAATATATATTTGCATATATTGAAGACTTGATTTGGTTCACATTGTTGTTTTTTTTTCTTTGAAAAATTACACGGTTATTTACGCGGTACAATTTTAACAAATTCACCGTAATTTTGTCTAGAAATAGCGTATTTTTACCCTTTTATCACGGTAACTCTCGATTTACTTATGGAGACACTGCTAAGGCCTCTATATTATTTTACTCTTTGACCTAAGGCCTAGCGCGCAATGCCGATGCCGTGCATTTTTGTAACGCTATCTCGCTTAATCTGTGAAATATAAAATGTCATAGATGGGCATTTTCACTTAAAAGTGTACCCTGATAAAAATATGAGTATATTTTTAAAGTTGCTTTTATAAGATGTTTAAATGTATTAGGCTGTACTACACAGTCTGATGGATTAAAAATCACATTTTATTGTAAACTAGCTTTTGCCAGCGGCTTCGCCCGCGCGGAGGTCGGAAATTATCCCGCGGGAACATACTACCGGGATAAAAGTATCCTATGTCCTTTCTCAGGCTCTAAACTATCTGTGTGCCAAATTTCATTTAAATCGGTTCAGTAGTTTTAGCAGGAAAGCGAGACAGACAGACAGACAGACAGACAGAGTTACTTTTGCATTTATAATATTAGTTTAGATTAATAGCATGTTTTCCCAATTAAAAACGGAAAATAAATGGACATGGTAGTGAAACAGTAGTCACTTTGGTGACGACATATAAATTGAACTGTTTTAATGTTTTAAGTATTATGACTCAATTTTAATTCTCGATCGCTACTGAATATTATAATCCATCGAAAAAAATAGAAAATAACCTTGAATTGAATTCTATTTTTTCGAAAATAAAGTTTGAACTTCGATTTTGTGACAAGTGACGCTATGAAGCTAGATTTTTTATAATATTTCTATAATAAAGTGATTTGTTTTTTAAAAGATTTTTTTAATGTTCATTATTGTAACTGGCCAAAACAATATCCAAACAGTATAGTAGTAAAAACACTATGTAAAAATTATAAAAAAATATTTTGTCGACTTACAAATTGGGACAGTCACTAAACGGACACATCAAAAAAACTTAAGCTGAGGTTACATGACGCAAAATAAAACAGCGCTGGTAGTTAAACATCGTTATTGTTTCACATTTTTTTATTCAAAGTATTTAAAACTAATCATATTTTAATCTTAGAGTTTCTATCGACAACAAAGGAACATAATTTGACTATTAATCATAAATTCTAAAGGAGCAAGCTCCCTAAAGATATTATTAAATATAAATGCAAACTTACCTACAGTAGGTTTTTTAAAATTTAAATGGTTTTCTTCTGTATTTTCTTGTGCTGTACTAGACCCAGGTATATTTTCATTCTGCGAAATAGCCAGATCCTTCTTTCTTCTTTGTTTCTGCCGCCTAGTCCTTTTGTTTTTTCTCCACTCTTCCCTCCTTTTTTCGGCTTCTTCTGGCGTCAGTTGTGAATTTTTTTCGTTTTTTTTTTTTATTTTTTCCGAATATTTCTTTCTTTGTTGTTCATATTCTTGAGGGCATTCTCGTTTTAATTTTCCCTGTAACGTTTCGTTCTTTGTGCGCCAGTTAGTGGCATAGTGAGTTACTTAAAAAAAAACTACCTGCAAATAAATATTACAAATTTTGGATATTAGTCCGATCAATTTAGACATTCTAAATAACAATAATTCCGACAGAGCCAATTTTTTGTGGAGAGCTTGGGTTCACCATCAGCAAGAAAGATCTAAAAGTCCCCGTCGATCCCATGTGTGCTAAAAAAGTTATTCGGGGTCAAATGTCAAAAAGACAGTGGGCAAAAATGTATGGGAGCTTTCATTTGGTATATGATTTATCCTTGGCGACGCTTGGACCACATTTGCCCACTATCTTTTGAGGTTTTTTGGATTTTTCTCGAAAACGGTAAGTTTTTTCGAAAAATCACCTTAGCCCAAAGTTGTAGATCAGATAATTATCTACAAAAATATCTTAAAACTTTATTTTCTAAGAGCCAGCGTTTTTGATATATAATGATTCAAAACGTTGAAAGAGGTCATCATCATAGTATGCACACGATTTCACGCCACCTTTGAGGTAGTGTACCTATCGCATTTTTAGGGTTTCGTACCTCAAAAGGATAAAACGGAACCCTTATAGGAACACTTTGTTGTCCATCTGTCTTCTGTCTGTCTGTGTTTGTTTGTCTGTCTGCCTGTATGTCTGTCAGTCAAGACCTTTATCTCAAGAATGCGTGAAGGTATCGAGTCGAAATTAAAGCCATATACTCAAATTTGCAGTCCCTTGAAGCTGTGCAAAAATCAAACTTGTAAGTTAACTAAAAAAAAGATACGGCGGTTTATGTTGCATCAAATCGTATATTTCGACACTCTCAATGGAATCAAAGTTCGTAGGGTATTATGGTGCTTCCAAATTTTCTAGATTCCTGAAATTTGACATGAAGCAAGGTCTTATACCATAATTATAGAAAAAAATCTGAAAACTCTAAATGTGTAATTACTTCACAAAAAAAAAAACTTTTGCGATTCGTAAAAATATTTGAGACTCGATTCAGAAATTGAACATAAACGGCCGTATCTTTTTTTTCCTTTAACTTACAAGTTTAATTTTTTCACAGCTTTAAGGAACCGCAGATGTGAGTATATGGTTTTAATTTCATTTCGATACCTTCACACGTTCTCGAGATAAAGGGTCTTAACAGATAGACATACAGGCAGACAGACAAACAGACACAAACAGACAGATAGACAAACAGATGGACACTAAAGTGACCCTAAAAGGTTTCTGTTTTATCCTTTTGAGGTACAAAACCCAAAAAAGGCGCTAAGTACACTACCTCAAAGGTGGTGTGAAATCATGTGCATAATATGATGATGACCTCTTTCAACTTTTTGAATCATTATATTTGTAAAACGGTGGCTCTTAGGAAATAAAGTTTTAAGACATTTATGTAGATAATTATCTGGTCTACAACTTTGGTATAAGTCGTTTTTCGAAAAAACCCACCATTTTCGAGAAAAGTTCAAAATACCTCAAATTTTGACATTTGACCCCGAATAACTTTTTTAGCTCACTTGGGATCGATGGGGACTTTTAGATATTTCTTGCTGGTGGTGAACCTAAGCTCTCCACAAAAATTTGGCTCTGTCGGAATTATTGTTATTTCGCCACTACTTTTATGTCTAAATTGATCGGACTATACTGGGTGTAAGGGACAGCCCTCCACAAACTGACAGAGTGCATTCAGCTCCTTATTTTGAATCATATTTCACTGGAATTTTTCCCCGGATTTTTTTTTTTTTTTTCAGCTTTTTCACTTTTATTTCAATGTAAAATTACTTTCTCTGAAAGAAGCACTCCATTTTTGCAAATAATACGGCTAAAATCAAAAAAGCAGCAATGGATGTTAATATAATCTAGCGAACGACGCGTAAAATCAGCTGTTCACTTCCCGTCTAACTACAGAGTTCATCGAACTCTTCGTCAGCGATTGCACAAAGGTGGCTTTCCGAATTAATCCGAGATACATTACGTGTGAGAAAATAAAACAAATCAGGTTTATTGGATTCCCATAACGGTCCTGAAATAATTTCTTTTACTAGTGATCTTAGTATGATATACTGAATCCACCCCATCAGTTTGTGGAGGGCTGTCCCTTACACCCGTTATGTAATCTTAGCTTAATGTGTCATTTTGGTGACATTTGTAGTCATTCCTATATGTGACGGAGTAAAAATGTCACCAAATTGACGTCACGTTCACAGGTAAGATTAAAAGGAACAAGTTTTCTAATAAAAAATAGACATTTTTTGATAAATAAAGTATATGAAAGTATTGCTAAGTTATATACAATTCATTTAAAATAGTTATTGGATGTAAAACGTCTATATTAACAAGAAAATAACATCACTAACCTGACAAACAAAGTGGAGACACTTGCCGACACAAACAAAAACACCTTTTCTCTCAAAGCGCCAATTCTAAACTGACGTCTGACGTTTTAAAATGTCGGCCTTGATCTTTTTCACAAATGTTGCCACTTTACGTAATTTGCGTTATTTTAGTAATTATTTTGAACAACTGGAACCATCACTAAAATGAAATGTCCAACTGGCATCAATTCAGAACATTTTTTCAAAATTAATTTTAGCGTATGCTATTAGAATTTATTGAACGCATTTAATTTAATTTAACAACAAAAACAACACACTATGGTTGCGCCAAAACTTTGAATGTGTTTGTAGTACAGGTCTTTAGTAATTACAACTAATTCAATGTCAGCAAGGGGTGGGACATGCCAGAAACAACTACTCTGAACATTTAACATACTCACAAATGAATAATTGTGTCATATTTTAGCTGAATTGCAGATGAATTACTAAATTTAATAGGTATATTTTAACTTTTTATCCAAAAAAATTGTCAATATGTCAATTATTCATCTAGATATAAAATTCTGAATACTTGGGACAGCGTAAAAACGGAGGGTGCACTTAAAAGTGAAAATGCCCAGATATCCTGCAATGAAAAATAGCACCGAGAAGGAACAAGCGGTAATATCAGAATTTGTTTTTTAGAAACTGATAAACATTGAAATCTTGAAAAAGTAGACCTAAATAGGCATGAAGGCTATCTAAGGATGTTTCATAAACAGTTTTGTAAAAGAAGTTTTAAAAAAAACGTGCCTTTTTTTCTCCACAGAGCGAGGTCTCGTGATTGCGTTTATTTTATCGTACGGTAAAATAAACGCATCTTACGCATCGCGTTCACTGCAGGGCAGTGCGTGCCAGCCGTAACAGAGTATACGCGAATCAGCGCGTCGAAAAATCACAGTGTTCTCTCGGCACTAAAGTTTCGGTCACACACAGCGATTAATCGCTGCGAATGCCCACTCGCCGCGAGTATTCGCTGTGTGACAGGCTATTCGCCCCGATTTGAATTGAGTATGTTCAATTTTACTCGCGGTGAATGCACATTCGCAGCGATTAATCGCTGTGTGTGACCGAGGCTTAAGCAGTGCATTGAAGATGCAGTGCACAAAAAAACACATTTTCAACTCTCGACACTAAAGCGCTTATTCCACTACACGATTTATCGGACCCTGGAAATCGTGTTCCCTGCCTACTACTCGGACGCCCGATTAAGGGAACTTAACTCACTGTTTGCGATTACACTACGCTGTCCCTGCCAGCAGGGCCCGATAAATCGTGTAGTGGAATAAGCGCTTTAACTAAGCAGAGCGTTGAAATCCAGTGTGCAAAAAATTTTCGCCGTGATTTTATTACGTTAAATAAAGTAAGGTACAATTTTGTCTTAGCTGTTGTTCATTTGCTACCGCGCTCTCCCTCTCTATGTTGTATGGTCTTAGCTGGAGATTGTGTAGTGTTTTTGTTATTAACAGTAGTCCATTACAGCTTTGTAAGACATTTAGTTTTATAGCTTTTTTTTTTTTGGATGGGAAATCATCAAATGACTTCTCCCGCTCTGGGCGGAGCGGGAGGGCGTGTCAGACTTTTACTGACTAAAACCCACCCGTGTTCCTTCAATTGCCCATGTGCCAGGGTCACGGTATCTCTTTCGAATAATCACGCGACCCCGGCAGGCATAGGTCCTAGCAGACCCCTTCAGTTTTGCTGACATCTCTTTGAAGCGCGCGTGGAACACTACGCGCCGTCGACCCAAGCTTGGTCCTTACCGGGCGGCGAGCTACCCATTGCTCGCCACCTGCAAGCTCGCGCCTACGGTGGCCGGGAGTCCGCAATCGACTCCCACGCCCGGGGCGTCTCCTCCTGCGGCGGCTAGGTACGTGAGGGTGCTGAGACTGCCACTCCCTCACGCGCCCCACCTCCTCCTTCGCGAGCATTACTGCTTCGCAGAAGGAGGTGATGGCTTCCCATTCCCTCTCGCTCCGTACCATGGCTCGCACCAGGGCCGGACGCGAGAGGTCGCCGCCGTCGATCGCCTCCACGAGGACACGGCGGTGCTCCGCTCAGGCAGGACAAACCTCCACCGTATGCTCCACCGTGTCCTCCAGACGATCCTCACAATGGAAACACCCGGGCGTATCCTCCCGCTTTATCCTGAACAGGAACCCACCGAAGCACCCATGCTCGGTGAGAACCTGCGTCAGGCGGAAGGTGAGGACGCCGTGGCGCCTCTCTATCCACTCCTCAAAGAGGGGACTTACCGCCGCAATTGTCGCGTGCCCAGCACTGGGTTGCGACAGTCGTACCCGCCATGTCGCCATGAGATCACACCGGAGCTCTGTCTGCCGTGCCGCGATTTGTCGCGGCAGCGGAGTTTCGCCCCGGCGTTTCGCCTCCTCGCGCCACTCCCACATGTGGGCGAGGGCCTTTGCCTCCAGATCCCATGGCGGCACTCCGGCAAGGAGGCTCGCCGCCTCGCAGGAGACCGTGCGGTATCCCCGGATTAACCGGATGGCCATGACCCTCTGGGCTGCACTCAACCGGCGCGCTGGGCGCAGCCTCAATGAGAGCGCCCACACCAGTGCCCCGTAGAGGGCCATGGACCGCACGATCCCCGTGTAGAGCCTCCGGCAGGAGGCGTTTGGACCCCCCAGATCGGGCAGGAGTCGCTTTAAGGCAGCCCCAGCCCGCTCCAGTCTGGGAGCCAAACGTCGGAAGTGCTCGACGAAGTTCCACCGGCTGTCGAGGACAAGGCCCAGGTACTTCATCGTCGACTCGACGTCGATGTGAACCCCTCCTACCGCAATTGTTTTTATTTATAAAGTATAGCTTGGCAAAAAAGAGTCTGTCGTGATAACCATTGGAACTAAAATATTTTTTTGGTGGCAGCACTGCTTTGTTTATCATCAACAAGTAGCTAATCTGTCATTGTGTTATGTTCCCAGTTGTATTTTACTTATTTCTAATTAACTATCAATTATTAATGCTTTTGAACATATAAAAAATGAATAAAACAATAAGGAGTAGTGGTGTGAGCTGTGATATACTTGGTTTTCGTAAGAAATTTGGCGGAATCTGAAGCGGAACAAATTTTGTCTCCGATTGACAATGTTTACGAAAGAACTGCTGACACGACGGGTATTTATCCAAGAAATTTATCTTTTATTCAATGCCAGTCATTGTTTTTCCTTTCTAATACTAAGTTTTATCGGTATTATAAGTTTCAAGCCATTTTATTGTTTTATTTACTAATAGATTATTGAGGTTATGTTTTCTAGTTTGACAAATCGCGTGTACGTTAACTCTTGATGTTTGATACTTGAAATTGAAAAATGTACCTACATGGAATTAATATGATTGTCTTTATGTTTTTTAGGTAAATCTCACAGTACATACAATTAGAGAAATTTTTAATGAAGGTGAAAAAAATTAAGGATTTTTTTCTACACCTGGAGGAACACCAAAACAGTTGGCGGAAGAAAGAATTAGACGATTTTGATCTGTGTGCAATTAGACAAAAAGTTCAACACTATAACGAAACAGGCAAGTATTTTTTTTTCATCCCCCCATCTCGGAAAGAGTATTTTTGCCCTTCGATATCTGAGTGCAAAAGCCGTTTTTATCCGCTTATAAAGTAAATTTAATTTAGAACATCGTGTGCACTAAGTTTATAAATTCCATGGAGGTAGAAGTAAAACCTATTTACTTCTACCTCCATGGTGCCGAATTTATCATACAACCTTTTTCTAATTTGTTAAAAACTCAGACTCGGAACCTTATTGGTGTACTTTTTTAATTTACTTTGCGCGCCCCATTTTTTTTGCACGTCACTAACAAAAATATTACACTCTACTTAGGCAGCTGTAGTAACTTTACTTTCAATTTTTCTTAATTATACCTAGGTATTATTTGAAATAATTTAAAGATAATTCTGTAATACTTACCTATCACAATGTAGTACCTAATAAATATTAATACCTAAACTGAAATAAAAGTATCTTGTGATTGTAAATGCTTTTTTTGCATTTAGTCATTTCCTCGCTGAGGTAGGATGAAAAGTTACGTGTTGCACTCGAGTGCAAAGATTTTTCACCTCGTGCTCTTTTGATTCCCTCGCTAATGCTCAGGATTCTAATTTTTCACTCGCTGCACTCGTGATTCAATTTTAGAATCCTTCGCTTGCTCGGTCAACAAAATTGAGCACGCGGTTAAAAAGCAACTTTGCACTCTTGTATAACAAATAACCATTTTTGATGCCATTGTCGCATACCACAGTAATAAAAGTATAATTTATATTTATTATTTTTCAGGTGCCTATTCTACGTAATATATTACCTATAGTTTGAGGAGACGGGTTGTAATGGGAGCCGTAAACGTGTAAGAAAGATTTTTACACTATTTAGATTTCATAAATAAGAAAAGTAAAACTGACACATCAGTGTTAATGGAAATCAGAGAGAGAGATTATAGCACCGAAAAGGAATACAAAAATGATGTTATGTCACGTTTTTCTTTTTAAATATAATCTAAATTTTAGCGTGTTATTTCATTTTCATTGTCATGTGAATAGTAATAATGTTATGTACCCCACATAGACATACCTGACGCTTTCATTAATCAACTGTTCAAGTTTATTCGATATTGCCTGTACCTTTCGGATGCGACATGTTATAGGTACTCTCTGACTTCCGATTAGTTTCCGACAGTAAGCAGCTGTAAGTCGCCTTCTTGTCAATAAACTGTCAGCATTAACAGGATTCGTTCAGTATCATTCATGTCAAATTTGATACAGGAATACCAACCATCGAATGGTTGTGAATACCCTAGATGGTGGCCGCAAATGCGATTGCCGAACATTATGTCTTGTTCGGTTGTATCGGGTTCAATCAGCAATCCCTGAGTGTAATTTAATTAATTTTTAAATTGAACAAGTTCGCATTATGTTATTATGATGGCACTCTTAGATAAAATAATGCGCAATCTACTAAATACAATGAAAGTAAAAGACTGTGTGCCTATCAAGTCTTGAAATCTTGATTGATGAGAATTTCCGGGATCTCGTGTTTATGGATTAAAACAACAAGTATCTTATCACTTTTAGTCCTAGTATACAGGGTGGCCATACCTGCTAAGCAGGCGCCCTCATTTTTTCCAGACTCTTTTTTGCCAAGCTGTAAGTCGCCTTCTTGTCGACTATAAACTGTCAGCATTAAAAGGACTCGTTCAGTTTCATTCATGTCAAATTTGATACAGGCATACCAACCATCGAATGGTTGTGAATACCCTAGATGGTGGCCGCAAATGCGATTGCTGAACATTATGTCTTATGTATTGGGTTCAATCGGTAATCCCTGAGTGTAATTTAATTAATTACAAAGTCTACAAGCAACCTATACATAGGACAAAATTTGCCCAGCGTTTTCTTTTCTTTCTAGCTCCATATAGTTATAATAAATTTAATGTAACTATAGGTTTTCGGAAATATAATTCTCACATATTTAAAAAGATTTTACGAAACCACTTACTCTGCTTAGATTATAATAGCACTGAAGACACATTTATAATTCTGAAATAGCAAACTCCATACATACATACATTCATACATACAGATACACTATCAAACATCACAATCACAGACAAGCCAAAATAGTAATAAGTGTATTCATTTCATTGCTAAATTATTGTAAGTTCTTTCATTTGTTTCTTTTTTCTTTCTTATGGAGCCTATTATCTTAAGTTCTCACTCGTTTGTTACTATACGGGTCACAGCAATGAGGAATAAGACCCCACTGTAATACAGTATCAACTAGTACGGGGGTATTGTGACTGTTACTGACGGCTTTATATGTATATTGTAATGTGAACAGTATCTTAAGCTAATAAATTGTGCACAAATAAATAATTTTTTAAACTGAATAAGTTTGCATTATGTTATTACTAGCTTTTGCCAGCGGATTTGCCCGCGTGGAGGTCGGAAATTATCCCGCGGGAACATACTACCGGGATAAAAAGTATCCTATGTCCTTTCTCAGGCTCTAAACTATCTGTGTGCCAAATTTCATTTAAATCGGTTCAGTAGTTTTAGCAGGAAAGCGAGACAGACAGACAGACAGACAGACAGACCGACAGACAGACAGAGTTACTTTTGCATTTATAATATTAAGTTTAGATTAGAAGTTTAAACATGACCATAGCTTTTCACACGTGTCTTCTATAATTTCGCCAATTGTAGAGATGCCAATTAGATATTCAAAATATAGCGTATAGTAGCTATTTCCCGAAGCCAAGTATCTGCATGGAAAATAAAAAAATAACATCAAGAAACTATAAACAGATAAATCATACCTACCCGACAATAAATTACTTTAAAATATAACATTTAATCTTCATTTGCAGGAGCTGATGTGCAAAAAAAAATGGAAAGATCTTAAGGATACATACTTCAAGGAGGTAGCAGCTGATAAAAAGGTGGTTTCGGGTCAACCCAGAAAGAAAAAGAAAAGACCATACATACACAAGGGAGCACTTTCATTTTTATCCACTCAAAAATCTATGAGAGATACTACTGTTAGGTTTTAAAATAATATACTAAATTGTAATGTTGTCTTAGTCGATTATTGGGACTTTTGATGGATAATACTGGCAACACTAGTTTTGAAATAACGAGGTTCCGAGACAACGGTTGAGAATACGGGGTGGCACTCTGCCTATTCGCTCGGGGCCAGCATCGAAGACGGACGTAAGTTCTGTTACTATCTTAAATATTAAGTAATTTGATATTATGTAACACTTATTGCTTATTATGAAAATGTTGTTGTACCTTTTATATTTTTTGCCGATATTGATAATGTTTTAAATCATATAAAATATAATATTCATACTCTTTCTTTGCCTAGCTATTGTGATTGTGTTGATACTATTCTGAGATCTCTTGGACAATGGTCCAAGAGATAGAATGAAATGTATTTGAGATAATAATAGTTTATGGCAATGTAAGAAGTGAGTTGATATAATACTTAAATACTGTTTCCATGGAGTTTCTTGTCCTTCTTCTCCATGAAGACCTAGTTTTGGAACGGACAACTAGCTTTCTGATTAATTACTGACAAGCCTAATTGAAATAAATATATAGTCTTGTCTTTCTGTGCTTTATTTAGTGAAACCCTAGGTGTACCTTTAAATGATACAATGTGTTACGTGTTATTTTCCTTACCCTGTAATACCTATAAGTCAGTTTATAGTTTGAGATAATCTAGTAGTGACGATTAGATGCATTTGGGTACCCATCCATAAGTTTCTGCTTTGATGTTAAATATATTAGGTATTCAATAAGTTGGTTTAGAGCAAGGGTACCCTATTTTATTACATATTTCAGAAGTGGCAAGAGCCTGCTTGTTGCTTAGTTATATAATAACAGGTCAATATCTTAACAACAGTTCATAGAACCTCAATGTGTGGGGCTGGGTAATTTCGTGATTTTATTTAGGTTATTATCAATAGTCATTTTGAAAATACTAGACAGTGCCTACCGTCACTTATTTTTGTGTAAAGGGGCCTAAAATGGTGTAATTTGTGAGGTAAGACGCCTCGTTTTTGGAGAATTTTCAATTGTACATTTAAGCATTTATCGCCCTTAATGTAAGTTTAATTTATAACGTGTAAAATTGAGTAGTTACAGCGCCTCCGCTTACAAGTTTCAGAACAACGATGCTACGTGCCTACCCCGCGGGACCGCGTTGCGATGACCCGTCGCAGCCGTGGTCATATGCACGCTGTGAGTCGGAAGCGGTGACGTGACCGTGTCCGGGCATGAGCTGGGTTATCATCACAACCGGCTACGCGATCTGTACAACGAGCAGAGCCGGGAACGCAGCCACGGGCGGCGGGCTACATCTCTGGCTAGTGCTGAACACGACAGTCGCCGCGTGTCGAATGACAACGAACTGGAGCGGTTGTGGGCGCGAGACATGGTATTTGATGGTTAAAGAAATTTACTTCTCAAAAAGAATTTATATAAAAATGTCACTTACTTGAGAACAATTGTTCCAAAACTTAAAATATTCACAAACTTTGACACTTAAACTAAGCAGGTATTGGTGCCGATTCCCGTGTTCACGAGCTAGGCTGGGTTTGGGTTCGGTGCATCTTTTTCTTTCTATTTCGTTGGGGAAGGGGCGGAGGATGAATTTTGGTTTGGTCCTGTCAAATTGATCAGCGCTTGACGTAAATTGACGTAATTTTAGTAGGCAAGTTTTTAATCACGTCTAAACTTGTATGGAGTGGTGACAGGTGCTGATTGGTTTGAAGGGACTGGACTGAAAGTTTTCTTTTGTCCTTTTCTTGGTGAGGTACAAGGGGGGAGATGCGCTGAACTTAGATTTGGTTTGGTTTGTGAGCGAGGGAATCGGTACCATTGTTTTTGTTTCTGTCAAATCATTTAAATACACAGTATTAAATCATTTCGTACACAAATCACATCAACGAATACAAACATTTCAAACTTTTCGATCCACCCGCAAAAAAAAATAAAAATTATTCAATCCGGTGCCACTATAAAGCAACGCAGCAGTAGGGCAAGTATATTTACGGTAGTGTTTGATCTTTAAGAATGTGATATTTTAACTTCGTTTTGAATACATCAAACGAGTTTGCGTTCTTAACTTCTTTAGGTAGCTTGTTATATTGTTGCACCTCCGCAAAGATAATTGCTCTCACCATTGACTGTTCGCACTCGCGATAGTAAAATGTGTTCCTTCTTATGACGACTACAATTGTGTACTTGACGTATTTGTGTGCGAATAGACTTGTTTAGTATATTTCTTATAGGTATGTTGATACAATGTACATGGAACGGTTTAACATTCATGAGTTACTTATTCAATATTAAGTCACAATCTCAGCCGTAAGCAGTGACATCTCCGATACAGAATTTCAGCTACCGTAGTAATAACCACAAGAATATTTTATGTATTGTTGACCCTCTGTCAACGCCTTGGTATCGGTAAGTTTAAAAAGGTCAATAAATGTGCCACTGTCTACGACTGGGACGAAATAACGGTTATACATTTTATCACACAAACTACAAGGGTTGGCTACAACCATGGTATGAGTTTTAACTGTAGACTATTTAGTTGGAGCGAAACGAAACATTAATTTACGAGTACTTTTCCTTTTGAACAATCCTATGGTCAATTCTTGTAGGACATGGTCAAAAGAAAGAACATGTTTATAGATATAGGTATATATTTATATTTTTTTAACCTTTCGAGGTCTATAATAATGCAAATTTGGTTCTTTTGACCGTTTTAATATCTATCTACGAAGCCCAATAGTAATAATAGTCGTAATGAATAATTTTGCTGTAACTGTCAAAGTAAAAGTGCAAGATAAAAACGGAAACATATTTAAGAAACATGTCCGTGCTGAGAGACGTTAATTTATCTAGGTCTATGAAATTTTTGCACACGGCAAACTATGAAGTAGGCAAATAATATTAAATATTTAATGGGCAACTTAAATATTTACTAATTATTTACAACACGAAATAAAGAAATGTAAGGAATTAATCTTCTAGAGGTATAAAAATGGAATGGACATTGCTATATAAGAGACTGATACACATTTCCTTCAAGGTCGATTTCATATGGCAATTATTTGACATATACATATTTTAGTAATTACGTGTAACTGCGGTTAGAAAACGGGTGTTATTGCCGTTATTTTACGACTACTTCTAGATTATACTTTTCTTTTTATTTGAATTTTGCCCATCTGCGGAGGGCAATGTGTTTATGGGCCTGTGTTTGTATGTATATCTGTTCCCTTTTTTTTTTGCTTAATATTTCATTACGTTATTTTGGGGCTAGGCATAATTGAGAGAAGGCAGCAAATGGAGTTTGATACAAATAATTTGCTAATCAGTCTTCATAACATTCTAGAAGTATGTTTAGTATTATTGACAGCCAAACACCATTCTTTTGATCTTTCATAAAATCTTTTACGAATAGAAATTATATTAAATTAAAATAAAATGTATGTTTTCAATAAAGTTTAATATCCGCTATAAACTGCCATTTTGGCGTTTATGGGATTATATCCCGTGGAATTACAGGACGCCTCTAAGGATATTTTGCTTGCCCAAATACGACGAGTAGGTAAGAAGTTATGGGAAACGGATGAACATGCATATACGTACATGGCCTGCTGGATCGTTGCCTTCCTTTGGGCCGCTGTCGGGTAAAACCTCACCTTTGCACATTTATAATGCTACTCCATTCCTTCGCTGTGCTTTGGAATTTATAGTGACAGTACCTGACATTCTGATATATTGTTGACGGGCTTCAAACTCAAAAACTTATCATATATTTTAATCTGTTTCTAAATGAACGATTATTATAAGTTTTTGGGGTAAAACAGACGTTCTTCTCTAGAAAATAGGGTGCTTACTCCATATTACTTTACAAAGCGAGAATAGATTTTTGCTGGTAATGCTTTAGTCATAGTGGTGAATTCGACTTACGCATTAAGCATCTTATCGGTATTGAATTCCTTAAAAATTAATTAATTAATTAATTGCCCTGTGCAGGTACTCTTAACCTTGCAGGCACTGTACAGTTTTGGTTTATTGTTTCTTCCCATTTTCATCAATAATTTAGGCCGTCACTAAATAGTAATAGAAAAGGAATGTTATATTGGTCACAATCACAAAAGTAAACACATATATAGTCTAAATGCAAAACTAATCGCCGTCTTTTATGAATAAAAAGTATTATTAAAATAAAAATTGTTTAACAAAAACTAGATACGATTATTATCGATGTTTTAAACTAAACTTTATTTAATAACTCATGCGTATTCAATTCAATGAATTTATTGCAGAACAAAGAAGTAAATACATTTTAAGATGTTGAGTAGATGCGCAGTTAATTATGTCATACCGATCTAGGCATGCAAAATATTATTTATATTCATTATTATACACAAGAAAATTTAATATATTTAAAAACAATTTAAAAGATTGGTTACCTAAGTTAAAGAAAAATCGAAATTATACAATGCAATACACAGAGGTAAAAAAAAATACAGGTTCATAAAAATGTGAGGTCTAAATTGTTGATAGAATGCCAAATGTCAAATAAATTTCATGTCTGAAGTTAATCTCGACAAACATAGTATGTATAGCATGTCTGATAATATAAGGTTAGTCACAAAAAAAACATACACTTGAATATTAAGTTCGGATGTCATATAGTTAGAAAGGTACCCTAAAAAGAAAAAGCACGTTTTGTTCAATTTAAATTAATATTTATAAGTAGGTGGTGGTGGTATGTTTGTAATCCCGTTTACAAACTAATGATGTGGACATTGATAGTTTAAATAGGTATATAAAGAAAATTATCTGATTATGGATAAAAAAAACATTTATTTTTTAAATATCTTATTAAATTACAAGAATCTCGTTTGCAAACTATTTTCACCTTACGCTGGGCTTTACTTTGATTGTAAGGGCACAATTAAACACATTATTTGAAGTCTGTTTCCACATATTATATTGTTTACATAGTTAAAATTATCAGTATCGATTAAGGTAGACACTACGATCACAGATTTATTATTTATTTTACGGAAATGTTACAGCATTATCATAACGGTAATTTTTGACATCCTACTTATATTTAATTTGGTAAGTTTGTTGCTAAAAGCTATAGTGCTATCTATTGTTTGTCACAATTATAATAAAAAGAACTTACTGGGTGTGTAGATAAATGAAAATCGTTTGAGAACTAATGAAGTTAATATGGATAATTGTTCGTACTATTGTATTTCGTAGAATTAGATCAGATTAGTTAAATGATTTAACCTCTAACCTATTCATTTTTGTTTACGGTGAATGATTTGAGCTGTGATTAATACCCCCTATATTGGTTTTGAAACCATCCTTGAATATATAAATGTTTTGATTTTAAACAATTACTATCTTTTATCTATTGCTGTGTGAAGGAAGATTCACAAGTACCTAATGTCCCCATGGTTTGTGAGAAGGAAGGTTCACAATCATCTTGACTTAGGAATAACTTAGATATTTAACTGGTGAATTTATTGCTTGTGAGAAGGAAGGTTCACAAGTCACAAGTATTTAATGTCACTATGGTTTGTGAGGGGGAAAGTTCACAAGTACCTGACGTCACAACGGCTTGTGATAGATGTTCACATCCGCTGTGACTAAGGAATGACTTAGACACAAGTACCTGATGTCGCAGCGGTTTGTGATAGATGTTCTCATCCGCTGTGACTAAGGAATGACTTAGACACAAGTACCTGATGTCGCAGCGGCTTGTGATAGATGTTCTCATCCGCTGTGACTAAGGAATGACTTAGACACAAGTACCTGATGTCACAGCGGCTTGTGATAGATGTTCTCATCCGCTGTGACTAAGGAATGACTTAGACACAAGTACCTGATGTCGCAACGTTTTGTGATAGATGTTCTCATTCGTTGTGACTAAGGAATGACTTAGACACAAGTACCTGACGTCACAACGGCTTGTGATAGATGTTCTCATCCGCTGTGACTAAGGAATGACTTAGACACAAGTACCTGATGTCGCAGCGGCTTGTGATAGATGTTTTCATCCGCTGTGACTAAGGAATGACTTAGACACAAGTACCTGATGTCGCAACGTTTTGTGATAGATGTTCTCATTCGTTGTGACTAAGGAATGACTTAGACACAAGTACCTGACGTCACAACGGCTTGTGATAGATGTTCTCATCCGCTGTGACTAAGGAATGACTTAGACACAAGTACCTGATGTCGCAGCGGCTTGTGATAGATGTTCTCATCCGCTGTGACTAAGGAATGACTTAGACACAAGTACCTGATGTCGCAACGTTTTGTGATAGATGTTCTCATTCGTTGTGACCAAGGAATGACTTAGACACAAGTACCTAATGTCGCAAACGGCTTGTGATTATGGTTCACATCCACCGTGACTAAGGAATAACTTAGACAATATATTTATGTATATATTTATTGCTTGTGAAAAGGCCTGTTCACAGCCATCGTGACATAGGAATAACGTAGACATTTTATTAATGTCCTGATTTTATTTTTTTTAATGTAGGGAATCCTCCTCGTTCACCACCATCATGTTATGTAGGACTCTTAAATGTCTTTCATTTTTTGTGCTTACTCGTTTGTTTCTATTGTATATTCTGGGATGGTTCGCAAACAGTGCTTAAGTTGTAAGTGTTGGATGTAATGTGTAAATAATTGTAAGCCGTATTCGATGCTGTCACCCTTACTTGCCAAGTGTTAGGTTATAAATGCTCATTTGTATGCGTGCATGAGGACATGCACGATGTCAGGATGGTCGAGTGTTAGGTTTTAAAATAATATACTAAATTGTAATGTTGTCTTAGTCGATTATTGGGACTTTTGATGGATAATACTGGCAACACTAGTTTTGAAATAACGAGGTTCCGAGACAACGGTTGAGAATACGGGGTGGCACTCTGCCTATTCGCTCGGGGCCAGCATCGAAGACGGACGTAAGTTCTGTTACTATCTTAAATATTAAGTAATTTGATATTATGTAACACTTATTGCTTATTATGAAAATGTTGTTGTACCTTTTATATTTTTTGCCGATATTGATAATGTTTTAAATCATATAAAATAGAATATTCATACTCTTTCTTTGCCTAGCTATTGTGATTGTGTTGATACTATTCTGAGATCTCTTGGACAATGGTCCAAGAGATAGAATGAAATGTATTTGAGATAATAATAGTTTATGGCAATGTAAGAAGTGAGTTGATATAATACTTAAATACTGTTTCCATGGAGTTTCTTGTCCTTCTTCTCCATGAAGACCTAGTTTTGGAACGGACAACTAGCTTTCTGATTAATTACTGACAAGCCTAATTGAAATAAATATATAGTCTTGTCTTTCTGTGCTTTATTTTGTGAAACCCTAGGTGTACCTTTAAATGATACAATGTGTTACGTGTTATTTTCCTTACCCTGTAATACCTATAAGTCAGTTTATAGTTTGAGATAATCTAGTAGTGACGATTAGATGCATTTGGGTACCCATCCATAAGTTTCTGCTTTGATGTTAAATATATTAGGTATTCAATAAGTTGGTTTAGAGCAAGGGTACCCTATTTTATTACACTACAAATAATATAAGAGACACAGAAAGCCCTAAAAGTAATATCGAAGACTTTACTAATCAATGTGACGAAGACACTGACTCAGAAGTTTCACAAAATAAAAGACTGAAAGCGAGCATGCGTAAAAAGGCTAAAAATAAAAATAATAGTGATGATGAATTATTGAAACAGTTACTTCAGGAGAAAAAATATGATGAGGATGTTTCATTTTGTGAAATGCTCATTCCAATGCTCAAAAATCTCTCAACAGACCAGAAACATTACGCTTAAATTGAAATTCTGAATGCACTTAATAGAGCAACCAAATATTCACCACAAGATGTTATGCCACCTAGAGTCAGCTCCGCTTCGCGTCGGTATCAATCATCATCATCGTACTCATCTTACAACCCAAATACGCCATCACCCTATCCAAATACGCCATCACCCTACCCAAATACTGTCCGTCAATCTCTTTCGCCCGATCCACTTCCTCAAACTCATTATACGCTATCTCGTAATCCATCTGTCATTATTCAATCTCTACCTGATCCGCCTCCTCAAACTCAATACACGCCATCCCGTAAATCTAGTGTCGTTTCTCAGCCTGATCCATCTCCTCAAGACCAATACAAGCTGTCTCTCAGTTCAAATTTTCCAAATACTTCATTTAGTCATTCTTCATACGTAGTAGAGGGAAGTGGTTTTGACATGAAAGATTTCATTTTATTTAAATAGAAGTTAACTGTTTTTGTTTAATAAATGATTTTGTAAGATTAATCCTTCTTTTTATTTATCACTATCAATCATAAGATGTTCACTGGAATGTCGTCAATAGTCAAATCAGTCAGGCAGTAATCAAATGGGAAGACAGATTAAGAAGACAATATGAATAATCATCCTAGCAGCGACTAAATGAGAGGTGTACAAATTTATCTAAGCATTTGATAAAAATCGATGCTTTCAATTATTTCGAAGAAACAAACAAAAGACCACGTTGCTTTCTTCTAATTCGATCGTTTTTTATGAAATGCTTAGATATATGTACTTGTACACTGCGTTGCATACCCCTTACTAAATATGGAACATCTTACCTTATAGTTATCGAAAGTCTCACTTCAGTTGAAATTGCTTTTCTCCAATTTGTATCTTGATAGGTAATAGCTGGACCAACTAGTCGTAGTAAATTATCGAATGATGTTTTACTCATTCTATAATATCTGAAAAACTTTTCACTGTATTTTCGTAGCTCTTGATGTTTTAAGTAGAAAAATCCTTTCATAGGTCTCAAGGCCGTAAATGGGTGAATCCAGTATTCATGACATGTTTTTATACGTCTGTTACGTCGCCGCCGTAGTATCAGATAAATCAAAATGTTTCTGATGTCCATTACACGTTCGTCTCAGCCGGGAACAGCATCGAACTGACAAAAATCGCGCGAAATTTTACTCGCGGTGCGTACTAGGCGTGATTTCGAGCACGGAATATAAGTCGCAAGAATAAAAATCGCGCGGTGAAATATCGCAGTGCGGACTAGGCCTTAGGGCGAGCGCGCACTGCCATGCGTTTTGTTACCGCATAATTTGTGAAGTATGAAATGTCATAGAAGTGCGCGCACTGCGGTGAAATAAACGCATGCGGTAGAATCATCGCTGCTTTGCGGTGATTCTACCGGTTTTTTTTTTGTATCGCATATTGTTGTAAGAAGTACCGCGCACTGCGGTGAAATAAACGCACTGAGACACGTTCATTTGCTGTTGGGTTGCGACACAGATATGTCGTTACTTGGCGTTTGTCCGGCGACGGCGGCGGCGGTGCGAGAGTCAATCGCAGAATTTCAGGACCAGCAATTCTCAACAAACTATTATAAGACTAGCTTCTGCCCGCGACTTTGTCCGCGTTAAATTTCTTGCAGCCCCGACTCCCCTTGTCAGCTTTATGATTTGAATACAGTTAAAACGCTATATATAGTGAGCCAACCTTAAAAGATAGACATATGCCATCGTGAAAATTTTGACGTGACAACGTCTTATAAATTGGTTTGCCGGGTGACACTTCAAGAAACTGCGTTACGCTCCGCTCACGTTATGCGCTCACAATGAGAGCGAGTGAGAGGCACGCGTCCCTTCCACTCGGGCATGGTTAGCCCGCCTAAGAGCGAGAGAGACAGACATAAAAAGTGAAAGGCACGCGTCCCTTAAATGCAATTAATGTTTTAAATATAATTCTTTGTATAAATAAATGTTTTAAATTGTTACTATTATTTCATCCTTCTTCCTACTATACGAATGAATATTCACATTAAAATTATTTTACCACTCAAAGTCGTTGTCACGTAAAACTTTCGCCCGTATACCGACTTTACAGGAAACCAATTTTTAGTAGAATTTTTCAATAGGAACAATTTCGTCATAAATAATTGTTACGTTATTGTAACCGTTTACGCAGCACAGCTCTCAAAAAGAATAACTTTCCTCCGTTTTTTTTGCAACATTTTTCATTGATGTTCCGCTCCTATTGGCCGTAGCGTGATGTCACATAGTCTAAAGCCTTCCTCGATAAATGGGTTACCACCAAACATTCATTATTTTTTCAGTAGTTCTTGAGATTAGTGCGTTCAAATAAACAAACTCTTCAGCATTATAATATTAGTATATACAGATAGCGACTCTTGTATTAGTTCATAACGACATGTGGCGTGGGCTGCACAGTTGTAACTTGAATGACAAAACGTGCGTTTTTCCCACCGCAGTGCGCGGACGCGTGACTGCGTTTATTCTACCGTGCGGTAGAATAAACGCACCGCAAGGCAGTGCGCGCTCGCCCTTATGGGCAAAAAATATGACGTTGACATTTTCTCAAAGTGACACTTACCGTAGGTAAATATCTGGAAATTCGTATTTAATAATTTGTGTAAACAATATTTTAATTTAATTTCCACAAAATTTGTTTCTAATCATGTATGATATTTATGTTTTATAACCCGTGTTAGTTTATGTTCGATCGATTAATAAAAACTACGGTATTTGATAAGTCGGTGACCTCAACCTGGGGATGGTGAATCATCACTCTAAATATCTGGACGTTATTATTTAGATTGAGACTACTGTTTTATCAGGTAATAACCTGTTTCTGTATTATTTCCCTAGAACAAGGAAACCCTCCCTTAAACTGACCGCTCTCATCAAACAATGGATATCAAGGAAACACATGAACTACTTAGTAGCATTTTGTTTCCCTAAGTGTAGACTAGAAAAATACCATGTCTCATTGACTTCAAACCGATTTTACACTATCAAGACAAATGTCTGAGAAACTGGTAGCACAAATGTCTCTTGTGTTGTGGCACAAGACCACATGACCCTGATAATGCACACAATGTTTTTTGAGGATTTTTGTTTTAGTTGTCCAATCTTATCTCTATTCATTACATTTTTGTTGAATTTGAATTTGAATTTTATTATTAGACAAGAGTAGCCACACATTTTCTGATTAGGATTTCTCACAATATGAATGTTGTGATAGGAAAAGTCATTGTGTTTTGAGTTTAGCATATTGTTTGGAGCAGTTGGAGCTAGTAGTAACTGACCATGCACTTCATGGAACCTGTTTAGTGGCTTTATTAAATTCCCAAACAAACCTGAACACCAATTATTCTCCTAATTTAAAAAGTTCAAAATCTAGTTGATCTCTCATCTCAGCGACAATAAAATATATGTAGACTCAATGTATTTTTGATATATTGAGTGAGACTGAGGTCAGACTGTGAACATTCTTAAAATTACGGGAATAGCCCATGTGATCCTCACAGTGATGTAACATAAGTCATGGCAATGTAATTTCAGCAGTAAGAGTACCGATTGTAACAATGGAGTGGTTGTTCGGGCATCGGATGTCACCAGAGGAAATGCTGCGCAAGAACCAGCGTGCACTCAACAAGGCTATGCGGGACCTGGACCGGGAGCGCATGAAGATGGAGCAACAGGAGAAGAAAGTCATCAATGACATCAAGAAGCTGGCCAAGGAAGGACAGATGGTCAGTGCAATCTCTGGGCTCAGTCAGTGACTCAAACTCCTTTCTTTTGTAGGCTGGCATGATTTTGCCTGGAGCTCTTTTTATTTATCTTTCTAAACTTTGTATGTAATAATCAGTGATTGGAGTAGGTAGATTGATTTTGTTGGCTGAGCTTGCTTTTAATGAAAATATAATATCATCGTACCGCAGTGGTTTAATAAAATTAAATACATTTTATGAACATAAAATTAACTTCTTCTGAACACACAAGATGACAAGCAGATTATAACAGTTGCTAGGCAACAACTAAAGAAGACTATTCTCAGAACATAGTGCATTAGGTATAACCTTCATGGTATAACACCCCCACTTAATCCACTATGTTGTGTACAGAACATATGTTTCTGCTTACCAACTCCCTTAGTCATCATATCAGCCGGCATAAGGGCAGTCTCACAATATTCAACACAAATTACCCTTTGCTCTGCTAACTCCCTAACCAAATGATATCTTATATTAATGTGTTTGGCACGTTTTCCAATAGCAGGAGTATAAACTAGTTTACTGGCACTTTGGCTATCACTAAAAATAGTAACAGTAGTGTTATAGCCAGTCAGTTCAGAATATAAACCATTAACTGATATCACTTCCTTAGCAACCTCACAGATTGCGATGTACTCAGCTTCAGCAGTACTTAACGCAACACAACGCTGTTTTAAAGTCTGCCATGACACCGCAGCACCACCAAAAACTAGGGTATAACCAGAGAAAGATTTCCCATCACCCCAATCTGCATCTGCATAGGCAACTAAAGGCTTATTACATTTCTTGTAACACAACGATAGCTCCACTGTCCCTTTTAGATACCTAAGCACTCGTTTCAGTGCCGCCATGTGAGTAGAATCGTTGCATTTATTAAATTGACTTAACATCGTAACTGCATACGAGATATCAGGTCTTGTGCAACAAGCCAGGTACATTAAAGAACCAATAATCTCCTGATATCGAGTATTGTCGTTCTTTTCTCCAGATTTCGGGCGAAGATTTACTTCAACTGGTGTACTAACTGGTTTGCAGTCCAACATTCCATATTTCTCTAAGATTTTTAAAATATATTTCTTTTGAGACAAGTGGATTTCACCAGCACTCTTCCACTCGATTCGGACTCCAAGAGATTCTCTTGCCTCACCCAAATCCTTTATTTTGAAGGATCTTCCAATCTGCTGTTTCACCGTCCTGGCTTCTACAGCTCTATTTGTAAATACATAAAAGTCATCTACGTACAGAGCTATGACAGTGAAAATTTCATTAGAAATCTTTGTGTAGACACACTGGTCATATTTTTAGACCTAGAAAAACCCATCTTTATAATATGCTCATGAATCTTTTGCTTCCAACATCTGGCAGCTTGCTTGAGGCCATATATGGCTTTCTTCAATTTGCAAACCTTGCCTTCTCTCCCCTTTTGAACAAAAGATTGCGGCTGTTCCATATAAATCTCCTCATGCAGATCTCCATTCAAAAAAGCGGTGGTGACATCAATATGATGGACACTCAGGTTCTTCTCAACTGCCAGTGCTATTAGAAGACGAATCGACGACATCTTGACTACCGGTACAAATGTTTCAATAGTCTTCACCAGGTTTTTGCGAATATCTCTTAGCATCCAACCTGGCCTTATGGCGCTGGGTGCTGCCATCGACTCCAGTCTTCAACTTGAAAACCCATTTCGTTTTGATAACATTAGCGTCTAATGGTCGATCAACTAATTCCCAGGTTCCATTCACCTTCAAGGAATTAAATTAATTCATCGCTTCCATCCAAAACTTCTTGTCAGAACGCTCCATAGCATTCTTAACTGAAATAGGATCAGGATCATCTGACACATGGGAATTGTATACCATGTCTTTCTCCCGCTTCGGAACCCTATTTCGAGCAGGGTAACGTCTCGAACTTTGCAAATCTTCTGCCACAGGACGCTCTAAGTCGACAGAAGCTGAACTTTGCAAATTCTCTGTCGCAGGATCTTCTACGTCCACAGAGTCGTAAAAATTCTCTCCAGAATCCGATCTAGTCAGTGAACTAGACCTCGCTCTACTAGATGCACTGCCAGATTCTTCTTCAATCGAGCTAGCCACCGGAACCCCCACTGCAACAGGACCACCCATCCTTGGAACCTCTGGTTGAGTAGTGGAACGACTAACTCCAGGAATATCATACTGAAAATCTATGACCACAGCATCTTTCTTAGGAATGGGAACAGTAGCTACTTGTTTCTCTTTATTCGTTACTAGCTTCTGCCCGCGACTTCGTCCGCGTCAAATTTTTGCTCCCCTGACCCTTCCGGTCGCATCGATTTGCCTGCTAGTTTTCGTCCATTTTTCGTTGCTGCTCGCTTCTTTTGAGTTATAGTGAGTCAACCTTGAAAGATAGACATATGCTCTCGCGGACTTTTTTTTAGAAATTTTTAAGAGGAACAATTCCGTCATACATTATTTTTGCGTTACTTTAACCGTTTACGCAGCGCACGCAACGGAAACTCTTAAAAGGAATAAATTTTCCCCGTTTTTGCAACATTTTTCATTACTGCTCCGCTCCTCTTAGTTGTAGCGTGATGTTATATAGCCTATAGCCTCCCACAATAAATAGGCTACCCAACACAAAAAGAATTTTTCAGTTCGGACCCGTAGTTCCTGAGATTAGCGCGTTCAATCAAACAAACAAACAAACAAACAAACTCTTCAGCTTTATAATATTAGTATAGATTGAAACATTTTCCATAAATGTAGCATCTCGAGCGATGACAATCCTCGTCGGATCATCCTCCAAATTAATAAATCGATACGCCTTCGAATTGTTCGAATATCCTGTCATTATCATTTGGACCGTCTTTGGATCAAACTTCTTGCGACTATGATCCTTTACCAGAACCTGAGCTCTACATCCGAATACTTTCAGATTCGATAGATCGACTCTCTCTCCTGTAAAAACCTCCTCTGGAACTTTATCCTTGAGGGCCATCGTTGGAGATCGGTGCTTCAGGTACACGGCACAACCAACAGCTTCACCCCAGAATCTCTTGTCCAAGCAAGCCTCATGCAGCATACACCTAGCCTTCTCAGTTATTGTGCGGATTGTTCGTTCCGCCACTCCATTCTGCTGAGGAGTGTAAGGTACTGATCTCCTGGTGTAGAATCCCATTTTTCTTCAGGAAATCTTGAAATTCTTTGTTGGTATATTCAGTGCCATTATCGCTACGAAATTTCTGTATCTTCTTGCCCGTCTGATTTTCAACTAGTGCCTTGAATTCCATGAATTTAGCTAAAACTTCGGTCTTGGATTTCAACAAATAGCCAAATATTTTTCGGCTAAAGTCATCCACAAAAATTAGGTAGTACTTATTACCACCCTAGGATTCCACTTCCATAGGGCCCGCTAAATCCGAATGCACAAGTTCAAGAAAGTCTTTTGCTCTCTTACTTTTACCTTTTGGAAACGGTTTGACGCACTCCTTGCCTTTACAACAGCCTTCACATGGTTCCGTGCTCACCTCTCTAAAAGTCAGACCATCTGTCAAACTTTTCAACTTTACCATCAGAGCTCCACTCAGGTGACCTAGTCTTCTGTGCCACAAATCAAAACTGGCGCGAGAAGACTCTTCTGGAGGACACGTCAGAACCATCGCTGCTTCTTTATCTAAAACATATAACCCCTGTTTCAGTGGTGCTGTCAATACTGGCTTTCCGATTACTTTTACCTTGTAATCCTTTTGGTAAACCTTACAAGAAGTCTCATCAAAAACAACTGTGCAACCTTTAGTACACATTTTACTAACCGACAGCAAGTTTGTCGTCAAACCTGGAAGCATAAGTACATCCTCAAACCTAACAGAGCGCCCCATGACATACACATACCCTTGTTCACTAGACACAATTTTGTCATTATTCGCGGTCGTCACTAGCTTAGAACTAATGGACTGTCTATCTTCAAGAATGTGCACGTCAGACGTCATGTGTGATGTAGCTCCGGAATCTACGACCCAATGGCCCGCACCAACTGTCATTGATAGAGCGGCCATTAGACCCGAGGTCTCCTTACTGCCTTTCTTCTTATTTAAAAATGTATCTTTGCTGTCTTCAGACTTCTCGCCCGACTTACGACGTTGACACTGCCATTTATAATGCCCTTTGTTTTTACACAAATGGCATATAACACCCTTTTTAGACTTTGACATCAGTGCCGTTGCCGTGAAATCATCAGCTGTGTTCGTGCTTTTCCTCAAGCTTTCTTTGAGCAACGCTGCCTGCACAGACTCTGTTGTAATCTTCATGCTTGAATGCTCCAATGTCATCACCAGAGGATTGTATGCATCGGGTAAACCGGCCAACATAATAATCCCAAGAAATTCATCATCTAGACCTGCCTTTATACTAAGTAATGACTGGCTGGTTGACTGAATGTCATTGAGATATTCCTCCATTGATGAAAACATTGTCAATTTGACGTTGAACAATTTACGCAACAGATATAGCCGTCGCAGTAACCCACCGTCAGCATATGATTTTTGCAACATCTGCCAAGTATCTCTCGCTGTCTTGAGATGCATGATCATCGGATAAATGTTTTCCTTACACATGAGACAGATCTTACTCCGAGCTTTGGCATCCTTTTTCTTAGCTTCCACAGTATCTGCCACGAATTTCTCGTCCACACACACCCATAGGTCGAGGTCGGTCAGGAACATTTCCATAGCAAAAGCCCACGTACCATAATTAGCTTGGCCTGCCAATCTCTCGATACTCCTCACAACAGCTTGTTCCATATTTGAAATTGAGATCAGATACTTTTTATTTTTTGCTCAAATATTACTCCAGATCACGTCTGGGCCCATAACCTGTTGGCTGAGCTTGCTTTTAATGAAAATATAATATCATCGTACCGCAGTGGTTTAATAAAATTAAATACATTTTATGAACATAAAATTAACTTCTTCTGAACACACAAGATGACACGCAGATTATAACAGTTGCTAGGCAACAACTAAAGAAGACTATTCTCAGAACATAGTGCATTAGGTATAACCTTCATGGTATAACAGATTTGGAGTCAATGAACTGGCACATATATATTAGTATGGATATGCTTCCGGGATTCCGGTATTTTGAAATGATTTAAGATTTTTTCATGAATTTGTAATGTAATGTGTAGAATAAAGAATACATCAATATGAATAAGAAATGTTTAACTCTTTTGCTGTCTTTTTAATAGTATGTTGGTGATCGACCTTCTATGTAAAAAAAACTATGGTATGGCTAAACTTGAGTAAAAAGTAGCAAACGTAAACTGGGATTCTAATAAAGATTGTTACTGTGGTGCGTGCGACGAAAGATGGGACTTACCTCCGCTATCCTACTGACGCACGGTTGTCGACGACAACGGGTGGCGGGAAAAGCAAGGGCAGCACGCGTTAAGCCTCATTTTCGTGGCACGCACTATATAAGGTATATCTATTCATACACGAAATATTTTAAGAGGTACACTTGTAGGTGGTAAAGAAGCTATAGAAGCAAAAATATTTTTTTTATCTAAGCGTTTTTGAATTTTCGTAATTATTATAATTTTAAAACTACTTGAGACGTTTTGCATAAAACCTTTACTCCAAATTCTATGAATGGCCTGCCTGACGCTGCAAGGGCGGCGACCGGACGGCACGAGCATGGCCGCGGTGTCTCACTATCACAAACTTAGTGCACACGATGTTCTAAATTCAATTTACTTTATCCTCTAGAGATAAAAACGGCTTTTCCACTCAGATATTGAAGATTAAAAATACTCTTTCCTCGCTGAGGTGGAATGAAAAGTTACGTGTTGCACTCGAGTGCAAAGATTTTTCACCTCGTGCTCTTTTGATTCCCTCGCTAATGCTCAGGATTCTAATTTTTTTTAAATTTTAGAATACTTCGCTTGCTCGGTCATCAAAATTGAGCACGCGGTTAAAAAGCAACTTTGCAATCTTGTATAACAAATAACTATTTTGCTTCTATAGCTTCTTTACCACCTACAGATGTACCCCTTAAAATATTTCGTGTATGAATAGATACACCTTATGTGTATATGTGTATACTAGCTTCTGCCCGCGACTTCGTCCGCGTCAAAGGACAATGCCCACATACTAGAACAACCGTGGCCCACAGTGAACACTTACAAATAGTGTAAGGAATGATAGTATAAGGTGTTATGAGCACCTTCTAGTACTTATCAGTTCAGAAAATAAGTCGCCATTTGGAAATAAAACAGTTTTTAATTTTTTATAATTTTTAATTTTTTCACAAGCACTGACTTATTTTATACACTTACAATGACTTTTGAATGGTATTAACACAGTCATTGTTCATTTCAAAGTTACTTACTCATTTTAACCTTTGAATAATAGTCACCTTCTAAGTTTAAACAGTCTGGGGGAGTACACACAAAACCCATATATTAAACCTAGAAAGATCCCAGCGAGCAGTTCTCAAAGTAATGCACAAAAGGAACTTCCAGAATCCAACGGAGCAGCTATATAAGGATTGTATGGTATTAACGGTTCGACAACTTTATATCAGGAGAGTTCTGCTTATAAGCCACAAAGGCTCAACGTATGACCCGGTAAGACTGAAAAACAAACGCAGAAACGACCTAGTATTTGACCTGAAACCATGTAAAACAGAATTCTTCAGAAGACAACCGTGCTATATGGGTCCATACCTATATAATAAAATAAGTAACAATACTCAGCTACATCACTTACCAATAAGTAAACTAAAACTTACCATAAATGACTTCCTTCTCTCCCAAAATTATGGAAATACTGAAAAACTTCTAGACAGTATAAAATAATAAAATAAAGTCACACAACCCCATTCATACACCCAAACCCATACATACACATACACACAATACACCACACCCCACACTACACATACATCACACATACATATGTTCATTCATAGATGCACACACAAGCATTAAGTAGCTATTAAGTAATTAATTAAATTATTATATTATTACATTATTAAATATTAAATTAAATATACATATATATCATTTTGTAATGTTTACCTTTACAAATATTTATTTACTTTTGCACCGCACCATATATTTTATTTATTAATCAATCAATACTTATCATTTGTCCCAAACAACATCCCCCCCCCCTCCCCCAACAATACAAAAGCTATGTAATGAAATAATGCTGATGTCACGTCAGTACATATACGTGTATATGACCATCTTTACAAACCAAGACCCTTCCGTGCCTCAGAAAGCATGTTAAGCCGTTGGTCCCGGCTGTCTTTTGTAGATCTTAGACAGTCGTTACGGGTCGTCAGAACGACCCCAACATAATTGGGAAAAGGCTAGGCAGATGATGATGAGCTGTAAGATTTGGTTACTTTCTCAATAAAGTAAAAGTATTTAGGTATTTAAAAATATCTTTTTTTACTTATTTAATACTAGCTTTTGCCAGCAGCTTCACCCGCCTATTATACGTATAAACATTTCTCTTGAATCACGCTGTCTATTAAAAAAAACTGGATTAAAATTCGTTGCGTAGTTTTAAAGATCTAAACATAAGGACAGACAGAGGGAAGTGACTTTGTTTTATATTGTGTAGTGAAGTTAAATCACTATAAGCTTGCATTAGGACTGGCTATTGTTATTATCATAGTTTTCTAAAGGTATTGTTTAATGTAGGTGAGTAATATAATACTTACCTGTTGTGGAAGAACCCATTGCTATACAATATATATTTGTGAGTTGATGAGAGCGTAAGAGCCTCATATCCATTATTCAATTCGCACAGCGAACCTTGCTTGCGCCGGTTAATCCACGCGACGTGTTCGGGACAGCATAGTTACTCAGGTCCGAATTCGCGCCGAATTAATCATTAGTAAAAGCGGGACTCCCGCAGTCCAAATGCATGCGAGGGTCGTCATATGCAGCCAGCAGTTTTCACATTCACACTAGGGTCGTCATTCAAAGTGGAGCCACGATCCAAGTTCGTGCAAGGATTGTCATTCTGGTGATATTGATCGGAGTCCATTGTCACAAAAAACCTCACAAAAGAACACAAACTATATTTTATATCTTTAACTATTTGTTTACTGGGTGTCAAATGTCAACTTCATCATCAGTCATAGAATAATGCTGCCATATTTTAAAATATAATCGATTACGTGAATCGATTATTGGTCTTGAACAATTTAATTTTATCTAATTACAGCAAAGCCATAAACAATACAATGATATTACCATTCCATGTTTATGTATGTTTGGACTATAAGATATCTGGTTTGAGATGTTTATGAACATAATTGTTTTTTTCTTAAACTGGAGTTAGTTAGGTTCACAGAAACTAAAATGGCCGTCATGATTATGACGGCGTGCCGTGTGATTACAATGCACGCCTTTGAGCACACGGATTGATTTTTATAATTATAAATTAATCCGTAATCGATTAGACGTATTCAATATACGACTCGAAATTAAATTGACAATATACTAGCAACCCTAAACCTTGCCTGACAGTCAAACTCTCAGTGATAATAATACGTTAAATTACTTATTTATTGCTTATAATGACGGCAAATTAGTTAGAGATAGAAGTTAAACGGATAATTCCTGTTTTAAAAAAATATATTTTTTAATTATCCTTCGAAACGTGTTCGGGTTGGGCCAGGAATAGGCATTGACCTTTCTTGCTCCCGCGACCCACCCCATCGTCGCGTCGTCGTATCGAATTGCCGCGCGCCGGCCCGTACGTAGTGTTGAGCAATTAAAAGAGTTATAGTCAGTCAACCTTCAAAGATAGACATATGCTCTCGCGGACTTTTTTTAGACTTTTTTAAGAGAAACAATTCCGTAATACATGATTGTTGCGTTACTTTAACCGTTTACGCAGCGCACGCAACGGAAACTCTTAAAAGGAATAAATTTTCCCCGTTTTTGCAACATTTCTCATTGCTGCTCCGTTCCTTTTAATTGTAGCGTGATGTTATATAGCTTATAGCCTTTCTCAATAAATAGGCTACTCAACACAAAATGAATTTTTCAATTCGGATCAGTAGTTTCTGAGATTAGCGCGTTCAACCAAACAAACAAACAAACTCTTCAGCTTTATAATATTATAAGTATAGATGTGCTGAAAAACTTGCCAATCAGCGGTCGTCACTCCTTTTAATCATTGTATTTCTTTTTAATATAAGTAAATATTATATTAGGTAAACTGATAAATAAAGTCTCTCTAAGTTTAAAAAAAATGTACCTACCTGTATCTTAGATGAGATGAGTAACTAGTTATTTGCTAGAACAATCCATGTGCGCACAACAGTAAGATTCACTTTATTACTTTACTAGCTTCTGCCCGCGACTTCGTCCGCGTCAAATTTTTGCTTCCCTGACCCTTCCCGTCGCATCGATTTGCCTGCTAGTTTTCGTCCATTTTTAGGGTTCCGTTGCCAAATGGCAAAAAACGGAACCCTTATAAATTCGTCATGTCTGTCTGTCTGTCTGTCTGTCTGTCTGTCTGTCTGTCTGTCTGTCTGTCTGTCCGTCCGTCCGTCCGTATGTCACAGCCACTTTTTTCCGAAACTATAAGAGCTATGCTGTTGAAACTTGGTAAGTAGATGTATTCTGTGAACCGCATTAAGATTTTCACACTAAAATAGAAAAAAAACTATAAATTTTGGGGTTCCCCATACATAGAACTAAAACTCAAAAATGGTTTTTTTCATCAAACCCATACGTGTGGGGTATCTATGAATAGGTCTTCAAAAATGGTGATGAGGTTTCTATTATCATTTTTTTCTAAACTGAATAGTTTGCGCGAGAGATACTTCCAAAGTGGTAAAATGTGTCCCCCCCCCCCCGTAACTTCTAAAATAATAGAATGATAAAACTAAAAAAAATATATGATGTACATTACCATGTAAACTACCACCGAAAATTGGTTTAAACGAGATCGAGTGAGTAGTTTTTTTTAAAACGTCATAAATCGTACACCGCAATTTACCTTACATTCAATCAACTGAAATATAAAATAAAAAAAAACCATTTATTTTTAAACCGAGAATACCTACAGGTTTGTACGGATCCCTCGGTGCGCGAGTCCGACTCGCACTTGGCCGGTTTTTTTTAGGGTTCCGTTGCCAAATGGCAAAAAACGGAACCCTTATAGATTCGTCATGTCTGTCTGTCTGTCTGTCTGTCTGTCTGTCTGTCTGTCTGTCTGTCTGTCTGTCTGTCCGTCCGTCCGTCCGTCCGTCCGTATGTCACAGCCACTTTTTTCCGAAACTATAAGAGAAAAACTTGGTAAGTAGATGTATTCTGTGAACCACATTAAGATTTTCACACTAAAATATAAAAAAAAAACAATAAATTTTGGGGTTCCCCATACTTAGAACTGAAACTCAAACTTTTTTTTTTCATCATACCCATACGTGTGGGGTATCTATGAATAGGTCTTCAATGTTATGAGGTTTCTATTATCATTTTTTTATAAACTTAATAGTTTGCGCGAGAGACACTTCCAAAGTGGTAAAATGTGTGTCCCCCCCCCCCCGTAACTTCTAAAATAAGAGAATGATAAAACTAAAAAAAATATATGATGTACATTACCATGTAAAGTACCACCGAAAATTGGTTTGAACGAGATCGAGTGAGTAGTTTTTTTTTTTTTAAACGTCGTAAATCGTAAACCGCAATTTACCTTACATTCAATCAACAGTATAAAATTTCAAAAAAAAAAACATTTATTTTTAAACCGAGAATACCTACAGGTTTGTACGGAACCCTCGGTGCGCGAGTCCGACTCGCACTTGGCCGGTTTTCGTTGCTGCTCGCTCCTTTTGAGTTATAGTGAGTCAACCTTAAAAGATAGACATATGCTCTCGCGGACTTTTTTTTAGAACTTTTTAAAAGGAACAATTCCGTCATACATGATTTTTGCGTTACTTTAACCGTTTACGCAGCGCACGCAACGGAAACTCTCAAAAGGAATAAATTTTCCCCGTTTTTGCAAACATTTGTCATTACTGCTCCGCTCCTCTTAGTTGTAGCGTAATGTTATATAGCCTATAGCCTCCCTCAATAAATAGGCACAACAAAACACAAAAAAAAAATTCAATTCGGACCAGTAGTTCCTGAGATAAGCGCGTTCAATCAAACAAACAAACTCTTCAGCTTTATAATATTAGTATAGATAAATAAGAAAAAACAAAACAATTTTAAATGTTTATCAGTAGTGTATAATTGGGGTTCCTGGATCAGGGATCCAGTCACCCCAATTATACATTTGATGTGAACTAGACAATCAGTCATTCGATCAATATTTTGAGAACTAGACAATCAGACATTCTATCAATATTTTGTGAACTAGACAAATCAATCAATAAATCATTATTTTGTGAACTAGACAATCAGTCATTCGATCAATATTTTGAGAACTAGACAATCAGTCATTTATTTATTTATTTATTTAACACTTTAAGCACATATTATGTACAGAGGCGGACTTAATGCCATAGGCATTTTCTACCAGTCAACCTTTCAGTCATTCTATCAATATTTTGTGAACTAGACAAATCAGTCAATAAATTAATATTTTGTGAACTAGACAATCAGTCACTCGATCAATATTTTGTGAACTAGACAATTAGACAGTCAATCGCATCAATCTATTCTGCTCCACGTTACAATCACTTTATATTTTTGTTTCTTTATAAAACAGACTTCTTGATTTGGCAACATAGTCTGTTCCTTTTACAGCGTTTAAATAAAAGCAATCAGGGGAAAATATGGCATGCTGCATCCACGGATCATTGTAATACTCCCAATCTTCGATGCCAACTCCACACGAAAAGCACATAACTTTTTCGTTTAAACCATTTCCACAGTAAAAAAAACCTGCATCGGCCATTTCCATCACCAATCTTCGTTTTGAATCTACTGTAGCCCAATAATGTCGAAATGAACATAATCGAATTTTGAATAATTTTTAAGAAGGTCTCGATACGAGTATGTATAAAAGAATAATGAACTTTTGTATCTGGTGTTCTCAATTTATAATGAAATTAAAGCACATTTCGTTGTGGTATTCTATGTCTAACGCGTTTATTATGAAAATAAAACCAAAAACGATTACTTATAAAAAAGCATTTATTTCGATATATTGTTATGATACAAAGAGCTAATAAATTACTTAACATTATTTTTTTTATTTATTTATTATTATTTTTTTTTTTCAAGACAGACTTTGTCTTCTAAATTATATACAATTAAAAATACTGTTATCATCAATCCACTTTTTTAAACATGTTACATTTTTTAAAGCACATACATTCGAATGATACACACAACTAAATATATTACTAGACGTTTTATAATCATCAATTAATTTTTGTAAACTAGAACATTTCTTATCTTCTAAATTATATACATTATCATGTTTTAATAGGTTTCTTAGCCACAACAATTTTTCACACCCTTTAACATAAATGTTTTTATCTTTCAGATAAGGTTCAATACATTGCAGCGATTTTAAGTATAATATAAAACCTTCTTTCCACAAAATTTTTCTGTTTCTCTCTATCCAACAAACTTGTGATTTTTCTTTTTTTGTAAGATTGTAAAATGGGAATGGTGGTTTGATTAATAACACCATAATTTGATTTCTGCATGCTATTGCTATTTCTTTGACAATAAACTCGTTATTTTCCGTCTTAAACCCTTGCACATCGACTATGGCATTCATCATAATTTCCTTACAATACTACTCAGGGGTTTATATTCAATCAGGCGATCATTGATGATTAGACAATATGCGGATGTATTTTCTGGAATATCTTCAGAACTTTCTATTTCTAGTCTCACATCTATAGCCCCAGTCTTCAAAGCCTCGTTCTGTCTTGAGCAATAAATTACAAATAAAGGAGCCTTTTCTTTATATTGAAGCAGATCAAGCATCGGTTCACATCGAATGTTATAATAAGACTGACGAAATTTGGTATACATCTCATATAATATACAATATTTATCTTCGGGAAATTTTGAATTAACAGATTCGTATGGGTAATAGTTAGAATTTAAGAAAAGAGTAACATTAGTTAATTTACCATGGTCAAATATTGAACTGTCTCTAGATTTAGTGTTTTTTCTATTTGTCTGTAACCCAAAGATCACATACCTCGGTTTCTCGATTTGTGAAGCAGTCTTAATAACCCAGGAATGTTTTGTAGTCTTAGGTAATAAAGGGTCCCAGGGGCCTATTCAAATATGAATAGGGCGATCTTTCTCTAAATGTTTCAGTAAAGTTAATCTTTCCCGATCTGAAACTTTTATATGAGGCACGCGCCATTGCAATCTCTCTATATTTATTTCAATCGAGTCGTTATTATCAAGAATAACACTATTAAGCTTAGAACTACTTCTGTTAAGTAGAAGTTCATGTTTACAGTTAATGATAATTTTATCATAATCTTCCGCAAATCCCAAAACTTTATTCAGGGGTATAAGAGCACTAAAAATACCGTCATTATCTTTAGCCCCATTCAAATTCCAACCCCAAACACCAGCAGCTTTGCTTTCCCCCTCACTCATAGACACATATGATTTTAAAGTTGTAGTAATTCCTGCATTTTTTATTCGATCTATCTCAACACCGTTAATTTCATATCGAATGTCTTGAAATAGAAATGATATAGGATTATTTGTGAAATTAACAGACTTTCGTGTAAGTTTCCCTGATGCATCTTTAGAAGACACAGTGGCTCGGCCTTCAACGTAAATGTAACTGGCTGAAGGTAATATGTACACATCTTGCTGATTTATGGGTATTCGTATTTCATCATTTTCTTTAAAACTGTTGCTGTACGGATTATAAGTGTGATATTCATAACTCACTATAGAGTTATCGAACTGCGCTGAATCATTTATATTAAGAATACTCATAGTTTAAATCCCAAAGCTTGAAGAAACAATCTATTCTCTTCAGTGATTATTTTTACACTTCGCATATGTCTGCGTCTTCTGACGATACGAGGACGAGTAAAGTTATTCACTTTGGTGATTGATTTTATATTATACACTATCATGTTTTCGGCTATAATATAATTGACATTCGTTTCTTGTAGCAGACAGCGTTAAAGTGTTGACTTATGAGTAAGAAACTTTATTTAAAGTAATAATTTAAAAAGACTGCTTTTTCCAAAACTCCTTAAGAAATTTTATGCATAAGTGTCCACAGTTAAATAAGTTATTATTTTGATAATTATTGTAATTATAATGGATGTCGTCAGAACCCACGTAACGAACAAATTCTATGGGCGGTTTTAAGTTTCCGTAACTATCGAAATATTCAACATATTTATTTATAATTACGTAGGCTACCCAATGTGTACCAGAATTTTTAGAATCATCCAAATTAATGATTCCACACTCTCGGGAAAACGGTGACCTTGGTAAGGTATCTCTCATATAGACTCCACGAAAATATGGAATGTTTTCCGTAAATTGTATGATATCGATATTAGTAAGAGCACGGTTAGGTAGCCTGCGATTTAGTTTTTTTCTTTAAATTTAGATATAATCGAAGTCCATTCTTGCTACGGTTTAACCTCAATCCGTTTCCAATACAAACACCTTCCACTTTCTTATGTTGTCGTTCCATTTGTTCCAAATGCTTTTTTGCAACCTTATATTCGTTGATAGTTTTGACGATTCCAGCAATTCCACTTGCTATACTTCCAGCAGCAGACAGGCCAGCAAATATAGGAATTAAAGGTAAAACACCACCGGACTTAGGAATGGGTATGATCCGTGGGAGCTTCGTAGATGAATTATGAGTTAACTGCCTAGCAGCTGCGTATGCCAATTCTATCAGTTTTTTCTTACACTATGGCTTTAATTTTTTAATACATTTTCTTGTATGGGAGACTATATTTTTAAAGTTTTTTTTGAGGCCATATCCAGAACTCACTTTTGATAGCATTACGTTGTTAACCACATTAGCAGCAAGTTTTTCTCCTGTGCTAGCATCTGAAGACAGAACACGCTTCTTCGCCATCTTTAGTAAAATGATATCTGCTTTGTGACGATCTTTCAAACTTTTGGATTTATTGTAAGCGATATCGTGATGTTTGCAATACTCATCTAACTTATTTACACCTTTATCACCACGAGCCAATCTTTAGTTCCAGGACCACAGTAATTATATCCCGGTAAATGGAGCTCAAATGGTAAATTATTAATTAAATTATTCACAAGTCCTTCTTCGTTCATGTATGCAAACAGAATAGAACCTAAATCATAGATCATGGCATTATAAAGCCCTTACAAAACATTTGTATCATCAATCCAACAATTTTCTGATGATGGTAACCCCAACCATTTCACAAAAACTTTTCTCTTTCTACGTTTCAAAACTTTTTCAACAAGGTAAATATCAGGATGTTTGGTAATTTGTAATTCTTGATTATAAAATGCACCTAAAATAGGCTGCTGTTTAATGTCTTGTAATAAATATGTAGTAGGATTTGTATTTTGAACTTAAATAATCTTAAATATCTCTGTTGACCAATTAGGAGTATAGCATTTTTCAAAACAACCTTTATGTTTACTTATTCGAACAAAATCACCTATCTTGAACTTACGACGCTTTGTTTTCATTTGTTGTCGATTAAAATAAATATTTAGTACTTGAGCTTTATTTTTATGATTGACTCGAGCTGGTGGTAAACCAATTGTTGTATGTATTGTTTGATTATATCTGTTAATTACTTTAGCAAGCGTACCGTCAGTCCATTTATAGTTCCCTTTTAAACTGAATTCCTTGTAAAGCTTACTTTTTATCGTCCTTATAAGTCGTTCTACAATAGAGGCCTTTTTGGTCGAATAAGTGCTGTAGTGATTGATAGAATTATTTTTTATAATTTTTTGAAAACTTGAGTTGTAAAATTCTGTTCCTAGGTCTGTTTGCAAGTTTCTTGGGATGCGTTTTTCACTACTCAATATCGTATTGAATGCATTAGATACAGATTCTTTATTTTTTTGTTTAAGTGGAATAGCCCAAGCATACTTAGAGAATCCATCGATAACCACTAAAATATATTTGCAGTTCGTATTGAATTTGGAAATGCTTTGCATATCCATTAAATCGGCTTGCCAAAGATCATCAATATCTTTTAATATTACATGTCTTCGAGAAAAATTGATTCTTGCACTTCTGTGAATTTCGTTTATGATGTCTCTTTTCACTTTGCTCATTCTTTCAACTGTCACTTCTGAACTATAAAATTAGACTAAGTAACAGTGTCTGTGATAAGCCCTTTTATTCATGTATTACACCCGCTTCTTTTAGTTCTTCAATCATTGATAAAATCTCGTTATCAAGGTTAGTATTACCTGCAGTTTTAGAAGCGATCAAAAGTTTAAGCCTGTCCACTAATTCATTAGGATCATCCCAATAAACAAGTTCAGTATTTTTTTTATATTTTTTAAGAAACGGTAAACCAGCACCTCTTTTTTGCCTAGATTTAACTTCTATTGGTGCTTGTAAGCATTTATAAGACTCAGAAAATAATGGTTTGACCACTTGAGAATATTTTAGACCTTTATCACCTTTAATTTGACCTGCAGGGTCAAAGTCTCTTTTATGAGCATTAGTTTTCAGGAGTATTTCTTTGTAAACCAATTTATCTTTTAAATTGACTAAACTTAAATCAGGCTTTTTGCGAAGCAATAGTTCTTTTAGACCAGGTGTTATTGTATACTGTTTATTAGCTACGCAAATGTTAAACACTTTACCAGAGTTCTCATGAGTGGTTGAGAAATTAACTATTGTATTTCCGATCATATGTTTGTTATTCTCACTACGTACACCAAATGGTATATTCATATCCTCATATATTTCAATGATATCTTCTTTTTTCAACGATACATTTGTATCTTTTTCCGATCCATTATCTCCTTCATCTTCTGAATAAAAATTTTCTAACGAGCTTGACTCATTAGATGATTCATGTTTGTACATATCATGAGATTTATCACGCAAAAATATTGTTGAACCTATATCAGTGTGTTTAATTTCGTCATCATAAGTATCTTTATTTTTTATTGTAGAAATTTGCTTGTTAGCTACGATTGCATTTAGAGGGTCTGCGAGAGGCTTGAAAAAATATTTCAAATGATTGTCAGTTTTAAACTCATAATCTTTCATTTGTTTCACTTTTGCCTTAATAGCGTCCGCAGACTTAATTAATTGATCTGTAATGTTGTGGTCCATTATACGACTTATATTAAGAAGTATTTATGCTCAAATGATTTTAATTTTTTGCACTCATAATTTATATAGCCATTAATCACAATAAATAAACTTGTCGAATGATTGTCTATATCTGCCTTTGTTTAATTCACAATCCTTATTAATAGTCAAAAAATCATAAGGATGTATCCAGATTTTAGAACATATATCTTTAAACTTCGACCACTCTATATCAGAACTAACATGTTCATCGTATATATGTTTCATGTTAACTTCATCTTGCTTGAAAATTATCAAAAAGTTAACATTGTCACGTAATAACTGCTTTGGTATTTTTGAATACGTTTGAGATAAATAAAAACAATCTATATTTCTGTGTCTGCCCATTGTAAAATAATTTCGTATGTTAATTTGTTTTTCACAAACCACGTCATCAAAAATAATAACAGAATTCGGTAATCCATCGTTAGGATGAATAACTTCGTCATCAAAATTAAATATAAAAAGTTTTACTTCTGGCACTCTTTCTAAGATTTGTTTTAGAAAAATATATTTTGGTTGAAAGCCAGTCTTTGAATACAAGTAAACATTTTTAAACTTTAAGCCATTTTCATGAATTAACAAACTAATCATGACGGTCGTTTTCCCACAATTCGAAGGGCCACATATTATACATCTTATATTATTTGGCAAAAGAACACTATGCTTTGCGTGTAGCTTATTTTTCTCCACCTCAATATTTTTTACTTCTAATGAAACTGGTTGCTTGACCCACTTCATGTTTGTATCTGTCAGAAAAAAAAATATGTTCTAGTATTTATAATGCTTATTAGGAACACTAAGTAATTATAAACCGCAATAATCAGATTTTTGGTAGTTCTTTTAGCGTTGGTTTCATCTAATAAGTACACAAATAAATAAAAATGATCGTTTATACTTAGATAATATCTCTACAGGTAATGTTGAAAAAGGGTTATAAATAAAACCATCAAATATAGAGTACAGCTAAATATTATGTATTAACTAACAATATAATTATTCGATTTTATATAATGCATAACAATTCTCATATTTAAATATATCATATAAGTCTACAAATGAAGTAAAAAATAAAATAAAAAATTGAATTAACATATGTAATCACAATGACCCCAAGGTACGGTATCTTTTTGATTGCCCAGAACATGCCTTTTATCGTCTATCCTGTTTAAAACTACTTTATTTACTTCTTGTGAGAAAAGCACATGCTTCATTGATTTTATCATATTCATCTTACGCTTTAATGTTAAGTTTTTAAATAAAACATCTTTATAATTGGATGATTTTAAACATCTTGTAACAGGCTTTGATACACCTTTAGCTTTGTTTATTTGAGTATTTAATGATTTAATGCAATAAAGCTTTGCTCTTAAGCCTATAAATTCGGTTATTGGGTCACCTCCTAACTCGTCTTTAAATAAACCAGGAATTTTTTCGTTCACCTTAGGAATAAAGTAATGATTATTAGTTTCAAAATTACTTGTATCGAATTCTGATAAATTATCACGCATATCTTTATAAAAGTCTTCAGTATGTATTAAATACAACAAACTATCAGTATCAGTGTAATTACACAACATAATTTAGCTTTGTCACCGTATTTATTCTTAATGAAATTATAGTGATAATTGTACAGATGCCACTTAGAGAATTCTAGCACAGCAAACCCAATATATATTGGTCTGTCTAAAACAAGTTTCATGGGACTCAGTTGTATTGCTATAAAGTTTTCATTAAAGATAGAAACACTTTTTAAATTAGGTTTTGTGATTAATTTCTCAGCACCTACTATTTTATTTGTAATATTTAAATCATCACTCCATTTGGTTATTAATTTGACCTCCACTTGCTTACGTTTATTTTCAATAGTTTTACCAAATATTGAATTATTAAGAAGCTTAAAAAAATCTCTTTCGAATGATGTTGAAGCTGCTTGTCGTAAGCTATTCAAGTCTATATACTTTTTCAAAAAAGATTCTTGTTTAAAACAAAGGATTCTATGATTTTTTTTTAAGATTAGGCCATTTTTAAGACATGCTTTTAAATGAATATAATGAATAATGTAGTTATATTTATCGTACAAATTTGCAATTAACTTTGGTGTTTTCCCTCCAATAGGTATGAATTTCTCTGGAGCAAAAGGCAAGTCACTATGTAAATTATGTAAATGATTTGGATACGCTAAATCTACTTCTAAAACATAACCGTACTCGCCATCATCAGGAACATCCAATAAATTAAAATTTTTGATATCATCCTTTTTCATAAATTTAAACTCTGATATCGGTAATTTTTTAGTCATAGCATAACCATAAAGATTATTACAGTCTAAATATATCAAATATGTTGATGGTTTAGAATTATCGAAATAAGGTAAATAAATGTTATTGGCTTCAGCATATCGATGAGAGCACTGAGCTAATCCTCCACGTATTCCTTTTTCTAACATTTTATAAATTTCAAAATCATTGATCAATTCTAACTGAACACCTGTGTATAGGAGCATAGCGTCCCAACTTAATCCAGGCGAAGTCACATAATACGCAGGATCGAGTTTATAGTGCTGCAGACAAATATTTCTAAAATTTTCAAATATATCACATAATAATAGTACATCACACTTTAAATACAGGTCAGTATATTCACCAAGAGGGTTAAGTTTTAGTATGTCAGCAGTAAATTTAAGGGGTGAAGGGGGGGGGGGGGTGAGGGGGGAGGGGGGGCGGTGTAGAACCCCCCCCTGTGAAGGAAAAGTTGCGCAACCCCCCCTTTTTTGAGAAATAATTTTTTTTCGATTCTAAGGTTAAGTTTTAGTATGTCAGCAGTAAATTTAAGGACTGAAGGGGGGGTGAGGGGCGAGGGGGGGGCGGTGTAGAACCCCCCCCTGTGAAGGAAAAGTTGCGCAACCCCGCCCTTTTTGAGAAATATTTTTTTTTAGATTCTAACCTCACTTTCGAATTTTCGTGTATCGACATCGATTTAAAGGCCAGAAAGTGTGGGATTGACGAATAAAACGAATAGGGGTTAAAATTTCCACTACGGGCCATCTGGGAGTAGGGGCGCGCATAGTTTTTTTTATAGGAAGCGGGGCTCCTACTTCTGTGTGGTTTAAAAAAAAATAACCACGAAGAGGATGGCGGGGTCTTTGACCCCGCCATCCTCTTCTAACCTAACCTGTCCGAGTCGGGGTGCCCCAAGTCCAGAGCTCGCTTCGCTCGCTCGTGTATTTCTACGATTTATATTATTACTAGCTTTTGCCAGCGGCTTCACCCGCGTGGAGGTCGGAAATTATCCCGCGGGAACAGACTACCGGGATAAAAAGTACCCTATGTCCTTTCTCAGGCTCTCAACTATCTGTGTGCCAAATTTCATTTAAATCGGTTCAGTAGTTTTAGCAGGAAAGCGAGACAGACAGACAGACAGACAGACAGACAGACAGAGTTACTTTTGCATTTATAATATTAGTTTAGATTTTTCTCGTAAACCAATTATTTTTCAAACTTAAAATTTTACGTGGAGGCTTCTAATAATATGATCTTTCTGTGAAAAAAATATGGACTCCCAAATCGTGGGCTGAGTTACTAAAGGTAAGCCGTAAAGTGTTATAAAAATGATTCTTTGCTGGAAGTTGTGTTTCATTATAGGCTTGCCATGAACAAACATGCTCATACGGATATACACCTTTGCTTCGCAGTAAATTTAATTGGCTTTTATCTGAGAAATGTGATGATAAATGATTAAAATCGTTCTCCGTTAAATTTTTACTCAAATTGTCAAGACTTGAACTAAGAAATTTAAATGAATCTATAAATTTAATCTGTATAGGTTTACATCCTGTTTCAGCTTTAATTATTTTAGTTATGCTTATATATTTTTCTTTTGTTTTTGGTATAATTTTTATCTCACCATCATATTTCGATAATTCTGTAATAAATATATGAGAATCATAACCAGATAAGTTATGAAAGATGACTGGGATAAATAAACACACTCTATAAATTAAATTGCAGTGCGAATGTGCCGCGCCTCTGTACTCGTATGTAATATGATCATGATCACAAACTTTATCACCAAATAATAAATGATTACAGATATGACATGTAGTTGCTTTACTATAATTATCAGTTTGCTCTTTGGTCATAGATCTCATGGGTTTCTTAGTCATTAAAATATTGTGAATTACCTTCACTTCTTTAATTAATCTCTTAACAAACACTTTTACACAGTCAGGTCCTCTGTATGTTACGAATTTGTTCAAGCTACTATCATGTGAGCAACATACATAATATGCAAAACAAGACGGTTGATGTAGTTTATTTTTTATCGTACTTTTATCATTACATTTTTCTTTATAATTTAATAGTATACTTTCAAAGTCAGCATAAATCACAAAGTTAATTTTTTGCTTTCGCTCATAATTTTTGAATTGTAATATATTGTTTTCATCCGGCAGTATGGTTAAAATTTTGGAACAACTATGAGAATGATACTTTTGTTCGGAAGTAAAAAATTGCAAACATGTTTCACATAAATGCATTTGACCCTTGTGACAAGTAACTTGCCGTCGCACTAAGCGTAAAAGGTTTTTTTATCAAGCAATAATGTCCTTTATTTTGTTTTTCAAAATACAGTAAGTTAATATGTTTATCTTTCTTACAATTCGTTACATATGGAGGACCGGTTACGGTACAACGTTCATCTAATCCGTAAATATTAATACTGAACTCACAATTATTCTTTTCAAATAACTTGATATCTTTAGGTAAAGGTGGAAATGAAATTTCTTGAATATTAAATATTGAACTAAAGTGCGGATAAGAGCTTGTTCTACATACATTACTTTTTGCTGGGAATAATGCTGCAACAATACTCCATAAAAAACAGTATTCATCATTATTGCGTATATTCAAACAACTCTTTGTGTTTTTAATAACTTGTGGTAGCTCTAAATAAGTACCACCCCGCATTGGAGAGTATTTATTAATATTTATTTCTAAATGACTTGTACAGACAAATGACCATCCAGATTCACAATGCTCAAATTCAGTAAGTTTTCTTTTAAATATTTCTATTATATTTGAGAATAAATTATTAATGTCAGTACTGCTGAATATAGTTTCATATTTCGTATTAAATGACTTTAGCTGCTGCTCACTTAATTGTGGTAGTAAAAAGTAAGCAAACAGCTCGAAGTTAACTTTAATGCAGGTATGTTCCAATAATGATAATTCAATGATTTTCAAAACATCTTTTCGCTTATCACCCAAGAACGCCTCTAGTATGACGTACTCGTCTTCTATTGAAGGGTTTAAGCGATAAGTCATGATTCTATTTTTAAATGCTGTAGCTACAATTAGGGCATGCAAAAACCGGGTTGTTTATAAAAACCGTTTTATTCGGGTTTTTTGTTTACAAAACCGGTGAAACCGGTTAAATCGGTTTTTTCGGGTTTTTTAATTTTTGTTAAATAAATGAGAAATATGTCTGTAAAGAAATGAAAATGCTGACGTCTAATCAAAATATGTATTTTTTACGGACTGAAATAAGCTACAACTACTAACAAGCAATACAAAAAGTTTCTTTTCTTTATAGATATCATAGAATAATAATCATAAAGCTTATTATTAAGGAAAATAACATATTCTTTAAAACTTAAGGTATCTAACATACATAATTAGGAACATTTGGTAGGTAGGCAAAGGCCTAAAATTACAGAATATTAAATAACAATTTAACTGTCATAAAATACAAACAGGCAAAATCAACAGTACGTAAAATGAGATCAAAATAATTATAGAAATATCGCATAAAATAGAAGTTCCTAATAAACCAAAATAAAATAAATCAGACATTCTTATAGATATAATAGATTATTAATTCTAAATTAAAATTACACAGCTAAATCAAATTACCTACTATTTTCTACTTTGGTAAAATTACCGTATATGGCCATATATTTTCTACTTTGATAGAATACAAGTGCATCGAGGTAGTCATCTTTTAGAGTACTACGGATTTATTACACACTAGCTTCTGCCCGCAACTTCGTACGCGTTAAATTTTTGCTCCCGCGACCCTTCCCGTCGCATCGAATTGCCTGCCAGTTTTCGTCCATTTTTCATTGCTGCTCCGCTTTTTTAGATTGTAGCGTGATGTTATATAGCCTATAGCCTTCCTCAGTAAATAGGCTACCCAACACAGATTTTTTTCAATTCGAACCAGTAGTTTCTGAGATAAGCGCATTCAACCAAACAAACAAACTCTTCATAATCATAATCATAATCATTTAATCATTTGTTAACACAGGTACAGTAAAATAGTTGTTATAAATAAAAGATACAGGCGCGCTATGTTATACCAAAAGGCGTACAAATATTTTTGAAGTCAAAAAACTAAAAAACTGATAATATCATTAGATTAGTCAAACTTATTAATTGATTTATCCAAATATAAAAAATATGAAAATAATGCATGTCAAAAAAAGAAAAGAAAAGAAAGAATGTTTACTCTGTCAATATTAATAGATCTGTGATATTAGTATAGATGAGACCTGCTGATAAAAAGGCTCTCTCTGATTCCACACTTGTTGGAGGTATAGATGCCAAAGCTTTATATACTTTTATTAAGTGCTCTCCCATTTTTCCTCCATCGTCGTAAAGTGCCATTTTCACCCTCATTTTAGTTTCTAAATCAAGTTCTGTAGATGGGCTTGCACCAGAGGTATGTTGTTTGAGCGTCTTCTTTATTTCTTGTCCGAGGTGGTCCTTGATGTTCCATGAAACATTTACTACTGTATAGTCTAAGTTTTCCTGAGTTGTAGTTGCCGTCGCGTCGGTTTAGAAGATGAAAAATGATTATTTATAATGGTAACCGAAAAAACCGAAAACTCTGGTTTTGATATCCTAAAAAACCCGGTTTTAAAATCAGATGGTTATCCGGTTTTTCCGGTTATCCGGGTATCCGGTTTGCATGCCCTAGCTACAATATCAATATTATCAAACTTTGACTTTATTAAACAATTCGATTTATGAATATTCGTTCTCTTATGATATCTATATTTATCTTCTGGGATCTCAATTTTGCATTTATCACAATGAATATACTTTGGTAAACAATTTGGCTCATAAACATTCGTATCATATTCAATTTCTGGAATATCAATCTGGGATTTAACTTTATCAAACTTTGACTTATTTGTATCATACTCAATTTCTGGAATATCAATCTCGGATTTAACTTTATTATTATCAAAATTTGATGAGCCATCGACGGGGTGTATAACTGGAAAAAAAAGACACAACATTTTTTATTGTATAGTTTAATTATTGGGATTAAATGCGGTTATAAAATTCTATCTTAAAATAAACTCCAAGTAAGTATAATTAATGTGGTATAGCTTAAATCTCATAATGTAAACTATTGGTAAGAGCTTATAAAAGTAGGAGTACATTTTTTAAACTCCTTGCGGGTGCTTGTTATGTAGGTGTTTAGGCAACGCCAGGACTCTGAATCCTCATCATATTTGTTTTTGATCGTGATTACCGAGTGACGCCACCTATTTACTGGTTGGACCCGCTCTATTTCATTACATTTATATACTTTGAGTTCTATATAGAACTCACCTCTCTTTTGCTCGTTCATTTGACGTGAAAACCCGTTCGCTAGTCTCCTAGTGATGTACGAGTATATCGGGGCATTCTTCTTGTCCGCAACCACCTCAATTTCATCGTCGTCACTGTCGCTCCCGAACAACTCGCGAGCCGTTGTCTTGGTGACAGGAGTGATTGGGTGAATGGTCGGCTTAGCTTTCTTACTCGTAGACGGCTGGGAGCTGCTTGTTGACGAAGGCTTGCGCTTTTTGTTCTCCTTCGGCTTGGTTTTCACTGAGACATGCTCCTCGTCCGTCGATTCGTCCTCCGTAGGGAAAATATGGTCAGCCGTGTTATGGTCACCTGTAATAAATAAAAACAATGAATCAGTAATCAGTTTGTTTTAATCGTGTAGGCGATATTAATTTAATGCACTTATTACTTGAATAAATGATTATTAAAAATTATGAATCAATAAACAGTTTAATTTTTATAGATGTAGTACTACTAACTTATCTGAATACTATAATACTCGAATGATTGAATAGTGAATTAGGTGGAAACAACACATAGTAAATTACATTGAGAAGTGAGTAGATATGTACTTACATTTTAGAAGATTGACGTTGCTTTGGTAGTTAGTAAGATCTGGTAGTTTGGTAGTGATTTAGATGTAACCGCTCCTAGTTGAAGTGTTGATGTGATCCAGCTTCTGCAGGATGCACTCTTAAATAGTGCAAAATCCGCGTCACGATATCCCGTATAAGGAATAGATCACGCGTTACAAAAATGCTTTATCAGCCCTTACACCCAAATAGGTATGTAATAGTTTACGTTGTAGAAAAATATCTTCCTAAACAATAAACATCGAGATCTTGCAATTTGAACTTTATCTTCATAGTTAAACATACTTAAGGGTCAGCAGTAGGAAATCATGTTATGGGATTTTGATAAGTTTATATAGTAAACTTAAAGTAATTGCCACGAAAAAATACATCTGGCTAGCTCAAGAGTTTTACTAGACCATGAAAAAATCAGGTTGAGCATAAACCTTGCAGATGATTGTTAAAAAAATATTGAATTTCACTAAAAACGTGTAAAAAGCACTGCCGTATTTTGATAAATTAAGCCTTAAAACAAGAAGGCACCTATTTAATTTATACATAAATAACAACAATAAAGAACAGAAAAACCGATGCATTTTTTAGTTTTCCATATACTTCTGATTTGCGTAAAAAATTCGCAAACTTTCTCAATTTTGACGCTCGAAATCTCCATACAATTTACTATGGCGACGCGGTTTACCATTTATATAGCAGTGTTCGAACCGCGGAGCTCAGCTCAGTCGACCGCGCGTCTTCAAGGTGGGAGCACACGTCGCTCTTAGTAAAAAAATACGCGGCAAATAATGGTCTGTACGTACACGAGATCCCCCGCACAGTGGTCGGAGTCAGAACAATTTATACAAGTACTAAAATTTAAGATTTTTAAGCTCGATTCTTTTTGTACGTATTCTGTATATTGTGTCATTTCTTAGTTGTTTGTTATTATTTATACGTCTTTCCGGTTCATAATTGTAATCTTATTTTCAAGTACTTGGTGTGATATAATTTGCTCTAACTACATAATTGTTCTCTTTAATTACACAACATAGCCCCGTCGTGTTTGGGCTCGTAAGATTTGTCTCGACAAGTACTATAGATCTAGATGGTGTCCAGGGTCTGATGATGAAGTCGGAAGGTGCCCATAGAAACTCTTTAAGTATACAACATAACCTCGTCGTGTTTGGGCTCGTTAGATTTGTCTTGACAAGTACTACAGATCTAGATGGTGTCCAGGTCTGATGATGAAGTCGGAAGGTGGTAATTGAAACTCCTTGGTCAGTGGATATGAAACGGGGCACTATGAAACTTTGGGACCCGGTGGGATGTGGGAGTAGTAGGGTGGGGGAATACCATGGGACACCTCATGGCACCTTGACCTTCGGGTCGTTGACCTTAAGGTCAAACTCAAAATTTCGAAAGTCAAGATCCACGGTTCTCCCAAGGTCACTGACCTTGACCTCATTGACCTTGAAGTCAATGTCAAAATTTCGAAAGTCAAGATCCGCGATTTCCCAAGGTCACTGACCTTGACTTCATGGTCATTAACCTTGAGGTCAAGATCAAAATTCCGAAAGTCAAGTTTCACTATTTTCACAAGTTCACTGACCTCGACCTCATGGTCATTGACCTTGAGGCCAAGGTCAAAATTCCGAAAATCAATTTTCGCGATTCTCAAGAGCAGTAACAGGTCAAAATTCATGGAAAGTGACCTTAACGTCAAAGTACCTTAGGATCAATATAAATACCCACGAAGGGCATGGCGGGGTCTTCCAGACCCCGCCATCCCCTTCGTCGATTACTTTAAGTATACAACATAACCTCGTGGTGTTTGGGCTAGTGTTGCAAAAGACTCGAGTCCTCGAGTCGTAATTTTAAAGACTCGACTCAGTTATGCAAGACTCAGTGTGCTCAAAAGGCTCGGAGTCTAGAGTCAAGTCAAGCCGAGCCAGAGTCATAATCGAGTCTTAAAAAAGGACTTCAGTTTTAAAAAGGACTCGAGTCTTAAAAACGACTCAAGTCTTAAAATGAACTCGAGTCTTGTAGCTCATCATTCGAAAAAACTCGAATAACTCGTCAGATTTTTTTGTACGCAAAGTTTCATCATAACCACTAATTTGAATTTATTGCCTTCTTTCTAGTCTTTTCGAATGATAAGGTACAAGTTTCATCTTCATGCTCCGAGTTTTTCTTTAAGACTCTGGTTCATTTAAAGACTCGAGTCCTTTTTAAGACTCGAGCCCTTTTTAAGACTCGAGTCCTTGTTGAGACTCAAGTGCTTAACTGTAGACTCCGAGCCTTTTGAGCACATTGAATCTTGCATAATTGAGTTGAGTCTTTAAAATTAGGACTCGATGACTCGAGTCCTTTGCAACTCTAGTTTGGGCTCGTTAGATTGCATGCGCAGTCTCAAGCAACAAAAAGAGGCACTTGCACTCTGAAAAAAAATCATGATGTAGACGTATTAATTTACTTTGTTTTTGAAAATCATAATATAACAGCTGATTGATGCCTACATACAAAACTACAATAAACCACCACATCTCCCATCCTTCCTTACTAAGTATAAATGCAATAAAAAAACAACATATTATCCACTTCTATTTTTAATATTATCTTCAAGGTTCCTGCCGCTCGAACCACTATGTAAACATCTATGTGTACGTGAGCGGGGCGCGCGCGCCTACCGCTGCCTGAGTAGCGCTTCAATACCTAATTTTCTCTCGCGCTTGCAGTGTATCCGACCCTTAAAGTCGATAAATCAGTGAGTGGTCCAGTTCTAATGTCTATTAAGTGCCGCTCTGGATGATGCCGCTTTATGTGTGTATTAACTTTTAAGTCACCAGTTCACAGATAGCGATGCGGTGCGGTAGCGTCGCGGTGATGTTTTGAATTGTTTAAATCAGTATATGTGATAACACAATATGATGATAGAAGGACACGGATAATAATGATACAGTAAGTTAATAGTTCAGTGATCTTGAATTAATTACCTACGGCTGCTCGATAGAAAAATCCACGTATATTGCTCAATCGAACAACTGTCTACCGGTATACACTGAGATTTTGAAGCGTGTCGTTTTGGAGGTTTTCTATAAAGTTAACTACTGCATCATTACTATCCTGTGTTGTTGAGCAGTGCCCACGCCTTCCCTAGCTAGCATTGAAACGTCATCGCGACGCTATCGCATCGCACCGCCGTCTATTTACCGGTGGCATTATATTATGGTATGCGTAATCTGAAACGGTATAGCGTCGCTTTGTCGCGAATATATAAAACTAGCTTTTGCCCGCGGCTTCGCCCGCGTGGATGTCGGAAATGATCGCAAGAGGACGTATTACCGCGATTAATGTATTAAGAATGCATTAATCCAGGTTATATAGGTAATAAGAGAGCAGTTGAGTCAGAGCAGTGGTGGCTCAGTGGTATCAGCCCCGACTTACGAATTGTAGGTCGTGGGTTCGAACCCAGGCAGGCTCTTTACTTTGTGTAAATATTTTCATCAACACTGTTCTCAAAACGGTAATGGATAACATCGTGAGGAAACCGGCATATCCTAGAACCAAAAATTCGAAGACATGTGACATCTACCAGCCCGCACTGGGCCTGCGTGGTAGATTACGGCCCACTCCCTCTCACCGAGAGGAAGCCTGTGTCTCAGCAGAGGGAATAATATAGGCTAATTATATATAGGTAATAAATACTATCTGTGTGCCATTTTCGACCAAGATCCAATGAGCCGCTTTTGCGTGATTGTGAAACAAACATTCAATCATACAAATATTCACATATATAATATTAGTAGTAAGTAGGTTTATAATTCATATTACTTCGGATTCATAGTTTATGAGAATATCATGTGTGTTTGATGAATAGTATTCAGAGTAAGAAGACTGTGAAATAGGGTTGGATTGAATTGTTATAAGTCATCCTGGTTTTTCTTAACGCTCGTTCGTATTCTACCTATACAGACACTCAATCATTTACCAGACACCAAATCGATCATAGGAATTATAGGAATAGTACTTTTGCCAGTGGCTTCGCCCGTATAGTTTCAGAAAATATCACCTGGGAACCTACTACCGGGATAAAGTATCCTTTATGGTAAGTATCCAGGATAACCAAAAATCCAAATCCTTCCAAAAATCTAAACATCTTAGCCATATTCCGTGGTCTCTTACTTGGAATAATACAATAAGGTTTATTTTGAGTACTTCGAACACACATGATATTCGCATTTACTATGAAGCCAAAGTAATATGAATTACAATCCTACTAATCCTGCACTATCAATCGACTATCGCTTGGTACCGGTACCCGACCGGTACCAAGCGAGACGGCCGGACGCGGAACGGCCCGCTAGCCGCTCTGCGGCTATTTTGTTATAATCTCTGATATCTTCTAAAATATTCATTTTAATGATATGCTGTAAAGGGCAATTTTGATCTACATGAAATGCACAATTTATTTAAGGTACTTAATTGCATAAGGATTAATGCTGTACTGCTTAAAATCGCATTCATATATAAGCCATTATTTTTCGTAAAAAGTAAAGGATAAAAATGGTTATTATGGGTTATCCCTAAGAGTTAGACATATACCATCGCGGACTTTTTTATATAACTTTTTAAGGTGTACAATACTGTAGTATTTTGAGCTATTTCGTAGGGTTCAGCCAGCGTTCGCAATGTAAGCGCAAAAAAATGTGTTTATTTATGACATCACATTAGAAACCTCTAAAATTATCAGCGTTTATTTACTATATTATGCATGTTATATACATATAAACCTTCCTGTTGAATCACTCTATCTATTAAAAAAACCTGCATCAAAATCCGTTGCGTAGTTTTAAAGATATAAGCATACATAGGGACAGACAGACAGCGAAGTGACTTTATTTTATAATATGTAAAGATTATGCTGACATGTGCTATTAGACTTTTTTCACAGCAATTTTGAACTTTAAATCCATTTAAAATTATTTAATAGAACCCTATATAAAGGATAAAATATCTTGAAAAATCTATTATTATTTAGTTTCCTACCAGCAAGCGCGAGTAAATCAACGAGTAATAATTATGTCGGTGAGTATTAATTTAATTCTTTTATTTTATATTTGTTTTTATTAAAAAGTTTCAACTTGGTTTAATAACAGATCCTACCATCATTTATTATTGAATTTGAATAGTGAAATGCTTGCAACAAACATTTTAATGCATTTTACGCTTAATTCACTTTTTCATCACACGAATTAAAATATTATGTGACCTTTTATTTCAGTAATGTGGTTTTATTTTTTAAATTAGGACATGTTTTTTAGTTTAAACACACGAGAATAGTAATGTGGGTAGAGTGATTGATAAGTGGTGGTATTCGTTGTAGGCCTTTTTTTTTTCTTTTTTTTGTTGATGGGAAATCATCAAATGACTTCTCCCGCTCTGGGCGGAGCGGGAGGGCATGTCAGACTTTTACTGACTAAAACCCACCCGTGTTCCTTCAATTGCCCATGTGCCAGGGTCACGGTATCTCTTTCGAACAATCACGCGACCCCGGCAGGCATCGGTCCTAGCAGACCCCTTCAGTTTTGCTGACATCTCTTTGAGGCGCGCGTGGAACACTACGCGCCGTCGACCCGAGCTTGGTCCTTACCGGGCGGCGAGCTACCCATTGCTCGCCACCCGCAGGCTCGCGCCTACGGTGGCCGGGAGTCCGCAATCGACTCCCGACGCCCGGGGCGTCTCCTCCTGCGGCGGCTAGGGACGTGAGGGCGCAGAGACTGCCACTCCCTCACGCGCCCCGCCTCCTCCTTCGCGAGCATTACTGCTTCGCAGAAGGAGGTGACGGCTTCCCATTCCCTCTCGCTCCGTACCATGGCTCGCACCAGGGCTGGACGCGAGAGGTCGCCGCCGCCGATCGCCTCCACGAGGACACGGCGGTGCTCCGCCCAGGCAGGGCACACCTCCACCGTATGCTCCACCGTGTCCTCCAGACGATCCTCGCAATGGAAACACCCGGACGTATCCTCCCGCTTTATCCTGAACAGGAACCCACCGAAGCACCCATGCCCGGTGAGAACCTGCGTCAGGCGGAAGGTGAGGACGCCGTAGCGCCTCTCTATCCACTCCTCAAAGAGGGGACTTACCGCCGCAATTGTGGCGTGCCCATTCGTTGTAGGCCTTGGGTTCGATTCCTAGCTGAGTTAAAACCAACAATAAATCTAATATTATGTAGCCATGTGTATAGCATGTAGGAATATTTAATGTTTGAATAAAGGCAACTAGAGTTAGGTATTATTTAGGTTTATTAGTTAGTCAAACGTTTTTATTTATTTTCAGGACTCTGAAAACGATCTGTTTAACTTCATTCCTGCTAATCCACCAGCGGGACAGCGAGGTGAAAGGTTGTTAAACCTCGATGGACCGAATAGTAAGAAACTGAAAAAGTCCCCCGCTATTTTTTCTTACGTGAAGAAACTTACGCGGGGGTCTAATGTCAACGGGGGAAAGGTGATTACAATTGAAATCTATGATGCTGAAAAGTTTAGTGACAGTGAAAGCTCCCAGTGCAAATGTGATGCTGAATTATGTATACAACATGTTGTAAAAAATATGTATATGGATATGTAATTCTGTTAAGGATATTGTTGTAAAAATCTCAGACTCAATGGAAATCCATTAATAAATGTATCATGATATTATTCTGGTTCAATCTTTTATTTACCATTTTCCCCCTTCAAAAACTTCTTAAACAAAAGGTAAATCAAAAACTCACTAACATGTTCTACCTTTTTTTATCATTATTGAGGGATAGGGCTTCAATCAGTATTTATCATACAAGCCTACCCCAATTTATAGTTGGAATAGAGACGAGCTAGTAACCAATGCACCAAACGTATTATCAAAGATTTGTACCTAGTAATGGGCTACTTTATGAGCTTTACTCACTTAGTGTAAGGATGTGTTGTGGTTTGTGATTATCAATAAGGTCAAGGGGGCGGGGGGGAGAATAAAAGTGATACGTTGTGTAGCACATCCGCACTACCTCGACAGCATCGCACCGCAATGAATTGTAAATATATTAGAATAGTCGAATACATACATACACAAACTCACGCCTTTTTTTCCTATGGGAACACAGATACTACGAAACGCCCCTCCTGCCACGATCGTAATGGAATGTTCTACATAGAAGCATTCGAAATAATATGATCTACAAAATCAAATTATTTCGAATACTAGAATGTAGAACCTGAGTAAATAAATTAATGAAATGTTTGAATAAATATTGATCGATTGACTGATCACAAATCAAACCAAATCTGATTGTTCACAAAATATTCATTTATTGACTGGTTTGTCTAGTTCACAAAATATTGATAGAATGACTGATTGTGTCTAGTTCTCAAAATATTGATCGAATGACTGATTGTCTAGTTCACATCAAATGTATAATTGGGGTGACTGGATCTCTGATCCAGGAACCCCAATTATACACTACTTTTATCTATCGCATTCTAAGAATTTCTAATGTAGTAGTTTAAAATACAATATTTGATTCAATCCCATAAGTACCAAAATCAATGATATTATATACAAAAATACGTAGGCATTAGCGTACGAAAATTGTTGCCGACAAATCACAACAATTGGTGTGATTTGATTTAGTCGGCTAATAGCAGCGAGCGAAGCAAAGCGTGTCCGTGGCGTAAAGTATTATATCGAAAATGCCAAGTTATGTTGTAAGAAAGTGTAAAAACTATGGATCCAAAATAAGTAAGAGTGAAGGAATTTCATACCATAGGTAAATAGTAGTATAATAATATGGTAGTATAATAATGAATATTTGTATAAATATCACGATTATCTTTCACATTTAGAAATAAATTTCGATTTATTAACATTGTGGTTCGAAAAGGATAGAGAATATGATAGCAACTGCAGCGCGACAAGGTCAAATAGCATGCGTCATAGATTAAATTAACCAGAAGCGAAATCGTAGGCACAATTCATAGCATTCGTTAGCCGCTTGAATGCGCAACGTGAGTTTTGTTGTTATTAGTGAGCGTCTTTCTAACAATAATATTATGATGATCATAATAAGTTGTAGCTTTCAACGTTTTATAAAATGTCATGAATAATGAGAAAATAAATCAAATATTTATTTTCTCATTATCTTTTATTATTTGTCAGATTTCCGAGTGATGAATACACAAAAAGTAAATGGGTCAGCATAGTTCAAGGGGAAAGAAGTCAATTGGACTGGATTCCTACAAAAAGAAGTACAATATCATATACTCACTGAGTAGGTACATACATTATCGAAAATCCGGTCTGCAGACCTCAAAATTGTTTAGAATTTGTGAGTAAATAGATCAGTGTAGTATTCCCAGTTATAATCAATGTCCCTTCTGTGGCAAATCCGCATACTCTATGATTCACTAGTGTACTTTAAGCGCAACACACTACAGCTAGCTATCTCTTTCTGTATTATACGTTCCGTATTATATATCGCAGTCGTTGTTGACAATTACTATACATCTGTAGGTAAGTACATTTGTACACTAACAACCAAAGAGATTTAAGACAAATAGAGAGGCCATCTGAAGAAATGTCAAAGAAAAATTGTGATCCCATGACTCAGAAACGCCATCTAGCATAGTATAGCAAAATTAGAAAGGCTATGAAAAACATTTTTGTACAAAATTTTACTCTCCAGCGTCAGTAACGCCATCTAGCTTTGAATAGCAAACATTCGAATACAAAAACTTGATTAAGGCTGAATTTCATCAATCCTCTATCGATATAATTAATATATCGATAATATTGAAAAGTGACTACATTTTTTTTTTTTTTTCAGTATGGGAAATCATCAAATGACTTCTCCCGCTCTGGGCGGATTATTTTCACATTTGAAAAATACCAGACAATTTGGAATGATTACTAGATTCAATGTTTACAAGTTATTTATTTATAAAAATCTTTTTACAGACTAATTACTAAATTATCATTATTATGGGCACGGCCAAGTGAAAAAAAAAAAATTAAGATTGACGTGTAAAAGTTTTTAGACGTGTCAACGTCTAAAAACTTTTACACGTCAATCTTATTTTTTTTTAAATTACATGAGGTCGGCGTTTCCTAACTGACTACTGTGAGAAGAAATGCCGAAACAAACTCGAGCCTGTGACCTCACAGACTCTTCAACCGATCACTAATTTCAATGTGATAAATTAAAATTAAAAAAATAAAACAAATAATATGAGAATAATACTTACATAGGTACATAAACACAAACATAATATATACATACAGAGTTCTAAAATAAATATCTACGTGAGCGAACAGCACTATTGTTGCTAAATTGATATTAAAATTACATAAATAAGTTCAAATATTTTGAATTTTACTAACCTAATTAAATATTATCGATAACAAAGTCGATAAACATCATAACATCTCTGCAAGGCAGTAGTAAAGCTACTCAGCAATAGAGGGCGTTAATTACAAAATTATCGTATGTTCTAGAACCATCCATGAATATTATTTAATTAAATTACTGAAAAATATTTACGAAAACAAGCCGAAGTTAGGTCCAGACGTTTTACCATAGCGTGATTTGCAATATCGTAAAGTGCAACTCGTCATATTTATTTAAGAAATGTTTTTCTTTTCTTGTTAAACGGACACAAATGCGTGTTGACATGCAGACATACCATCCTAGACTAAACGCCATATGACCACTAGGACACAAGGTATTGGATTACGAGTTTGTTCGTTATGTCCCGTCTATATAATTTAATGTCTTTGCTAACAACGGATTTCTGATCGCCGATCAGTATGAACATGGCGTGTCTTTACTTTATAATATCATTGACCAAAATGAAATTCCGGAAAAAAGGCTTATCCATGTCATAATTTCTTTGACTATTCATGATGCGAGTACGTAAAATCAATCTACCTACTCCGATCACTGGTAATAATATATGTAATTCATGGGTTTACAAGTTACTGTGACTTAAGCTAAATCTATTGTTTTTCTATCTAATGCCTATCTATCTATCTATATGGGGGATAAGAAATTTAACGCGGACGAAGTTGCGGGCAGAAGCTAGTTACATAATAAACTGTTAAGCGCTTTATGCACCAAAACAAATGAATGCTAGTTAAAAAGCCTATTTACAGTAGTATTTGAGAAACTAAAAAATATATAAACACAATAACATGACGTCAATAAATACTTTGAATTTTCATGACGAAAAATGTTCTGATCTTCAATTCTTCACCCTCCTCCTTTGGCATACTTATCAAGGACCGATGACAATACAATCATTTTATGTGCCATCATTCTTGCCAGGGTTACCAGGATAGCAAATAAAGCTGTTTTCGAAAACTACGCTGACATACGTCACAAACTACGCTGACATACGTCACAAACTACGCTGACATACGTCACAAACTAAGCTGACATACGTCTCAAAAATCGAAACACTCTAAAGAAACGGCTTCGGTTAAGAAATTAAAAAACACGCTTCCATTGAAAACCAGATATTGATGCTGCAGTCTCATGGGCATTAACTGACATGTGGCGACAGGTGTTACTAAACCTGTCGAGGCCTATAGCGGTCCGTACTGAGCTTTCCTACCGCGCTGCACAGTCTTTTACATGAAGACCATTTTTCGGACATAGCTTTTTTATATAAAAAACTGATTATTTAATATTGCATCGATCGTCAGGATGCTGTGAAAATAATGGCGAAGGACCTGGTGCGCACGCGACGCTACGTGCGCAAGTTCATGCTGATGAAGGCCAACATCCAGGCGGTGTCGCTCAAGATTCAGACCCTCAAGTCGCAGAACACCATGGCGCAGGCCATGCGCGGCGTCACGCGCGCCATGGCCACCATGAACCGCCAGCTCAACATGCCGCAGATACAGAAGATACTACAGGTACCTGGTGCCGGACTAGTACTGCCGCACCGCCATACCCACTGAGCACGAGCCAGTGTAGTTACAGGCACTCAATGACATATAACAAAGTTTATTGTTCAAAAATTACACCATACGCATTAATACACTTACGTCCCCTGTGTCGGCAGTACCAGGATCTATCCTTAGCATCTTCATAGATTCTTCCATATGCGAAACAATGGAACATTGTTATAAACAATACTGTATTGTTTTCAGGAGTTCGAGAAACAGTCGGAGATCATGGACATGAAGGAAGAGATGATGAGCGATTCCATCGACGAGGCCATGGCGGCCGACGACGACGAGGAGGAGAGGTGAGTATCTGCAGCCACGCCACCGCGCCACCATGCGCCAGCCCACTGACCCTAGACCTGCAGCCACGCCACCGCGCCACCATGCGCCAGCCCACTGACCCTAGACCTGCAGCCACGCCACCGCGCCACCATGCGCCAGCCCACTGACCCTAGACCTGCAGCCACGCCACCGCGCCACCATGCGCCAGCCCACTGACCCTAGACCTGCAGCCACGCCACCGCGCCACCATGCGCCAGCCCACTGACCCTAGACCTGCAGCCACGCCACCGCGCCACCATGCGCCAGCCCACTGACCCTAGACCTGCAGCCACGCCACCGCGCCACCATGCGCCAGCCCACTGACCCTAGACCTGCAGCCACGCCACCGCGCCACCATGCGCCAGCCCACTGACCCTAGACCTGCAGCCACGCCACCGCGCCACCATGCGCCAGCCCACTGACCCTAGACCTGCAGCCACGCCACCGCGCCACCATGCGCCAGCCCACTGACCCTAGACCTGCAGCCACGCCACCGCGCCACCATGCGCCAGCCCACTGACCCTAGACCTGCAGCCACGCCACCGCGCCACCATGCGCCAGCCCACTGACCCTAGACCTGCATCCACGCCACCGCGCCACCATGCGCCAGCCCACTGACCCTAGACCGACAGCGGTGGTTGGGCCGCGCCTGCATCATCTACTTGTTATAACGAAAGCGTCACGGTAACCCGGAAGCTTCAAATTTTGTAAGGGTTTTTTTATGCAAATCATTATCAGGTTCAATGTGTGTAGCGTGTGGACTGTATAATTGAAATGCGGCACTAGTAGTTATATAAAATGGCTTTATTTATAGTTTTAGCAGGATTACATGTTAAAGTTAATACACAAATTGTAGCGAGTACACTTAGGTAGAGAATTTCGGTCGACTGCGCCCGCGGTGCCATGGCCCAGGGTTTTTATATGCACTGCTCTGCGGGGGGCGGGAATCCGCCATATTTTTGTCCCTGACCAATGGCAACGCGCGACCGAGCGGCGCGAACAGGCTCCTACATGTCGAAAAAATACAAGTGAAAACCCGTTCACCACGCGACAAGCAAAAACCCGTTCACGCGGCTCCGTCGCTTTACATGATGAAGGTACCTACTTAAAACTAATAATAGGAGGCGGCGCTAGATTATAGTGCTGTCGTGCATATTTCTCCCGCCGTCGCCATCAGGCGACTCCGTGGGGAGCACGACAATTCGTTTCGTTGGTCTTCGGAGTACATGTCCTTTGGTTATCACGTCTACAACTCGTACCTCTCCGTTTGCACCTGGCAACACCTTCGTCACCCTTCCCTTGGGCCAAGTGTTGCGTGGGAGATTAGGGTTGCAGATCAGAACGACGTCTCCGACCTTGGGTGGGGTGCCACTGCCATAGGGCTCCCGCCGGTTTTGTAGGAGCGGTAGGTATTCACGTACCCATCTTCGCTAGAAGACGTCTGCGAGTGCCTGGGTGCGCCGCCATTGGTGCCGTGCTGTGACGTCTGCTGCAGTGAATTTACCCGGTCAGGGTACATGTGAGTTAGGGCCGATCAGTATGTGGTTAGGCGTGAGGGCTTCGGGCTCGTCTGGTGACACGTTGACATGCGTGAGTGGTCTAGACTTCACCGTATTTTCTACTTCTACGAGCAGCGTAGCGAGGGTCTCGTCTGATGGGTGAACTTCTCTCAGCGTGACGTACAGTGCTTCCTTGACTGCCCTCACCATACTCTCCCATGCTCCGCCCATAAACGGTGACGCGGGAGGTATGTATCTCCAGCTTATGGACCGCGCATTGGACTCACTACCTAAAGCACTTAAGGCGCTTTCTCCTAGTTCCCTATCAGCCGCTTTGAAACAAGTAGCGTTGTCACTCCAAATTTCTTTTGGACAACCTCTCCTACCTATAAATCGCCTGAGAGCGGCGATAGCTGAATCTGCACTAAGTGAATTTACTATTTCTATATGTATAGCTCTACAAGTCAAACACGTAAATAAAGCACCATACCTTTTTTCTTTACGTCTACCTACAGAAACAGATATGGGGCCAAAATAATCTAAACCAGTGAATGTAAAAGGTCGTAAATGATGAGCTAAACGGGGGTACGGCAGGTTTCCTGTAGAGCAGGGGTTCCCAACCTTTTTTTGTCTACTGCCCACTTTAAGAATAAATTATTTTTTAACGCCCCCCTTGTTAAACATACTTAAAAACCGCTAAGTACTTATAACTGATTATTGAAACGCAAATTTATAGTATTCGGACAGAGTATCTTTTATTGAAAATAAAACAAACAATCAATTCTTATATAAAAACTAATGTGAAGGTTGAATCTGATGCTGTTCAATAAGTTTGTTGATATCAGGTTCCAATTTACTCAAAAACAGCCGCAAGTCGCCACGTTCGGTAACACGCAAACGATTTCTCTTTTTAGTAAGCAGCGTTGCCACAGCACTAAATCCACGTTCACACAAATATGACGATGGGAATGCTATCAAAAATCGTTGAACAATTGACCACAATCCAGGGTACAATTGCGGGATCGGTTTTTGTAGCCAAAATTCTTGATATCCATTTTTGAACTTGATTTTTATTTCTTCGTTTGTTGTCAATTCTATAAGTTCTTCTTCCAGCTGAGGTGACATTGCTGTGTTGACATTTGAAAACGGATCCAACACCCAGTCTGGTATTTCCAAGTTTAAAATGTCCTGGTATCGTTCGGTGAAGTCAATGTGGAGGTTTTCCAAATGTTGGCAGTAGGCAAACAAGTCGTCGTTACTGCAGTATACTGATAAATTCGGAAAATTGTGAAACTCACGTCTGCCCAAATTCTTTTTGTGCAGAAGCAGTTTGGCTGCGAAAGCAGCAACGACATTTTTTGTTTTAATTAAATTTAGTTTATCGCCTTGCAGTTGGAGGTTCATGTCGTTGAACATTTTATACAGGTCTGTCATGTAAGCTATATCATTCTTTGATGTTATGAGCTTGTTGCGCAGTTCTGTATCTTTAGTTTCCAAGAACTCTATCATAGAGGCAAACAGGTTGTAAAATCGAATCAGACAATTGCCTCTTGACAGCCAACGAACTTCAGTATGAAGCAACAAACGGTTTAAATCTTCGTCATTAGTAACACAAAGCTGATGAAATAATCTATCATTCAAAGAGCTGCTACGGATTTTATTGACTGCTTTGATGACATATTGCAGTGATTGAAATAGTCGTTCACAAGGACATCTGGAATTTTATTCTTTAAGTATGCTATGAAGCCTTTATGGCGCCCTGTCATAGCCGGACCACCATCCGTAGCAACTGATATAATATTTTTCTAAGGAATCTCTTTCTCTTCACAAAACGTTTCCAATGTATTGAATATGGTTTCGCCTTTTGTATCTGTCTCCAAATTTCTGGCAAACAATAGTTCTTCACGTATTTTCTCATCTTTAATAAACCTCACGTAAGATAGCAACAACGCTTCATTAGTTGGTAAAGTGGACTCATCGAGCTGAATTGAGAATTGACTAGTCCTCAGATGATTGCACAATGATTCTTCAATGTTTTCAGCCATTTCATCAATTCGTCTTTGCACAGAATTATTACTCAAAGGAATTTTTCGGATAATAGGTATCTGCGGCCGGTTTATGAAGCACAGTAGTTATTACTTCCTTTATTGCTGGCAAAATTAACTCTTCTCCGATGTTGTGTGGTTTGCCTTTTTGAGCAATTAACAAAGAGATATTGTACGAAGCTCGAAGTCCGTCGTCATCTTGCTTAGCAGCCGCCGAAAATAGTTTTGATACACTTGGCTGAGTATTATGCTTCTTCTCTAGGTTTTGAAAATATGCTACATTCTTTCCTGTCTTATCTGGATGCATTTTATTCAAATGATCTTGCAGTCTTGAAGGCTTCATTGCTTCGTTCGAAAATGTTTTTAGACATAGAAGACACAAAGGCGGCGACGGGTTTGTGGGATTTTCAATAAATCCGAATTTAATATATTCCGCAGAATATTGCCGTCTCTTCTTTTTTACTTCCGACATTGTTTTGTTTTAAGAAATACGTAAGTGTTGAAATCAAGTACTGCTTATCTATTATGCGCGAAACCGCAAATGAAAATAAAATAAATTTACGTCGTTTATATAGGATTGCATAAGCAGCACGCACCAACAGGAATAAGACAAACGTGCATAAACTCGTTTATCTCATTCGACGCCCAATCGTACTCGACAAGCAAGAACAAGTATTATAGAACCAGCCGATTGGTATAGGAATGTACAATTCGGATTATTTAACAAAAACTTGTTAAAACATGATTGCCCGCGGACTTTTATATCGAACCGAGTTTGAGCTATATCTTAATTAATATTAGTTGATGTTCACAAGATGTAGTCGAGAGTCGAGAGCTCAGTCGGTGTCTAAGATTCTTCCTAGCTAGGTAGATGAAATTATAAATCGACCCCAAAGCCCTACACAATGCCCCCTTTTTTTTCTGGGTCTCTTACCGCCCCCCTTTAGGCCTGCAGCGCCCACAAGGGGGCGTTATCGCCCACGTTGGGAAAGACTGCTGTAGAGGGTTTGGCTGGCTTTGCCTTTTTTATTCTACAGTGTAAACAGCCCTTTACAACATTCTTTACAGACGGACGTAGTCTCGTTATCCAAAGACGCTGTCTTAACTCGTTAACCGTTATCTCGGTTCCACCATGATGTAAACCTTCATGCAGATATGCTATGTATAGCTTCGTATATCTGTGCTTACCCTCGAGTACATATGGGTTTTTTATTTCTTCATTTACGTCTTGTACCGCTGTGATTCTCCCGCGCAAACGTAAAATACCCACGCTGTCTATGTGTGTACTTAATAGCGATAACGGGCTGTCGCCGGGCGCCGCTTTAATTATCCTTTATAGCGGCAATTTCTTTCGAGAAGCTTTCGGCTTGTGCGCCCTTGACCCATTGTTCTTTGGCGCGTAGAATGTAAGTAGCAGGTATAGGTATGTAGTTTACTACTACTACCGTTTTAATCCTTGTTATTTTTTGCGTAACTTTTTTAACAGGTTCGCTTTTGTTTCTTTACCACGTTTGATCTTTTGATAACTTCTTCTTACTACACTTATATTCCACAGTTTGTTGGCTTGGTCTACACAGGTCAATGAACTGAAGTACTCTTGCAGTTGTCCTTATCAGCCGTGTCCATTTTGAAAAACGTGTAATATTCGAAGATGATCGTTTACTTTTGTTTCGTTTATTATATTATGACGTTTGACGCGTTCTTCGCCCGTGTTCGTAGGGGCAATTACCTTTTTTGCCTATGGCCATTCATCTCTGCCTTTTCTAAGAAACTCGGGACCGTTAAACCATCTGTGTTTTGAGTTAAAATGTTCCGGCGAGCTGCGTGTCGCGTCGTCTGCCACATTATCTTTTGAGGGTAGCCACCTCCATTCGTTTTTCTTGGTGAGCTCCTCGATTTCAGCGATGCGATGCGCCACGAAAGTCTTGAATGTGCGTGGTTCGGCTTGAATCCAGGCCAGCGCGGTGGTAGAGTCGCTCCAGTATGTTAGGTCATTCACCTCGTAGTCATGTTCTTGAACGACCGTCTGGGCTAGGCGTGCCCCTAATAGTGCAGCTTGCAGCTCTAGCCTAGGTATTGATACCGGTTTAAGTGGGGCTACCCTACTCTTTGCTGCCGCTAGGGTCACTTGTACGCTGCCGTCTAACCTTTCAGTTCGCCAGTATACCGCTGCGGCGTATGCTTCCTCGCTTGCTTCTACGAACGTATGTACTTCTCTGGCTGTGACGTCACCATAATCGTAGCAACGTGGGCATCAGTAGCGTTTCTATAGTACTTAGTGACTTCATCCATTCTTTCCATTTTGGTTGTAGCTCCTCGGGTAGTGGCTTGTCCCACTCCGTTTTGTACTTCCATGTTGTAGAATCCTGTTGATTCCGTATTTAAGTTGAATAATATCACTTCACTGGCTCATCACCACATCAAGCGCGACCGTGCAAGCCTGCTTGTCCGCCTCTGTTTCCCGCCATTGCTACTGACTGACAGATGACATTATTGACAGCAGTTGCATCCGCTTGTGTGCATGAGATAGTGTTTACGTATCTATGGAATAGATACACTACATCCCTTTCTTATTTTAATTTTATTTGTTCGATTCAAACACGTCATCAGATAATTATGTAAAATCAAAATTATAAACATGTTCATCTTAACTATACATATATGCAATCGAATACCAATTATTTTTTAACTGAACTCACTCCTCACAACTCAAGCCTGAACATTTTGTCTCATTGACTTGTTGGACAAGGACTTCTAATTTAATCTCATGTTTTGTCCAGTGTCCTTGCTCCTAACATTCACAACCCTTTCATTGGCCTGGTCTGCTTGGTGCTGAATAGGATTCAATCCATTCCTTTCTACCTAAGTCGTATCACTTGCATGACTCCCAAATCTTTAACTATTCTCTTCCTATATCCGATTCCCTTTCATTTAAAAGATTTTTTAGATTTTCCAAATTTTTCGCAACTCAAACGTTTACCTAACATTTCTATGATTTGTTATTCTATAATGGTTTCAATTTACGTTTAACTCATGGTTTAACTTTGTGTTATTAGTACTTTACGAATGCTTTTGTTTGTTTTCGATCATTTTTCCCGAAGGTTTTTTCATATGCTGATGCTGCTGCCACATTCAATAATGTATATATTAAATGTTTTGTGTTTCTCCTTCAATATATATTTGATAATCATTCTAGGAGGTGACAAAGCCATCTTAGTAATTAAAACAGGCACGTGCCCACATAAAAATACCCATGGAAATATTATCAGCCTATAACATCCCCCTTAAGGTATTATTACAAACGTATTATCCGCGAGGAACATGAAATCATGTTTAAGTGAAATAACTTTACGGGTTGTAAGCCATCACGCGGGAACAGTACGGCCCGGTGGATGCCCATGTCTGCGAAGTATCTGCTCCAGGCCACGACGGCCCCCGACGATACTTTCCTTAACCGCTTTGATCATCGATATATATGTACTACGCACTAGATTTCGCGATCGGAACACTCGCTCTGTTCGACTGAACTGTACTCTGTAAGCGATCTGGCGCTGAATGTTTTAATAGTTTGCTTAGACGACGTAACTAATGTTTTAACGCTGCAGCGAACTTTCGTTTTTATTCTTTCTAAAATGGAGCAAGAATTTTGCTTACGATAGCTTCTCTTTCCTTATAACTCTATGGCTTTGATACATCCTAATACATGGAGTGTTACATTTGGTTTCCTCACGATGTTTTCCTTCACCTTTTGATACATCCAGTTTAATGGAGTGTTACATCTGGTTTCTTCATGATGTTTTCCTTCACCATTTTGCTACGTCCAATTTAATGGATGTCAAATGCGTCCTTAATGGATGCCCATTGCGTCCAATTTAATGGATGCCCATCGCGTCCAATTTAATGGATGCCCTTTGCGTCCAATTTAATGGATGCCCATCGCGTCCAATTTAATGGATGCTCTTTGCGTCCAATTTAATGGATGCCCATCGCGTCCAATTTAATGGATGCCCGTTGCGTCCAATTTAATGGATGCCCATTGCGTCCAATTTAATGGATGCCCATTGCGTCCAATTTAATGGATGCCCTTTGCGTCCAATTAATGGATGCCTATCTACCATGCGTAAACAGTGCATGCTGGTGTAGATGTCACATGTCTTCGAAGTGTTGGTTCTCCGACATGCCGGTTTCCTCACAGTGTTTTCCTTCACCGTTGTGGTTGTTGCATCCAATTTAATGGAAGCCCATCTACCACGCGAAAACAGTGCGTGCTGGTGTAGATGTCACACGTCTTCGAAGTGTTGGTTCTCCGACATGCCGGTTTCCTCACAGTGTTTTCCTTCACCGTTGATGAACAGTGGTGATGAGTGAAAATACACAAAATGCCTGCCTGGTTTCGAACCCACGACCTTAGTCGGGCTAGACCACCACCACTGCTGTGCTGAAATGAAATATTATATTGTTATCACGGTGAGTGAGCTGTTTCCGTCGCAATAAACCAAAGGTTGTAGTTATGTAGTTGATATTGAATCACACAAAACACTGACTTCAAATAACTTGTTGTGCAACAACAATAATGTTTTGTTTTTTTCTTAACACAGCTTCCAATCCACACCGTAGGTACTGAGTGAATTTGTGCGTTTTCATTATATTCTATTCTTTTACTTGTCATTCTTGTTGCATTTTTACAGTGTATAAATATTTTTCTTTCTCTCTTTCCATTTTCAATTACCAACCATATCTAGTTGAATAATCAAATTCAATTAATTTACATGTATTTCTACATAACCAACTATTCCCTTGAAGATGATATCAGTCTAACCTCTTGACTACGCTGGAATTAAAAATGCATTTTATTAGTAAGGTTTACAGGTAAACCTGTTGGTGAACGGCCAGCTAAATACTTATGCTCTTCGTCACCGTATCCGGCAACAGTGACACAGACTACTTTTATTTTCTTTCTTGAGCTCTCTGATGACTATCAAAACCTAAGGTCCCAACAGTCGCAATGGAATTTGACCTTAATCTTGAAGGTCTAACATCAAGTTACTTACGTGTCCTTAACTTGCTAGTTATCTGAGATTCTGAATCCAAATATTAATACAGAAACTTCTAAATTACTCAGTTGATTATAACCAAAAGTATTAGAAACCTTCCCATGTTTTTAAAAACTAGTTAGGTAGGTACTATATAAAATAACTTTGTAATAACAACTTTGTCCAGCACAAAGAATGACTTGGTAATAATGTTTACATGCAGCAGTACTCTTATGATAAATTAACGATTCATTCTTCCTTTCTTTCAGTTTATTTTGAAATAAAAATAATGTCTAATAGAACAATAATTGATATTCATATTTCAAACTATTGTATGCCTTACATGGTGTAGCAGTGCAAACGCATACCAAAATATCTCAATAACAACTCAGTAACCATTGTCTCACAATAAAGATCTTTGACTGATATAGAAGAGATAATGAGTCAATGCAAATAAAAAATAATAATATTCAGAAATGCAAAGGCATTCTAGGATTGAAGTTTTAGTAGTATCATTACTTTTTACAACTTCAATATTAGATACTTACTTACTCACTTCACAGCATTTTCAGTGGGTAGTTCAAGAACTTTACTCAGCCAAAAGGGTTTTTTGCTTATAAATTGTTTGTGTAAAATAATCAAGTTATTTATTGTGATTTACTTAGAAACTGATTTATTAATCAAAAATCACATTTCATATCATTATCCAGGTAAGTACTGTAACCAACTTACCTAATAGGTATATCAACTGTGCCATTGTAAATACATATGTCTAAAAACAGAAGTCATAATATGAAATGTTACCTCACAATTTTAACTATGGATATTAACTAAGACATTGAGATTAGTCCAGTAAGCAATCTTCCAACAATAGATGCTGAGTCCTAATGTGACAAACAGTACCAAAGATAGTGCTGATCTCATAATAAAGGAATCAACATTTTTACCCACTGTAACAGTAAAGTTGTAACTATACCTTACAGTGACCTGTATTTATTATTATGCTAATATTATAATCTCATTATTCAACATCATGCCTATGCTCACCAGACAGCCAGATAGAGGAGTCCCGTACGGTATATCGAATTACCCTTGAACGATATAACTGTCTACAGAAAGCATGTTTCACCGACGAACGGTAATACGAAAAAACTATTAGTCGATACCATTATTTAGCGACAGCACGTTTCGCCGAATAACGCTACATAGAATGAAAAGTTGGCCGATACCATGATTTGCCGATGTCATAGTTCGCCGGAACACGCTTGAACTAAATAAGCCTTTACCGATAGCAATTTGCATCGAAAGCACCTTTTCTTACACCGCCGATCCAAAATAATTGTCTTTAGTTTCTCGCTCATATAATTTTGACAGACATCGATTAAATTACATTAACTGCTATTTCCATGCGTTTATAGTAGTAATTCAATAAAAATAAATGTAAAGAAAATAATAAAACAGCAAATTTGATTATTTTTATAATTATTACGGTAAATAACAAAAATAAAGGTTGCAAACTGCGCAATCATAAGAAACATGATAGAAAACAATCAGTTTTGAAAAAAAAAAAACTGCCAGTTATGTTGTAATATTAATGATTTTTGATGTACATGATGTGAGCTAGCCCGCCTAAGAAAGTTTCTATGCTCATCTCACTCTTTTGGGACAAGTGCTTTTCTAGTCTCTTTTCATATTCAATCTGCGACGAACGACGACGCTTTGGCATTGGCTCAGATGCAGTGATGCGCTCGATTTCGCAGTCGGTATATTTTTGTTCTTTTGCAAACTCCTTGATAGTGTTGAAGATATTCCACTTCTTGCGATTTAAAAGTGTGTTCCACCTGTTATGCCATGATTCCAGAGCATTTTGTGTTTTTGGAATAGAATAAGTACGATTACACACTGACCACATATCTGGTGGGAACAATGGTGGATTTTTGCTCAAAATTAACTTCGTCCCTGGGCCAGATTTTTTTGTAAATACTCCAGATACATAATACTTATTGAACCATTGTGCCAATCCTACGGCTTCAGCTGGCAATACTAAGTTTTTTACTTGCTCGAAGGCCTCCGGTATCTCTGCTGGTTCTAAAAATGCTAAAGCAAATAAATGTCTGATTTTATGTGCAAATACGAAATCAGTACCATAGCGCTTTGCCAACCCTTCCGCCTGTACATGCCGCCAAAGGCTTTGCGTGAGATGAAACAGACACAGTCTGTGTGCACAGTTTGGAAATTGTTTTTTCACAGCATTTATCACCGCAATTTCAAAATCAGTCAGTATGTTTTCTGGAGACAAATGAGTATTAAAGGTATTGACCCCATACCTTTTTAATATTTCAAATAATATTATGTAGCAGGTTTCAGTCTTGTGCGATAATAGGGCAAACACTAATGGTAAAAATTTGCTTGTGCCCCGTTCAGTTCCAACTAAAACATGTATTGAATATACTTGAGTAAATGGATTCGGGCATGTCGAAAATGTTCCGTCCATTACCCAGCATTGTGCACTCATTAGTCGTTTAAAATTTTCTTTAGTACAAAATACGACTACGCTCTCACCTTCATTCGTATAGTGACCGATTAAAAACTGTTGTTGGTCAAGGTCACAAAGACAGTCTGGTACTTTGAATTCATCAATTGTTTTTGGAATCGATGGCTCGCCTTTACTTCTAATGCGCTGAACAATCATTCTTGCTGCTGCTTTGCTAGGCAATTGAGCAGCACTCGTAGTTGGCACATCTTGCAAGCAGCGATTAACAATTTGTGACGGAGAGTCCATTGAATTGTTTGCAATTTCTTTTATCTTTGCATTAAAACTCATCTGTAACCGCTTTTCTGGCTCTGGCAGATGCCCATGTCCATTGTTTTGATTTAAAATCGAATGTTCATCTGTGCAAAATATTGTTGTCACAGTAGCACCACAACCTTTAGAACTTTTCAGCGTACATCTCCAGTAATATTTGTCGTCCAATCTTTTGTTGAGGTGATATGAATATCCATCTACAATAAGTACACTAGCGCCGCGTTTTGATTTCACTATATTACAAGCACTCATTTTCAAATTAATTGACTGATCGTAACAACAACGAAAATAAACGGGAACGTAGTTTTGATTCAAGTCACTATTATGTATTTTATGCTCAAGTCGGAAATAATTTATAGGTACCCACATATTTGCAAAAATACACTGACCAGCGAGAATATTTACCATTTTTACAATGTGGCCAACGTAATAATGAGCATCATCTAATTTGTTTTCGTAAGCAGTTGTACATATATCAATTGTTAATGAATTATTAAGATAAACGCATGGAAATAGCAGTTAATGCAATTTAATCGATGTCTGTCAAAATTGTATGAGCGAGAAACTAAAGACAATTATTTTGGATCGGCGGTGTAAGAAAAGGTGCTTTCGATGCAAATTGCTATCGGTAAAGGATTATTTAGTTCAAGCGTGTTCCGGCGAACTATGACATCGGCAAATCATGGTATCGGCCAACTTTTCATTCTATGTAGCGTTATTCGGCGAAACGTGCTGTCGCTAAATAATGGTATCGACTAATAGTTTTTTCGAATTACCGTTCGTCGGTGAAACATGCTTTCTGTAGACAGTTATATCGTTCAAGGGTAATTCGATATACCGTACGGGACTCCAGATAGAGATATAAAAGAATTGTAGAATAAACTAACCTCAGCCAGTCCTGCCCACATCCATGTACAGGGAGCGGGTCCACAGCCATGAACCATGTACAATGCCAGACTATGGCCGACGTCACCCTCTTTTTTCGGAAGGAGAAAATCCCACTAAACTTGAGTCACCCCGGTATCAAACCCAGGACTCTCCAGGTCAGCAGTAGCGCTTGCAACCACTAGACCACAAATATTAGATTCTAGCTTTTCCAACGGCTTCGCCTGCATATTACACATACTAACCGTCCTCTTGAATCACTCTATCTTTTGATGCAAACCGCATCAAAATCCATTGAGCAGTTCAAGAGATACAAGCATACTAACATGGGAAGCAACCCTGTTTTGTGCTATGTTAAGATTATTAAGATTATGAAAATCATCACACTAACATTTATGTAAGTAATTATTTTTGAATAGGCACTGCCATATTTAGATGATATAAGTACTCTATCATAAAATGGAATTTCTTCCTTCGTCTTATTATATTAGATTCTTGCTGAAACATAATTGATTTACCAACTAACATAGATATTCATCATAAGGTATTATGTTATGCTAATTAATTATTGCAATGGGTGTCATACATCAATCATAAAACAGCAGTTTGTTGTTATTGACTTTAAATATGTCTACTTTGCACACATTTTATATCATAGTACAAACTTATTATTTTAATTTGTTAGTACTAGTATTTGACTATGGTAACAAATACAAATCCTTAGCCTTTTCCTTAGTCTGTTGACTTAATCTGAATTATAATACTTACCGTAAAGTCAGCTACACTTTAAGAGTTATCACTTATCAATTGTGTCCATTAGTACTTGGTGTGTGCAGGACATAACATTAAGTGACATATCCTCTGTATAACAGCTCTACACCATGAGACTTTCTAGCACAATTTGGTACCTAATTCCTCTTCTCTTAGTTTTTTTTTTTTTTGTAGTCCATTTTTTTTTCAAGTTCAGCAATACCTAATCCAAATCACAGTTTGTACTGCAGCTAACATATGTCCAATATCATTAACTTATGGATACATATTCTGTTTCCGGTAAGTAAATAATTAAGTATTCTTATTTTAATAAATAGGTTTACATTACATACCACAGTCAGAGTTAAAAGAATTATAATTGTTATAGCTGTACATTTAATTCCTGTAAATCACAAGGTAGGAATATAGATAAAATGTTTTTACTATGTCCCAGACCGCTGATAACAGCACAATAAACAATAATGCAAGAGTGAATTAAAACATTACCGTTCTGTTTTCAAGTAGTCTGTTAGCACTCATATTAACTTAATGACTGTGTTTTGGATTATTTCATACAATTTATATTAGGTGTACTAGTCATATTGTGATGGTCAAACCCGATGCAACATAGAATTTATGAGATCTCTGATTCTCCTTCAGTCATTTGATTAACATAAACACCGGCAGAATCCTCAATTCTGCTGGAAATACTTTGTCACTAGATGCAAAAATTAACAACTTACATTGTGAGGTAGGCATCAGAAGAAACCTGTGTTTTTTTAAATTGACTTGGTCAGCCGCACACGTACGTGTCAGATTTTTTCAAAAAATTGTTTATTTTTTCTGACCTTTATCCTCGTCGCCATTTGTAGAATCCTGTTGATTCCGTATTTAAGTTGAATAATATCACTTCACTGGCTCATCACCACATCAAGCGCGACCGTGCAAGCCTGCTTGTCCGCCTCTGTTTCCCGCCATTGCTACTGACTGACAGATGACATTATTGACAGCAGTTGCATCCGCTTGTGTGCATGAGATAGTGTTTACGTATCTATGGAATAGATACACTACACATGTGTTTTGAAGTATCCTTTCCTTCCTAGTATCCCATCGTAGTCCGAGGGCTTTCTCGGTGTCGTTGCCGCCTAGTACTTTTATGTTTTGTGAAGGCGTGAAGTTATTGTTTAAAACATTTTTATTGTTTGATATCCAACCACATAGAACAAAGTTGGCTTTTTTATGAATGTACCTAATCTACTTGCGTTGTTATTTTCTTCGCTTCCTCTTCGGTGGAAAAGCTCTGAAGATAATCATCCATATAATGGTAGTTTATTATTGCTGAAGTCGCGGCTGGGTATCTATCGGCAAAGTCCCGAAAGCGTTGCGATCCTTTATGTATAGCGCTGTACATGGGGATGAAGTCGCGCCAAATATAACAGACGTCATGCGATATTCACCAGGCGGTCCTTCTCGTTGATCGCCGCGCCATAAAAATCTCAACGCATCGCGATCTTCTTTCCTTATCTTTATCCTCATGAACATTTCTTTAATGTCTGCTGACACAGCTATTTTATTTTGACGGAAACGCATTAAAATACCGGGCAATGATTGTAATAGGTCAGGTCCCGATAGAAGTAGATCGTTTAGGCACAGACCCGATGTCTTTGCTGCTGCATCGTGTACGAGTCGTGGCGGCTTATGTGGCTTGGCTGGGTTGACCACTGGGAAGTGAGGTAGGTACCAGGTTTTATTGGTCGTGCAGGTATCGGGTGCCTTTTCTGCATAGCCTGAGTTGAATAGATTGTCAAGGCGTTGTAAGTACTGGGTCTTGAGGTTTTCGTCCTTATCTAGGCGTCGTTCTAGATTTTCTAGCCGTTTTAGGGCACCTAGGTAGTTGTTTGGTATTTTAGGTACTTCTTGTTTCCACAATAGTCCGGTCTCGAAGCTGCCATCGGGTAGTCGTCGACTCTTCTGTTCTAGGATGTCCAAGGCTCGCTGTTGCGGGTCATCTCTAGGTATCCTAGGTTCTATACCAAGTGATTATAATTTGAAAAAGTTTCTCATGGTTTCTTCTATTGGTTCCAGATTTTCTTTCATTTTCATGTGGCCGCAAAATGTAGCTATAACTTTATTTACTGAGTACTGACATCCATGCAATACCCATCCAAGTTTTGTGTACGATGCTACCGGTTGATCACGCGCACCTGTTCGTGTTTCCGTGGCTACTAATAAATGCCAGTTATCTTGGCCTATTAAAATCATAGGTCGCGCGTGTTCATAAACAAGAGTGCTATGAATGTCGTTTAAATGCCTACAATTATTTATGTCCTCAGTTTTTACAGTTTGTGCCATAATTTCAAGCCTAGTTACGGTGCGCGCCGCCTCTATCTTCTGTGGGTCGTTATGCTGCTTGCCTTGTATGCGGAGGCTCACGATTCGGCTTTGCTCATGCTTGACCTCCGTGCCTATGCCTTGTATCCACATAGGACTGGCTGGCCCATCTGCACCTAGGATATCTGCTACTGACGCGTCTAACAAGGTCACTGTACTCCCATCGTCTAATAAGGCATAAGTGTCTATACATGTGTGTGGTCCGCTTAATGTGACAGGTACTATTTTTAAATTCGCGCGGCGATTCTGAGGTGAAGTTGTTGATACAGTTTCCCGCGCCGACGTGACGGTTTCGTGTGAGACAGGCGTCAACGCCGCTGGCGTCGCCATGTTGTGTGTCGCTTCAACTTTACGCTCTTTATGCAACAGTTTGTGATGTTTCATGTTACATTCTTTTATATCACAAATAGGCGCTTTACACATAAACCTTCTATGTTTGTTTCTTAGGCATCTAAAGCACATGTTGGATTTTTTTGCTATATCCCATCATGTATCTATGTCTAGCTGTTTATATTTACTGCAGTCTGGTAATTTGTGGCCGTGTTGCTCGCACGCCGGGCATTGCTCGTTTGATGTGTCCTTATTCACGTTGAACGTACGCTCTACTCTGCGCCGTTGTCGTACACCGCTGGAGTCGTCATTACCACGTTCTGGCTGTGCATACGCGCCACACTTATCTGCCTCTTCATTCATAAACATAGATAAGCGCTTTAACTCGGGAATATCTTCAACCTTACTATTAGCCGCGTAATCATACCATTTGTTTCTTAGTATTGGCGTTAACTTTTCTACGATACAACGCGACATTTCGGGGTATGTAAATACATATTGGATTCTTTTTAGTGCTTCTACCGTACCCACTGTGTTTGCTATACGGCTAGCGAAAATACATATGTATCTCCCTAGGGTTATCGTTTAATTTAGGTAATAATTTTATATGATCTAACTCGGCCATAATCAAGGCCTCGGGCCTACCGAAACGTCTTTCTAGTGCGTCTAGAATAACCTGAGGGTCGGATTGACTAAATAATAGACAATCTACAGCTTCCTTTGCGGCTCCTCTGAGGCTCGTCCTGATCCTAGCGACATTTTCTATACAGGAAAAATACGTGTGTGAGTCACAATACGCGGCCTTATAAGCTATCCACTCACCGGATTTTCCATCGAAGATAGGTAGCTGCTGTACGTACCTGGGTGGCTCTCTCGAGCTGCGCCCGGCTTGAGCTAGGGCTGCGGCGAGTGTCTCTACGTCTATCATTTTATCACTCACACACTTCACTCGCGATATTGCCCTTGTTTGATTTCGCACACACACTTTCCTCGTAATCATCCCGCAGCGGTTGAGCGCCTGTCGCGGCGCCGGTGTCCTTCGCTGCGTCCCTGCCTTTCCTCCCGCCGCTGACGTCGTGTGGCGCAGGTTGACCCTCACCTCCGGGTGGCAGCGCCGGTTGCGCTAGCCACGTTCCAATCCTTACGGAAGCGAGGTCGTCCTCCATGTCGTCGTCTTCACTCGAGTCAGCTTCGGCTTTGATGCGTTGCAGCTGTATTTCTTGCAGCTCTCGCTCTGCCGTCGCTTGCTTGACTTTCATTTCAGCCAGCCGCTCTCTGGCATCCAGCTCTGCGAGGCGCTTCTTTCTCGAAGCTGTAGAACGGCGTGACCTGGTATCGCTGGACTTGAGCGTACCCTGTGTCTGCGTGGCGTCGGTGTTGGTAGTCGCCGTAAATCCGTTGCCTGTGTCTATCACAGCGACCGAGCTCGTGCTGGATTCTGGTGCCGGGTTGCTGGCACCCGGTCCGGCAGTCATGGACGGTTCTGGCTCTTGCTGGGTCTGTTCTCTCCTAGGGTCTCCACTACGGCTGCGTGTTAACACCATCCTGCAGGATCTTCAAGATTCGGCTTTCGAAGGACCAGAATGTGTAGCGTGTGCACTTAGGTAGAGAATTTCGGTCGACTGCGCCCGCGGTGCCATGGCCCAGGGTTTTTATATGCACCGCTCTGCGGGGGGCGGGAATTCGCCAAATTTTTGTCCCTGACCAATGGCAACGCGCGACCGAGCGGCGCGAACAGGCTCCTACATGTCGAAAAAATACAAGTGAAAACCCGTTCACCACGCGACAAGCAAAAACCCGTTCACGCGGCTCCGTCGCTTTACATGATGAAGGTACCTACTTAAAACTAATAATAGGAGGCGGCGCTAGATTATGGTGCTGTCGTGCACACAATGTTTAACAAAATATGCTCCTCGACCAATACAATCATGTATTGACTATAATATTCATCTAAATCATAAATACAACATTCGTCCAAAATTCTAAATTATATAGGTAATACGTATTTAACAAAATCATGATATTTTTGGCAAATTCTAACTTAAGCATGTGTTGATAATGTTACACGTGTCTGTTACGGTCGCGATTCATATTTTGATCAAAGTACAACTTGACACTGACCTGCTAATTGCAATACACGTGAGAACATTAGAATAGCGCGGGGTCCCTTGTGGCACACCCTAATGCACACTATTGAACGTGAGTTGTCTGTCGCAGCGACCAGGTGGTGTCGCAGATCCTGGACGAGCTGGGGCTGCAGCTCAACGACACGCTGTCGGGCCTGCCGCAGGCCACCGGCTCGCTGTCTGTCGCCGGTGAGTACGCCATCGACTCCACGCAGCCATTGCGAAACGTCGCCTTACTTAATTTTTTTTTAGTGTTTTAAATTTTTGAATCGTTGCCAAACAACACACAACCTTTTGTTTGCTGTCGACAGCAAAAAGCCCAGCGGCGGCTGCAGCGGTGGCGGTGCCGGGCGGATCGGCGGGAGGCGCCGGCGCCGCGCCGCTTAGCGACGCCGACGCCGAGCTGCAGGCGCGCCTCGACAACCTGCGCCGCGAGTAGCGCGCCGGGCCTGCAGGGGCGCCGCGAGTAGCGCGCCGGGCCTGCAGGGGTGCCGCGAGCGGCGCGCCGGGCATGCAGGCGCGCCGCGAGTAGCGCGCCGGGCCTGCAGGGGTGCCGCGAGCGGCGCGCCGGGCATGCAGGCGCGCCTCGACAACCTGCGCCGCGAGTAGCGCGCCGGGCCTGCAGGGGTGCCGCGAGCGGCGCGCCGGGCATGCAGGCGCGCCGCGAGTAGCGCGCCGGGCCTGCAGGGGTGCCGCGAGCGGCGCGCCGGGCATGCAGGCGCGCCTCGACAACCTGCGCCGCGAGTAGCGCGCCGGGCCTGCAGGGGCGCCGCGAGTAGCGCGCCGGGCCTGCAGGGGCGCCGCGAGTAGCGCGCCGGGCCTGCAGGGGCGCCGCGAGTAGCGCGCCGCAAGCAGCGCGTCGGGCCTGCAGGCGCGCCGCGAGCAGCGCGCCGGGCTTGCAGGCGCTTACCTGTTTTCGTTGTATGGCCTTGTTTCGCTCCGCTTCATTATAATTATATTTGAAGTGATATCGCTAAATCTCACAACGTGGAGTTGCGACGCTTCACGTCGACAGAGGATCCACTGTTCCATATCGGATAGTGCGAGTGATCATTGAGTTAACATATTTTTACAAAGCAACAAGTTCATCTTACCGCTGAACTCAATGATCACTCGTGCTAACTCACGACACGACACTGTGTGTGTGTGTTCGGACATCAGTATAAATGTAATGATATTTATGTTACGAGCGTCGCTGATCGCCGCGACACCCACTTGTACACATTGTTGTTAAGTTATTACGAATTAAGTTTATCTAAGAAAATTATAATAAATATTTTTGTAAAACAAAATGTCTATTATTTTATAAGAACATACTTAAAAAAAAACACAAGTTTCAATTTCAATACTTTATTTACAATAAAAATCGATTCTTAAACTTTTCTTTTCTATATTCTTAAACTAATTACAACGATATAAACCTTAATGAAATATTGATTCATTGATAAATCACATTCAATAATCACATCTATAATGGGTAGAGCGTGCGTGACGTCAGACCTCAGGCACGTGCTGAACATTAGTAATAATATACAGATCATCGCTTCAATACTAGTGTTGCAAAGGACTCGAGTCCTCGAGTCGTAATTTTATAGACTCGACTCAATTATGCAAAACTCAGTGTGCTCAATAGGCTCGAAAAGCACTAGAGTCTTAAAAAGGACTCGAGTCTTAAAATGAACTTAAAGAAAAACTCGGAACATGAAGATGAGACTTGTAGCTCATCATTCAAAAAGACTCGAATAGAAGGTGATAAGTTCAAGTGGTTATGATACAACAAAATCTGACGTTATTCGAATTTTTTCGAATGATTAGCTACAAGTCTCATCATCATGCTCCGAGTTTTTCTTTAAGACTCGAGTCAGTTTTAAGACTCGAGTCCTTTTTAAGACTCGAGTCCTTTTTAAGAATGACTCGGGCTCGGGTTGACTCTGGACTCCGAGCCTTTTGAGCACACTGAGTCTTGCACAATTGAGTCGAGTCTCTAAAATTAACACTCGCAGATTCGAGTCCTTTGCAACACTATTGAATACTGTGTGAGCGCGGCAGCCGGCCCGCGCCGCGGGTTCAGCCTGTGCTTGTCCAGATGTACCGGGGCCCACACGAGAGCTCACGAAGTGGTGTACGTTACCCTAGCAAGAAAGTGCCTCCTAGAGTTATATGAGTAGAACGTATAATGTGTGCCTTATCTGCTGTAAATGTGCCCCCAAATAAAAAATGTGTGCCCCCTGTCGTTTTGAAAAAAAAAACGGAAAAAACGATTCTTGCTAGGGTAACGTTTTTCTAGCAGGAGAATTCTAAACGAATGATCGGAGAGAGAAAAATTGTGCATGGCCAGAGAGCTTATATGTGTGCCAAAATGTGCCCCCAAAAATAAAATCTGTGCCCCTTCAGGTTTTCGAGATATTGCATTTCCTGCTGGAGTAACGTTTTGATGAATCGTATATCTCTAAAACCATTGCATGTGCCCCTGTAGAATAAACATACACGAGTAGCTCTTAATGTGTGCCCCTTAGTGCCCTAATTATCATCATACCCTGATAAAGAAACTAAGCTACATAGGTATCCGTGGGGACCTCTTGAGGTGGTTTTCTTCTTACATTGATAACAGGTCACAAGCTGTAGTACTCAACAATTATATGTCTAGTTGGGTAATCGTGCCCAGCGGAGTCCCTCAGGGTTCGTTGCTCGGTCCTTTTTTATTTGTAGTCTATGTAAACGACATCGATCAGTGCCTCCATTCATCCAAACTATTATGCTTTGCGGATGACATGAAAATCTTTGCCGCTATCTCAACGCTTGAAGATAGACTAGCTCTGCAGGCTGATTTGTATCGGCTAGAAGAGTATTGTCGGGTTAATAAACTTGATCTCAACCCATCCAAGTGTTCAGTGATCACTTATACTAGAAAACGTGCAGTCTTAGCCACTACTTACTCCTTGGCGGGTCAAATCTTGCCAAGGTGCAATACCATTCGTGACTTAGGCGTCTATCAAGACAGTAAATTAGTTTTTGACACACACATTGATGCAATTGTCAAAAAAGCATCTAAATTGCTCGGGTTTATAATACGTCTCTCTAAGAGCTTTACTGATGCTAAAACACTAAAAATATTGTATTGCACTTTTGTAAGAAGTCAGCTAGAGTATGCGTCTCAGATATGGAATCCATGTTATCATAAATACATTGACCGCATTGAAAACATCCAAAGACGGTTCATAAAATATCTTTGCTATCATCAAAAGATCCCATATCAATCAACCGATTATCTTGGACTCTGTAAGAAGTATCATCTGCTACCACTGGTAGACAGACGTAAAATTGCAGACTGTTTGTTCTTATTGTCGACAAAAAAAAAAATATTATTATTATATTATTATTATTATTAGGTCTTTGACTCAAAATTTGATTGGTCCCGATGTTTAAAAAAAATATAGTTCATGAAATGTGTGATGAATACCTAGAGGTAGTAAGATTGTACACTAGGTTGTACAACCTAGCACTGGCTTGCAAATTGCAAAAAACGTAATAAAATTTGAATTTCGCGGGTTGGTCGGAGCATTCACCTTAACCAAATAAATCTTGGTACCTACAGTTTTGAGAGTTGTATTTAGTGTATTCCTATAGTCAACCGCACAATGATCTGTATTTCAACAACGTGTTTACATTATGTCGTATTACGTTCCTATGAGGGATTTACAATTATATTTTAGACTTACAAGGAGACCGCCAAGATTGTCCGCCTCCGATTTCAATGATTTTTATATATGTTGTTATGTTTGAGTAACTGAGTAATAACCGAAAAGGAATTCACGCAACGCTCAATAGTTTCAGAGTTGCTTCTACTGAGCAACTTAAATATAAGTTCAGTATAAAAACTCAAAAACATTTGCAACTCTATCTGTGGAGATATAAGGTTCAAACTTGCAATGTTTGATTTGATGATAATTTTATTAAAAAATCATTTAAATTGAAATTGCATAGCGGTGCGTAGCCTAGTAGACAGGGTGACTTGGCTGGCACGCAGATGGTCAGGGTTCGATTCCTGCTAACGTTTTTTTTTTTTCTTATAAAATTAGAATATTTATTCATCAAGAAACATACAAAATTGCAAGAAATTTGAATCTTATATCTCTAAAGATATAGTTGCAAATGTTTTTGAGTTTGTATACTGAACTTATATTTAAGTTGCTCGGTAGAAGCAACTCTGAAACTATTGAGCGTTGCGTGAATTCCTTTTGGGTAATTACTCAGTTACTCAAACATAATAACATATATAAAAATCATTGAAATTGGAGGCAGACAATCTTGGCGGACTCCTTGTTAGATGAAAAACTGATCTGTGATTTAAATAATAATGACTACACAACGTGCAAATAATTTCTAATACTTATAGGTAGGAGATTTAATCTGTGATTTGATACAATAATTACTTTAAGAATTAAAATTAAGGGAATAAAAATAATAATTTCCACATCAATAAGCTGTTTCATTTAATATGGTCACAAGGTGCATTTAATATATTTTTCATCCCACCATCTCGGAAAGAGTATTTTTAATCTTCAATATCTGAGTGGAAAAGCCGTTTTTATTCTCTAGAGGATAAAGTAAATTGAATTTAGAACATCGTGTGCACTAAGTTTTGATAGTGCACACGATGTTCTAAATTCAATTTAAATATACTCTTTCCTTGCTGAGGTGAAATGAAAAGTTACGTGTTGCACTCGAGTGCAAAGATTTTTCACCTCGTGCTCTTTTGATTCCCTCGCTAACGCTCAGGATTCTAATTTTGAATCACTCGCTGTGCTCGTGATTCAATTTTAGAATCCTTCGCTTGCTCGGTCATCAAAATTGAGCACGCGGTTAAAAAGCAACTTTGCACTCTTGTATAACAAATAACTATTTTTAATTAGCCCTCAAAACTTTTGAACGCGTCTGTACGGACAACAGCTTAGGTATAATACGTCCAATATAGATGGTCATCGATATGTATGAATCAGTCGCTTTTTAGTAGTCATTGGAATTTGGTCGGATAACCAGCCGTTGTTTACATATTTTGGTTTTTTGTTTATATTTACTTAATGCGAAACATTCCAAGCTGAATATTTTCATCATATATTTTTGACTAAAGGCACAAGATTTTGGTTTACACCTACACATCTGGGATTGAGAGTTCCTTGTATTTTGCCGTCAAAATTATGACACCATCGTTTTGACTTTTAGCAAGATTATTCAAAAACGCATGCATGAACAGTTTTGAAACTTTGCATGGTTATTATTAGCGTCAAGAAGGACCGAATACAGTTTTCAGCGAACTTGTGCCTTGTCTCATTTAGGCGCTGCGATGTTTTTTCGGATTTTCATAAAACTGCGATAACTTGAAAACTATAAATATTTTCTTGAATCTAATTAGGGCACTAAGGGGCACACATTAAGAGCTACACTTTTATGTTTACTCTACAGGGGCACATGCAATGGTTTTAGAAATATACGATTCATCAAAACGTTATTCCAGCAGGAAATGCGATATTTCGAAAACCTGAAGGGGCACAGATTTTATTTTTGGGGGCACATTTTGGCACACATATAAGCTCTCTGGCCATGCACAATTTTTCTCTCTCCGATCATTCGTTTAGAATTTTCCTGCTAGAAAAACGTTACCCCAGCAAGAATCGTTTTTTCCGTTTTTTTCCAAAACGACAGGGGGCACACATTTTTTATTTGGGGGCACATTTACAGCAGATAAGGCACACATTATACGTTCTACTCATATAACTCTAGGAGACACTTTCTTGCTAGGGTAACGTACCACGAAGTGTACGGCACGCGCCGCGGCCCCCATGGACCATGCTCAGCCACTACCCACATACCCACTAATACTGCTAATACTCTACGGAGATATGTCTGATTGCTACCTCAGCGATGCTAAGACGTACGTTACGGGCGTCCTCTACTATAGCCTCACTTGCACTGAACATGCTCATAATAATAATATGCTGTTTTTTTTATTTTTCAGCACAACTAGCAGATTCTATTTGCTCAGGGAGTGTACAGTCAGGGTAAAAATGGTTTATCAAATCGTCAACAACGTCAATTTGGCGTGATAAAATCATTTCATTTGAATAACGGTTGCGATTTGATTACACGGACAATTAAAAGTGGTACGCACACCGATTCAATTAGATAAACAATTTTCCTGACTTATTTATGTGAACTGTTTGCCTACCGTACTTACTACACATGAGCTACAGCTTGGCAAAAAAGAGTCTGTCGTCGTGAAAATTGGAACTAAAATATATTTTTTGTGGCAACACTGCTTTGTTTATGGACTACAAGTAGCTTCTCTGTCATTGTATTATGTTCGCAGTTGTATTTCACTAATGTGTAATTAACTATCAATTATTATTGCTTTTGTACATATAAAAAATGAATAAAACAAGGAGTAGTACAGAAAATAAATAGCTTTTCTCCAGATTAATCTCCGTGAAATAATTGTTTTTATTTTGGTTTGTTAGGTATTATTTACAGATATTACTTCCAAAGTGAAGTATTGGTCGGAGTGGCCATGTCAAAAATTTGTGGAAATGTTAATAGTAAATGTTTATTGAATACGGTTTTCGGTAATATTGTCACATTGACCGAGCGATATTACCTATAGTTTGAGGGGACTTGAAATCATCAAATGACTTCTCCCGCTCTGGGCGGAGCGGGAGGGCGTGTCAGACTAAGACCCACCCGTGTTCCTTCAGTTGCCCATGTGCCAGGGTCACGGTATCTCTTTCGAACACTCACGCGACCCCGGCAGGCATCGGTCCTAGCAGACCCCTTCAGTGCTGCTGACATCTCTCTGAGGCGCGCGTGGAACACTACGCGCCGTCGACCCGAGCTTGGTCCTTACCGGGCGGTGAGCTACCCATTGCTCGCCGCCCGCAAGCTCGCGCCTACATTGGCCGGGAGTCCGCAATCGACTCCCGACGCCCGGGGAGTCTCCTCCTGCGGCGGCTAGGGACGTGAGGACGCAGACTGCCACTCCCTCACGCGCCCCGCCTCCTCCTTCGCGAGCATTACTGCTTCGCAGAAGGAGGTGACGGCTTCCCATGCCCTCTCGCTCCGTACCATGGCTCGCACCAGGCTGGACGCGAGAGGTCGCCGCCACCGATCGCCTCCACGAGGACACGGCGGTGCTGCGCCCAGGCATTGCACACCTCCAAGGAGACTTGGGTTATAATGGGAGCCGTAAACGTCTAAGAAAGATTTTTACACTATTTAGATTTCATAAATATGAAATGTAATACTGACACATCAGTGTTAGTCGAAAAATCTATTAAAGCAGCGATAAGGAATACACGAATGATGTTATGTCACGTTTTTCTTTTTAAATAAAACCTATAGCAAACCAATCACAATCGCGCCCGATGCGAGCGACCCGCGGTTGCTTACCGCCTCGGTACAGAGACGAATAGCAGTCTCCTGTCTCTTTCCCTCGCCGGACTATTGCATGCAACTAACATGTGACTGCGCTCTAGTCCGCTGTAGGGGATTATTCCGATCTGTCACCCCGCTTTGTCCACTTAGGGTGACAGATAGGAAAAAAAATTGATCTGTCCCCCTGATTAGCAATAAAGGGACTGTTCGAACTTTATTTACTCCTTAACGGTTTCATCTGTCCCCCTATCATTTTTTTATTCCTGTTTGTCCCTCACAGAATTTAATATATTAATTCTTAAAAGTAATGCCACACATACTGCAACATTACAATAAAGTAAAGACTAGTGGTTTAGGTTTATAATCATCTGTATTTAAATAAGTTACAAATATTTCTTTTGTTTTTCTATTAATCAGCCACAGTCCCATAAATCACAGTACGTATAGTAGATACAATTACAATCAGACTAATAATAATACTGATTTGACTTAATTCAACTTAATTACAATAAAAAATATACTAATAATAAGAATATTTTGCTTTGTTATTGATTGATAGCATCAAGTCACAGTCCGATAAATCAAAATAGGTATTGTACATATTACAATCAGTCTTCTGATTTGACTTCATATAGCCTAGTAACAAATGAAACCTTTTAAATAATAATAAATTTAAAGTTGTTAATAATCTCAAAATATAAATTAACGAAAGTTACAAATGAAAACTTTTAAATAAACTAATAATAAACTTAAAGTTGTAAATAATCACAAAATATAAATAAACGAAAATCACTAGTATAACGAATTTTAAAACTTTTCCAAAGGTCGTAAGCACGTCGTAAGAATAATATATAAATAAAATATCTATCGCAATTTCTCCAAAAAATGACCAATAGTAATTTCACCACCTACAAACTGTATTTGACAATTATGTATATATTCGTCATTCATAATATTTCTCTTTGTGCGACAATTTGACGTCGGAGGTAATTGGTTTTGGATCTGTTGTGGTATGACTCTACAAAAAGCTGCATCCTTCTCTAGAATAACTAAAAGCATATTTAAGTTGTTTTTTTTTTCTAATTGCATTATTTAATCCATGGTGCCAGCCTTCCAGAAAGTTTGTAGTACGATGACGTTCATTAAAAACACACCATAATTTTCTAAACTCAGCATCATGCGGTCTTATCCATTGTTGGAACAAACGAAATTTCTTGTTCTGATCATCATCTGGACTTTCCGATGCGATGTATGACCATCCATTTAAAATTTTATTATCAGGTATCAGTGGAAGTACGGCATTCAGTGCCACTTGTCTTTTCAACAGTTTTGACTTAGTAAGCGCAAGAGCTGCTCCCTTCTTACACACAGCTTTATTATAGTGAAAGAAACAACCTTTAACTGTGACTTCTGGAAAAACCTTTTTGATAGCGTTCATTGCTGGAATTTCATAGTCTGTTTTATAGGTTTTGGGTTTCCACTCTGGGATTTGTGACTTAATCATGTTAAATAAAATTTCGTAGCTCTTCTCTTTCGTAATCTTCCATAAATGATGTGTGCCAATTCTTCAGTAATGTGGGTAAAAACCTGGCGGATAACATCTTATCTCGGTCCCATTCTTCCCCAATACTGCCAACTAGTCAGCGTCTAAATACCACCAATAATACGCCGTGCTCCCCCACCAACTCTCTTGCGCTACTGGAGGTGGATGAAACTGAGGTTGAATCCCTCATTCTCCAACTACGCAACAATTGCGCAATAGGTTGGGATGGTATATCGCCCCTATTGCTGAAGAAATGTCATGTGACTCTGATAAAGCCACTAACGCATATCTTCAATGATTGTCTACGGCAAGGAGTCTTTCCAGATACTCTCAAAAGAGCAATTGTATATCCAATTTACAAGGGAGGGGACAGAAGTTGTGTCAACAACTACCGACCCATCTCGGTCTTGACTGCACTCTCTAAGGTCCTTGAAAGGATCCTCAGTAGCCGTCTTAAGAACTTCCTGGATAAGTATCGCATCATAGCTGATAATCAGTATGGATTTCGTACCGGAATCTCTACTGAAGATGCAGTTCTTGATCTGACGCAAATGGTTGCTAGAAACCTCGACAAGAAGATCAGATCTCTGGGTATATTCCTAGACCTTTCTAAGGCGTTCGACACAGTTTCTGTCCCGATTCTTGTCGCCAAATTGGAAAAAATTGGTATAAGAGGTATCGCTCTACAAATTTTGATAGATTACCTCAGTAACCGCACCCAAAGAACTAAAATTGGTACACTCCTTAGCGAAGAGGAACCTGTGTCCTATGGGGTGCCTCAGGGAAGCATTTTAGGCCCAATTTTGTTCCTAATCTACGTCAACGACCTGTGCAAAATGACCCTCCCTAATATTAATATATTTGCCTATGCTGATGACACAGTTATTGTTGCTGACGGACCGACGTGGGATAGTGGTCAAAGTAGCGCAGAATCAGCCTTAATAGAAGTAGTAAAATGGCTCAACTTAAATCTGCTTACTCTCAACCTTACGAAGACTTCCTACGTCCCTTTCTCTATTCGCTCTAACACCGCACCAGATCACACTTTTTTGATAACAGCTCACACTTGCCCACAGCAGTCTCCGTCGTGCTTATGTCCAGCACTGACTAGAACTGATACCGTTAAATATCTTGGCATACAAATAGACGCAGGGTTACGATGGGATAAACATGTCAACGTCCTCACCTCTAGAATAGAACTATAAGATTGATTCATATTTTTAAATCGCTTAGAGAGTCGGCAACCCTTGATACTCTGCGAATGGTCTTTTTTGCACTGTGTCAATCTGTTATTGGGTATTGCATTACCGTATGGGGTGGCGCAAATAAGACAAGTCTAATCAGAGTCGAAAGAGCACAGAGATAGCGTTCATTGCTGGAATTTCATAGTCTGTTTTATAGGTTTTGGGTTTCCACTCTGGGATTTGTGACTTAATCATGTTAAATAAAATTTCGTAGCTCTTCTGATCCTTATGACTCATTAATGAGTAAACTACTGGCACAATATCGGTACTCATATTTATACTGCCGAAGTCTGCATGTAGGTACAGTATAAATCTGTAGAAATGGTTTCGGGCAGCTTTTAAATGTTCCATCACTTAAAAAATCTTCTAAAGTACTTAAACGGTTTCTCATGTACTCGGCACAAAAAAAATATTATTCTATAACCTTCATGACTGTAGTCAGCTAATACAAAAGGTATAAATTCGGGAGGTATTATTACTTCGTCAAGATCATTAAAACAATTTTATTTCATTTGTATTTCTTCATTCCGGGTTTTATATAAGGTACTCTTAATATTTTTAAAGGGTGGTATTTTTGTTATTAAATTCAGACCATCATCTTTCGTAGAAGCTAAGGCTTCTTTGTAAATTCTTGGTACAGAAACAAAAGAAATATTTATAATTTATTTAAATACAGGTCGTTACAATAATCCAAACCACAAATATTTTATTTTATTCTAGAAAGTAAGCTTATAACGTATAGAATTACTTTTAAGAATTAATTTAAGTTCTATGGGGGACAAACAGGAATAAAAAGTTTTATCTGTCCCCCTATCAGCGATAGGGGGACTGATGAAACCGTTAAGGAGTGAATAAACTTCGAACTGTCCCCTCATTGTTAACAGGGGGACAGATCAAACTTTTTTAATCTGCTCACGCTGCCCGCACGCTTACCGCGTAGACGTGTAAGTATGTCGCCATGCGCCTACGTCGTGCCGCCCGCCATTGTTGTTACGCGAAAGACCATATTATTTAGGAGTAGTAGTGATTCGCGGATTCTGGCGCCAGAGCCCGCGCTTGCACCAGAGCCCGCGAATCTGTAGCACCCATCGTAAAAAAAAAAAAAAAAAAAAAAAAAAAAAAAAAAAAAAAAAAAAAAAAAAAAGGTTTTGGTGTGCTCTGATCTCAAATCTATGGTCCATTTTAGCGTAGGATGCGTGGTTCTGGAGTTATGCAAATCAATTAACTGTTATCTCATTGATTTCCGGTGGTCCTGCACCCTCATTAGCATTCCATTGTTCGCCTAATCCTTTTATCTATTATACTTCGAACACCTCATTACGTTGCGCCAGAACCCACGAATCTGTTGCCCTACGGTTGATTTGGCGTTCTTATCTATTACTCATTGTATGTCTGCTTTTCTATGTCATCAATAAAACACATTCATTTTTATTTCAATATTTTATTACTTTTTTCTACAAAATATGAGCGGAAGATCTCATCCACAAAAATATCATTGTGCAGTGTGTTCCCTGTAAATATGTTCGTAAAACTATGCATTGAACATCCCTGAAACTTAAATAGCAAATACATTAAGCAATATTCACCACAAACTGAAGTCCAATCATTCTGAATCCTATCAACATTCCAGTCCCATCTCTTACAATTCCTTTTCAAAAACTGGAGATGATATCGCTCAGGTGTTCGTCCACATGAATCAAAATATTGACCGATACCATTCGTATCGATATGTACAGCTACCCAGTGTGAACCTGGTTTATCATCCGCATCCAAATTGCATATTATATACGTTGGTACATGTGTATACATAGGTAGTCTATTAGCAGCATAAACATTATTTTCTAGACTGGGATGAATCTTTTTCATATGTTTTTGTAATTCTAGTGTATCCATGATATTACTGTTATTAGCAGATTATTACAGTACCAATCTATTCAATGGTTGTCATAGGAATGTTCAATTATAGTGATTTGTAAATATTAAATCGCATTCTTTGTGGGAGTCACAAAGCTTAGGATTATCATTTTGCTGCAGCTAATTTAAAGTTTGTTATATGGGTCTGATTATATTAAATAAAACACTCTTGAGTACATAGACATTTTTAATTAACTGTTCAACACAATAATTATTAAATAAATAAATTAAATACAGACATATTATTATCAAAATACCATTTTCTAATACACACAGCATTATTCAATGCACAATTCAATTTATGGTTCGCACAATTAAAATCAGTTTTATTTTTACAGAACTTTTTTTTTAATGTCGCAAAATTAGGACATCCCTTCTCACCTATGTCAATCACTTCACAGTTTGCACATAACTCTTTAATCCACGTAATCTTTTCCAAACCCTTTGTCATAATTTTTTTATTTTCTAAATATGGTAAAATAACACGTTTAAACTCTTTGTAGTCTATGTAGCCTTCACTCCAGTAAATTCCTCGATTTCTTTCTAACCATCTCACCTGCTTTTTTTCTTCTAGTGTTAGGTAATGGAATGAATATGGTGGTTTCACCAAGAACGTCTGTGTATGATCATGACTCGCAATGGCCAATTCTTTGACAATAAAATGATTTAAAGAATCTTTAAATCCTTGGAGTTCCACTATAAGGGTGTCCGTCTTCATGATATCTTCTTAACAATGTTACTTAATGGTTTGTATTCAACAATGCAATCGTTCAGAATGAGACAATATGCTGAAGTTTTACAGTACCAATCTATTCAATGGTTGTCATAGGAATGTTCAATTATAGTGATTTGTAAATATTAAATCGCATTCTTTGTGGGAGTCACAAAGCAGGTTGATGCCTGTTGCGAAGGAACGTGAGATAAGTTTGTTGACTCATAGAGTTACAATCAGTTTCGTTGTACTTAGTAATTTGCTTTAGATAAGAATGGTGCTATATAAGATCGAACAGTTGCAGTCATGCAGTCAGTCTATGGTCGTTTGACCACAGTGGATTGTATACGTCTACCAATACTACGTTTGTGTTACTTCAACGCATCAATGGCCATGGAGGTAAGTGTTTATTCTATTGACAAACTTACTTGTATTTCTGTTGTTGTTTCCTAACGTGTGTGATTAAGTGTAAACAAATTGATATTAACGTGATAACTCTGTTGTTGCAGAGATCATTCAGCTTCGCAGACGATAATGAAAATACCTATAAACAGTATTACTACTCGCCACTCTCTCCTCAACACGAAGAAGAGAGTGATGACATCGTCGTTAATAACACAGACGATGGTGGAAAAAGGAAATCGCAACCGATTGATCAATTTTTTGAAGTGGTACCAAAAATAAAAAGGAAGAAGCTGCTATCCTCGACTGTGACACGAGCTGCTAGAGATGGCGTATCATACATCTCTACAAATTCTGACGACGGAGACCAAGCGACGCATCTCATAAAAATTGAAATGTATGATATGAAGAAACTATCCAAGATTCCAACTAGTGATCACTGGAAGCACGCTACCACGAGGATTAAATATTACATAAAGAATAATAAGGATAGCATCTACGACAACACAAACGGCCTCGTATACAATATTACAAAGACAATAGCAGAAAGTGAAAAAGTTAAAAAATACTTTTTTAACAATGACACTCATTAGTGGATTAGTGAATGTGATTCTGTTTACTTAAAGTACTTCTGTGTACTCATTAGATTTTACATGACTTTCCTAATCCTTTGCTAGACTATGAATATTGGACATTATTTGAAATTGGGTATCAGTTGCTCTACCAACACTTAACTGTTACTTACTGTGCTACATACTTTCTTCTTTATTATAAAGATGGAAAACTTCAGTGAAATGTGCACCAGTGCTTTCTTTTCCGCGCCCATTGAAGAGAATATAGAACAATCCAACAGCGAATTCAATCAGGAGCTGTCTAAAGTTTGTGATGAAATAGAGAAGCATGAACTGTTCGATTCATCGTATGATGATGAGTTGTATAATCAATGTTTGATGGTTGAAACAAAGTTGATGTAAGTATTAGAAGTACAAACTCAATAAGAAATATTATTGTAGTAATGTTTTATTTTAAGATTTGCCTAATAATTTTCTTTTTGTTACAGTCAACAACAAGTTGGAAGAGGTATCAAACGAGGTATCACTACTGATGAAAATAAGGTTACCAAGAAAGCAAAATTTGATGAAGGAGCTTCTACATCATTAATTGAAACCAATGACGTGGACAACAATAAGGTGGAATGTGATACATGTCATGTTTATATTAATAAAAGGTATCTAAACAACCATTTAAAAAGCAATTCACATAAAAATAATCTTTTAAAATCACATAATTCATTAACAAATGTTACAGTTGTTGAAACCGCTTTTGGCAATCGAATTTTAACATATAGAATTAATAGTAAAACACTTCAATCGGGACAATATTTTGAAACACCGGAATCGTTTTTAAATTCGCTAAAAATTGATATCTTATTTTTGATAAATGAATGTATTCAACAACATACAATTTTTAAAATAAACTTCATATTGCATGCTGATTTCATACAACAAACTAAAGATATTAAAAATACGTTTGATTTTCAAACGTTTAATTACATAATTTGTCAGGGAGATGACTTAAATATTTTTTATTCATCATTAATAGACACTGTAGTCGGTAAAATTTGTCAATTTGAAAAAAAAAGATAGTGGTTGGAGTCTTAATCAAATTAAATACATAGATATGAATGTTAACAAATTCAACCCCCTACGTGGTAGTTCATATATCGACCTTCCTCAAGATATTAAATCAAAAAAAGCTGTAATCAATGTTAAAAATAATGATAATATGTGTTTCAAATGGGCATTACTCTCTGGTTTATATCCTGTATGTAAAAGTGTAGATCGGGTAGCATCTTACGCAATTCATGGAAATAAACTAAAATTTACTGGTATTTCTTTTCCGGTTATAATTGCAGATATATCAAAAGTAGAGAAATTAAACAATATTAGTATTAATGTTTTTGGCTTAGAGTATAATAAAGAAAAAAAGTGTAATTCTGTTGTAGGTCCTTTATATTTAACAAAATGTCGTACACCTAATCATATTAACCTACTATATATATCGAATGGTACTAACAATCATTACTGTTATATTAAAAACTTATCGCGATTAGTTAGTTCACAAATATCAAGACATCATTGTGCAGTTTATATATGTGATTCATGTTTACTTCATTTCCCATCAGAGGAAAGACTTAATAACCATCAACAATATGATTGCGCTCACATTTGTACGGAATTACCAAACGGTGAGGATTCCAAAAAGGATTGGTTTGGTAAAGCAACCTCAAATAATAAATTAAAATTTGATAAATTCGTGAAAAAGTTGAAAATGCCCTTTGTGGTTTATGCAGACTTTGAGGCATTTTTGAACCCAATAGAATCATGTAGTAACGATCCATCCAAGCCTAGTACAATTAATATTCAAAAACATGAAGTGTATAGTTTTGGATATTACATTAAATGTTCATATGATAACAGATTATCAAAATATGAGACGTATAGTGGGTCAAACTGTGCACAAGTGTTTATGAATCGCCTTTGTGAAGATGTGAAAACAATATTTAAAAAAAATAGTTTCCAAAAATGTCTCGTTCCATTATCAGATGAAGATAAAATTAAAATTTCAAATTCAAACATATGTCATATTTGTGAAACTGAGTTAAATGAAGATCTTTTTTACGATTTTGATTGGCACACTGGCAGTTTTAGGGGTGTTGCACATCAAGTGTGTAGTTCTAAGTACAGAACCCCTCGTCATATTCCAATATTTTTACATAACCTCAGTCATTACGATGCTCATTTCATTATCCATGCATTAAACCTCGATGATGACAAAGTTGAAGTTATTCCACAAAATAAAGAACGATACATATCATTTTCAAAACAGTTAACAATAAATAATCAACCAGTAAGTTTAAGATTCATAGATTCATTGAAATTTTTATCGTGTAGTTTAGATCAACTAGCTAAAAATCTTAATGATGATCAGTTTACAGAACTAAAAAGGAACTATCCTAATAATGAAGATTTTTCACGTTTAAGACGGAAAGGTATTTATCCTTATGAATTTATGTGTAATAGTGATTGCTTGAAACATCCATCACTTCCTGATCAACACCAATTTTATAGTTCACTCACAGATTCAAATATTTCAAATGATGATTATAATCACGCAAAAGATATTTGGCAACATTTTAAGTGTAGTAGTATGTCTGATTATTCCAATTTATATTTAAAAACTGATGTTTTACTTTTGACTGATGTATTCGAAAACTTTAGAAAGCTTTGTATTAAAACTTATGGATTAGATCCTGCTCATTACATTATCAGTCACTCCGCATGCGGCAACGCTGACGCATGTCTAGCGCTAACGAGTGTAATTAGATAAATTTTGAACGATGTCGAGTGTTGTGAAGTGCAACAGTTGTAACATAATCATCAGTGAACTCCTTGCATACATCCAAAATAAGATCCAGGTGATGGACGAGGAAGGTCTAGTGCGTGTTTGTGTATCGGCTTTTACGAGTGCGGAAATCGAGGAAGCAAAAACATTGCTGTTCGATGCGGTTGCCCTGTCTTCCCATAAGAAAACTAGGAAACGCGAGGGTAAGTCCCAGCGAGATATTGATGATATCATTCAATTATTTAAAAGCGTGGATCCAGATAAGACACCAATTTTTGTGGCAAGAGATCTGTATAAACTACCACCGATTAGTTTTGATCATCTGGATGCCACTAAATTATTGAAGGATATCCTAGTTTTAAAAGATGAGTTGAGGCATATAAAGGATAGCTACGTGACAAAGGAACAGATAGCTCAAATTGAGTCGAAAATTGTAGATCGAAATAAGTCGCCATTAAGTAACGATAAATATTCAAATAGAAACGTTACGAAAAAAAGAGGGGCTGGTTTGATGAACAGTTTTGAGTTTGATAGTGGCCCAATCGGTTTTGTACAAAATGTTGATTACGATTTAGGTGTCCAAAACGAGAAAACAGTTTCCACAATCAGTAAAAATGAGCAAATCAATAAAAATCTCAATAATGTCGCAAAGGTACCCGCTTCCGAAAAAAACGAGCCAAGTAGTTTACCTAAGCACCAGCGCACGATACCAAAACCTGTTTCGCCCGCGATTGATATTATTTCGAATACATCAACAGCTGTTTGTGCCGACAGCGGCGGTGAATCACACTCACCATCATTACGTAAAACCTCAATAAACGTAAACAATAGTGTGGATGCGGACTGTGTTGTGCAAACAAAACCAATAGAAAATCCTGGTTTGCAAGTTGACACATGGACTACAGTAGTAAATAAAAAGGCTATAAAGAGGCAAAATAAACCTGCAGGTAGGATGGGGCGTGGGTCTGATAGTCTCGAAATAAACTTTAAGGCGGCTACGGGTAGTAAAATCCCACTTTTTATAACCAACATCCACAAAGACACCAGCGACCAACATATAACTGATTATATACGCAGAAAATCACAGGAAAATGTTACGGTTATAAAACTAAAGATTAGGAATGAAAAACATAATGCGTACAAACTGTTTGTGCCAAAACACAAACTGAAGATGTTCCTGGATGACCGCTTTTGGCCTGAAGGTGTTATTTACCGTCGCTTTGTCCATGTTAAGAGTAACGTGGACGCTCCAGTACGGGTTGAGGCAGTTAATCAAAACTAAATCTAATGGGAACGAGAAATGCCACTATTATGCATAACGCCGTCCTTGCCTCGTTTAATTGCAAGTCACTTAAACGGTCAATGGAGGGAGTTAGATCTTTATGCAAGGAAGTGGACATACTTGCGCTTCAAGAGACGTGGTTGCTGCCACATGACCTGTCTTGCTTATCGCAAGTAGATGAGGAGTTTGGCAGCACTGGCACGTCTGCAGTAGACACATCGGCGGGAATGCTAGTGGGTCGGCCTTACGGTGGTGTTGCGATAATGTGGAGAAAAAGTATGTTCAGTTGTGTGTGCGTAATTCCGTGCGATAATCCACGTATCGTGGCCATAAAAATATCGTTATCTGACCGTAGCGTGTTGATATTTAGTGTGTACCTACCTGTTGACAATGCGAACAATTTAGCAGAGTTTTCGGATTGTTTAGGAACTATAAGTGCAATTATAGAAGAGAGTGGCGTGGAATCGGTGTTTGTCCTGGGTGATTTTAACTCACACCCTGGAACATTGTTTTTTACCGAGTTACAGAGCTTTTGTTGTGATCAGGAATGGCTATGTGTAGATGTGAATAAAATGAGTTCGGACAGCTATACATTTATAAGTGAGGCAAACGGAAGTAGAAGATGGCTGGATCATTGTGTAGTTACCAAAGCAGCCTTACCGCTAATTACTAATGTACACGTTTTATATGACATTTATTGGTCCGACCATTTTCCACTTTTAATTATGTGTAATTTTAATTTAGTAAAGCAAAAACTTGCTAAGCAGAGTGCACAAGTATTCGACGGTGTCAGGTGGGGGGAAAGATCGTCCGCGCAAATAGCGCAGTTTTCACATTTGTGTGGCAATTACCTACGCGAGATAGACTTTCCAGTGCTACTGGAATCTTGTAGTGGGAAGTTTTGCACTGACACCAGCCATAGAGGGGTGATTGATGAGCTGTACAGTAGCATAGTACACGGCTTAGGGCTGGCAGCTAGTTACACACACCGGAAAAAGCCTAGCCATCGCAAGTGTGTAGCAGGGTGGAACAAGCACGTCCGTGGCGCGCACGGGGAGGCGCGGGCTAAGTTCACTATATGGGACTGGCACGGCCGACCGTCATCAGGTACATTGTACGATGAGATGGTAGAAGCGCGGAAAGTTTTTAAAGGGAAGCTTAAGTGGTGTCAAAATCACCAAGAGGCTATTAAAATGGACATCTTAGCCTCCCATCACGCAAATTCCGACTTTCGTAGCTTCTGGAAATGTACCAATAAGATGAGCGCGGCCCAGAGCCTTCCCGTGAGTGTTGATGGTGTAACTGAACCACAACGAATAGCCGAGGTGTTCAAAGACCACTTTATGGTTCGATCACCGTTGGGACCATCGCAGCAGGTGATCGATTCTGAGTCCCAAAAAGGCCCCATTCCCACTCTTATCACAGCAAAAGATATTAAGGTAGCTCTTCAAAATATGAAAAGAGGGAAATCCGCTGGTCACGACGGACTCAGTATCGAGCACTTGCAGCATGCGGGCTGCCACTTGCCCAGAGTTTTGGCATTACTGTTTAATGTTTGTATCGCACACTCTCACTTGCCCGACAGTATGATGAGGACGGTGGTCGTACCAGTAATTAAAAACAAAACAGGAGACCCATCAGATCGGTCGAATTATAGGCCAATTTCTCTAGCAACGATTGTCGCTAAGGTGCTTGACAGTGTGCTTAACGTACAGCTACAGAAATATATATCTTTGCACGATGCGCAATTTGGTTTTCGGCCTGGTTTATCCACCGAAAGTGCAATAGCGTGCCTTAAGCATGCTGTGAAGTACTACGTTAACAGGAGAACACCTGTTTATGCAGCGTTCCTGGATCTCTCCAAGGCCTTCGACCTGGTCTCATACGACATTCTTTGGGATAAATTAAAGGCAACAGGGATACCCAATGAGCTGCTGAACGTTTTTAAGTACTGGTACGGCAACCAAACTAACGTTGTAAGGTGGGGGAGTGGCTATTCTCTACCGTACAGGTTGGAATGTGGCGTGAGGCAGGGGGGCTTAACCTCCCCTAACCTTTTTAACTTATACCTGAATGCATTGATCGAGGGACTCAGCAGTGCGCATGTGGGCTGTTTTGTTGACGGGTTGTGTTTTAACAACATCAGCTACGCGGATGACATGGTGCTGCTGGCTCCCTCGATCAGTGCACTAAGAAAACTTATAAACATCTGCGAGAACTATGCTGCCAGCCATGGGTTGTTATATAATGTGAAAAAGTCCGAACTCATGGTCTTTAAGGCTGTTGGCAAGAAAAGTCCAGTAGATGTGCCACCAATTAGAATTTATGATGTCCCGATTCGTCGGGTTCATCAGTTTAAATACTTGGGACATCTCATTGCTGACGACCTTAACGATGATGGTGATGTTGAACGGGAACGCAGGGCACTGGCGGTACGGGCGAACATGTTGGCCCGTAGGTTTGCTCGATGTACAGAAGCGGTCAAACACACGCTTTTTAAAGCATACTGCACATCTCTGTACGCTAGCGCCTTATGGATCAGCTGTACCAAACGTGCCGTCAGTGCGCTGCGCGTCCAATATAATAACGCCTTCAGGGCGCTGATGCGGCTGCCACGTTACTGCAGTGCATCAGAGATGTTTGCAAAAGCCCGAGTCGACAGCTTCTCAGCTGTCGTACGGAAGAAAAGTGCGTCTCTGCTTGCTAGATTGCGTGGCAGTGGCAACAGCCTCCTGAAGGTGATAGCTGACAGGCCTGATGAGAGCCCCATGGGACATCTCATCAAAACAACATTGTCCGTAATAGTGTATAAGTACTAACATAGATTATAAGATATATTGTTGCTAACACCTTTTTAAGTATTTTAGTTTTTGTCAGTGTGGACCTTTTGTTGTCTGTTTACATGAATAAATAATAAATAAATAATAATAAATTACTATACTGCCCCAGGTTTAAGTTGGGATGCAATGTTAAAATTTACCAAAATAGAATTAGAATTGTTAACGGACTATGACAAAATTGCTTTTTTTAAAGCTGGTATTAGAGGGGGTGTATCTCAGTGTAGCAATCGTTTTGCTAGAGCAAATAATAAATTCATGGAAGATTATGATAGTGAAAAACCTAATTCATATCTAACATATTTTGATGCGAATAATTTATATGGTTGGGCAATGTCTCAATCTCTTCCTGTTGGTGGTTTCGAATGGATAGATTCTAATACAGATTATAATGTGTCGGATAACTCTGATTTCGGTTATGTTTTAGAAGTTGATTTGGAATATCCTGATGAACTTCATAATTTGCATTCTGACTTTCCGTTATGTCCTGAAAACATATGTGTGGGTAATACTAAAGAAACTAAATTAGTTCCTAATTTAAATAATAAAAATAAATACATCATTCACTACAGGAATTTAAAACAATGCATTGAAATGGGGATTAAATTAATTAAAGTACATAGAATTTTAAAATTTAAACAGAGTTCTTGGTTAAAGAAATACATAGACTTAAATACTAGTTTGAGAACGTTAGCTACATCAAACTTTGAAAAAGACTTTTTTAAATTAATGAACAATTCTGTCTTCGGTAAGACTATGGAAAATATTGAAAAAAGAGTAAACGTTAAACTACTAACTCACTGGGATAATCGTGGTAAAGTTTTAGGTGCTCAGGATTGGATTGCAAAACCAGAATTCCATAGTTTATCAATATTTTCAGAACATTTAGTTGCAATACAATTACACAAAACAAAATTAATTTATGATAAGCCGATTTATTTAGGATTTTGTATTTTAGATATATCTAAGACCCTTATGTATGAATTTCATTATAACTACATGATTAAAAAGTTTCATAATAAAATTAAGTTATTGTACACCGATACCGATAGTTTGATATATCAAATTTTTACAGACAATTTTTATGAGGATATAAAACCAGATCTACTTCACTATTTCGATACATCAGATTACCTGGAAAATAATATTTACGGATATCCAAAAATAAATAAAAAAAAGTTAGGTTTTTTTTAAAGATGAGAATAATGGTAAAGTATTGAAGGAATTTGTAGGGTTGCGATCAAAAATGTATGCCTTAGAAATAGAAGATAAATTTATAGCAAAGGCAAAAGGGGTTAACAAAAGTGTTACCAAAAAAATGAATATGGAAAATTACAAATCGTGTTTGTTTAATAAAAATGTATTATATTGTAGTATGCTTCGATTTAAGTCAATCAAACACACTATTTTTACACAAAAAATAAATAAAACATCTTTATCATATAATGATACCAAACGATGTATTATGAACAACAACATTGATACATTGGCTTGGGGACATTATAAATTACGCTAAGTGTAATACTTTTTACTTTTATTTCTGTGTGTATATACAAATTTTGTACTGATTGTAAAATTATGATATTACTGTAATGTTATATAATAGTTTATTACATATTTAAAATTTATTGTTTGATTGTAAATAATGTAAAATAATTGTAGTTTTTATTTGTGTGCTTAAATTTGACGTTGAGGTGATTGTGAAATTCTGATAAGTACTAATTGTGTTAGAAATAGTATACAGATCATTCTGTTTTTCACAAATTACATGTTTTATATAATTTTAGCAATATATATATATATTTAATTTTTACACCAAAATTTTCATTTTTATTTCATCCCTTTAAAACTCTAGACGTGTGAAATGTTTCACTTTATCCATCCGTTTACTGCTATTGTGGCAGGACCAAGTGGATGTGGGAAGTCAAATTTTGTAACAAATTTCATAAAATCAGTTAAAGAAATATGTAATTGTGATTTTAATCAGATCACATGGTGCTTTGATGAAATGCAGGCTTTAAATAATTTACCAAATGTTAACTATCATCAAGGAATTCCAAATCTCCTAATATGTTTGATGGTGAAAACCCACACCTTATTATTATTGATGATCTAATGAGAGAGTCTGATGGAAGAATTGTGGATATATTTACAAAAGGTAGTCATCACAGGAATCTTAGTGTATTTTATTTAACACAAAATTTATTTCATCAAGGTAAAGGTCAAAGAGACATTTCTTTAAACTCAAGTTATATAATTTATTTTAAAAACCCTCGAGATAAAACTCAAATAAGATATTTAGCACGACAAGTGTCACCAGATAACCCAAAATTCATTGAAGACGCCTACAGGGATGCAACTTTAGAAGCGCATGGATATTTAATGGTAGATTTAAAACAGAATACAAATGATTTTTGTCGTATCAAGACAAATGTATTCCCATTTAATGGTTACTGCACAGTCTACGTCCCCACGAAAGAGTTTAAATACACCAAGAATCAAACAATTCAAATCATTTCTAAATGATACATCGTCGACTCACAACGCATAAACATTTGCTAAACGCTTTGCAGTTTAAATACACCAAGAATCAAACAATTCAAATCATTTCTAAATGATGCATCGTCGACTCACAACGCATAAACATTTGCTAAACGCTTTGCATACGCTTAAACCAAAATATCAAAGAGCGTTACTTAAAACGTGTGATGAAGAAGAAATAAATTGTATTTGTGAATGTATTCATAACGTTTTACAAGGAAAGATACCTCTTAAAGATCAAGATAAACAAAAATTGAATAAACACAAAAATATACTCCGTAAACTGGTGCATAAGTGTAAACATAAACTAAGAAAAAATATTACTATACAAAAAGGAGGGGCTTTCTTACCAATAATATTAGGTGCAATATTGAGTGGATTAGTAAGTGGACTAGCCAGTTAACATGGAAAATGCTAAGAAAATGATACTTATTGAACCGGGATTGATTGAAAAATTAAAACAAGAAAATAAGGTTACTAGTAATTTGTCTCGATTAGATATTGAAATGCAAAATATTATGAATAGTAAGACGGAAGACCGAAAGAAGTGGATGTTATATTTACAAACACTACAAAGATACCTTCACTTTACCGAAGAGGATCGTCAACCACTCAGATTACCAATTTATTCTGATACATCTAATGAAGATTCAAATGGGTCTAAAATTGGTTTTAAAAATAAAGATAGAGATCTAAAAAGTTCAGTTGATGCTGAATCTTTGTTGGAGGAGAAAGGATCTATTAAAAGTATAGAAAGTGAGGCAAATCCACTGTATTCATCAACACAAATACTCAGTTTAATACCAAAAACTTATAATAAAAAAGGTGAGTCATTATTAAACTTAATTGGAACAAGTAAAAGTAAAATACGTTGGGATAATGAAGGCACAGTCATAATTGATAATGAAAAAATTCCAGGAAGTAATATTGTTGATTTAATAAATGATTCACTTAGACCCTTAAAAAAAAGTGATCCGATAGGGTGGGATAGATTTGCTAAAGCATTAAAAGATATTAAAGTACCACTTACTTATATTGGAAATCCAAAGAGATGTGAGTTTATTAACCAACTTCAAGTAAAAGATCTGAACAAAACCTCTGAGATTGAAGTTCAAGAGTTTTCTACACCGAGCAGTGGAGATAAAAGATCTATAACTAAAATACATAAAAAGATCGATTGGGAAAAATGGACCCCGTACTAGAAGAAATTAACAGGATTTATTATGATCCATCTAACCCCGCTGGTTTTGGTAGTATTGATAAATTATCAAAAGCTATGAAGGGTAAAATGGATAAAAAGCAAGCAAAGGAATGGTTACAATCACAAGAAACATATACATTACATAAACCCATTCGGAAAAAATTCCCGCGTAATAAGTACATTCTATCAAATATTAATGAGCTGTGGCAAGCTGATTTAAGTGATATGCGAACTTATTCTCAATATAATGATGGTTTCAACTACATACTTTGTGTTATTGATGTATTTAGTAAATATGCTTTTGCAAGACCAATGAAAAAGAAAAACTCAGAAACAACTAAAGAATGTTTTGAAAGTATATTTACTGAAAGTAATACAACACCTACTCACATACAATCTGATAAAGGTACAGAATTTGTTTCAAAAGATGTACAAAAATACTTTAAATCCAAAAAGATAAATTACTATACCACTAACAATCCTGATATTAAGGCTAGTATTGTTGAACGATTTCAAAGAACTCTAAAAATGAAAATGTGGCGTTATTTCACTCATAATAATACTTATAGATATATAGATGTTTTACAAGATTTAATATACTCTTATAATCACAGCATTCACTCGAGTATTAAGATGTGCCCATGTGATGTAAGTTCCAACAATATTATGACAGTTTGGACTAATCTTTATGATAGAGGGTCAAACAAACTTTCTCTAGAAAATCCAAAACCAAATTTCAACGTGGGTGATTATGTTCGAATAACTAAATATAAACATGTTTTCCAAAAAGGATATGAATCAAATTGGAGTGATGAAATATTTATTATATCTTCAATAATTGATAGATCTCCATGGCTTGTTTATACAATAACAGATTTACAAAATGAACCAATAGTTGGTACTTTTTATGAAAGAGAATTACAGAAGGTCACTTACAACCCCACCTCACAATATAAAATAGATAAAATAATTGGCACTCGTTATTCGGGTAACAGAAAAGAAGTATTCGTGAAGTGGAAAGGTTATCCAGATAAATTTAACAGTTGGATTTTAGCTTCTAGTTTAAAAGAAATATGAATAAAGAAAGTTTTTATTTAACTTTGCTCAGCAATAGTTCAATGGAATACTTTCCTGATAACAAGACCACAAATTTTTCAACAAAATTACCAAAAGCTATGAAATTAGAAGGTGAATGGGCGGTTGGAGTTGTCGAGTTTCAATATCCATGCACCATGTTTACTGTTCAAGATCATGAAAATGTTGTATACATCACAAAAACCATGTTAATGCCTAATGAAGATAAACCATCAACAGTGTACTACAAAAAACATATTCCCGCTACCAACTACGATAACGTTGAACATATTTTAAGAGCGTTAAATGGTATCAGAGAGAGCTTGAAATTTCGTTATGATGAAATAACAAAATTTGTGTCTGTTTCTGTTTTGGATAAAAATATAACATCCGTAACATTATCACCCAAATTAAGTTTACAACTAGGTTATGAACCAAATACAAATCTCCTAGACAGAAATTTTGGGAAGTGTCCTGCTAATTTACACTTAGGGTTACCATCTCAACTATTTCTATATTGCGACATTATCGATCCTCAGATTGTGGGTGATGTTATGACTCCACTATTAAGAGTCATTTCATTAGATCCTTCAAAATACATTTATGGTGCGAATAAAATGTACATTTTCTCTCCACCTCACTACTTACCTGTTATGCGAAGAGAGTTCGATACGCTGGAAATAGATATAAGATCGAGCACAGGACAAAAAATACCATTCCAGTTTGGAACCGTGTGTGTTAAACTACATTTCCGCAAATTATAATAATGTATTCTCCTCATGATCATCATAAATGTCCATATGAAAATTATTATTCACATCAAGCTGGATCAGGAGTTGGAGTAATTTATAAGGGTTCACCATACCAACGCGGTCATGGTATTGGGAGCTTCTTAGGAGGGTTATTTAGATCAGTTTTACCTTTACTTTCAAGTGGTGCTCGAGTGGTTGGTAAGGAGGCATTAAACGCTGGAGTAGGACTTTTATCGGATATGGTTCAAGCCCGTCCTATGGAAGCCTCAATAAAAGATCGTCTAAAGCAAGTTAGTACAAACTTAAAACGAAAGGCTGATGACAAAATTGATCGATTTAACATGACAGGATCTGGGTATATAAGTAAAAGAAAACGATTGGCCTCGTTCATTCCACCACTAACAGCTAAAGTGAAAGCTACGAAAAAACTTGGTCTAAAACCAAAAAACATCAAAGATATATTTTCAAATTAAGTATGTCTTTCCTTCATAATCATTCTTGTGAGTGCGTTAAGTCAGAATTAGATTTGTTTGCATTACCGTCTACACAAACAAGCATTGAAAATGGATTGTGGATTCACTATAAACCAATTTCATCTCTTGCTGATGATGGACCTATCGAGTTTCAAGTTCCTGGAACAGGCGATGACTACATAGATTTGTCTCATACATTACTCCACATAAAGGCAAAAGTATTAAATCAAGATTCAACAAACTTGATATCAGCTACAGCAGTAGCACCTGTAAATAATTGGTTGCATTCACTTTTTAGTCAACTCGATGTTTATTTAAACCAAAAACTTGTATCACCACCTAATAATACCTATGCCTATCGAGCATACATGGAAACCCTTTTAAACTATGCTCCTGCTGCTAAACAATCTCATCTTACTTGTAGTCTTTGGTATGATGATACAGCAGGAAAAATGGATTCCACAGATGGTAAAAACATAGGATTTGTTAAAAGACAGGAATTAGTTAATGAAAGCAGGGAAATAGAAATGATTGGTCATCTTCATGGTGACATTTTCAATCAAGATAAATTTTTAATTAATGGCGTTGAAATGAGTGTAAAATTAGTTCGGTCAAGAGAGAGTTTTAATTTAATTGCTGGGTCAAATGATGTAAAGTTTAAAGTTTGCATTACGGACGCAACTCTTATTGTTCGAAGAGCACGAATTAATCCAAGTGTATTACTCGCACATCAGAAAGTTTTAGCTTCTACCACTGCTAAATATCCTATTACTCGTGCTGAAGTTAAAGTTTTAACAATTGCATCGGGTGTTCAAGGAAAAACTCTTGATAATATATTCTTAGGACAGGTACCCAAAAGATGTATTATTGGTTTTGTGAATAATTCTGCATTTAATGGTTCACTTACTAAAAATCCATTTAACTTTGAAAACTATGGTATTAACTCTTTCAGCTTATATATTGATGGTCAACAAATACCTTCCAAAGCTTTGCAACCATCTTTTAATAATAATATATTTACATCAGCATATCATACTCTATTCTCGGGGACTGGTATTCACTTTCTTAATGAAGGAAATGCAATCTCTCGTGAACAGTATGCCAAAGGTTACTGTCTTTTAGCATTTGATTTAACTCCTGATTTATCAGCTAACTCATCAGCCCATTGGAATTTCATAAAGCATGGTAGTGTAAGATTAGAAGTACGATTTGAATCCTCACTAATACAAACAATTAACTGTATTGTTTATGCTGAGTTTGATAATATTATTGAAATAGATAAAAATAGAAATGTTACTGTAGACTATAGTAGTTAGGATTATAATGTGTGTTGTGTTTTAGATATATGTGTTATGTTTAATGCATTTTGTGTGTGTGTAACTAAAGATAACATTATAAAATTAAATAAAACAAATTGTATGCAATATACTATTTTTTATTTCTTTATAAACCTCTCCTATTTAATCTTATACAAAACAGTGTTCGAGTTTAAACTTTACATAAGCACATACGAAACTGATTGTAACTCTATGAGTCAACAAACTTATCTCACGTTCCTTCGCAACAGGCATCAACCTGCTTTGTGACTCCCACAAAGAATGCGATTTAATATTTACAAATCCCTATAATTGAACATTCCTATGACAACCATTGAATAGATTGGTACTGTAAAACTTCAGCATATTGTCTCATTCTGAACGATTGCATTGTTGAATACAAACCATTAAGTAACATTGTTAAGAAGATATCATGAAGACGGACACCCTTATAGTGGAACTCCAAGGATTTAAAGATTCTTTAAATCATTTTATTGTCAAAGAATTGGCCATTGCGAGTCATGATCATACACAGACGTTCTTGGTGAAACCACCATATTCATTCCATTACCTAACACTAGAAGAAAAAAAGCAGGTGAGATGGTTAGAAAGAAATCGAGGAATTTACTGGAGTGAAGGCTACATAGACTACAAAGAGTTTAAACGTGTTATTTTACCATATTTAGAAAATAAAAAAATTATGACAAAGGGTTTGGAAAAGATTACGTGGATTAAAGAGTTATGTGCAAACTGTGAAGTGATTGACATAGGTGAGAAGGGATGTCCTAATTTTGCGACATTAAAAAAAAAGTTCTGTAAAAATAAAACTGATTTTAATTGTGCGAACCATAAATTGAATTGTGCATTGAATAATGCTGTGTGTATTAGAAAATGGTATTTTGATAATAATATGTCTGTATTTAATTTATTTATTTAATAATTATTGTGTTGAACAGTTAATTAAAAATGTCTATGTACTCAAGAGTGTTTTATTTAATATAATCAGACCCATATAACAAACTTTAAATTAGCTGCAGCAAAATGATAATCCTAAGCTTTGTGACTCCCACAAAGAATGCGATTTAATATTTACAAATCACTATAATTGAACATTCCTATGACAACCATTGAATAGATTGGTACTGTAATAATCTGCTAATAACAGTAATATCATGGATACACTAGAATTACAAAAACATATGAAAAAGATTCATCCCAGTCTAGAAAATAATGTTTATGCTGCTAATAGACTACCTATGTATACACATGTACCAACGTATATAATATGCAATTTGGATGCGGATGATAAACCAGGTTCACACTGGGTAGCTGTACATATCGATACGAATGGTATCGGTCAATATTTTGATTCATATGGACGAACACCTGAGCGATATCATCTCCAGTTTTTGAAAAGGAATTGTAAGAGATGGGACTGGAATGTTGATAGGATTCAGAATGATTGGATTTCAGTTTGTGGTGAATATTGCTTAATGTATTTGCTATTTAAGTTTCAGGGATGTTCAATGCATAGTTTTACGAACATATTTACAGGGAACACACTGCACAATGATATTTTTGTGGATGAGATCTTCCGCTCATATTTTGTAGAAAAAAGTAATAAAATATTGAAATAAAAATGAATGTGTTTTATTGATGACATAGAAAAGCAGACATACAATGAGTAATAGATAAGAACGCCAAATCAACCGTAGGGCAACAGATTCGTGGGTTCTGGCGCAACGTAAAGAGGTGTTCGAAGTATAATAGATAAAAGGATTAGGCGAACAATGGAATGCTAATGAGGGTGCAGGACCACCGGAAATCAATGAGATAACAGTTAATTGATTTGCATAACTCCAGAACCACGCATCCTACGCTAAAATGGACCATAGATTTGAGATCAGAGCACACCTAAACTTTTTTTTTTTTTTTTTTTTTTTTTACGATGGGTGCTACAGATTTGCGGGCTCTGGTGCAAGCGCGGGCTCTGGCGCTTGCGCCAGAATCCGCGAATCACTACTACTTTTAGGGTTTTCGTTCCCAATGATTATGTGTTTGTGTAAACTATTGTGTTTCTTGTTATTTCCAATTAAACGTTAAAAACTAGAAGGTGGTTTCCGTTCTACGTGTTTGCCTGAGATAACCTCCCTCATAAACCTAAATTTTAGCGTGTTCTTTCATTTTCATTGTCGCGTGGATAGTGATAATGTTATGTACAGACACTAGCACATAAAGCTAAATCTATTAAAGAAATTTGACAAATTGCTTATGTGCTGATTGCTTATAGCTTTATGCCAGCACATAGCTATAAGCAATCAGCACATAAGCAATTTGTCAAATTTCTTTAATAGATTTCAACTATATCGCTAAAGTGTTAAGTTCAAGATTGATTGGGAAAATTTGACAGTTTCGGGTAGCTTGATGTGGTAGCGTCTGTACCTGACGGCTACGTTAGTCAACTGTTCAAGTTTATTCGATATTGCCCGTACCTTTTGAATGCGACATGTTATAGGTACTTTCCGACTTCCGATTACTTTCCGACAGTAAGCAGCTGGCTGAAGAAGGTGACTGTTAGTCGCCTTCTTGTCGACTATAAACTGTCAGCATTAACAGGATTCGTTCGTTATCATTCATGTCAAATTTGATACAGGCATACCAACCATTGAATGGTTGTGAATACCCAAGATGGTGGCCGTAAATGCGATTGCTGAAAATTATTTATTGTGTATCGGGTTCAATCAGCAATCCCTGAGTGTAATTTAATTTATTTTTATTTTTTATAGTGAATAAGTTTTCATTATGTTATTATGATGGCACTCGCATCTCTTAGACAAAAGGTTATTCCAGCGAAATAATGCGCAATCTACGAAATACAATGAAAGTAAAAGCCTGTGTGCCTATCAAGTCTTGAAATTTTGTCTGTTAAGAATTCCCGGAATCTCGTGTTTGTTGATTAAAACAAACACGAAATCAGTTTTAGTCCTAGTATACAGGGTAGCCATACCTGCTAAACAGGCGCCCTCATTTTTTCCAGACTCTTTTTTGACAAGCTGTACATGTACATATAATATAATACTGCTACAACTAATCAAAATTGGGGAATTGTTGTATTGTATTGGAATGTAATCATAACAGTATAATATAAACCTGAAAATGCATTAAACAAGAATTGAATAAATGTTACTCTTTTTTATTAAACAGTAGGTACTCTTTATTCACCCTCTAAAATAAGAAATACTCTACGTCTTCTAAAAAAGTTGGCAACCCTAGGTACAGGCCCCGCAGTAGTATAGCGCACAGATACAACACGAAAATATATCCTTAGGGAGTTAAATAAACATCAGTCTTGCTACTGGCGAAGACTCGATTGTGCACCTAGCTTCAGTCCAGTGCATTAGTGATGTGGAACGCCATCATGCACCAGACTTCAGTTCACGTATTGTGTTGTGGAGCGTGATGTTCTAACTAGCACTTGGGAGTTTGGCACACATACCTACTTAGCGGCTAGCATTCCTCCCGTCCAATACAAATAATGCAGCCGATCACGATTCAATCATAATAAGTCTTCAAACGAATAGGAAGCGATACGTAGTTGTAAAACTTTTTATAAATAGACAGTAGGTACCTAATCGATCACATATCACAGACTGCTCATCCAACCTAGTTGAATGTTTTTGCAGGCGCGGCCGAGACGCGCAGCTCATATAAACGCTCATATAAAAAAATATAAACTTACTACGAACATTAGAACAAAATATCTAGGTTCCTATAACTACAGGATCAATACCCCAAATATATAATTATCAGCTTACGAAATAAAGGAAGAGTTCGAGACGCTCGGTCTCGGAGCATGAGGTCATACCCCTGGACCTACTGGAGCTAGGTGCGTACACCGTGCTACTTACCTACTACATACTTGTGTGTGCGAGACGTATTTGTAATAACTGAACCCTCCTCCAAAGCAACTGTTCCTACATTATGTCGAGTAAATGCGAACATAATGTCAAGGAAAGCTGTTAATTTTTCACGATTTCAGTACCTAAATGTCAGGAAGTTCGTAATGATGCATACAACGACTCTAAAAGGTTCAGTTATTTCATTTACATCTTGTAGATTCGCGTGATGAGTCTACGGTTAACGTGAGCAGGCTCGCAGTCGCTCACGGTCGCGCCTCCTCCGCCGCCCGCAGCGCACTCAGCGCGATGCCCAGCTGCGCCAGGTAGTACGTGGACATGACCAGCACCTGCGGACACAACGCTCGTCACACACACTCACACGCACGGCCACGCGGGACGGCGCCACACCAACCTGCTGGTAGGGCACGAGGCCGCCGAACAGGCTGTAGCCGAGGATGGCGTCCGACACCAGGAACAGCAGCGCGCCGGCCGCCGCCGCGCCGCCGCGCGCCGCGCCGCGCCACGCCATCGTGGCCAGCAGCAGCGCGTAGGCCGGCACCAGCGCGCGCAGCCCCGCGGGTGGCGCCAGCTGCGCCAGGAAGCAGCCCGTGGCCGCGTACAGCGCCACGCCCAGCGCGGCCGCGCGCCGCGCCCAGCCCAGCGCCGCGATGTAGGCCACGTGCGCGGCCGCGAACGCCGCCATGCCGGCCACGAAGTGCTGCGGCCACACCAGCAGCGCGTCGCCAAGCGCCGACAGCGCCAGCCCGGCCGCCACGCGCCGCGCGTACGCACCCCTGAATATTTATCAGACAAATTAAGTACCTACAATATCTATGTGCCCTATACATTTAATACTGTCTATCTATCTATACTTATATATATACTTATTTAATATTATAAAGCTGAAGAGTTTGTTTGTTTGATTGAACGCGCTAATCTCAGGAACTATTGGTCTGAATTGAAAAATTCTTTTTGTGTTGGGTAGCCTATTTATCGAGGGAGGCTATAGGCTATATAACATCACGCTAAAACTAAGAGGAGCGGAGCAGTAATGAAAAATGTTGCAAAAACGGGGAAAATTTATTCCTTTTGAGAGTTTCCGTTGCGTGCGCTGCGTAAACGGTTAAAGTAACGCAAAAATCATGTATGACGGAATTGTTCCTTTTAAAAAGTTCTAAAAAAAAGTCCGGGAGAGCATATGTCTATCTTTTAAGGTTGACTCACTATAACTCAAAAGGAGCGAGCAGCAACAAAAAGTGGACGAAAACTAGCAGGCAAATCGATGCGACGGGAAGGGTCAGGGGAGCAAAAATTTGACGCGGACGAAGTCGCGGGCAGAAGCTGTGTGATACATATCCGAAAGTAGTTGAACACATTGTCACTGTGCTTCGGCCGTCACGTTATGCAGCATAGTAAAGTTCAATCCAATTTACATAATTATAAAGAAAAGTACTTCGTTTAATCCACGATGTGGACAGTGGACACGACACAGGTACAGACTGCAGAGAACTGGCACTCTGTTTATCTTATAATAGCTTCTGCCCGCGACTTCGTCCGCGTTAAATTTCTTGTTTCCCCGACCCTTCCCGTCGCGTCGAATCGCCTACCTGTGCGATTTTCCCCGTTTTTGCAACATATTTAATTACTGCTTCGCTCCTCTTAGTTGTAGCGCGATGTTATATAGCCTATAGCCTTCCTCGATAAATAGGATACCCAACACAAAAATATTTTTTCAAGTCGGACCAGTAGTTCCTGAGATTAGCGCGTTCAATCAAACAAACAAACAAACTCTTCAGCTTTATAATATTAAGTATAGATTAAATGTTGTTGAGGTTTAAGATTTGATAAGGTATTGGCGTGTGCTAGCTGACATATGGCGAATAATGTATGTTTTGTTTTATAATATTAATTACTTACACAATATTGTATAGAATCAAGTTTTTCTAACTTAACAGACAGCTGTGCTGCTGGGGAGTTTGTTCCGCCACTTCTTCTTCCCAGCTACAGCACTAGGAAGTGTCGAAGGGTGGGCGTTTTGGGGGGACTGTCTTTTGTAACTTTGACGTTCAAAAAGTGCTGACTCTCAGCCTAGTTTGAATAAATGACTTTTGATTTTGATTTTGAATTAACTAAATTAAAAGTAACCAATAAATGCTTTCAATTGTTATCCTTTATCAGTTTTGTACAATAACAAAGTAACATGACCTACGACAAGAACAAGAAGAAAATAAATATATTTATTAATATTATTTTTAACTCTTTTTGGTATAATTCCCTTATCTAATCGGTCAGGGCCAGTGTCCGTGAACTGGTCGTCAATGTCGCGTACTTGTGGTGCGGCAGTGCCGCGTGGTGCAGCAGCACGGCCAGCAGCAGGCACAGCACGGGCGCGCACTTGGCGGCCACGGCCCCCGGGGAGGGCCCGCCGCCGCCCGTGCCCGCGCCCATCGCCACGAAGTACACGCACACGCACTTGAAAAACGGCACCAGCTGCCCGCCCACGCCCAGGCGCTTCACCTGCACAATACACGCAACCACCACCTTACAATAGTGTTTTGTATCGATGTGAGAGCGCTTCGGACACAAAATTAAAGTAGCTGTGTACAAGCCGAAAATTAAAGAACAATCAACAACGTTACGACGAACGAGCCGATACTCGAATACATGACTTTGTGCCGTTCAGCAAACAGCGTTGCCGGATTTGTTTCGGGCAAAGCGGAAGAATTTATGTATCTTTTTATTTATCTCAACGCCGTAAACTTTTCTGCTTACTCGGTAACTTTACCAAAATAAAATGTCTAACGAATTTAATTATAGTGCATAGGGATCACAAAACCGCTGGTATATTTGAAAACCGGTTTTTCGATTTTGATTTCATCACAAAGCCGGTTTTCCGGTTATTTCGATTATTTCCAAGTTTTTTTTAATTAAACTTATTTTTATGATTCTTAAGTCTTTTTGTCGTCGACAGTCGTTAATAAGCTTTATTGCTAAATCAGAGAATACAAGAATAAATAGAAAAACTCCTTTTGAGTGAATAAACTTAAAAAAAAACAACAACAATTGTTGTATCTGAAAATCAACAAAACATCTGGCTTAAAGCAACGATAAATTAAACTCCATTCTTATTTTTGCAATTCGACCGTAAAATTGAAAGAATGTCTAAAGTGTTATCATTCAGTGATATTCGGAGCCTGATTTACTTTATTATTCAGACGTGTTTTTACAGTCTGTTTGACGTCGATTAATCTAAATCAAATAATAAAAGTAAAACGTAGCTCATTAATTTCATCAAAATTGAAATGCTAATAGTTTGATCAAAATTGAAATGATGAACGAACATAGAAATACAGTATTTTAACTGTAAAATCATATAAACCAGCAAAATCGAAAAAAGAATCGTGCCACGGCCTTTTAAAAGGTAACAAGCTGATGAAAAGATTCTTTTAGCCTCGACACTCGGAGGGAGGAACTTTAAACAAATTATTGTACAGCTGCAAAAGCCTCCATTTTCATAAAGAGCCAGCTCTACTTAAATGATGGCAGTTTAATTATTTTCAAATTCCGTATCAATAGCGGTGGACGTCCCTTTTTTTTTCGGGTGGGAAATCATCACTTGACGTCTCCTGCTCTGGGTGGAGCGGAAGGGCGTGTCAGACTTTAACTGACTAAAACCCACCCGTGTTTCTCCCGACGACCGAGGCGTTTCCTGCGTTGGCTAGGGGCGTGAGGGCGCATAGATTGGCTCTCCTTCACGTGTTTCACCTCCTCCTTCGCGAGCATTACTGCCTCGCAGAAGGAGGTGACGGCTGCCGTTGCCCTCTCGCTTCGTACATGGCCTGACCAGAGCCGGACGCCAGAGATCGCCGCCGCCGATTGTGTCCACGAGGACACGGTGGTGCTCTGCGCAGGCTGGGCACACTTTCACCATGTCCTCCAGGCGATCCACACAGTGGTAACACCCGGACGTTTCCTCCCACCCTATCATGAATAGCCTCGTGAAGCACCCGTGTCCGATGAGGACCTGCGTAAATCGGAATGTGAGGATGCCGTGGAGCCTCTCCAGCCACTCCTCAAAGAGCGAAAACGGTGGACGTCGTACGTCTTTTGTTTGGTTGAGACTCAGACACAGAATTTTCAATTGATTGATACCGCCTGTCTTTGCCGAGGTATACTCGGCAAAGACAGCACCAATGGTGTGATCAATATAATAATTGATGAGACAATATATGTACATTGTAAACATGTCATATCGTTGAATAAGTTATTATTTTAAAAGAAAACCGAAATAATCCAAACCTCGGTTTTAGCTAAACAGAAACCCGGTTTCTAAAAATGACTTGAAAACCGGTTTAACCGGTTTTTGCGAAGGTTTTGTGACCCCTAATTACTACTTAGTAATGTACGTCATGCGTAGCAATTTTCCAACTATATGTACTAGAACCGGCTGAATACCATTAATGGACATAGACTGAGAGCCTATCTGACCTCCACACCCCAGTTATAGGGTAACACAATACCTTTAGCAACATTGGTTGGCAGACTTTTTGGCTTCTGAATCCTCGTAACGATTGTCTATGACCTACAAACGCCAGGACCAACAGTTTAACGTGCTTTCCGAGGCATGGAGGGGTTAATTTGATATGTAACGGATGATCACCCATCCACGAACCGACCGCGGCGAGCGTGGCTTAACCTTAGATCGACCTGTGTGCGTAGCGTGTCAAGCCAAGTTCAAGTAACAGAACTGGTGAGCAGCACCGTGTGTAATATTACACGAACCATTTGGAGCCACTTTTGACCCCCTCATAACTCAAAAACTGTTTCACATAAACGTGTCAAATTTGGCTCATATAGTGAGACTTGCGAGATACATATGTGCTCCAAATTTCATAAACACATCTCAAACGGTTAATTAAATATTAACGTCCAAAAATCGTCATTTTTATCACTGACTGACCTATAGATCAAAACACTAACCCAGTTCCAGATGACATAGAAACTTCAAATTTGGCATGCAGATAGGTAATTAGGTGAATACAAAAATCAAATCAGAAACTGGTAAATTTTTATCATTTTATTATAATTTTTCACTTAATTGATTCTATTACTAACACTTGTAAAAAACCATTTGGTACTAATTTTGTTATAATTGTTATAAAAATAAGTACCTACTAATAATGTATGTACAAAAAGTAATGATATCCCATCAAAAACATAAATGTGAAATGAGAGCCAAGTTCAATATTATGATATATGCCTTGGTTGATGACTTCATCGACAAAAGAAGTGAGATCTAAATGGGTGCCAAGTTCAATGGTCAGTCCTGAAATTTATTTATAACTACATAAAATATCATTTCTTCTTATAACTTAGGATAATATATTGTAGCCTAAGGTCTGACTTGGCAAGTTTTCATATACGAATTATATTATAGTCTTCGCAAGTTCTAAACCTGTTACTTGTCGGTTCTTATTTTATTATTCCGAAAATTTGGCTTGCTGGTAGAAACTAGCCATCGAACATAATAATTCGTATATGAGAACTAGCCAAGTCAGACCTTTTTTTTTCAGGATGGGAAATCATCAAATGACTTATCCCGCTCTGGGCGGAGCGGGAGGGCGTGTCAGACTTTTACTGACTAAAACCCACCCGTGTTCCATCAGTTGCCCGTGTGCCGGGGTCACAGTATCTCGCTTGAACAATCTCGCGACCCCGGCAGGCATTGGTCCTAGTAGACCCCTTCACTGCTGCTGACATCTCTTTGAGGCGCGCGTGGAACACTACGCGCCGTCGACCCGAGCCTGGTCCTTACCGGGCGGCGAGCTACCCATTGCTCGCCACCCGCAAGCTCGCGCCTACGGTGGCCAGGAGTCCGCTATCGACTCCCGACGCTCGGGGCGTCTCCTCCTGCGGCGGCTAGGGACGTGAGGGCGCAGAGACTGCCACTCCCTCAAGCGCCCCGCTTCCTCCTTCGCGAGCATTACTGCTTCGCAGAAGGAGGTGACGGCTTCCCATGCCCTCTCGCTCCGTACCATGGCTCGCACCAGGGCCGGACGCGAGAGGTCGCCGCCGCCGACCGCCTCCACGAGGACACGGCGGTGCTCCGCCCAGGCAGGGCACACCTCCACCGTATGATCCACCGTGTCCTCCAGACGATCCTCACAATGGAAACACCCGGGCGTTTCCTCCCGCTTTATCCTGAACAGGAACCCACCGAAGCACCCATGCCCGGTGAGAACCTGCGTCAGGCGGAAGGTGAGGACGCCGTGGCGCCTCTCTATCCACTCCTCAAAGAGGGGACTTACCGCCGCAATTGTGGCGTGCCCTGCCAAGTCAGACCTTAGGCTACAACATATTATCCTTAGTTATAATAATAAATTATATTTTATGTAGTTATAAATAAAGGACAATGCCAAATATCGGCTCGAATCATGTGGCGTCCGACAGACTTTCTATAATAATGATAATTCACACTATAAAACGGTAAGAATTATACAATATAAATAAAGTCTGTAGAAGTCCACCGTTGAAAAGTAATTTAAAATAGTTATTCAATTTATCAACACATTTCAAGACTACAAAAATGTTGCCAAAACCAAAATAAAATAATATCGATACGGACACTTGCAAACCGATTACAATAATATCAATATGAAGCTACGTAAGTAAGTATTTAAGTACTTACGTCGTACCTCGTAATTCTTATAATAATAAGTAGCGTTTATTTATAATTTTTATTATACTTTTTACAGTTATATAATAATTTAATTCGATTATCGATGCCGTCTTGAATAGTTTATTCGTAATAATGTTATTATAGTGCTGGCAGCACTTGACGTAAAACAACTTCGGTCATTGTCAAAAAGTTTGACTTCTCACTTCTCCTGCGTATCATTTGTAAAAAGTAAACATGGGGTTCTTTTTTTCCTAATACCTAAGTATTCTAAAATCATGTAGGTATGTTAAATGCATATTCTCACTATAAATATATATATATATATATGATGCAAGGATAATGTGCTAAAAGTCATTAATTGAATAAATCATTTGTTTATTTCATGGTATTGTTAAAAACAGAAGTATGAAGTGGTCAACTTTAAATAACTATAACTTTTGTTGGTGTACTTCTAATAGAAAACTAATTATACAAACAAATTCTATAATAATTTTCCTTTCTTATGAAATATTGATCATCTTTGTCGGTTCTGGCCGAGACTTGTAGGAAACCTTGGCATTCTCCTTTCAGGACTGACCATTGAACTTAGCACCCATTTAGATCTCACTTGTTTTGTCGTTGAAGTCCACAACCAAGGCATATATCATAATATTGAACTTGGCTCTCATTTCACATTTATGTTTTTGATAGGATTTATCTAACCATACAAGTATATTAACACTAGCTTCTGCCCGCGACTTCGTCCGCGTCAAATTTTTGCTCTCCTGACCCTTCCCGTCGCATCGATTTGCCTGCTAGTTTTCGTCCATTTTTCGTTGCTGCTCGCACCTTTTGAGTTATAGTGAGTCAACCTTAAAAGATAGACATATGCTCTCGCGGACTTTTTTTTAGAACTTTTTAAAAGGAACAATTCCGTCATGCATGATTTTTGCGTTACTTTAACCGTTTACACAGCGCACGCAACGGAAACTCTCAAAAGGAATAAATTTTCCCCTTTTTTGCAACCTTTTTCATTACTGCTCCACTCCTCTTAGTTGTAACGTGATGTTATATAGCCTATAAGGTCCCTCGATAAATAGGCTACCTAACACAAAAAGATTTTTTCAATTCGGACCAGTAGTTCCTGAGATTAGCGCGTTCAATCAAACAAACAAACAAACTCTTCAGCTTTATAATCATCATTATCATTACATATTATAAAATAAAGTCACTTCCCGCTGTCTGTCTGTCCGTATGTATGCTTAAATCTTCAAAACTACGCAACGGATTTTGATGTGGGTTTTTTTAATAGATCGAGTGATTCAAGAGGAAGGTTTATATGTATATAACATGCATAATATACTAAAGAAACGCTGATATTTTTAGAGGTTTCTAATGTGATGTCATAAATAAACACATTTTTATGCGCTTACATTACGAACGCTGGCTGAACCCTACGAAATAGCTCAAAATAATGTACTACAGTATTGTACACCTTAAAAAGTTCTACAAAAAAGTCCGGATTGGTATATGTCTAACTCTTAGGGATAACCCATAATAACCATTTTTATCCTTTACTTTTTACGAGAAATAATGGCTTATTTATGAATGCGATTTTAAGCAATACAGCATTAATCCTTATCCAATTAAGTACCTTAAATAAATTGTGCATTTCATGTAGATCAAAATTGCCCTTTACAGCATATCATTAAAATGAATATTTTAGAAGATATCAGAGATTATAATAAAATAGCCGCAGAGGCTTGCGGGCCTTCCCGCGTCCGGCCGTCCCAGTTGGTAGCGGTCGGGTAGTGCAGGATTAGTAGGATTGTAATTCATATTACTTGGGCTTCATAGTAAATGCATATCATCATGTGTGTTCGAAGTACTCAAAATAAAGCTAATTGTATTATTCCAAGTAAGAAACCGCGAAATATGGCTTAGATGTTTAGATTTTTGGATGGATTTGGATTTTTGGTTATACTGGATACTTACCATATATAGCATACCAATACCATAGATATTTTATCCCGGTAGTAGTTTCCCGGGTGATATTTTCCGACAGCTATACGGGCAAAGCCACTGCCCAAAGTACTATTCTTATAACTATGTTTAATTTGGTGTCTGGTAAATAACTGAGTGTTTATATAGGTAGAATAGGAGCGTTAAGAAAAACCAGGAAGACTTATATTCAATTCAATCCAGCCCTATGTCGCAGTCTTCTTACTCTGAATACTATTAGTTTTATTTTAAGTACATCAAACACACAAGATATGTAAGGATCGTAGGAGGTGGCGTTCCGTAGTTTCTGCCTACCCCCATGGGAAAAAGGCGTAATTTTATGTATGTATAACATGGATTAATACATTCTTACCGCGGTAATACGTCCTCTTGCGATAATTTCCGACATCTATGCGGGCGAAGCCGTGGGCAAAAGCTAGTATTATATATAGTATAGATTAATAGATTATAATACGTCATCATCATCTCAGCCGAAAGATGTCCACTGCTGGACGTGAGCCTCTCCACGCTTGGCGGGCGCCGCGCGCCGGGCGGGTCGACGATCGCAGTACAGTGGTAAAGTGCATAGAGATCGCTGCTGCCCGTCCGGCACCGCACGGCACGTAACGTAGGACTATCCTATTACATACCTACACATCTATACAAATAAATAAAATTGGAGTGTCTGTTTTTAATATTAAAATAACCGCTTTTTACTAAGTGTATATGGATGTATACACGGTACATATACCAAATTACAATTTTTGTCGGTCTGTCTGTCTGTCTGTTTGTTCCGGCTAATCTCTGAAATGTCTGGATCGATTTTGACGGGACTTTTATTGGCAGGTAGCTGATGTAATAAGGAGTAACTTAGGCTACTTTCGTTTTTGAAAAATACTTTTATTTTGTAAAATACCTGCGTTAATTTCCGACATTCACGCGGGCGAAGCCGCGGGCAAAAGCTAGTTAATAATATAAATTCAAAAGTACCTCTATCTGTTACTTTTTACGCTTCTGCCACATATAACGGATTTCGATTGGTAAGGAGATAATGCTATCCTGGGGAAAGACAAAGGCTACTTTTTGTCTCTAAAATAATCCTTAAGTGATAGGAATGAAAGTTTGAATGGGAAAAGGATATAAACATAAAAATGTGGTTTTGATCATATCTATACTATCTGTACTAAAAGCTGAAGAGTTTGTTTGTTTGTTTGAACGCGGTAATCTCAGGAACTACTGGTCCGAATGGCGAAGATTTTATGGTCAGAGGGCGCCACGCTTATGATCTATTTACATTCTATGGTTCGGAGCGGTTCATACGAAATAATTTATTTACAATTGAAAATAATATAAGCCTGGGCATATGTATATATAAATTTTATTTACGTTTAAAATTTACCCAGGTTACAAATATATATTAGATTTTACAGTTTGACTGAAACTAAATATTTTCGATAGTTCGAAATTACAATAGTTACGTCTCAATTTCATTAATGTTAATAGAAACTGGTCTTCCACACTTAAAGATATCACATTTCCTGATTTATAACACAGATTATAGGCCATAGGGCATAAAGTATCCAAAACAAATTTAATTTTTTTGTACGTTTCAAGTCCAGTATAAAATTTTACTGATGCGTCATCAAAAAGTAGTTCCTCTGTAGCAAATAATCTCAACAGAACAGAGGTTTGTGTAGATTTATTGTTAATATTCTGAATTTTAGTATCGCTGTAACTTGCACACTGCTGTTCATTTATATTTGAAATTTCATTATCCAGAGTTCCGGTATCACTAAAACCTAAGAAGTTCGGTGCGAATAGTTGTTTTTTTAGGTTTCTATTCCGCAGTCTCTCTTCTCTAGCAGCTGCGTAAGGCGGTAGAACCTTTGACCAAGGGAAAATAGATGGTATCGCATTCTTCCTCAAAATTCGGCGCTCTAAATTGAAACCTGCAATTTACGCAATCATGATACATATGACATTGGTGAAAGATTTGAACAAAGACAAAATATAAGAATATACCTTCTCAGCTGTAGACGATTTCAAAGTTTTATAATCATTTTCTGTAAAATGATGTCCACATAATCGTAAATGTGAAGATTGCGATTTCGCCAATTGTGACCGTTTTATTGCTTTAGCCCACAACCCTTTCCTATTTTTATCTTTTGGGAACAAATGATAACCATTTTCTTTGCATCCCGGTACTGCACACTTCGTCATTTTAATAGATTTATTATAAAAACGTGAAAAAGATCTAAAATATAACGATGCACAGATATGTATAGCGGATCATAGGAGTCGTGACACCTAGCGGGAAAAAATGGCAAAAATCTTCCCCATTGAAAAAATATTTTTGTGTTCGGTAGTCTATTTATCGAGGAAGGCTATAGGCTATATAACATCACGCTACAACTAAAAGGAGCTGAGCAGTAATGAAATAATGTTGTAAAAACGGGGAAAATCGCACGGGTAGGCGATTCGACGCGACGGTAAGGGTCGGGGGAACAAGAAGTTTAACGCGGACGAAGTCGCGGGCAGAAGCTGGTCCTACTATATAATATTACTAGCTGACCGTACAGACGTTGTCCTGTTTCCTAGAACTCGATAGCAGCGCCACCTACCGGGTCTAATAGTGAATCTAAACCATCGAGGGTGCCACCCAAACGCATACAAAATCATTCAAATTGGTCCAGCCGTGTAGGAGAAGTTCAGTAACATACACACGTACCGTAGAATTATATGTAAAAAGATAAGTGTGCAAATTAATTATGTACGAAAACGAAAGCTAGTTATGTATATATATTTGGTTGGAAACGGAATGCACACTGCTGAGTTACTGACCTCGAAGGTAGTCGACCTCGATAGCAAAACCAGTGAGTTAAGTACAAAATTTTAAACTCTGTATACATATTATAAGCTCACGCTTATATAATGCGTTTAACCTTTTTAGCGCCACGACAAAAAAGCAAAATCGTGCCCTCAGCGCCAAGCTATAAACTCATCCAAAATAGTACCTAGTGAGTTCGAAATGATATCGATAAAACACCGTTTATTTTTTAACACAGATATAGTATTGTTGCCGATTAAAGTCTCTTTTATAGTTGTCTTTGTTTTTATATTTTTTATTTTGGTCTTTTTTTGATGTTTCTTTTATTTTATTAAATTTTCTTGTCGAACAAGCGGAATTTTATTATTTAGTAGCTTAGAAAATTAGATTCAGCAACAAGTGGTCCTTCTACTAATTATATTATTGAACTAGTGTCTAGTGTGAAAACTAGCTCACAAAATAAAAAAATGGTTGTGACGAGGTCACAGACGAAACTGCCCCAAGATAACTCTAATGTAGGTACCTACCCAGTCAAGTAGTGAGGCCGTTCCAGCACCTACTACACAGGCTACCAGTGGGAATTCAGGTACGTTCTTCTCAGTTAGAGCCTAGCTTGAGCGCACATTCTGTCGCCACTCACACACACAGCCGCACCAGTCGCTCTTCGGTAATAATCGCTGCCAAAAAGGCCGCAGCGGAAGCAGAACATATTCGTCGAGTAGCTCAATTAGAAATTGCCGCTGCTGAAGCCGAAGCCGAATATCGGGCTGAGCTTGCCGCAATTGAAGCAGACGGTAGTAACCACGGTTCTCGTAGTGGGTGGAGCCGCGCCAGTGCTGAACAATGGCTAGATAATACGGCCCTCCCCACTAAAATACCTACACATCAGGAGAGAGACCCATCGGTTAAAGGTCCTCAATCCAAATGTGGATGTGAGGTAGGGGCAAAAAATAATCCTAAAGTTATCTTTGTTGGTTCTCAGAGTATCGCAGCACTGAGTCCTGCACTATCACCTCATCAGCAAAATTTTTGCGGGGTTGACAGGGCTGCTGCCACTGGTATTCACCGAGAAGACGACTCAATTGGAGTTACGCAGCTAGTGGGGGCCCTAAAGGCACTTGCGAAGAATAACGGCCCCAACAAAAATAAAAGTTTTATAAAAATTCCGTGTTTTGATGGTAAATCGCCCTTCGAATGGCTTATGTTTAAACGAGCCTTTCAGGATACGGTAAGTGCTTTCACAAATGCAGAAAACCTTACGCGCCTCAACCAAGCCCTAAAAGGAGGGGCGCGCGAAGCTGTCAGCATGCTGTTAGTGCTGGCACCTCACGCCAACGACGTTGATGCCCTAGATCGTCGCTATGGCAGACCTGAATAAATTGTGCTACAGGAGATGAACGCAATCAAAGCTCTGCACAAGCTTGGACCGGAGGTAAGGGATCTACATGTTTTCACCACCCGTGTGCGAAATTGTGTTGAAGTTGCTAAGTTATTACAGCATTCCGACTATTTACGTTCACCTGAACTGTTTGGAGCACTGCTTAGCAAACTGTCTCTACTATTACGTGCACGGTGGCTAGATTTCGCAGCTAACCACGAAAACTTAAGCCAAGCTCGAGTGGAATTGCTGTCGTTTTTCCTAAACCGTGAGGTCGATTTGGTGACGAAGTTCGGCGCCGTATTTGAAGTGACACCATCTCCTTTGTCCCCTTCATACAAACAGCGAGCGCATGCCGTTTCAGAGTCGGGAGCAGAGGTTTCAGTTTCATCTAAAAATTCCAAATCAAAGCACGTTTACGTGAACTGCACCTCAGAGGTGGACCGCAGCGGTCATTGCTTCCGTTGCGGTCAGCCCGGTCACAAGGCCGGCTCTTGCAATGCCACGCCGCACTGCTATGCATGTGCGGCGGCTGGCAAGCCGGCCGAACACCGGGCCGGGAGTAAGGCCTGCGCCTCATCCGCCAAGGCCAGGGGCAAGGGCAAGCCCTCTGCCGCCACCGTCACCGCTGTCGCCGCTGCCGCCTCGACCACTGTCGTGGCTGGCACCACCGCCACGGCAGGGCCCTCACAGGGGACTCAGGAGGGGGCTGAAATGGAGTGTCAATAATAGGTACTCCACTACGCCTCCTCCAAGCGAATATCAACCACTGCGCCTCCGCTCAGGATCTGTTACTCCAGAGCATGGCGCAGTGGTCGATTAACATCGCTGTGGTCGCTGAGCCGTACTTTGTCCCGCCCAGGGATGACTGGGTGGAGGACCTGAGCGGCTCAGTGACCCTCATTTCGTCGGCCGCCGCCGGAACCCCGACCCTCGAGGCTGTCAAGAGGGGACGGGGTTGCGTAGCGGCACGGTTCGGGGAGATTGTAGTAGTGGGAGTATACTTCTCCCCGAGCCGAACTCTCGCCGAGTTCCACAACTCCCTTGCGGAGTTGAGAGTCGTCGTCGTCGGGTTCCGTCCCCTCCCCGTGCTCGTACTCGGGGACTTCAACGCCAAGAATTTGGCTTGGGGTTCCCGGTATACGGACACACGGGGCAGGATGGTGGAGGACTGGGCTCTGGAGACAGGCCTGGTCGTCCTAAATCGGGGTTCTGTACCTACGTGTGTACGGATGCGGGGCGACTCAGTGGTGGACATCTCGTTCGCTAGCCCCGCTCTGTCGCCGCAGGTCATTGATTGGCGCGTCATGGAGGGGGTGGAGACGTATTCCGACCACCGGTACATCCGGTTTGACGTCTCCGCCCAGACCTCGAGCGCGTCGATCCGGCAGACCCCGAGTGGTCCGCGGTGGGCGCTAAAGAAGCTGGACCGGGAGCTTCTCCTGGAAGCCTCGATCGTGCAGGCCTGGGTGTCACCACCGGACAGGCCTGCTGACACCAATGACGAGGCCGAGTGGTTCCGGGAGGCCATGTCCGAGATCTGTGACGTGGCTATGCCCCGAGTCCAGCCAGGACGGGCTTGGCGCCAGGTGTACGGGTGGTCGCCGCAGCTGACAGCGTTGCGCGAAGCGTGCGTTGCGGCACGACGCCGGTACACCAGGCACCGCAGGCTCCGTATCCGCCCTCCGGATACGGAAGCCATTCAGGCGGAGCTATATGAGGGGTACAGAGCGGCGAAGACCGCCCTCCAAGAGGAGATCCTGCGGGCCAGAGGACTGGCCCGCAAGGAGTCGCTGGAGACTCTGAATAGGGACCCATGGGGACGGCCCTACAAGGCCGTCCGGGAGAAACTCCGCCCATGGGCTCCTCCGCTGACCCAGAGTCTCCGGCCCCAACTCGTGGAGGGCGTGGTGAGCGCTCTGTTCCCTTCGCGAGGGGAACATAGTCCCCCACCCATGGCTCCGCCTCCTGCGGTGCCCGATGCGGACCACATAACTGACGACGACGGTGCTCCAGAAGTGACCGAGGTAGAGATGAGGGTGGCGGTACGAAGGCTTAATGCCAAGAATACCGCCCCAGGACCCGACGGCTTGCCTGGCAAAGCATTGGTCCTGGCCTTAGAGGCTCTCGGGCCTCGACTCAGGGGGCTCCTTAGCGCATGCTTGGAGAGGGGCCAGTTCCCACTTCGTTGGAAGACGGGGAAACTGGTCCTCATTAAGAAGCCTGGGCGCCCAGCGGACTCTCCGTCCGCTTACCGGCCCATCGTGCTGCTCGACGAGGTGGGCAAGCTCTTTGAAAGAGTGATTGCAGACCGCCTCGTCGGGTGGCTGGTGCGAGTGGGGCCGGACTTGTCGGACGGCCAGTACGGCTTCCGCAAGGGGCGCTCAACGGTGGACGCCATCATGCGCGTGCGAGCCCTCACGACGGGGGATGCAGTGGCCCGGGGTGGGGTCGTCTTGGCGGTGTCTCTTGACATCGCCAATGCCTTCAACACCCTACCCTGGAGTTGCATTAGGGAGGCACTCCGGTATCACCGGATGCCGACCTACCTCTGTCGCGTGGTCGAGGCCTATCTGACGGATAGGGCCGTTATCTACCCCGGTCACCAGGGAGAGTGGAACCGGCGAGAGATGTCGTGCGGTGTCCCACAGGGATCGGTCCTGGGGCCGCATCTGTGGGACATCGGTTACGACTGGGTGCTGCGCGCCGACCTCCCTAGCGGCGTCAGTGTAGTGTGCTACGCTGACGACACGCTGGTCCTTGCGCAGGGGAGGTCGTACGAGGCGGCGGCCGAATTAATGACACGCGGGGTTGCGACAATCGTCGATAGGATCCGGCAATTGGGACTCGAGGTGGCATTGCACAAGTCCGAGGCCATGGGTTTTCATGGTCCTCGGAACGCGCCACCTGCGGGTTCCCAACTTACGGTAGGAGGGGTTCACATCGGCGTCGAGTCGACGATGAAGTACCTGGGACTTGTCCTCGACAGCCGGTGGAACTTCGTTGAGCATTTCCGACGTTTGGCTCCCAGACTGGAGCGGGCTGGGGCTGCATTAAAGCGGCTCCTGCCCAATCTGGGGGGTCCAAACGCCTCCTGCCGGAGGCTCTACACGGGGATCGTGCGGTCCATGGCCCTCTACGGGGCACCGGTGTGGGCACCCTCACTGAGGCTGCGCCCAGCGCGCCGGTTGTTTGCGGCCCAGAGGGTCATGGCCATCCGGTTAATCCGGGGATACCGCACGGTCTCGTGCGAGGCGGCGAGTCTCCTTGCTGGAGTGCCGCCATGGGATCTGGAGGCAAAGGTCCTCGCGCACATGTGGGAGTGGCGCGAGGAGGCGAAGCGCCGGGGCGAAACTCCGCTGCCGCGACAAATCGCGGCACGGCGGACAGAGCTCCGGTGTGATCTCATGGCGACATGGCGGGTACGATTGTCGCAACCCAGTGCTGGGCACGCCACAATTGCGGCGGTAAGTCCCCTCTTTGAGGAGTGGATAGAGAGGCGCCACGGCGTCCTCACCTTCCGCCTGACGCAGGTTCTCACCGGGCATGGGTGCTTCGGTGGGTTCCTGTTCAGGATAAAGCGGGAGGATACGTCCGGGTGTTTCCATTGCGAGGATCGTCTGGAGGACACGGTGGAGCATACGGTGGAGGTGTGCCCTGCCTGGGCGGAGCACCGCCGTGTCCTCGTGGAGGCGATCGGCGGCGGCGACCTCTCGCGTCCGGCCCTGGTGCGAGCCATGGTACGGAGCGAGAGGGAATGGGAAGCCGTCACCTCCTTCAGTGAGCAGTGTAGGGGTCTACAAGGACCGATGCCTGCCGGGGTCGCGTGATTGTTCGAAAGAGATACCGTGACCCTGGCACATGGGCAACTGATGGAACACGGGTGGGTTTTAGTCAGTAAAAGTCTGACACACCCTCCCGCTCCGCCCAGAGCGGGAGAAGTCATTTGATGATTTCCCATCCTGAAAAAAAAAAAAAAAAAGCCTGCAAAATCATCCGATCAGAAAAAAATGTTTATTTTGCAAAGGTGAACATCAGTTGTCAAATTGCCCGACATTTACATCTTTGACAATCGATGACAGATGGCGTTTTGTCAAAGACAACAAAATCTGTTATCGTTGTCTTCAAAAAGTTCCACACAATTTTAGGTTTTGTAACAAAAATAAGGCTAGTTGCACAATAGCTGATTGTAATCGTAGGCACCGCACTATTTTGCATATTGACAAATCTGTAGCATCTGCTCATTTGAAGGAGGAGGTCATACCTGAACCTACGACTAAAACTGATGCTGATCAAACTGAACAAGTTTTCGTAGCTATCAACAACCCTCAAGTTGATCTTACACTTCGCCCACTACTAAAAATAGTACCGGTCACAGTCTCCGGGCCGGCTGGCAGCCTAGACACATTCGCGCTTCTAGACGATGGGTCGACGGCTACCTTCATAGATGCCGACATTGCCTCCAAAATTGGAGCCGAGGGTCCCGAGGGCATCCTACATTTGGATTGTGTGGGAGGGTTATCTAGGGATAGCTGCGTGCAGTTTGTAGACTTTCAGATAAAAGGCCGATCAACCCCACATAAGTTCTTAATTCAGCGGGCAAGAGCAATCAAAAACATAGGGCTGCAAAGCCAATCAGCCACCCGCGAATCATTACGTCGCTACTCCTACCTGTCTGGTATAGTTGAGGAGTTGTGCTACCCCGAAGCAAAGCCTACACTTTTGATAGGCATCGACAATTGGCACCTGATGACAGCATCCGAGGTCAGGAAAGACACGAAGACCCAGCCTGTCGCTATCAAAACATCGTTAGGGTGGGTGTTGTTCGGGTTTACAAGCAGCCGGACAACTTTAGTGGAGACTACCTGCCACGTATCCTTACGTGAGCGTCCGCACCATGACCAGAGGGGTAATTGCGGAACTTTTTATCAGTAGGAATTGGTTTAATATTCATAGTTAAACAACATTCATTGCGTTATTTACGTTGCTGAGCCACAATTTATGCGAACAAATGATGCAATGGTTTACAAATAATCTTCAATCCCATTCAAATTCTGATAAATTGTGCGTTTCGCAATTAGGGTGCTGGAGGTCCTCATTAAGGAACAATATAGGTTAGACGCTATGGGTATCACGAAACATGAGCCTCGCAGTGCAGACGATCAGCGCGCTCTCCATATTCTAGAGCATACAGCCCAACGCTTACCAAATGGGCACTTCCAGGTCGGCTTATTGTGGAAGGCGGATGACCTTGTTGGCCCCGAGAGCTATCCTTTGGCACTTTCTAGGTATAAAAGTCTTGAACTGAAAATGTCAAAGGATCTTAAATACGCCCAACGTTATAAGGTTAATATTCAGGACATGCTAGCTAAGGGTTATGCTGAGGAGTGTACAAGACAGTCGCCCACATCAGTTTGTTGGTACTTGCCGCACTTCGGTGTAGTAAATCTCAACAAACCGGCGAATCTTCGTGTTGTTCACGACGCGGCTGCTAAAGTACAGGGTGTGTCGCTAAATTCTATGCTTCTGTCGGGTCCTGATTTTTTACAACCCCTACTAGGAATTTTGATGCGTTTTAGGGAGGGAAAAATTGCCTTGACCGCCGATATCAAGGAGATGTTCCCGCAGGTAAAAATACAAGAATGTGACCGAGATGCTCAGCGATTTCTTTGGCGCGATGATCCTGCGGGACCAATAAAGATTTATCGTATGTCTTCTATGACTTTTGGGGCGTGGTCCAGCCCATCTACGCCAATCTACATCCTCAACCAAAACGCATTGGAATTTATAGGCGAGTTCCTACATGCTACATGCTACAGCTATTACGTCCGCGATACCTACATGGACGACTTCATCGGAAGTGTAGATGTCCCTACGGAGGACGCTGCTCGTTTGGCAGCCGATATTGTAGAGATACATAAACGTGGAGGATTTGAGATGCGCGGCTGGGTATCAAATGAGCCCGGCGCACTCAATCGGTTACCAAACGAACTATTGTCTGACGTCTCACTAGTCAATCGTTCTAGTGTAGAGTTGGGCAGTTTACCACTCTCAGACACCTCAACACGGACTCTAGGTTTGATCTGGAAACCTGCCCTAGACATGATAGGTTTCAACCCGAGCCTCAAGGGTACTCCAGGTCATTTCACAAAACGCGTAGTGTTAGCTCAGGTCATGCGCATCTACGACCCACTAGGAATCTTAGCCCCCGTAGTTGTGAGAGGTCGGATTATGTTTCAAAATTTGTGGCGTAAGTATCTTGACTGGGACGAGAGACTATCACAGGCTGACCAGGAAACTTGGCTCGAATGGTTTGAATGCCTTAAATCGATTACGGAACTGAGAGTTCCAATGTGTTACAATTTATGCGGGTTCTCAGATCTGGAGTTGCACGTGTTTTGTGATGCTAGCGAACTGGCATACGCCGCCGTTGCCTACCGGAGATTTGTGCTATCCAACGGTGACGTGAAACTTGCGCTAATAGCAAGCAAGGCACGTGTCTCCCTTGAAGCCAGCTTCGATACCACGCCTGGAGCTCCAAGGTGCCCTGATAGCCTCTTGACTTGCCGTTAAAATTTGCGAGGCGCACCGCCTTAAGTCTAACCGACGAGTTTTCTGGAGTGATTCCATGACCGTGTTGGGGTGGCTACGCAGGGATGCGAGAAACTATAAACCTTTCGTAGCGCATCGCGTGGGGGAGAGTTTTAGAATGCACTAGTTTAGTTGAATGGCATTGGGTTCCTACCGAATTTAACGTGGCTGACGATGCGACGCGGGGGAAGGCCAGTATTGAACCACGCTGGTTATCTGGCCCCAATTTCCTTCTAGCTTCCACTTCAGAGTAGCCATCAGAGCCCAAAGTCGCAGCGCCAGCAATTCTTGGAGAGGAGGAGCTCAAGCCATCTCTTCGTCATTCAAAACCATTTAACCATCCATCACGTGTCGCAGAGTGCATTAATTTTATCAATTCACATCAGTTACCTTTACCAGTTGTAGCTGACATCAATCACTTTAGTTGCTGGATTAGGCTGTTAAGGGCAACAGCTAGGACTCATCAATTCATTGCCTCTCTTTTGAAACATCGGGGTCATAATTTTCAAAATTTTTGGATTCGTGGTATTTGTGAGTCTGTAAATGCGGCTGAGCGCGATTCACGGCCTGATGCTTCTTCTTCCAGTGCTCCAGTGCCATTGGTCTCAAAAGATATCATCCGCGCGGAACAGCACATTTTGGGGAGGAGCCAGATTAGCGCCTTCGGAGAGGAACTTCTTTGTCTGACACGTGGACAGGCTGTTCCCAAGAAAAGTCGTTTCGCCATTTTGTCCCCAGAACTTAGAGACGGACTTTTGCATCTCGCAGGAAGAACTTCTGCTGTTTCCAACAAGCAGCCTATTATTCTAGATGGCAAGGAGTCAGCTGTACGCCTTCTGATCAGCCATTATCACGCCAAGTTTGCTCACGCCAACACAGAGACTGTAATTAACGAACTGCGGCAGTCGTACTGGATCCTCGGATTGAGGAACGCCGTGCGGTCAGTGGTCCATAGATGTCAGTTGTGCAAGCTGCTGAAAAGCTCAACGTTGCATCCACCCATGGGAGATCTACCAGAGGCAAGACTCGCCCATCATCAACGAGCCTTCACGTATACAGGTGTGGATTACTTCGGGCTCGTATCAGTTACTATTAGGCGCAGGCGTGAGAAGCGATGGGTCACCTTATTTACTTGCATGGTGACCAGAGCAATTCACCTCGAAATCATAGCCAGCTTGTCCGCAGACTCTGCCATTATGTGCTTGAGACGCTTCACCGCCCGACGTGGTACGCCCAGTGAAATATTTTCGGACAATGGGACGTCATTTGTGGGAGCGAACCGGCAGCTAAGAGCTCTATATGATGCCACCGGCCCACAGTTTGCAGCAAATGAAGAGATAAAATGGCGTTATATTCCCCCATCGGCACCTTTCATGGGAGGGGCCTGGGAAAGGCTGATTCGATCAGTAAAGACAGCCCTGAAGGTAACACTGGGAGAGCAAGCCCCGAAAGAAGAAGTTTTGGCAACTTTGCTGATCGAAGCCGAGGCTATGGTAAACTCACGTCCACTCACGCACGTCTCCCCCGACAGCAACTACCCGGAGGCGCTTACCCCCAACCATTTTTTGCTGGGAGACTCATCGGGCCGTCCGTTCCCAACTGCAGATCTGTCAGATGCAGCACTAATTGGCCGGAGCACTTGGAGAAGGGCACTTCGGCTGAGTGACCATTTTTGGCGTCGTTGGGTCACCGAATATCTACCCACCTTGGCACCCCGTCGCGTGCCGGGAGTAGATGTCGCTGTCAAGGTTGGGGACCCGGTTCTCATCGGTGACGGGGACTTGCCGAGGGGAACCTGGCCACGAGGCGTGATCGCGGCTCTGCACCCGGGCCGCGATGGGGTGGTACGGGTGGTGGATGTTCGAACCCAAGCGGGCATTTTGAGGCGGCCCTTGAGAAAGGTCATTCTTCTTTAAAACCGGCCAAGTGCGAGTCGGACTCGCGCACCGAGGGTTCTGTACAAACCTGTAGGTATTTTCGGTTTAAAAATATATATTTTTTTAATTTTTATATTTCAGTTGATTGAATGTTAGATAAATTGCGGTTTACGATTTATGACGTTTTAAAAAAAAAACTACTCACTCGATCTCGTTCAAACCAATTTTCGGTGGTAGTTTACATGGTAATGTACATCATATATTTTTTTTAGTTTTGTCATTGTCTTATTTTAGAAGTTACGGGGGGGAGGGACACACATTTTACCAGTTTGGAAGTGTCTCTCGCGCAAACTATTCAGTTTAGAAAAAAATGATATTAGAAACCTCATTACCATTTTTGAAGACCTATTCATAGATACCCCACACGTATGGGTTTGATGAAAAAAAACATTTTTGAGTTTCAGTTCTATGTATGGGGAACCCCAAAATTTATTGTTTTTTTTCTATTTTAGTGTGAAAATCTTAATGCAGTTCACAGAATACATCTACTTACCAAGTTTCAACAGCATAGCTCTTATAGTTTCGGAATAAAATGGCTGTGACATACGGACGGACAGACAGACAGACAGACATGACGAATCTATAAGGGTTCCGTTTTTTGCCATTTGGCAACGGAACCCTAAAAAGGGGAGCATTTTGCCGATTAAAGTCTCTTTTATAGTTGTCTTTGTTTTTATATTTTTTATTTTGGTCATTTTTTGATGTTTCGTTTTTTCTTTGTTAGGGTTCCGTTGCCAAATGGCAAAAAACGGAACCCTTATAGATTCGTCATGTCTGTCTGTCTTTCTGTCTGTCTGTCTATCTGTCTGTCTGTCTGTCTGTCTGTCTGTCTGTCTGTCTGTCCGTCCGTATGTCACAGCCATTTTATTCCGAAACTATAAGAGCTATGCTGTTGAAACTTGGTAAGTAGGTATATTCTGTGAACCGCATTAAGATTTTCACACTAAAATAGAAAAAAAAACAATAAATTTTGGGGTTCCCCATACATAGAACTGAAACTCAAAAATGTTTTTTTTTCATCAAACCTATACGTGTGGGGTATCTATGAATAGGTCTTCAAAAATGGTAATGAGGTTTCTATTAGCATTTTTTTCTAAACTGAATAGTTTGCGCGAGAGACATTTCCAAAGTGGTAAAATGTGTGTCCCGCCCCCCGTAACTTCTAAAATAAGAGAATGACAAAACTAAAAAAAATATATGATGTACATTACCATGCAAACTACCAACGAAAATTGGTTTGAACGAGATCGAGTGAGTAGTTTTTTTTTAAAACGTCATAAATCGTAAACCGCAATTTACCTTACATTCAATGAACTGAAATATAAAAATTAAAAAATATATATATTTTTAAACCGAAAATACCTACAGGTTTGTACGGAACCCTCGGTGCGCGAGTCCGACTCGCACTTGGCCGGTTTTTAAAGTATTAAATTTTCTTGTCGAACAAGCGGAATTTTATTTAGTAGCTTAGAAAATTAGATTCAGCAGCAATTATGTTTTTAATAAAAGGTTACTATACCGGAAATGTAGAATAAAGAAGTTATATTTCATTTCGCTTTGCCTTTTATGACAGAAACGATATGATATGTCTCACAGTTTCGGCGTTAAATCCACAATTCAAAACAAAAATCGATAAAACCAAGTCAGTACCATCACAGCACTATGTTCAATCATGACGTACTTTCTTGTCATCTTATGATGACACTGGCGTAGCTGGCACGGCTTTTCTTAATTTTGCTCGCCTCTGCACTAGAGGTGCGCAACCGATATAATTATCAATAATATCGAAATAATAATAATAGGTTATTTATTTTAATGGTTGCGTATTTTATATACAGTATCAGCATTGTTAACTCATAATAATGCCTTAATGTACCGCCACGTAGGTACTCATGATATCCCAGCTGAAATAAATACTATAGTAAGTGATACAAATAAGACCTACCTAATTTGAAACAGTCATATCTTGATAAAATATTCGAAATAGATGATAAATAAAAGCAAGCCATTATTCTTTGGTTTATATATTTTAAGTAATTAAGAAAACATATGGTAATCTTTTATCAAAAATCACTTAAAAGAGGTAATTCAGGAACCTTACCCTTAGGCCTTTTTAAAACACAGTGATTGGACAAAGCCTATATCCTTAAATTATAGGAATATTGTTATTAGAGTATTAATTATAAGAAAATATACATTTCAGAGTCTTCTATCAGGTGTTTTCATAATATCCTTGAACAACTTTTTAAGCTATTTTACTAAATATTATGCTTAAATTGCTAGACTTGAAGTCGCATATTTACAAGAAATAAAGAATAATTAAGAAATATATATATCCAAACAAACAAAAATTTGAAAATTCTTCTCAAAAATATGATTAAATATTGAAAAATAAAAACTCCTGTTAATGCCTAGGGTCAGCAAAAAAGGCATATTTTAAAATAAGCCTTTAATTAGTACATTATACTTCATTAATGTTATAAGCAGCATTCAATTCGCATATTCTAAAAATTACAATTTAAAGTCATAGTTACCTTTTTTAAGAGTTATATTGTTATTCGTATACATTACTTGAAACAAAACTTCGAAGAATAATTGTATTAAAATTGTATAGAAATTACGGAAAATTACTTAATAACGCGCAATGAAAACGCCCGTCTGTCACAAACGACAGGCCACTACCGTCGCTGTGAGCGCGAGCGGCCTCTCTCGCACTGTTTGCCCACTCGTGGGAATGTCGTCTATGCGTGTGTGAAGTATTTTTGATGTAAATATATTTTAACCAACTTTTCGGCACTACAGGCCTTATTTGAGCGTAGGCTTTATTTGTATCAAGTACTATACTTATTTACTATCAGAGTACGATGAAAATATACGAAAGCAAGAAATATATAGAATATACTTTTTTTTTATTGTGTATATAATTATATATATTATTCTCCCAACCCTTCCCATCGGGTCCACCATTTATGGCAGAATTTTTTTCGTCATAATATTATTTTGCATAACAGCGGATGGCATAAACTTCATTTCGCAGATAATCGTTTGGCATACACTCATTTATCATACATTCACAACGCATAATTTTATAAGTCAGAATCATCTTCAGGCATAAATTTTATTTCCATAATAATCAAAAGGACAACCATCATATCGCAGAAAGTTCGCAGTCAGAATCGTCTCTTGGCATAATTTCATATCGATACTCATTAAAAGGCAGAACTATCATATCTCAGAAATTTTACAGTTCGAATCATCTTTTGGCATACATTTCATATCCATAATAATTGAAACACTCATATATTACATTACAGAAAAATCATAGTTAGCACGCTGAATTCAGACATGCAAACAAGCATACACCATGCATGCAGCATGCAAGTAAGCATGCAGCATCCAAGCAAGCATGCAGCATGCAAGCAAGTATGCAGCATGCAAGCAAGCATGCAGCATGCAAGCAAGCTCACAGCACGCAGGCGAGCATGCAACATGCAGTATGCAAGCAAGCTCACAGCATGCAGGCGAGCATGCAACATGCAGCATGCATGCTTTCTGTCACGGCTCCGGCGCTGCGAGGCTCCGGCGGCCCCACGCGAGCTCATCGTCGCAGATGGTTTTACGCTCACCACCGCGTCAAAATTCACCTGCTCCTCAGCACGCGGGCCGCCTCGCCCCTCCGCGCCTACGCGGGTTTAAATTACACTCTAGGGCAGAGAATACTACGTGGAGTCGGTTCTGCAGCGATTCGTTTCTGTCAATAACTTTTGTAGCACAACATATGTTGACTTTTTGGGACACTATTTTAATTTTAATTTAAGGTCAAAATGCAATATTATATAAATGACAGTATACCTAACAAAATTATTCAAAATGAAATTCTGCCATCTTCATAGTATGCTAAATGAAATTATACCAAATAATCGTCGCTCTAAATGAATGTTATGCTAAACGAAATTATGCAAAATTTTAAGTCTGCCAAAGGTAATGGATGCGAAATAAAATTCTGCCATCTTAAAAGTATGCCAGCGTAAAGTCGGACATATAAACATTCGGCCAAACAATGATTATGCTAAACATTTTTTATGCCTTACAAATATTCGTTTAAAGAAGATTATGCCTAGTGTGTTATGCCAAATAAAATTCGGAGCATCAAGTTTCTGCCAGATAGAGGGAACCCTTGCTACATGTGTAAAAAATTAAATAACTACTGCTGACGTAATCACCCTCTAGACCCCCCCACCCCCCATGTCATCAAAAATAAGCAAAGCAAAGAACCCCCCGCCCCCCTATAGTGCTTACGTAATACTTGAACGGCCCGTAGGCAACTAAAGGAACACGGGTGGGTTTTAGTCAGTAAAAGTCTGACACGCCCTTCCGCTCCACGTAGAGCGCGAGACGTCATTAGACGATTTCCCACCCACAAAAAAAGTCGTACAGAATATTAAAGTAACAAAAACAAACTACTATTAATTGTAAAGGAACAGCTATATGAAAATTTACCACGTGACGTCATGGGATTGTCATGATTAGATGACTCTGGCGTTCCAGGCACAGATTTTATGACAGTGTGATGGAGATGGGCAATACAGGCATTAAGATTTATCGATAATCAACTTACAGCGACATTAGATGAGCAGATAGTTCAATATTTTACAGTTTTCATGATTTCTGAATCATATAATAAAAGTTTAACATCAAAATTTTTATTTATTTATTGTTGAATAATTGAAAGAAATTAAATTTAACGTAGGTTACCGTCGAGGTCGATATTCTTGTATATTGATTGCTAGTTAAATCACTACGTGTCATGATGACTGTGGCGTTGAGGGCACTATGTTTTTCGACTTTATAACTGGTGTTAGTTTTTGCCATCTCATGTTAATATGGATGAAATATAAAGAAAGAAGCTCAACTAATATAATGAGTTTTATTTACGTCGAAGGGCGAGCGTTTTGGGGGGACTGTCCTAGTAACTTTGACGTTTCAAAAGTGCGGACTCTCAGCCTAGTGATTGATTTTTATTTTGGTTTAAAAGTCTGTCACGGTATCGCGACCGTGGCGTGCTGGGCACGTTTTGGTTTGTCATCTATACAGACTCTGTCGGTCAAAAGGTTACTAAAACAAAATGCAGATATGGCCAATATTTATTTCGTACGTAATCGATATGATTGTGAATTTGTGATGTTCATCAATGAGTTGTAGCTTGTAGCACGTTGATTATTACACCAAACGCAATCGCTACATTCGCGCTGTTTCATACTCTCATTCTATGCTAGGGATGCCCAATTCTTTGCTTTGAATCGATCTTCTGGATCGTTACTTCGTGAATCGATTCAAGATCTTAATCGTATTGTATTGAATCGATCTTACTCGATCTCAGAAGATCGTATCATAACTTTATAATAATATTGAAAAGTACAATCAATAAGCCTGCAAAATTATTTGTTATAACTTATTCTACTACATAGATATATTACAAAGTCCGCCACGGATGCCGTCATGACAGATAGCTGTAATAGGCGATTCAGACAGTGAATCGTATCAACTAAAACCTAAACAATGGTACCGATTTCCTTGTTCACAAAATAAACTAAATTTAAGTTCAGTGCATCTTTTTCTTTGTATTTCATTAAGAAGAGGACAAAAGAAAAATTTTAGTTTAGTCCTGTCAAATTAATCAGCGCCTGTCACTACTCCATACAAGTTTAGACGTGATTAAAAACTTGCCTACTAAATTTACGTCAAGCGCTGATTAATTTGACAAGACTACACTAAAATTTATCTTCTGTCCTTTCCTTAATGAAATAGAAAGAAAAAGATGCACTGAACTTAAATTTAGTTTAGTTTGTGAATAAGGAAATCGGCACCAATGTATCGTACGAACTACAATTTGTCGGGTATGTTAGCATTCCCTTCCGAACGTCTGTTTTCTCTAGCTGGAAATACTTTGACAGATAGTCGTAACAGGCTAGATCCAGTGCGTCTGTCCAAATGATTAGTTTTGAATTTTTTTAATTTAGAAAGCTGCGAACTGTTTTTTGTAAAACATCTTTTATACTTCTCTCACTTAATAGAGAAAACAGACGTTCGGAAGGGAATGATAACATACCCGACAAGTTGTAGTTCGTACTGTTTAGGTTTTAGTTGATACGATTTCTCCATACGATCTTCTAGTCTATGTCCTAGATATAGGTCGTCTACGATTCGATCTGGGAAGATCGTATCCTGTAGAATCGATTAAAAAAATCGGTAGATCGTATGGCCATGAATCCATTTTCGGAAAGATCGATTCAGATCGGCCATCCCTATTCTATGCGCCTCACGCGCCCAGTAAAGGAGCACAGAGTAGGTACCTTAGCAGCCTCTACCTCTACCTCCACTTTGAACTAGAGATGGGTCGTCGACGTAATTTTCGTTAACGAAACTAGACCGTTCATCATCGTTCATCGACGAGTCGATCAACTAGTTAAATTCTTCGACTAGTTCACTTGATTACGATGCGTTCAATCCAGTTCAATCTAAGGGTCACACTCACAGCACACAATTATCAACTCGGAAAGGGATCGTCACCGTATCGCCTTTCGCATCGCCGTCAAACAGGGGCGTCAACCTAACGTAACCACGTAACGTAAGCGGATCGGAAGCTCCGGCACGTCGACTCGGCTACAACTAGGCGAGCGACGCCGCGCTTACGGGTCGCAGACCGCTGGTTGACGGCTAGGCGGCACTAGTTCAGTAATTTTGAATCCGAACGTTTTGTGTCGCGTGGACGAAGAGACGTAAGCTGTAAGCTAGCGTACGGAGAGCCGTAAGCTAGGGTACGGAGAGCCGTAAGCGCGGAGACCGCTGGTTGCCACGCGCCACATCGCGGTTCGTGAGCTTGTCCGGAGGCGAGGCGATTACGTTACGATTTCGATTAGTGTGCGTTGCAGTAGGAAGTTTCATACAAATCATACTGAACGGCTCGAGTTGATACGGTTACGATCCGTAAACGAGTTGATATGTGTGCTGTGACCCTAAGACGTATCGTCCGACTACTCCTTCGCATAATTCTACCATTTCACTCTAACATGTCAACTAAAATTCACTCTATTACTATCGATCTAACGATCAATTTCGCTTGTATCAACGCCCGAACTTATAATAACCGACTACGTTTAGGCATCGTCGCTGAGTTAGCGGTTTGTAAGAACATTGTGGATTTTTGATTTTAGCCGTCTATGAATCGACTAGTCCACGTCGACTGTCGATTTAAACCGTTCGTTGAGTCGACGCCCATCTCTACTTTGAACGCTATTAACTTACTATTGAAGCTGAGCCACATTAATTAATACCTATAGCCAAACGTTTAAAGGATAATTTTACGAAATGGGTATGGATAGTCTGGTTCAGAAGTTAATTTACATTACCATAAATGTAGTTATAGCAGGGGCATAACACTGCTCACTGCTGCATAGCACTGCTGTTTACCTACAGTACCTACACGTACAAGAGCATATAGTTAGATACTCCAACAAAGGTTGTGTCCGAAAGCGAATAAATATTTCTTTTTTAGCTTTAAAATTGATGTAACCGTTCAGCACAAGTTTATTTCGAGAAATAGCAAGTGAGTAGTGTACCTGTACATACCTACCTATATTAATTTAGGTAGATGTTTCCGTATTTAGCTACTGTACTTTAAAGAACGAGAATTATATGCTATTACTTCTCAGTACGTACTCAGAATACTCAGTAGTAGGTAGTTACCTAAAATGCATAACAACTCATACAATGAACACCAAGAAAGTTATTGATCTGTTTCAGAACAGGCAAACATAGTATTCGACGATAAACAACGTAGATACGTACCAAGTCCATGGGAGATATCATAGTGTCTGAGAAGCGTACTTCCTTCTTTACTCAAAAACAACTGCGCACCACAAAACAACCGAACACGAACGAACAGTAATAATAAGCAACGTTTGACTCCCCGCGAAGCGTACGACTGCAAGAGGGGATACGAGAATAAATATAATTGTTTGTTTTGATTCTTGTTTTGATAAAGCAAGCAGCTGAACAAGTGCGCAGCTATAGCAAGAACAAATTAAAAATACTATTACTTCAAACCCTGAACAAAGAACACCACTGCTGTTCCTAAGTTGGAAGTATAATAATATTCGTTCCATAACCAGATACTTTTGTAAAATGATATTGATTTTAGCACGTAAGGCATCTTTACATTGGATTATCATTGAATAACGTTTTTCCATTTACTATACATGAAACAGATGAATACTGCTACAATCACATTTGAGATTTTACCTCTGAACACCCAAAATTTGTAATGTTTTTTTTTTTTGTTTTGGAACGAAAGAAAACCATTCCAAACGTTCTAATTGCACATTCTTCATTGCTTCTCGAGAAAGTATACGTTGGATCAGTTGGATGCAAGAAGCACAGAACAGGTCGAAGTGACGGTGCTTGGGGGAGGCCCATGTCCAGCAGTGGACGTCTTTCAGCTGAAATGATGATGATGATGATTCTTCATTACAAAAATGAAAATGATTTGTTTCCAGTATTATTATCACATTTTATTTCAAAAAGGCACTGTGGTTTGAGACAAGTTTTTAAGTAGTTCTATTTTTAAGTTTTATGTGTATGTTCTGCCTGGTTTAGGCCCATGGTTCACATTTTGGAACGTTCCTGAAAGTGAAGCTTGTCTGATTTGACGTTTTGAATCAGACAGAAATGACAATGGCATAATGCTAGTTGTCAGTTTTGTCAATGTCAGATGATTGTTGTCTGTCAAATTGCTAGTAAAATGTTCATTTGAGTAAAGGTTGCTGGTATTTCCAACTTTATTTAATTAACTTATATGTAATCGTAACAGTATATAATTAAAATGCCGAAGAAGAAGACCGGTCAGCGCAAGAAAGCCGAAAAACAGAAACTACGGCAAAAAGAGATCCGTAATGCGCGAGAGAACGTGGACCTGGCGGCACACCCGTGCAACGTGCCCATGGATTGCGACAAGTGCCAGAAGTAACAGTTCTTACTGTATCCACCATAGAGTATAGACACCACAAGTAGATGGCATCCTCACGCTCCTTCGGGAAATACTCCCCTTACATAATTGCCACGTCAATCCGTTGATCTACAAGTACCGTCAAACGAGGCATTTTTACCTATAGTAGTTTTAATTAAATATTTTTTTGTCTAGAGCAGTTGACGCAATTTTATTAGGCATATTGGTTGATTTTATATTAACCTGTTGAATGCCGTAATTACAGACACAATTAAAAACCGTTGTGTCTATACCAAATGTGGTATCTCAGGGACTTAGAGGTTAAATTTTGCTGTCCCAAAAAGTTTTTTTAACTACGTTAGTTCTCAAAATAGGATGCTATTTCGTTCTATTATGTTTGCGGCGGCATCACATAAAGATTTTTTTCTCCTACAGAAAATCAAAGTGCAGGTAAGTAACTTATATTAAATAGTATGTGGTATATTGTTATTAAGATGTATCACAATGATTCAATCTTATAAATGTACTATTTCTTGAATGATTGGAATAGGTAATGATGTTTGATGTTAGGTAAAGTTACCTCGCTTAGCACGAAGGCGACTTTACCTATGACTAGGGTTGTCAAATTTAGCACGCCTAAGTAATCTACTTTTATGTGGGAACTGTTATGGGCTTTCGTCAGTTATTCAGGACTTTAAATATAATACCTATCAATTTTTTTCTATTTGTTTATGAAATATTTTGGTGTGAATGAAATACATGTGTAACACATTCAATGACTGGCCTGTTAGTCTAGTGGTTAGTGACCCTGACTGCTAAGACGTAGGTCATGGATTCGATTCCCACCCAGGACTAATCTTTCGAGTGATGAGCACCATTATTTGTTCTGTGTCTGTGAGAGTTCTTTTATACTGTTTAACAAATATTCTTGATTATAAATATGCTTAGTATTTAATTGCTTACTGTTTTTAGGCAAAGTTTTAATGTCTAGAATAGTTTTTGTTACTGTGTTTACAACCACAATAGATATTAAACTGTAATACTTACACAAAAGTCCCTATTACTTGGTTACTTAATAAGTAATTAATTAATTTTAAAAAGTGTTAATGTTTTATTATTTTTTGACAACCCTGATGGCATTCACCCGTTTCTATCATAATTTTGATATTCTTGTAGCAACTTTCCCTATGTATTGGTAGTGCTTGATAAACGAAGATGGTAGTTTCGAAAATAAATACATCGCTTTTTTAGCGCCAGGACTATTAGTAACTTTACGTCGTGTGCATTTTTAGTGTAGTCGACAAGTTGCAAATGGTACAAAATAGAGATACTGCTCTTAAAATTATGTGCGATAGCTCATTGGACCCGGAATGACGCCTAGAAAAATGTACCAAAAGCGTGTATATTTATACTTTATTAAGAAAAAAATTTTTTTTTAACAAGATTACTTGTATTTTTCAGTTTTTGTTCAAGTAAAAAAATGATTATAAACAAAGTAAAAGTATTTTTTTAACTTTTATGGCACGATCTTGTTAAGTATGGATGTAAGAAAGGCTCTACGAAGCGAAAATTTTTCACGACGATTATTTAAACATTTTTTTTCACTTACAATTAAGATGGAAATTCGAAAAAAAAATATTAGTTAACAATTGTTTAACTTGTTGAAAAATTAACTTTAAGTAAAATTTCCAATGGGAATAAATTATTTATAGTGTTCAGAACATACATCAATTTTTTCAAATTTTAAAAAAATTATTCAATACCTTAAATACATTAATTAATGTGCCGTACTCGCTTTTGACGCCGCGCGCTCAACCTAAAAATGTCGCGCGCAGATTTTAATTTAACGCGAAAAAATATTTTAGCGTTAAATTAAAATTATAAATAATGGAGATAAGAGTTCCGGGAGTTAAGAGTTTTTTATTGGAAATTTCCTCATCTTTCAGAATCTTTTTTTTTATTTTTTTAAATATTAACAGTTAGTGAAATATTGGCAAAAAACGAAATGCCATTTTTTCATCTTTAATTGTTTATAAGTTTTGCAATTTTTTATTTGCTAATACACGCTTTTGGCACATTTTTCTAGACGTCATTCCGGATCCAATGAGCATCCCACATAATTTTAAGAGCAGTATCTCTATTTTGTACCATTTTCAACTTGTCAACTAGACTATTTGGGACACACGTTTAATATAAACGTAGGCTAGGTAAATTTGGCAAAAATGTGTCAATTTTACCCTGCTCATACTTTTGGTTAATATAGCGATACTATGTGAGATTTAGTAGAATTCATTGGTTCAACCAAAAGAGACACACCTTTTTTACAAAATAAATCAATAAAAACTTAAACAGCTCCGTGTTAGAGTAAATTGCATAAAGGTAAAAAAATATGGTAGTGTTGCCACGTTTGACGGTACTTGTGGAGTTGCCAGCTTACTCCTATAAGATATGGAGTTACAATACACTCCCCACAGCGGGACAGTGTCGATAATGAAGAAATAAAGTATTTTTATTGTCATAGGAAGCAGAAGAACCGAGCATTCTGTTACTTCTGTCAGGCAGTGCAACGGCTGCCAACGTGTGCGCACTGTGGCAAGGTGAAGTGCATGCTGAAGTCCGGGGACTGTGTGGTGCGCCACCCCGGCGTCTACACCACGGGGCTTGCGATGGTGGTGAGTAGCTGATGACGCACATACACTACTCAACAAGAAGAAGCCAAGAAAAAGCCTAGCTTGTGGCTAGGCTTTTTCTTTCAGGCATTTATTGCAATCTGTCATTTTTGAAGATATGAACAACTATGTTTTGTATGATTGTGTTCATCACACAAAGATTTGTCCTGGATGGGAAGCGAACCCACAATCTCAGTCTTAGCAGTCAGTGTCACTAACCAGAATCTTTATTTATTTATTTATTTAAACTTCTCGCACACAAAAAAGTTACAAAGGTGGACTTAATGCCTTAGGCATTCTCTACCAGTCAACCAAGGGTGGTGAAGAGATTACATGGCAGGTGCTTTGATTGAGAGGAACAGGTATTGAAAAATACGATTAAAATACATCTTATATCAAATTATAAATAAGATGGGAAATATAAATAGATTATAAACTTATAATGCACACATACATATTTACTATAATAGATACTTACATACATATATACTATTTATATATATACACCGATTAAACTGAGAGAGATGTTGAGATGACTCTACGCTATTTGTTTTGTAAATAACTCCGCAATTTCCGCTTAAACGCATACCGAGTGGTGGCCGTCCTGATATCGAGAGGGAGCGCATTCCAAATAAGAATGGACTGAATATTAAAGGACGAATTATGTGCCGGAATTATGTGCCGTACCGGTATTTCTTATGTGCGTCAAATAATTTATAAATATTAAATTTTGAAAAAAATACATATAGAAAATTTTTTTTTCGTTGCTGTAGCTTCTTTACCACCTAGAGGTGTACCTCTTAAAATATTTCGTGTATGAATAGATACACCTTATATATGTTGCAGTCAAAACTCTTAACCAGTCAAAAGTACTATTGACTAGCAAAATCAGTCAAAAGTACTTTTGACTGATCAGATTGGTCAAAAGTGGTTTTGACTGAAAATTATTATTAACCGCAAATTTGCAGTTAAAAGTACTATTGACTGACGCTCTTCATCAAAAGTAGTTTTAACTGCAATAAAGCGTCAGTCAAAAGCACTATTAAGCGAGCTCGTGACTTAGGGCACCCCGACTCGGACAGGTTAGGTTAGAATCCCATCGCCATCCCTTCGTGGTTATTTTTTTAAACCACTCAGAAATAGAAGCCCCGCGCATCGGGGCGCTGTCAACCGGGGTTCCGACTTTTTAAGAGATTTGACTGATACAACCAGTCAAAACCAGTTTTGACGGAATCACTTAGTCAAAAGTACTTTTAACCAGCTTCATTGGGCAAAAGTACTTTTAACTGTTATTTTAGTCAAAAGTATTATTGACTAAAGCATACGGTCAAAAGTACTTTTGACTGATTTTGCTAGTCAATAGTACTTTTGACTGGTTAAGAGTTTTGACAGCAACATATATTTATTTCGTTTTTTCTTATTTGCAAAATACTTGACCAAACACAATATAAACCAAATTTCAAGTTTCTAGCATTAGTAGGTCTTGAGATATCCAGCTGTGACAGATGGACAGACAGACTGAGTCGCACCATAAGGGTTCATTTTTTCCATTTTGGTATAGTACCCTAAAAGGATGTTTTTCTATAGAGTTGTCTCATAAGGTTATGTAATAACAGTAGACTTAACTTTGGTCTGTCAACTTGAGATAGTAAAAATAATTACAGTATAAAAGTATTTGCCCTGTGCTGGTGCAGGGTGCCATCTGTGACTTCTGCGAGGCGTGGGTGTGCCACGGACGCAAGTGTCTGACGGCGCACGCGTGCACGTGCCCGCTCATGGACGCCGTGTGCCTGGAGTGCGAGAGAGGTACGCTAACTCACTTCATAGTGCGAGGCTGTGGCACTTCATTTATGAACCTCAATGCCTATATAAGCATAAATAATCTTTCTTTATATTTTGGTAATGCAGCACCAATTGATAACTGCAGCAGGTTGGATTTAGTGAGATAGTCAATGTCAAATAATATCTCAAAACAAGAAAGTTGAATAGTGTTGCCCCTTCTGGTCATAATAGCACAGAAGCACCATATTTATTACTAGCTTTTGCCAGCGGCTTCGCCCGCGTGGAGGTCGGAAATTATCCCGCGGGAACATACTACCGGGATAAAAAGTAGCCTATGTCCTTTCTCAGGTTCTAAACTATCTGTGTACCAAATTTCATTTAAATCGGTTCAGTAGTTTTAGCAGGAAAGCGAGACAGACAGACAGACAGAGTTACTTTTGCATTTATAATATTAGTTTAGATTTCAAAACATTTTACAATATGTTGTGTCGCCGCTAGACGTAATGTATCTCGTCCAGTGTCCTTCAAATCCTTCAATTGGTTAACTGTGTGTGAAAACCATTAACTATGATAAAATTACTGTACTACAAAGAAATTAAAATAAAGCAATGGCACACAAATGGATTAGGTAAGTCTGTGATAGATATGTCGCTGCCAACTAGCTTTTATGAAGTGTTTCAGTTAACAACCTAGCCTTTGTAATAAACACCTCTGTTCAACTAGCGGCCCGATGATATTTATTACAGGTGGGGTTAGACCTGTGACCGACCACGCGCGAGCCGAATTGGTCGCAGTAACTAAGCCGAGGCTCTCCGACCAAATGGGTTAGAATTGTGAGCAGCCGCGCACGTTCCGAGTGGACGCTACTACAAAGGCTAGGCTGCTAACAGATACGTGGCGCTCACATATTTACAAATAAAGTAACCATACATGAAGTTCCAGTATCTTCTTTTGCAGATATGTGTTTGTAAGATTTAGTAAAATCACATAGTGTAAAACTGATGTCATAAAAATAATACAGTATAATTAAATTTGCAGCCAGTGTGAATTTGTTTAGACTCTACACTATCCTATGGAGCAGGAGCAGCATGTTGCCAAGCATTAATAATTTGGATATAATTCTGTAATGAGTAACATGCTCGTTTACAAAGTGTACTTTTAATATGAGTTGTAGCAGTAGTAGAGCCCAGTGCAGTATGTTGACGTGGTGGCGTGTCCCGCAGGCGTGTGGGAGCACGGCGGGCGCGTGTTCCGCTGCTGCTTCTGCCAGGGCTTCCTGTGCGAGGACGACCAGTTCGAGCACCAGGCCTCGTGCCAGGTGCTGGAGTCCGAGACCTACAAGTGTAAGTACCAGCCCACTGCGACACTGCCAGCTGTTTGCCCAACTATTACGTTTACGAACATCCAATTGCTAGTCTTCAGTCTGGCGCTATGATTGTGAGACAGTGACAGCAACCATCTAATCAATCATTTGTTGTGTGACAATCATTCATTTAATATACAAGCAAATTATTCATTTTCACCATCATCTAGCCTCATGTAGATCATCTAGGTGATCTGATCACTTACGATAAGAACGTGCGACATATCATACTGAAAAGGCAGTCAAACTCCATAGACTATAGCCGAACCGCCGCCGCGCCGGAATTATAATATCGTAATCATTATTTATCTTTAATCATTATTTTTTATATTATCACAGAAGTTTTCTAAGTAGTGCTACATAATTAAAAATGCTTCCTCTCTCCTAACTCAGTTATTTTGCTGTGCCCGACAGGGTCCATATGATCTAATCATAGGTTTACCACCTAAGAATACATGTGGAATGTAATAAAAGTATTGAGTATTGAACCACACCACACACATAACTCGCAATAAGGTGATGCTGTGTGTATGGTGGATTGGATGGGCATCGTTGAACTTTTACCGCCGAGAAAAACCATCGAGCCGGATGCACTCCCAACAGCTGATTAGACTCATGCAAGAAATTAAGGAACAACGTTCAGAATTGATCAACATAAAGTGTCTTTAACGCTAGACCACACACGTCAAACTCAAAGCATTTAAAAGGCACTTTTGAACTTCAACATTTACATTAAAATATATACCTATATTGATTCTTGTCGCCCATTCCAAAATTTAGTTTCGGTTTAAATAATTTATTCTCAAAAAGACAAACAGTCACTTACATGAGAATATAAGATAACATAATGTAATAAACTTATTCTAGGTAACGGACATCAATATAAATTCTAATTTCACTTACATTTTTGTTCTGCTTAATTCTGATTGATTCAACAGTTCTATTTACAATTCAATAATAAAATTTGCAAGTTTTGATTTAAAAGTGCTGAAAGAGCTTACATTTTTTATATGGGATGGTAAATTGTTATAAAATTGTGCTCCTTCATACGTGATATTTTTTTTGGCATAGTTTGTACGTGTCTTTGGTAGGACAAGTAAGCTAGGTCGACGAAGACTGCGTGTACTTATTTGAGACTTTTTGGTAAATTTTACGCTTGTGTGAATCTTTCCTTCCATTATTTTTCTAATCAAAATACAAGTGTTATACATATATAATTGTTTAATATTCATAAGCTTTGTTTCTTTAAAAATTTTGTGAGTTGGTGTCAAGTATGGATAGTGAAATAGTGTCTTTATGATCCTGTTCTGCAATCTTTGCAGTTCCTGAAGCTTCGTTTTACTAGCACTACCCCAAATTTCTATGAGATATAATAGATGTGATTTGACTAGTGAATTGTAAATATTGAATCGCAGTTTTTTGGGTATACATTTATTTATATTACGGAGTGAGCCAATTAACGAGGAAATTTTATTTTTAATATAGTCAATTTGTATGTTCCATGTTAAACTATTTTCGTATGAAGAAGAATGTGCAAGAAACTCCACTGTTAGTCTCTTAAAATGTTTTACAATATTTAAGATACATTCATTAAATAGTATTTATAATTATATGTAAAAACGATGCACCTAGCCCAAAATTAATACATCACAGTAGGTAAAAAGAATTAAAAAATCTTTTACAATATTTAAGATACATTCATTAAATAATGTTTATAATTATATGTGAAAACGATGCACCTAGCCCAAAATTAATACACCACAGTAGGTAAAAAGAATTAAAAAACTTTTACAATATTTTAGATACATTCATTAAATACTTAGTATTTATAATTATGTGTGAAAACGATGCACCTAGCCCAAAATTAATACACCACAGTAAGTAAAAAGAATTAAAAAACTTTTACAATATTTTAGATACATTCATTAAATAATATTTATAATTATATGTGAAAACGATGCACCTAGCCCAAAATTAATACACCACAGTAGGTAAAAAGAATTAAAAAACTTTTACAATATTTTAGATACATTCATTAAATAGTATTTATAATTGTATGTGAAAACGATGCACCTAGCCCAAAATTAATACACCACAGTAGGTAAAAAGAATTTAAAAACTTTTACAATATTTTAGATACATTCATTAAATAGTATTTATAATTATATGTGAAAACGATGCACCTAGCCCAAAATTAATACACCACAGTAGGTAAAAGAATTAAAAAAACTTTTACAATATTTTAGATACATTCATTAAATAATATTTCGTCTGCAGTTTGTGACAATTTGAGTAAATAACATTTTAAAGTTTAAGTGTTAATTTGTTCTATTTCAAAGTCATTGGTTAAAAAACCATTAATGCACAACGTTGCACTAATTACCCTTATTTTAAGATTTATTACTCTTAATAATATTTGCTTTTAGTAAAAACTTTATAAAATGAAATTTAGATCGAAAGGGGGCTGCATTTAATATGTTTTATCTGTATTTAACAAACATGTTATATTTTCTGAATTCAATGACAACAGAAGCTGACTTCAGTTTTGTGTGATGGCTTATTGTATTTGGCACCAATAACTTGATAGGGAAAACTTTTGTAGGCAAAATTCGCTAAAATAATGATATTTTTCATACATTTAACTTGTTTTACCTGTAGAAATTTAGTGTAAGTATGTAACTTATGTGCTGTTACACATTAAATTGAGTTTTACAAGGGTAATCTCATAATTCTCCTGCCCTTATCCCGATTTATTTGGTGTCGACGTAACATGTCTTTTTTTCCACATTTCTCTATCAGTAGTCAAGCCCTTTCTATCCATATCATAATTCACACAGTCTATCCATTGTTTCTTTGGTCTCCCTCTGCTCATAGAGCCATCGACATTCGTACTCAAAACTTTCCTCACGAAATTTTCTTCATTCCTCCGTATCACATGACCATACCATGATAACCGATTCCCACACAACTTTTCAGTTTTTGGTGCCACTTTCAGACTTCCCCTTATGTACTCATTTCTTATAACATCTCTTTTGTGGCGCGACATTCTGACAAGATAGCAGGTTTGACCAAGGTTTTATATATCTTCCCCTTAAGTTTAAGGGGGATGTGGGAGTCGCAGATTGTTCCTGTGACCTGCCAATATTTCATCCATCCAGTGTTAATTCTGTGCTTAACCGTCCGATCTACTTCGCCATCGCTTTGCGCGAGTGAACCGAGATCGGTTTTGGTTCTGCTGATTTTTAAGCCAACATTCTCCAGCTTCTGTTGCCACTTCTTCAATCTGCTCTGGATCTCAGACACATCTTCACCGACAAGAACAATGTCATCGGCAAACAGCATGCACCAGGGTGCCTTTTTCTGTATGTCCGACGTCAGAGCGTCTATGATCAACAGGAAGAGGTAAGGACTTAGAGCCGACCCCTGGAGCAAGCCTACAGCCACATTGAACTCGTCGGTATTGCCAGCAGCTGACCGAACGTAGGTACGAGATTGACTGTACATTGCACGAATTAACTCTTCATACTTCCCAAGCAACCCTTTCTCTTTCAGAGCCCACCAGAACACATCCCGCGGTACACTATCATACGCTTTCTACAGATCAGTGAACACCATGTGCAAGTCTGTGTGTGCACGTCTGTACTTCTCGCATAATTGGCGGAGTGCAAAAGTGGCAACCATTCTTCCTCACTCTGGCATACACCCAAACTAATTCGGGGTAATCTCACTCTCCTCTCGCAGTCTTTTCTTTATTACTTTCTCCCATACCTTCATACTATGTGACATAAGCTTTATGCCTCGATAGTTGTTGCAGTCTTGTATGTCACCTGTATTCTTAAAGAGGCATTTGTGAACTTTTGCACCATTCTTGTGGGATCCCTCCATCATGCAAAAACTTATTGAAAAATAATGTCAGCCACATACATCCATCTTCTTTTAAACACTTCCATACTTCTACGGGTATATCATCTGGGCCCATAGCCTTTCCATTTTTCATACCTTGAATTGCCTTTCTTACTTCATCCATGCTAATTTCCCTCACAAAACCCATCTTGATTTCTACCTCTCTGAGCACACCATTCCATTTATTCTCTTCGTTCATTAGCTTTCCAAAATAAACCATCCATCGTTCTTTTATATCGTCATCTCTCTCATCATCATATGGATTATATCTCTCGTTCTCCTTTCTCTTGCTTTTGTAATACGGCAGAGAGCTCCTTCTGGCCTCTCGGGATATCCAGTGAGTCATACAACTTCTCCTGCGCCTTGGCCCTCGAAACTGCTAACGCATTTTTTGCCTTTCTCTTACATTCTTTATAGATCTTCATCTTATCTTCTTTCATACTATTATTCTTTTTTTCTACGCCCTGCAATTCTTTAAACGCAATTTCCTTATCTTTCAGCATCTTTAACACGTCTTCATTCCACCACCAGGTATCTTATTCTATCATACCTTTACCTTTCGATCCTCCAAGCACATCTTTTGCTACTTTCCTTATATAATCTCTTTCCAACATTCATTCACAGATTTGCGTTCCATATATTTGATTGCAACAATTTTATCTACCACTTGACTCTTAAATTTACTGGCACATTCTTCTTTTTCTATCATACGCCATATGGTTTTGGGTCGGGGTCGTTCCTTGTTTCTACTGGACGAAACACTGACTTTTACCTCCATTATGATGAGTCATTGTTGTGAGACTAAGTCTTCACCAGGGAGCACTCTGTTTTTGACACTTTTAAGACTATGCCGTCGTACCATTAAATAGTCAATTTATGTCGCGTGTTCACTCTCGTTCGTACCAGTAAAAACGCATAAATGACATTTAGTTTGTTTTCGCTGTAGAGAAATTATCAAAAAAGTAGAAGTATTTAACTAGTAAATTGATATAAATAACTTTGATATATTTTTAGTGTTTAAATTATAAAGTTCATAAAAATAAATGCGTTTATGACCATTTCTTAGAGTAATTTTACCATTTTACTATTTCATTTATAAAATGTAAAAAATTTAACCGTATTTATTGTTGTTTGTCTGTATAACCTGAAACGGATTCAAGCCATAAGATTATTTATTATGTTATACAGAATTATATATTTCCAAATGTGAGAGGATATCACTTTTACAAACTCATTACTCTGCAGCCATTGGGTATTGCACTTATTTGGTTTTACCAGTAGATAGCGCATAAAAACTTACATGTATGTGCATTTTTAACTCGATTCAGTAAAAAAAAATGCATTTATCTTTTTTTACCAATACGAAGACGATTTATAATTAGGTGTATGTGAAAACGATGCACCTAGCCTAAAATTAATACACCACAGTAGGTAAAAAGAATTAAAAAAAATGGAGCAATGGCATATAAATTAATTAATATCTGCATGACCGAGCTTTGCTCGGTATTTTTTTGGTAAATTGTGCTTAAAATAATAAGTTAATGTTCAAGTTGATTATCGATAAATTTGGTCATTGAAAACACGAACAAAACGACATTTTATAAAAATTAATCCTAGTTAGATCGATTTATCGTCCCCAAAACCCCCTGTATACTAAATTTCATGAAAATCGTTGGAGCCGTTTCCGAGATTCAGATTATATATATATATACAAGAATTGCTCGTTTAAAGGTATAAGATATGGTAGATACATAGTACTCACATATTTACAAACGAAAGTAAAAGTAAATATACTTGTTTTCAAAGTGTACTTTTAATATGAGTTTTTTTTTCGCCATGCACTTATCAAAAATTAAGAAAGCATGTTTTGGAAGTGTACATATATGCGGCCACCATATGCCCTGAATTTGTACGAAATTTCCACCTGTTTCGGTCTGTTTAGAATTCTTTAGAGCTAGGTCATCATCAAGACAATTTTGATCAGGAGAATTGGATTATGTCACCTACAAAATGGCAACAAATTATCAAACAAAATTGTAAATAATAATCAATTGTAAATAAGATATGAACCAAAGTATCTGTATACCTTTTCTTTTTTGTGGGTGGGATATCATCAAATGACGTCTCCCGCTCTAGGGTGGAGCGGAAGGGCGTGTCAGACTTTTACTGATTAAAACCCACCCGTGTTCCTTCAGTTGCCCATGTGCCAAGGCCACGGTATCTCTTTCGAACGAATCTTACGGCCCTGGCAGGCATCGGTCATACTAGCAGACCCCTTCATTACTGCTGACATCTCTTTGAGGCGCGCGTGGAACACTACGCGTCGTCGACATGGGCCTGGTCCTTACCGGGCGGCGAGCTACTCTTTGCTCGCTGCCCGCAAGCCCGCGCCTACGGTGGCCGGCACTACGCGATCGACTCCCGACGCCCGGGGCGTCTCCTCCTGCGGCGGCTAGGGACGTGAGTCACGTGAGGGTGCAGAGACTGCCACACCCTCACCCGCCCCGCCTCCTCCTTCGCGAGCATTACTGCTTCGCAGAAGGAGGTGACGGCTTCCCTTGCCCTCTCGCTCCGTACCATGGCTCGCACCAGGGCCGGACGCGAGAGGTCGCCGCCGCCGATCGCCTCCACGAGGACGCGGCGGTGCTCCGCCCAGGCACACGGTGGAGCATACGGTGGAGTGCCCTACCACCGTATGCTCCACCGTGTCCTCCAGACGATCCTCGCAATGGAAACACCCGGGCGTTTCCTCCCGCTTTATCCTGAACAGGAACCCCCCTACGCACACATGCCCGGTGAGGTATTTATTACCTTTACATAGTAAAAAACCTAGTCGCATCACGTGTTTGTACGCTTAAATCTTTTAAACTCGGCAACGGATTTTAATGCGGTTTTCATCAATTCAAGAGGAAGGTTTATATGTATAATACGCGGGCAGAGCCGCTGGCAAAAGCTAGTATAAAATAGGAAACTTTTCCCTAATCTAATATATTCAAAAACTAGTATACAATAGGAAACTTTTCCCTAATCTAATATATTCAAAAGCTAGTATACAATAGGAAACTTTTCCCTAATCTAATATATTCAAAAGCTAGTATAAAATAGGAAACTTCCCTAATCTAATATATTCAAAAGCTAGTATACAATAGGAAACTTTTCCCTAATCTAATATATTCAAAAGCTAGTATACAATAGGAAACTTTTCCCTAATCTAATATATTCAAAAGCTAGTATAAAATAGGAAACTTTTCCCTAATCTAATATATTCAAAAGCTAGTATACAATAGGAAACTTTTCCCTAATCTAATATATTCAAAAGCTAGTATACAATAGGAAACTTTTCCCTAATCTAATATATTCAAAAGCTAGTATAAAATACGAAACTTTTCCCTAATCTAATATATTCAAAAGCTAGTATAAAGTGGGAAACTTTTCCCTAATCTAATATATTCAAAATGTCAACTTCGTGTCTCATTTTTCTAATGTATGTTGTTATAATTTCTAACGTGACGATAATATCATTGTCTATAAAATGTATAAGTGTCTTCATAATACAGGATATTTTTTTAACCAGTGCGCCAATTTTATCAAATCAAACTCAAACGAGTTATAATAACCATGTAATTTTTATTTTGATATTCAAATTCAAAATATTTATTTCAGAAATAAATCCATATTATAATGTTAGTAATAAAACAACTTACCCAGCGACTTACCCAGATATATCTTAGTACAAAAAATCTAAGTTATCGGTAACGAAAGATGTTTATTTTGAAACTGGTCATAAGGTATTGTAACTCGCGCGCGGCGGCGTAGGTGAATGAATATAACCTAACATAGGTACTTACACAGCTCAGCGCTCGCTCGTTCAAAATTTTAAGAAGTTCGAAGTACCTTCGCCGGCGAAGGATTCGCACGGTTACTGACCTATTATCAGGTTCGAACTAGATTTGTTTTTGAGTTAAGGCCGTGACCTGAAGTTATTTGAAGAGTAATACCAATTTTTCCTTCGTACTTTCATGGGCGTAGGAGCATAAAATACAGAAAATAAATCGTTATGATCAATTAAGATTACAGTAATTTTCAATAAAAAAAAAACCAAATCGTTAAAAAAAGTCATTAAAATGAATCATTGTATTTTAATTGTTGTTGTTGATCTTATTGCGTGCTGGCTCACACCGAAGCGACGACGTGCCGTTTCGTGGAAATTGAATGTCGCTCAAGGAAATCAAGAATGGTTTCTTCGACTTTGACCGCCTGTCGAGATCTGCCAGATCCTTGTGCATGATTCGGGGTCTTGAATGGCCCATGATCAAGCAGCCTTTGAGTGGCTGCTAAAATGGTCCTTCCATTAGGACGGCGGGGTTACGGATCCCATGAGCTCGCATACAAGGTCTGCTCCCCCTCATATACATCCTGCGCCTTGCTCGTAAATTTTCACCACTTAATAAGCACACTCACACCATCTCATAAAACTCACGGTTGGGGTAGACTGACATCGCGAGCTACGACACTTTCGGCGTAGCGGCGGCGCTTGCGTGGCTCTGCGCGGGAAAACGTTACGAACGACACGACGTCGTCTCGAGAGCGCATGCGTGCGCAGAATGTCGCTGCAACACCGCCGCGTGAGTTACGTTGTGCCACGCGCTATTGCCGATATCGATAATACAAAATATGTAGGGTCAACACGTTTTACTGATTTAAGGTCGGATAAAGTATTGTAAAAATAATTGCAATGTGTTATATTACTGATACTGAACCACCAAAAAAATTTGCGCACTGGTTATAAAATTTTCCTTTATTTCCATACATTTTACTTCCCAGTGTTATCGTGATGGCGCGTGCCGTGACGTGATGTCTGCGATAAACATATTCATGGTTTAAATGATAAAAGCGCACATTTAGTGTGTGAGCCCCTTTGATGTGCGTACATGTCCGTCCCGCAGGTCAGTCGTGCAACCGCCTGGGCCAGTACTCGTGCCTGCGCTGCAAGACGTGCTTCTGCGACGAGCACGTGCGGCGGCGCGGCGTGCGCGGCGACCGGCGCGCGGCGCCGCCGTGCCCGCGCTGCGCCTACCCCACGCACGTCACGGCCGACCTCAGCATGTCCACGCGCTCGCACCGCTACGGCCGCCAGGGCGCCGCGCTCGCCGACGACGACGACTACGGTGACACCGACACCAGCTACGGAGACGCAGGTGAGGACGCCACCGACACCGACACCTTATCGGACACGACGGTTCCCACGGCCGTGTCGGCACTGATAAGCGCGATCTGGACCGTAAGAAAACGGGCCGTTGGACCGCAGCTTTACTAACATTGCTAAGTGCTAACATTAGTAGGTACATAGTAGTAATATGGGCTTGTGACTAAGTAATAAAAGCCGCACGGGACGATCGTTTAGGTTAAGCTACGTTTGCCACGGTTGGTCCGTGGATGGGTGACCATTAGGGTGTCCCTTATTTTTCAAAGTTTTAAATTTCTAACGCAAAGGTCTTAGTTTTGTTCATTTGCCTCTAAAACACTCAGAAATAAATGTTTACCTTATTTGGAGTACGATAACCCGTGCCGACTTGCACCGAATGATGTTCATACATGTTGCGCGGCAGTAGCGGCGCGTATTCACGGCATTTGTCATTTGTTCTAAATTATTCTCACGATTAATACGTATTTTTTTACATTTAAAAGATGGCAGTGGAATTAAGAAGCAATAAAAATGTGTTTTCTTAGTTGGTGACGTAAATTATCAAATAACTAACAGGCGCAAAGTTACCGTCAAATCGTCAAGTTCTTGCAGTACTTTTTTTAAACATTCGCGAAGGTAAATTGACTGTTAGTGAAAGCACTAATCTCGTCATTCGGGAGTATATTATATTTTGGGAAAAAGCTAGAATCCCTACCAGAGCTATACCTAACTGTGTAAAAAAACTTGTGGATCTTCACCATGCTTGGAGGGAGTTGCAAATCGTCTATTCAACGTTTTCGCGCACAGAGTCGAAGAGATATAGCGGAATCTATAAAAACAGATTTTCAGAATAATATACCTGAAATGGTGACCGTTTACTGGGGTGGGAAATTATTACTTGGCCTTGACGTAAGAAGTTCTAAAGAAGTACGCCTGCCAGTTCTAATTTTATTTTGAGAAAAGGAACTACTTCTGGCTATACCCAAACTGGAGAGCTCTTCCAGCCAGGATGAAGCTAAAACTGTGTTGAACGCACTTTATGACTGGAAACTCAATAAGAAAGTACAAATAATGTGCTGTGATAAAACTGGGCCTAATACAGGGCGATTGAAAGGAGCTTGTGTACTGTTGGAACGAAAACTAGACAGGGAATTACTACTCTTTGCTTGCCTTGCCGCCATCGCGTTAACGAACTGGTTTTAAAATGTGTGTTCGAAACAAAAATCTACCAAGTTACAAGTAGCTCTGATATCCAACTGTTCAAAAAGTTTAGAGGTAACTGGAAAACTATTGACATTTTATAATCAAGAACTGCAAAAAACCATTGGACGTGACGATTTTCGGAAACTAATAACTAATATATTAAAATTAGACCTCCTGGAGCGATTCATCTAGCAAGGTGGATAGCTAGAGCTACACTGCCGACTAAAGTTTCCGGACAAGCTTCTTGTTTACCTTTTAACTAAAATATGATACATAAACACATTAGCTTGATCTATAACAAAAATGCTGTTAGTTTACAAAGTGTGTACGATCGTGTCTTTGACTTTCCTCCCTGTCCCCGCGCACTGTTTGTGAAAAATAAAATAAAATCATCAACCGTAACATTTAGTACGTATCTAGCATGCAACGAAGTGAACATATTTAAAAAAAATAAAATTTGATTATTTTTTTGCATTTTTTCGATTTCTAGCAGTTCTTTTATTATTTCCACATAATTATGTTACTTTGAAGGTAAGTGTTATGTGGGTACCTCCTTATTTATAATTAATAATAAGTAGGGTAATCTAGCAACTAAGTTTTACGTGGATGACTGCTGCGTCAGTTGAATATATGAGCTTGTTCGTATCGGTTGCGTTATTTCATCTCCACCCCCCCTTCGGTTATAACAGTTGGCGACGAGGTCAAAGTACAAGTAACACGTGTATAGTTAACGAAACATGGCAAAAACTACAGTTGCGGTCGGCACAGTAACAGTGTTTAACCACGAACATCAGGAATGGCAACTGTACAAAGAACGACTTGAACAGTAGTTTCTTGCAAATGAAATTGGGGAAGATGTGGATAAAGCCGGTAATAAACGTCGAGCTATTCTGCTGAGCAACTTCTCGGAATCAAGCTATAAACTGATTCGCGATTTGGCTACACCGCGGCAGGTCGGTACCTTGAGCTATAAAGAAGTTGTTGCTTTATTGGATGGACATTTCACGCTAAAGAAGTGCACGTTCGCCGAAAGGTACAAATTCCACAGTGCCACGCAACATGTGGGCGAAGGATTTCCGGAGTGGGCGACACGTGTACGTGGTTTGTCGATACACTGCGGGTTCGTGGCGTCTAGTATAGATGAACACCTTCGCGACCGATTTGTACTCGGTATGGCGCCAGGACCAGAGAGAGATAAATTATTTACCAAGGCGATGTCGGAGTTGACGCTCAGCAAGGCCTTGGAAATAGCTGAAGGTGTACGCAGTGCGCGTATGGGAGCACAACAAACAACACAGCATGCGGATATGGGGACAACCCTTCAAGTGATGAAGATGGACACGGCAGCACAGCTTGGCACAGCACGCAGCACAAGCGTGCAGCGGCGCGGGCATGGGCCAGCGACACCCACAGCTAGCGGCGAGCACGGTCAAGACGGCGGCAGCGGCTGCACAGCCTGCGGCTACGCAGGCCATCAGGCATCAACGTGTCGGTTTCTGCGGTATAAGTGCAAAAAGTGCGGCATTCAAGGACACCTTAAGCGAATGTGTAAAAAAACTGTAAATAAACAACACTATGTTGAGTGCTGTGGGGATGAAGACGATGATGGTAAGCATGTATGCTATAATATCCGCACCTTTCGCGGCGAACCGATGCGAGAATCTGTTTGTGTCAATGGAATCAATTTAACCTTTGAAATAGATACGGGTTCACCTGTTACCGTTATTTCTGAGCAAATGTATCTTAAACACTTTGTGAACATAGCATTAGAAGCCAGTGATGTTATTTTGCATAGTTACAACGGCGATAAGTTACACATTGTAGGTAAAATAAATCTTTTGTTCAGCTATAATAACAAATCATTCACAATAGGAGTATATGTTGTACGGAATGGAGGGCCATCCTTATTAGGCAGAGATTTCTTTTTTCGTTTTAACTTACAAATATGTTCTGTGAATAACTGCAATGATTTCTTATCGGGTAATTCTTTCAAATACCCACAGTTGTTCGGAAGTAAATTAGGTTGTTTTAAGGGCGTCAAGGTTGATTTACTGCTGAAACCAGATGCAAAGCCAATATTTTTTAAGGCTAGACCGTTACCTTTTGCTCTTCGCGAAAGCGTTGAAAAAGAACTTAGCCGGCTTGTAGGGTTAGGTGTTCTGGTTCCAGTAAAATACGCAGAGTATGCAAGTCCCGTAGTGCCTGTTTTAAAGCGAGATGGTTCTATACGGCTCTGTGCCGACTACTCCGTAACTATCAATAAGCAGTTACTTGTCGATAAATATCCGTTACCGAGGTATGACGAGCTGTTTACTAAATTACACGGCGGCAAGTATTTCAGTAAATTAGACCTATCGCATGCATATAATCAGTTATGTTTAAACGAAAAGTCACAAATGCTCACTTGCATAAACACCCATAAAGGGTTATATAAGTTTACACGCTTGGTGTTTGGTCTGGCTAGTGCGCCAGCCATTTTTCAGCGTAATATGGAAGCGCTTCTGTCAGGACTAGATGGTACTCTTTTATTTCTTGATGATATTTTAGTGTGCGGGGCGGACAAAGAACAGATGATGAGTAGGTTAAATGAAGTTTTCCGTAGGTTACAGGACGCGGGCCTAGTATTAAACATAGACAAATGCACCTTCTTCCAAGAATCAGTTTCGTACCTGGGGTTTGTTATTGACCGTAATGGTATACATAAATCTCCGGAGAAAATTAAAGCCATTGTGCAAAGTCAAATTCCGACCAATACGTCAGAATTAAAATCATTTTTAGGTATGGTCAACTATTACCGGAATTTTATTAAAAATGCTTCATCAATTTTAAGCCCACTGCATGAGTTGCTAAAGAAAAACGAGCCTTGGTCATGGACCAAGAAACATGACGAGGCGGTGTCGTTTATTAAACGCGAATTGGTTTCTGAAACCACCTTAGCTCATTTTAATCCGAAAGCATTGTTAATTGTTACGGTTGATGCGTCACCCACCGGGTTAGGCGCCGTTTTATCACAGGTCGAAGGTGGTATAGAAAAACCTATCTCGTATATGTCCCGTTCACTTAATGCAGCAAAAAAACGCTACAGTCAAATTCAAAAAGAGGCTACTGCTATAATATTTGGAATAAGGAAATTTCATCAATACTTATATGGTCGACTCAAACCTTTTATTTTAAGAACTGACCATAAACCTTTAGTTTCCATTTTTAATCCTGACAAAGGCATTCCCGAGATATCAGCTAATCGGTTACAGCGTTATGCTATTTTTCTATCCGCATACAATTATACTATTGAATATGTAAGCAGTGTTCATAACTGTGCAGATTTCCTAAGTCGCTCGGTAGCGGAAGATATAAAAACGACCGATACTAACACTACGTGATGAGTCATTAGTCGACAAATCTAGTTATGTGCGTTTTGTTTACGAAGGTGAGAGATTTTTGTCGCTGACGGATATCAGAGATGCAGTTAGGCTAGATAATGCAATAACAGCCGTCATCGACTATTTGACAAATGGTTGGCCCAATAAAATTAAAGAACCATTCGTTATGGATTATTATAGCCACCGGTTGGAATTATCGGTTGAAAACGGTTGTCTAATGAGGGGTCACAGATTAGTCATTCCTACAAGTCTGCGATACAAAGTGCTAAACGAGTTACACTCAGGTCATTTAGGAATCACAAAAGTGAAAGAAGAGGCACGCAATAGATTTTGGTGGCCGGGTATGTCTGTCGCTATTGAGCAGCACATCGGCGCGTGCGCCGTGTGTGCATCGCAGCGCTCCGCACCCCCGCGCACCCCCCTCACACCATGGCCTTTCCCTGCGCCACCGTGGCATCGCGTCCATATAGATTTCTTAGGCCCGATTAGCGGCAAAACATTTTTAATTATAGTGGACGCGTATTCAAAATGGGTTGAAGTATTTGATGTTTCATCGGGTGGTACTTCGCGAGTAGTCATTGAAAAGCTGTGCGAAGTAATGTCACGATTTGGGTTATTTCATACGATTTGCTCAGATAACGGCACTTCATTTGTATCGCATCAGTTTAAACAATTCTGCACTCGTAATAATATCACTCATTTAACTTCACCAACATATAATCCGGCTAGTAATGGACAGGCGGAGGGTTATGTTAAGATTATTAAAAAAGCAATAAAATCATACTTGTTGTCAGGTTCATGTTTAAGAGATTTAAATATAAAAATATCAGAATTCTTGCTTAGTTATAGGAATTCCAAACATTCCACCACAAACAGATCTCCCGCTGAAGTTTTGTTCGGTCATAAGTTGAGATGTAGACTGGATCTCCTGACCCCGACTACCACGACGCCATCCGACGCAGCACTCGACACAGTTGTTAAGGTCAAACAGTGTTCGCAGATTGACAATTATCGTGGAAAACGTAACGTTTTGTTCAATGTGGGTGACCAAGTCTTAGTGAAACTCTATAATCACCAAAAACATTATTGGTCACGTGGCAGTATTATTAGTAATGTTGGTAAAACAGTTTATTTAGTGCAACTGAGTGGATTGGATCAAACCGTCAAAAGACACCCTAACCAGTTGCTCAAATATAGAGGGAGGGAAGATGTGCCATGCGAAGAGATCGTTCCCGCATTTTTAATGCCATCACATGCGACGAGCTCCGGGCGACTACCATCCGAAATCTCTGTAGAAGAACTACCCGTTGAGTCTGAAACGCCTGCATTAGAGCTTCTTCCCGGCGACCATTCCGCTGAAAAGGAAGAGATTTCAGCAGCTCCCTCCATAGAACCTGAGCCAGACACTCGGTCGAAACGAAATAGAACTGTGGTAGATTATAAGAAGTTTATCTGATTACAAGTGGAGGGATGTTATGTGGGTACCTCCTTATCCTTATTTATAATTAATAATAAGTAGAGTAATCTAGCAACTAAGTTTTACGTGGATGACTGCTGCGTCAGTTGAATATATGAGCTTGTTCGTATCGGTTGCGTTATTTCATCTCCACCCCCCCTTCGGTTATAACAGTAAGTAAATTTTCTTGTTTTGTGGCACTACTCCAGCAATCTTGTAGTCAATTTTTTTTATTAGTTTATTTAAGAAAACGGGACGGCATCCTAATACAAGTATAGAACATCGTGCATCTATTGTTGCTCTTCACAATGAAGATTTTACGTTATATTGCGAAAAAATTAAATATACCACGTTCTACTGTCGTAGATGCCATCAATCGTTTTGAAAAAACTGGTTCAAATCAGGACAGAAAACGCAGTGGGAGGCCCCCGTGTAGCTTCTATAGCAGAGGATAAGTCCCTAATCATCATGTCCAAAATGAATAAGAAGCTTACAGTACCAGAAATTCAAATGCGGTTCAATGAAAGTCACGATAAACAGATATCAGTAAGTGTAGTAAAGGAACGCTTACAAAAAACTGGCCTAAATGGCAGAATTACTACAAAGAAACCACTCTTGCGACGTGGAAACAGGAAAAAAGACTAGAATGGGCCCTTGTACATAAAGATTGGACAGTAGAAAACTGGAAACAAGTCCTGTGGACTGATGAGTCCAAATTCGAAATGTTTGGGCAAAAGCGAAACATGTATGTTCATCGCGGACCTTCAGAACAAATGCATCTCGATACTATAACTCCAACTGTTAAACATGGAGGTGGCTCCGTGATGGTGTAGGGGTGTTTTCTATATGCCGAGTAGGGGATCTCTACAGAATTTTGACTGGCCTGTTGGTCTAGTGGTTAGTGACCCTGACTGCAAAGACTGAGGTCGTGGGTTCGATTCCCACCCAGGACAAATCTTTATGTGAGGAGCACAATCGTTTGTTCTGTGTCTGGGTGTAATTTATCTATAATATGTATGTATTTAGAAATATATAAGTATATTTATCAGTTGTCTGGTTACCATAGTACAGGCTCTGCCTAGTTTGGGATCAGATAACGGTGTGTTGGTTGTCCTAAGATATAAAAAAAAGGAACTCTCGACAGAAATGGTTACCATTACATATTAAAAACGCATGACGACCGAAGGGCTATCCCTTCTGGGATGCGACTAATTGGCCGTGGGTATGTGTTTCAGCAAGATAATGACCCAAAGTATACATCTAAGCTTTATCTCAACTATTTAAAAAATAAAAAAAGATAGTGGTGAGTTAATCCAATAGAATTATCGTGGGATGAACTGGATCGGCAAGTTAGAAAAATTGAATCCCACTTCTTCGGCTGATCTTTGGAAAGCTCTTCAAACGTCTTGGAATAATATACCAAAAAGAAAAACTTATAGAAAGAATACCGCGAATAGTTAAAAAATTAGTTGCGGTCAGAGGTGGTTTCTTTGATGAAAAGAAAGTGTAGTAGTATAAAATGAAAGAGATAACAAAATGTAGATGGTTTTAATCGTAGAATGTTATCTTTTAATATTTTTGAAATAAAACTTATTCTAATTTGATTTATGGGGCATTTCACGTCAAGCGGACAGGGAAAAAAAAGTGAGTTTCTGAAATTTGTTCATATTAGGTCCAGTTATACTTCTAGTAGATATAAATACGGACACAATTTTTTTATATATATGATGTGTATTTGTCTAGTTATAGGCTCCTAAAGAATCGTCTAAATGGAAATTAGGATTTGACTGAAGATTTTTTTCGTATTGTAAACAATTACAATATATTTTCAAACTATGCGATTTGTATAGGAAATTTCCTGATCTTTTTAAAAAAGGAAGCAAATTTTTAATCTTCTAAACCGGAAGTAAACAAAACAAAAACACACAACAAACATTTCAAAACAAAATTTTGGAAACTTCGACCATTTTATTTTTAAATTTTCTTGTTTCAAAATATAGCTTAGAGTATCTAAATAATACACCAGAAATTTTGAAATGGGATCTGCATTAGTTAAGGAGATAAGTAAATTAATGTATGTACATGTAGCAGTAAGTAAGCTGTTTATGTCGGTTAATATGCGAATTATGGAATTAAAACGCGACACTATTAACATTTATCATCCTGTTTATGTTTTTCGAAGATCTAACAATAATTAGGGGTAGTTATTAAAAAATAAAATAATATCAAGACATTGATAAAAACATTTGAATAGCTACACATATTGGTAGAAAGAAGTAAAAGATAATTTTATCTTTAGCTTATCAAAAAGTTTACTTTTACCAAAAAATACTACACAAACACCTTCTTGAACAAGCTATAGATGTGTCTTAAATTATATATATAACCGACGGTGCCTCTCAACATTTTAAAAATAGATTCAATTTTGTGAATTTATTTTATTATAAACATGATTTTTAATAAGAATACAGAAATACATTTTCACGCAACGTCTCATGGAAAGGGGCCATGTGATAGTCTTGGGGGAACCTCAAACGTTTAGCGACTCGTGCATGTCTACAATTACCTGCAAGCACCAATCCTTTCGCCAATGCCATTATATGAATGGGCAAAATCATCTTTAAAACAAACAGCGATTTACTACTGTTCCTTCCTGTTGTTGCTTTACATATTACTTTTAATAATTGTTTTAATAAATTTTCATCTTGTCCGGAAACTTTCTGTCGGCAGTGTATTTTACTTTTTAAAGATATGTTTTTTGCAATCCCAGTTCAAAATTAGCACAAAGGATAAGCGAGCACTTCAAGACGTCTGTTTATTCATTGCGGTGTTATAACTTATATGTAAAACCATGGCTTGGATGTAGTCTAGCGGTGAAGGCACCAAATCAAACTTTTTAAAGAGGCTTAAGGAATATGAAACTGTTGACAAATTGATCTCCAAAGCAGCCCTGAGCAAGTTTAGTCAACATTTTTGGTAATTGTCAGAAGAAATTGCCGTTTTATCACTCTTTGGTGATGAAGTTAATGAACAAACCAAAACGAACATTGTAGTGAATTTCCAAAGAGAGAATTTGTAAGATTCTGGGAAGAGATACATTCCATTTGAAGAAAATATGTCTGATTATTTGTATAGTAAGTACTTAAGTAAGAATATAATAAATAGTACAATTTTATACTGTTTTCAATAAATTGTTTATAATACTGCCTTATTTATTGTTGCAGGAAAATCAAAAGTGATTTTGTGTCTGTCAAGAGCACACATTTATTTTCTCGATTAAAAATTGATAACATTTTCCTCCAGAGACCCGCTTCTACATGGGATGAAGATGTTGCCAATTCAGAGGCGAAAAGGAAAGTGCTTTCTTTAAAGACGGTTAATGATACGGCTGAAATAGCTGTAAAACTTATGCAAGATTTTCATGGTTTGATCACTGCAAAGGAAGAGCAAAAACAATTTTTGCCACGCTGCGCTGTGTTCAGGAGCATAGAAATCTGTATCCAGACTGTAAAAAAGAGGCCCTCAAAAGAAAGTATCCTGCCTGATCTGTGGTTTTATCTTTTAATAAATAATTCATAGAAAAAAATATTTCAATTGATTTAGCTGGGTTAAAAACAGCAATTTTCAAAATCTTCAGAGTTCTGTCGGCACGGGTTAACGTTGACGTAGGAAGATGAACTTTTGTATTTAAGTAAGCCTGGGTAGTTTAAAAAGAAATAAGAGGTATGCATTTAGATATCTAAAAAAAAATCTTCACCCATATAAGGGACACCCTAGTGACCATGTTTACATACCAAGACCCTTCCGTGCCTCGGAAAGAACCCCGTGCTCTGTCTTTCGTAGATCTTAGACGGTCGTTACGGGCCATCAGAAGCCCGAGTCTGACGACCAGTCTTTCCAAAGGGTATCGTATTACCCAGTAAGCAACTGCCTATCTGACCTCTTAGATAGGCAGTTGCTCCATGTAAAATACTGGTACTCAGCTGCAACCGGTTAGACTGGAAGCCGACCCCAACATAGTTGTAAAAGGCAGGCAGATGATGATACCAGTAGTAATATGTATGCGATGTCAGATGATGATGCCAGTAGTAATATGTATGCGATGTCAGATGATGATGCCAGTAGTAATATGTATGCGATGTCAGATGATGATGCCAGTAGTAATATGTATGCGATGTCAGATGATGATGCCAGTAGTAATATGTATGCGATGTCAGATGATGATACCAGTAGTAATATGTATGCGATGTCAGATGATGATGCCAGTAGTAATATGTATGCGATGTCAGATGATGATACCAGTAGTAATATGTATGCGATGTCAGCTGATGATGCCAGTAGTAATATGTATGCGATGTCAGATGATGATGCCAGTAGTAATATGTATGCGATGTCAGATGATGATGCCAGTAGTAATATGTATGCGATGTCAGATGATGATGCCAGTAGTAATATGTATGCGATGTCAGATGATGATGCCAGTAGTAATATGTATGCGATGTCAGATGATGATGCCAGTAGTAATATGTATGCGATGTCAGATGATGATGCCAGTAGTAATATGTATGCGATGTCAGATGATGATGCCAGTAGTAATATGTATGCGATGTCAGATGATGATGCCAGTAGTAATATGTATGCGATGTCAGATGATGATACCAGTAGTAATATGTATGCGATGTCAGATGATGATGCCAGTAGTAATATGTATGCGATGTCAGATGATGATGCCAGTAGTAATATGTATGCGATGTCAGATGATGATGCCAGTAGTAATATGTATGCGATGTCAGATGATGATGCCAGTAGTAATATGTATGCGATGTCAGATGATGATGCCAGTAGTAATATGTATGCGATGTCAGATGATGATGCCAGTAGTAATATGTATGCGATGTCAGATGATGATGCCAGTAGTAATATGTATGCGAAGTTAGATGATGATGCCAGTAGTAATATGTATGCGATGTCAGATGATGATGCCAGTAGTAATATGTATGCGATGTCAGATGATGATGCCAGTAGTAATATGTATGCGATGTCAGATGATGATGCCAGTAGTAATATGTATGCGATGTCAGATGATGATGCCAGTAGTAATATGTATGCGAAGTCAGATGATGATGCCAGTAGTAATATGTATGCGATGTCAGATGATGATGCCAGTAGTAATATGTATGCGATGTCAGATGATGATGCCAGTAGTAATATGTATGCGATGTCAGATGATGATGCCAGTAGTAATATGTATGCGATGTCAGATGATGATGCCAGTAGTAATATGTATGCGATGTCAGATGATGATGCCAGTAGTAATATGTATGCGATGTCAGCTGATGATGCCAGTAGTAATATGTATGCGATGTCAGCTGATGATGCCAGTAGTAATATGTATGCGATGTCAGATGATGATGCCAGTAGTAATATGTATGCGATGTCAGATGATGATGCCAGTAGTAATATGTATGCGATGTCAGATGATGATGCCAGTAGTAATATGTATGCGATGTCAGATGATGATGCCAGTAGTAATATGTATGCGATGTCAGATGATGATGCCAGTAGTAATATGTATGCGATGTCAGATGTCACAAGTATTTTTTATTTTTTATTCTTAGCTCAGTTACAAAAAATAAGGCTTTTAGTACTAACATCAGTTTACAAAAAACTTTCTCGTTCTGTTACAGACACCATATTTTTTTAGATGATGTTTTTATTGTGTATATTCGATATTTCTAATCATACTAGAGGTAATAAACATACTTAACAGTGTTGCTTCTGAAATTATGGAAATCATTTCTATGTTTTACTAATAGCATCGGTACCGTGTGGTGCCGGACGTAAAGAATAACACCACCCCATTTCTTCCCGTGGGTGTCGTAAAAGGCGACTAAGGGACTTACTAGAGAATGGGCAGTAGCGTTCTCTATGCATTTAACCACCATACTGCGATCGCCAACCCGCCTGCCAAGCGTGGCGATTATGGCAAAGCCCCCCAAATTGGGGGAGGCCTAAGTCCAGCAGTGGACGTCTTACGGCTGAAATGATGATGATGATGATGATGATGACTAATAGCATCTAATAGGTATTTGTATACTTAAACATACCTGAAATTAAAGAAACGACATTTAAAGTTTTATATGACATCTATGTTCTATGTCGATTCTCCTTTTAAAATGTAATAATCAAATCCAAATCGGCGGGCGTCGTCGTGTTGCGCTGCGTGGTGTCGCGTAGCCTTCTGCGGAATCGCCGATACACGACACCCTTCGGCCGTGCTTCGGCCAAAACTCTTCCTTGAGGAAGGTCTCGATTTGATGAGTTGGAACTCGCACCACGAATGACTTGAAGTTCGTGTTGTGGCGCGGTTCCAACTTCTCGACCCTAGGTTCAATTGGTCTAATACATTTGACCATGTCATCTTCACATCTCTATGCTGTTCTAGGTGGTATCCACAATATTTGACGTAGAGAGACTCTTGAGTGCTAATGACCAAAAGAGTATGAAAAACTATGCGAACCCGATTTAATGAAATACATTTTCATGACATGCATTAACAGATTTACTTTTATAACAACACGCACGCAATAACGATTGCGTGCGTGTTGTTATAAAAGTAAATCTGTCCAATGTGTAGATTTATTTCGAGTATTTTTAAATATTATTCTTGCATGCCTCTGTATTATTATTTTATTTTATTTTTTATTATTATCTTAAGAAAACTTACAGCTAGGTAATAATTAGGATAACAATAGTGAAAGAAGGCCAATGACAAGTTTTCACTGATAAAATTGGTATAGAACAAGAGACAGTAGACAAGTTAAATGAAAGTAAGAAATAAAAGAACTTGGAACGAACAAAGTAGAACATAAAAAGTGTCAGTGATCTTCAAAAGAGCGGTTGCATAGTGTTTTTTTAAGTTTAGTGACACTGGTTGTGAATAAATCAGGATCATCAATACTTTGACACATGGAGTTGTAAGCTCTGCTATCTCTTATCATATAACAGTTTTGTCTGTAGATACATCGTACAGAGGGAACATGCAGAGGTCGATGATTCCTAAAGGAAAATGATGGAACTCGTAGCCCAATTTTGCTAAGAAGTTCAGAACAATCGATTGAACCATTCGCTATTTTAAACAAAAATGCCATGTCAGAAATTTTTCTCCGCTCGATTAGTGGAAGAATGTGAAACTTCCTGCAGCGACTGTGATAATTTAGATTTTAGATCTATATTGAATGTACCTTAAAAACTTCCTTTGAATACCTTCAATGCGATCGACGTAAGTAACATAAATAGGATTCCATTCTGGTGAACAATATTCGAGATGACTGCGCAAAAAAAGAACAATAAAGGATTTTTTGTGTTTTTATATTTTTAAAATCGGCTGATATTCTCAAGATGAAACCTAGTGCCTTAAAAGCTTTTTTAATAATATTATCGATGTGTGTGTCAAAAAGAAGTTTCGAGTCAAAAGTTACGCCTAAATCTCTTATCGTATTAACTCTAGATATTGAAGTGTTGGATAACATGTAATAAAGAATAGGTTTAGGTTTGCGAGTGAACGTACATATGTAACATTTCGAGATATTTAAATCTAAACGGTTGGCCACACAGTACTTTTGGAATCGGTCCAGATCAAGTTGAAGATGTTCAGCATCTTCCTCAGTTCTAACTTCACTTAGAATCTTCATGTCATCAGCAAACAAAAGAACTTTTGAGTTCCAAAAAGATGAAGAGACGTCGTCGATGAAGATGTTGAACATCAAGGGCCCCAGTAGCGATCCCTGAGGAATCCTTGAGGGGATAAACAAAGTTCTGGATGTGTATCCATTCAGTACAACCGTTTGACATCTGTTGGCTACGTATGACGAGAACCACCTGAAAAGATTTCCACTGATACCTATAGCCGATAGCTTACGCAAGAGTATAACGTGATCCAGGTGATCAAAACACTTGCTATAATCAGTGTAGATTACGTCTACCTGTGTGCGACTTTTTTTTTGAAATTCGATGACTTTTTATTAAAGGTCACGTATCAACTCGGAAACGGTTCATAACCGTATCAATCCGAGCCATTTAGTATTATTTGTATGAAACTCCCTGCTGTAAAGCAGGGAGTCTTCGTCACCCATGCCCTTCTCACCCCATTCACAAGGCAACTTCAAAGTCGACTCCAACAGATCTGGCTGGCACCAAATCAGTTTGAATCGACTTTGAAGTTGCCTTGGAATGTCAGCATGTGTGCGCTGTAGCGCGTGTAGTGGGGGGCAAGGGTGGACGAAGAGACGCAAGCTCGGCGCCGGAGAGGCGTAAGCGCGCGCATGACGAGCCGTATGCGCGCGGACCACTCGCGCTGGTTGCCACGCGCCACATCGCGGTTCGTGAGCTGCACGCGAATCACTTTCGTGATGATTCCGATTAGTGTGCTTTTCAGCAGGGAGTTGCATACAAAGAATACTAAACGGCTCGAGTTGATACGGTTACGATCCGTTTACCGAGTTGATATGTGTGCTTAAGTTTGATACCATGTTCATGTAAACGTGTACTATGTTGCAGGCTACGGGGGCGCCGAGGGAGGCGATTACTCGTCCTACTCGGAGTCGGACGAAGAGGATGACGACGACGAGTCGGAGGAGGAGGACGAGGAGGACGCCGGGCCCGCCCCCGCCGGCCCCGCCCCCGCCCCCGCTGGCCCCGCCCCCGCCCCCGCCGGCCCCGCCCCCGCCCCCGCCGGCCCCGCTGGCTCCGCTGGCGCCGCGCCGCCCGCCAAGGACGCGTGACCGGCGCGCCTACTTGCGAGCCCTCCTATACTATTTACTCGCTAGATCACATTATAAACTTTTACTAAACTCTTGCATTTCATTTATAGAATCGTATACCGATCTGAATGCTGCGAACTGTGGCCCCTGTACAGGTAACTTCCTGCGGCTGCCAACCAAAAAGTGTTGTAACGTATCCAAAAGTGCCGATAAAGTAAAATAACGATTTTATATTCGCCATGTTTACTAAGGCCGTGCTGATGAAATACATCAAAGTCAAATAACGTACTCTTGTACGTTGACAACTTCAATAGTCTGTTCCCAAACTTATGAAAGCGTGAACAAACCTGGATCTCCTTACGTTCTAAGTTGAGCTTCACTATTAGTGACACCTGCGTGCACTGACTGCACAGCACCACTCAATCTATGTGATTCTTTGTTTAAAAGACCATTTCACACACCAATATCTACATGGTCTTCACATCATCTGACCAAGATTATGTCTGTACTTTAAAAGAGACCGTGACCTCTGAGTTTGTTTCGGTCTTTCTTCATAGAGTAGTCAGATGGATAAAAGCCGACCTCAACTTAGTGTTGCAAAGGACTCGAGTCTTCGAGTCTTCGAGTCTTAATTTTAGAGACTCGGCTCAATTATGCACGACTCAGTGTGCTCAAAAGGCTCGGAGACTAGAGTCAAGCCGAGCCCGAGTCATTCTAAAAAAGGACTCGTGTCTTAAAAAGGACTCGACTGTTAAAATGAACTCGAGTCTTAAAGAAAAACTCGTAACATGAAGATGAGACTTGTAGTTCATCATTCGAAAAAACTCTTATATCTCGTCAGATTTTTTTTGTATTATAACCACTCATTTGAACTTATCACCTTCTATTCGATTCTTTTCGAATGATGAGCTACAAGTCTCATCTTCATGTTCCGAGTTTTCTTTAAGACTCGAGTTCATTTTAGACTCGAGTCCTTTTAAGACTCGAGTCCTTTTAAGACTCGAGTCCTTTTTAAGACTCGAGTGCTTGACTCTAGACTTGGAGCCTTTCGAGCACACTGAGTCTTGCATAATTGAGTCGAGTCTTAAAAATTACGACTGGAGGACTCGAGTCCTTTGCAACACTACCTCAACTAGTTTTAAAAATATGATGACGTGTAAAAGTAGTGATGCAACGAATACGAATACGAATACGAATATTCGTATTCGCCAAATAGTAGACATTTACCGAATATTCGTATTCGGCGACAGATGCGATGCATCACATGACATCACCCGCCTGGGATATAGCCCCCTAACTCGGCATCACCCGCCTTGGATCTAGTCATATTTCATGGCATCACCCGCCTGGGATATAGCCCTAAGACCAGGAAAAAGGATACACATGGTGGCCAGCCAGTGTAATAAGGGAGGAAGGTGGAGTAGCTAAGATAGTTTACAAATCATCCGCCCATACGGTCGGTTCATTATCATCGTCGTCCATAAATGGATCATTTTGAGCCAGAGGTGCTGGTCTCAAAAAATCATGACTAGCGATCTTTTCGGAATATCCCCTTAAATTTACATGCTTGAGTTTGTAGCGATTATTAAGCAATACTTCTAGAACATCCATAGGGCCTTCATATTTAGGACCAAGTTTAGTCGTATGTCTTTCATGCTTATGCATTAAGACAAAATCCCCCTTTTCAAAAGGTTTGATTTGAGCTTTACCCTTGTCAAATCTTAACTTGTCCCAAAATGATCGCTCGTCCATCCTTAATTTACATAATGATCTAACAGTATTAAGATCTACAACTGGTTCATCATCATCTATTTGTAGGAGCTTAATACCCGGTGGCGAACATTTTTTTCCAAATAACAACTCCATGGGAGATCTTCCCGTACTTTTAGAAACGGTAGAATTAATAGCCAACTGTAAATCTCTAATAGCAGTGTGCTTTTTATTAAGCTCCACAAAAGACAAGATAAATTTGTCAATTTTCATAATACGTTCTACCTGACCGTTTGCCCGACTAGCGCCTTTAGCTACTACGTGATTTTCAATACCGAAACGAAGACAAAAATTCTTGAAATCAGATGATGTCATACTTTTGTCCTGATCTGTTACGAGTCTATTTGAGGTGCCTAAAATAGAACACACTTCTTGCAAACAAGATATGGCTGTATCAGATGTTCGATCATTGGTATAAATTAAATGAGTATATTCTGTGAACGCATCAATAAATACAAATGCATATTCAGCGTCACTACGTTTACCGATCATACGTCCAGTTATGTCAGCATGTACGGTGTGAAAGGGAATTGCAATTTTATCTATAGGATGAAGATTAACTTGTTTAGCACCCGACAAACCTTTGCGAATTCTACAACTAACACAATTTTCAGTAAACTTTCGATCAATTTTTGACATATTGGGAAACCAATATTGCTCTCTGAACTTAGCTAGAACCTTTTCCCAACTGAAATGTTGAAGATTATCGTGATAGTGGGAAATCAGATTCCATCTATAATTACGTGGCACAATAATAAGTTTACGAGTTTTATTTTCTATTTGAACTTTACGTCTAAGCAACTTTTCTTGCGATATGACATAAGTGTCAGCAATGTCTTTTGAGATTGTATCAGAATTAAGTAAAAACATAGTTGAACAAACTATGTTTTTAAGAACTGCATCACGTTTTTATTCTATTAGAAGCCAGTTATGATCAAGTGTAGAAGAGTTTACTGAAAATTGAAATGAAATATTATCTCTAGGAATTTCACAGGGGCTCACTATGGGATTTCGACTAAAAAAATCGGCATGGGAAAGTCTGTCACCTTTTCTATACTCAATGTCAAATTGAAATATTTGCCCAACAGCGGTGTACTCTTGGCATTCGTTCTTTTTTCGTTCTGGATGCTTTCAGTGAATTGCAATCTGTTACTACTTTAAAGCATCTACCATACAAAAAGTGGCGGAAATGTTTAATAGCTTTGACGACAGCCAACGTTTCGAGCTCATACAAATGGTATTTGCTCTCGGCACTGGTCGTTCGCATACTAAAATAACCAACGACATGAGGATTCTTATCGTGTCGCTGAATGAAAACTGCACCATAACCTAGAGAACTAGCGTCTGTATGGAGTTCACATGGTAAATCAGGGTCGAAAATTGTCAAGAGTGGGGAAGATGTTAATCTAGTAATTATTTCCTTTCGGGCATTTTCCTGCTTTTCAGTCCACCTCCAAGGTACGCCAGACTTAGTTAATTCATATAAAGGGGCCATGATTTTCGAAAAATTTAGTACGAATTGCCTAAAATAACCAGCTAGGCCGTTAAATTGCCGCAATTATTTTATATTTTTGGTACAGCAGATTTAGAGACGGCATCTAATTTTCTGGGACTCGGCTTAACGGTTCTGTTTTCTATTATATTTCTTAAATATTCAACCGATTTTTTTTTTTAGAAATGAACATTTTTTAATGTTTATTGAAAAACCTGCATTAGTTAATCTCTCCAAAACTAATTCCAAGTTAGTCAACCCTTCTTCTATAGTTTCAGAAATTACGAGGACATCGTCAATATAAACTAGGGCTATCTTATCCTTAAAGTCACCCAAAGCTTTATTAAAAGCGCGCTGATAAACAGAGGTTGCATTGCACAAGCCAAAAGGCATGCGCAAAAATTCGAATTGACCGTCAGGTGTAACGAACGCAGTTTTTTTCTATAGAGTCTATTGAAATCGGTATTTGATAAAATCCTGCAGTCATATATAAACAAGCGAAATAACGCGCTTTGCCTAATCTATCAATCTGATCAGCAATCAATGGTAATTGAAAATTGTCCCTAATTGTGTTTGCATTTAACTCCCGAAAGTCAACGCATAATCGGTCAGTTCCATCTTTCTTTTTTACTAATAAAATGGGACTGCTAAAAGGGGATGAGCTGTCTCTGATTATACCGTTTTGTGTTAGATCGTTTAACACTTTGACTTTTTCGCGTTCCATTGGCGACAATCTGTACGGTCTACGTTGAACAATTTTATCTTTATTCTTTAATCTAATAGTTAATTGACCAGTTTTTACCTCAGAAACTTTATTACCAGAAGTGAAATTGTCTTTAAATTTGTTTAAAATTTAATTTAATTTTCCTTACATGGTATGGTCAGCCAGGTCGGTATTTAATTTTATTTCCGACTCTGTTATAGAACATTCATTAATAATCATATTTCTCGAGACAGTCATATTTTATCTACTAATCTGATAGTAAGACCCGGAATTTGTACTAAATCATAGCCAATTAAAATATTAAACTGGATTTGGTGATCTTCTACAACAAATAATTCTAATTCTACACTAACTCGATCGATCTCAACAATAGCTGGGATACTATGAGAACACGTGACATTCACGCCGCCTATTCCATTGAAAACTGTATTGACAGTTTTCCTTTTGCCCGGAATCGATCCAGAAATACTTTTACGTACTAACGAACAATCTGCACCGGAATCAAACAGGCAAGGATATGAGTTAGCTCCAATTTTGACGGTAGTCATGCAACGATTTACAGGACCACAATAATTAACGGTTTTTTGATCGGTTGACTTCGATTTTTCGTTATTTTGCTTACGGAAACAAGTTTTCTCTAAATGCCCCTGTGGCGACACAGTACCTATACCCATTACCTTACCACCGAACCTTACCATATACCTGCGAAGCAATTACCACATACCACCAAACCAATTACCTTACCACCAAACCAATTACCTCATACCTCTGAACCAGTTACCTTTACCACGTTTTTGACTTTCTGCAAGAAGAAACAGTGAAGCAAACCGTCTTGAAAAAGACGAGTACGTTTTGACCATCAAGAAATAAGATAAGCCGACGCGGCACGAACGCTATCACAACGCCGCACACGCCTGGCTGTTCGCTTCGAAAGAAGCGGTTTGTTAATGCATGCAGAGCAGCAGAAGCATCAGAATCTTCATTCAATGAACTTACGGTTGTCTGCCGGAACGTGAGAGGCTGGCTTTGCGGAAATATTAGAGTCTGTATTTTGTGTCGGTTTATCCTTACAGTCACGAGCTCGGTGACCAGGTTTTTTACATTTGAAACAAGTTGGTGATTGACCTAATAACGAATCAGGGGTTTTAGAAAACCAAGGTTTTTTTGATTTTTGTCAGTACCGTCAGTTTTCGGTCGGTCACGTTTACGAAAAATTTTCAGAACGGAGACTAGTTTGGGCAAAGAGTCAGGCGTATTACGTAACAATTCCTCTGAGATAATCCAATAAGAGCATCAATTGCCTCTGTGTCCGCGGCTTCGGGCCGAACTCTCTTGAATAGCGTCCATCCCGTGGTCGCGTAGTCCGCGTAGCTGCTTGCCTGCTCCGACGTGTAGTCGCGCCACCGCTGGACGTCATCAGCGTACCGGAACTCTTCGCCCAACGTCTGGATCAGGTCTTGCTTAACTTGCTCCCACGTGGTGGATTGTAGGGACCACGTGTCAGGCCACGTCTTCGTCCTTCCTTTTAGCTGCAGTATTGCCTTCATGCGAGCTTCATGCGGCGATATGCCAATTGTTGCAATGGTTTGGTCAACATTGGCACACCAATTCCTGATGTCATGTGACCGCACATCGGGATCGAATGGCGGTAGGTAGAAATTACCACGATCTCGTGGAGGCGCTGGAGTAGAGGACAGCGCTGCGGCCACGGCGCTGGATGTGGCTTGCTTCGTGATTGATGTCACCAGACTCATCACTTGCTCCATCGAGAAAGTTGGGTCTGGCTGGGCGGTCGGCACTGGTTTGCAGACCCGGAATCCAGAAGACCTCAGTAGGGGCGAGGTGGATCCCACCGCTGCTGTCGGCGCATCATCGCCGTCGTCGGCGAAGTCAGACATATTGGTTGGCACCAGTATATCACACAAATACACAGCAATAGAAAATGGCAGTAAAATGTTTAAGAGAACACAATAAAAATACCTTACTTCAACTCAGGGTGTTTATTCCACGAGCACCGAACAAAAGAATGTCCTTTCATTCGTATTACAGCAGTTTTTATACATGAAATTGCCGCCAAAAAGAATTTACATAAATCAAGCGGATATGTTAACATAAATCCTTAATACCAACATAGAAACTTAAAATATAGTTAACCGGAAACGCACAATATTTTAAATAAATCAAACGGAAGTATAAGAATAGAAACTAAATACAACCGGAAACCACAATATTTTAATTAAATCTAAAGGAAGTAACAACATAGAAACATTCATAAATTGTACCGGAAACTAATTTTTAAATTAATTCAAAAGGAAGTAACAACACAGACACTTTTTAAATTCTACCGGAAATAGTATTAATTAAATAAATAACATGGAAGTCATATTGAGTACAAAATAATCAATACCAAGCTTATTATGAAAATCAAATAATGGTTTGGCGCCCATATATACGTTGCCGCAAAGAGTGAAATAGGGTAAGTCACATTTGTGTTTTTTTTAGTATGTCTTATATTTAGTAGGCATAACTAAATTTTATTTTTTGATGTTTTTTTTTCTGCTTCCATATTACTATAACATTTTTCTTAAATGTTTGTTTTAGTAAATATGGGAAAGTGTAAGGACAGCTATTGGCGATGCAAAGATTCTAACTAGCGCCCCAAGTGTCAAAATTGTGAAGCTGTCTAAGAACGACACTTTGACAGTTTTCGATACAATTTACGTCACGGAAAAAAATATTTATCCAATATAAATCAGATTTATGTGTTTTCTTGCTAGACGAAACAATAATTATGTTGTCAATAGTCTATGTAATTAAAGCGTCTGCAGGATACACAAAACCAATGTGTTCTGGAGAAGAATTAATCCGGAGTAGAATGGTGATATCTGTAGGAAAAAAAAAGAAAAAAAATCATCGATATATATGTACTACTCTATAAAAAAAATTATAACAAAATTCATGTACAGACGTTGGCGTCTGTACAAGCACTGGTACTTCGCACGATGTCGGGATTAAATTTCACAAATCCAGCCATTATAAAACTGTGAATAAATCCAATCCAATATCCAAGATCTTTCTTTGATACAACTATTTTCCTGCGTCTGATATCAGCCTTATTTTGATTTTATTTTTTGGGCTAATGGTACTTCTTTATGAGAGCTTCTTTTAGGAATATTCTGAGACGGTACGACATTAGGAAACAACTTCTGTCTTTAAGTATCTGGAACAATAAATATAATCTCGTTATCTGACGGGAAACTTACCTTAGCCTAAACTGAATACATAAATAAAACAATAACTATACATGTGAATATAATATAAGACTATAAGTACAATAAAATAATTAAAACATAATTACTTATACTTACTGTTTGGAAAATAGTTTGAAGCTTGAAAATGATGAGAACAAACTCCTCATTGCTGATGAAATCGGCTTGCCTATTCTTAAAGCAGTCTTCCATTTTTTCTTCGTAATTTTGTCTTTTGGAAACAAATGAAAACTTATTCCAGAGTCTCCGTAAGTATTATATTGAGGAGCGCAACAATATTTCGTATTTCTGCTTTAATTATCAACAGGTTTTTCATGTAATCGTGATCCATCTGAATAAGTCTAAACTTAACTATAAAGCAGTGTCGTTCTTAGACAACTTCTAAATTTCGCCTCTAGAGGCGCGCGGATAATCTTTGCATCGCCAATTGTAAGAAAAAAGTTGGCGCTCATTTCCGTAAAAAAAGCCGTTATCATAAAATGTACGTATTTATATTTATATCACAAAATATAAATACGTACATTTTATGATAACGGCTTTAGTTCCAGTTATTTTTATTTTCTCTAACATTCGATATGAGTGTCGTGGCTTTTGGGGGTGACGTTTGCAAATCTGGCATTCAATTTGAAATCTAAAATGGTGGAAGTAGCTTTTTCTCAAATGTTCGATATGGGTGTCGTGTAATGGATGTTGGGGGGTGGCGATTGCAAATCTGGCATTCATTTTAAAATTCAAGATAGCGGATTCTACTTCAACTTTTCCGTTACACTCTATATATTATATACTAGCTTCTGCCCGCGACTTCGTACGCGGATCCTGTTGCTTATGCCAGCGACAACGGGGTCGTCAAAATCGAAGATCTGAAACGTCTGATGTAGAATTCTAAGGCCCGGGGACGGGAAAACAACGGGATGAGCGAGACGATTGGAGTCGTTCCAGATCTTTCATTTTTGTATGTCAATAGGAAATGCCCATAAGACTAAACAACTTTTGCTAAGACGTCATTCCTTAATATGTTATTAAGAGTTTTACTTAAGAGTTTCACAACAGGTGTTCCAGATCTTCAAATTTATTCTCACAGCAGAAAATGCTCTTCACGTGGAATATTTTTTGCTATGACATCATTTTTATATCTATTATACTTACTTTAGCTGGTCTGTTGCGGTCTGCATCAGGTGTTCATTTTCCAAAATAAATTATGTATAGCCTATATATTGCCACGTTCACGAACAGCGGACAGTCGCGCATCATGTTCCGCACGTTTTGTCTCTAGAGACCTAGCAGCAGATGCGTAGAGACGCTGAGAGCTCAAGCGCAATTCTCTATCAGTGAACATCTCCGACTCGCGAGACAATGCGTGACGTTCACGATCAGCGGAAGTCGCGCATCATGTTCCGCACTTGTCTCTAGAGACCTAGCAGCAGATGCGTAGATACGGTGAGAGCTCAAGCGCAATTCTCTATCAGTGAACATCTCCGACTCGCGAGACAATGTGTGACGTTCACGATCAGCGGACAGTCGCGCATCATGTTCCGCACTTGTCTCTACAGACCTAGCTGCAGATGCGTAGATACGCTGAGAACTCAAGCGCAATTCTCTATCAGTGAATGTCTCCGACTCGCGAGACAATGCGTGACGTTCATGATCAGCGGAAGTCGCGCATCATGTTCCGCACTTGTTTCTAGAGACCTAGCAGCAGATGCGTAGATACGCTGAGAACTCAAGCGCAATTCTCTATCAGTGAACGTCTCCGACTCGCGAGACAATGTGTGACGTTCACGATCAGCGGACAGTCGCGCATCATGTTCCTCACTTGTCTCTACAGACCTAGCCGCAGATGCGTAGATACGCTGAGAACTCAAGCGCAATTCTCTACCAGTGAACGTCTCTGACTCGAGAGACAATGCGTGACGTTCACGATCAGTGGACAGTCGCGCATCATGTTCCGCACTTGTCTCTACAGACCTAGCAGCAGATGCGTAGATACGCTGAGAACTCAAGCGCAATTCTCTATCAGTGAACGACTCCGACTCGAGAGACAATGCGTGACATTCACGATCAGTGGAAGTCGCGCATCATGTTCCGCACTTGTCTCTAGAGACCTAGCAGCAGATGCGTAGATACGCTGAGAACTCAAGCGCAATTCTCTATCAGTGAACGTCTCCGACTCGCGAGACAATGCGTGACGTTCACGATCAGCGGACAGTCGCGCATCATGTTCCGCACTTGTCTCTACAGACCTAGCAGCAGATGCGTAGATACGCTGAGAACTCAAGCGCAATTCTCTATCAGTGAACGTCTCCGACTCGAGAGACAATGCGTGACGTTCACGATCAGCGGACAGTCGCGCATCATGTTCCGCACTTGTCTCTAGAGACCTAGCAGCAGATGTGTAGATACGCTGAGAACTCAAGCGCAATTCTTTATCCGTAAACGTCTCCGACTCGCGAGACAATGCATGACGTTCACAATCAGCGGACAGTCGAGCATCATATTCTTCACTGGTCTCTAGAGACCTGGATGTAGAAGCATAAATACGCTGAGAACGCAAGCGAGCTTCGCGATCCGAAGATGTTTCTACGGAGCGAGTTGCAGCCTGATGTTCTCGAACAGCATCAAGTCTATCCTGACGCTCTTCGGTAGATTCTTGGAATCTTATGATCCTCAATCTTTTAGCTCCTTTGGAACGTTGGGAAAGATTTGACCTCTTTCTAGGCATGGTTATAGTTTTATTCTGAAGATACCTGATCAATTAAAATCTAAGTGACTGCTCCCCTGTGTTACTGGGTAGGCTACCGTGTCACGAAGATAAATGGAAAAGGAAATTAAACACTCAAATAACATAAGCCCGAAGGCATATTTCTTCGATAAAATAAAATAATAAATGGGAGTTTTAGCCAGTAGAGTCAAATTTTCAATTATTCATAGAATTTTCATCGAAAATCAGTCCTAAACTGTTACCGCCTTCACCGCGTGGAGGTACTCCGAGCTTATGTTATTTTATAACTATACAGTGAAATTAGTGATAGCTTTGATTTCCACATCAGGTGTTCCAAATCTACAATCTTTATACGTCAACAGAAAGTGCTCATCAGGCTGAACAACTTTTGCTAAGACGTCATTCCTATATACATATGTTATAGTGTAGCTGGGCTCTTGGAGTTCCACATCAGCTGTTCCAGATCTTCAAATTTTATACAACTTCCGAGAGTGCTTATCAAGCTGAACAACTCTTGCTAAGACGTCATTCCTATATATGTTATAGTGTAGCTGGGCTCTTGGAGTTCCACATCAGCTGTTCCAGATCTTCAAATTTTATACGACAACAGAGAGTGCTCATCAGGCTGAACAACTCTTGCTAAGACGTCATTCCTATATATGTAATAGTGTAGCTGGGCTGTTGGAGTTCCACATCAGGTGTTCCAGATCTTCAAATTTATTCTCTTAGCAGAAAATGCTCATCACGTGAAACAATTTTTGCTATGGTACCATTTTTGTATCTCTTATAGTTTAGCTGGTCTGCTGCGGTTCTGCATCAGGTGTTCAAGTTTCCAAGATAAATTATAGGCTACTAGCTTTTGCCCGCGGCTTCGCCCGCGTAGATGTCGGAAATTATCGCAAGAGGACGTATTACCGCGGTAAGAATGTATTAGATATCTTGTGTGTTTGATGTACTTAAAATAAAACTAATAGTATTCAGAGTAAGATGACTGCGACATAGGGCTGGATTGAATAGAATATAAGTCTTCCTGATTTTTCTTAACGCTCCTATTCTACCTATATAAACACTCAGTTATTTACCAGACACCAAATTAAACATAGTTATAAGAATAGTACTTTGGCCAGTGGCTTTGCCCGTATAGCTGTCGGAAAATATCACCCGGGAAATTACTACCGGGATAAAATATCTATGGAATGCTATATATGGTAAGTATCCAGGATAACCAAAAATCCAAATCCATCCAAAAATCTAAACATCTAAGCCATATTTCGCGGTCTCTTACTTGGAATAATACAATTAGCTTTATTTTGAGTACTTCGAACACACATGATGATATGCATTTACTATGAAGCCCAAGTAATATGAATTACAATCCTACTAATCCTGCACTACCCGACCGCTACCAAGCGAGATGGCCGGACGCGGAACGGCCCGCTAGCCGCTCTGCGGCTATTTTATTATAATCTCTGATATCTTCTAAAATATTCATTTTAATGATATGCTGTAAAAGGCAATTTTGATCAACATGAAATGCACAACATATCTAATGTATTTAATTTGATAAGATCGCTTGCTTAAAATCGCTTCGTAAATAAGCCATTATTTCTCTTAAAAATTAAAGGATAAAAAATGGTTATTGTGGGTTATCCCTAAGAGATAGACATATACCATCGCGGACTTTTTGTAGAACTTTGTATGGTGTACAATACTGTAGTACATTGTTTTGATCTATTTCGTAGGGTACAGCCGGCGTTCGCAATGTAAGCGCAAAAAAATGAGTTTATTTATGACCACATTAGAAACCTCTAAAATTATCAGTGTTTCTTTACTATATTATGCATGTTATATACATATATACCTTTCTGTTGAATCACTCTATCTATTAAAAAAACCCGCATCAAAATCCGTTGCGTAGTTTTAAAGATATAAGCATACATAGGGACAGACAGACAGCGAAGTGACTTTATTTTATAATATGTAATGATATGTTGCCCAGATTTAATACCTATACAACAAAAAAAAAAAACATTCAAATCCGTCCAGTAGTTCCGAAGATTTGCGTGTACAAACAAACAGACAGATTTTTTTTTTGGTTTCGTGCTCTAGTACTGTTTAAACCCCCCTCAATTATTATTTTTTTAATATATTCAATGTACAGACACAGTTTTTTTACTGTTGTATTATATGTATTTACCACATTTACCTATGATTTTCGCATGTTTTTGTAAATTAAGCAAGGTTTCTATTACATTAGGTAATTATACATTTTTTATCACAGACTGGTTTTATTATTACAATACCTACCCATCTACCCTGCCTACCTACTTACCGAGTAAAATTCCCGGGCGTGCAAGTAAATGCCATAGATCAGTAGTAAGAAACTGATAATGTAGGTATTTTCTATATTGTACTATATTTATACCTACATTATCCGCTATATATACAAACGTTAATTTTTATGTAAAACACATTATTAGATTTAATTTCTGGATTTATGTAGGTACCTTCATAAAATCATCGAAATAATCAATATGCGTATTTTCAAATGCACTCAACACAACGAATCAAATTTTAAAAATCCTAGGTTACCTTTTGTCGTGCAACTGCATGCGGGCCTCGAGCAAACGCGCGCACACGACTAGCGCGCTGTAGTAAATACCTATTTGCCGCGCGCCTTGTACGGTCGGTGCCCTCTTAAATAAAAATTTGCCTATTGTAAATTTTAATTAGTCGAAGAATAAAAATTCATAAAAAAAAAAATGTCTTTTATTACAATTGCGAGATATTCGTATTCGTATTTATTCAGCGAATATTCGTATTCGTAAAAGTAGTATTCGTTGCATCACTATGTAAAAGTGTTGGTTCAGACGTATTGTACTTACAGAAATAAAATCATTGATCACTTACCCACAGAGCATTAAACTTCTGGTTAAGAGCCCTCTTACAAAATTTGAACGCTCGAGTTTAGGTAAAAGACGGCAATCTTATGTATGTGTGCGTAGCTATCCACACATGCACAATACAAGCAGTGTAACGCGAGTGTCGAGCCGGTCTAAACAATCTTGATCCGTTAGAATTATAATGCGGTACTTAGAAATTTATGAAAATACTTACTTATTTTTATTTATCCAGTCTAATAAAGATTTCTAGACTAATAAAAAAAATACAACTATATGTTATGTAAAGTATACAATAAAAAAAAAAATAAAACAATTACATATTGGTGCCGATTCTGTTGTACACCGAACTAAACTAACAAAACTATCTCTAAAATTGATTACTTTTAGCTATGAGAATTGTTACGCTATTCTGCAAGAAATAATCTCTTTTAAAAATTATTTTGACACGACTAAAATCAAATTTGACAATCGCGACTCAACGTGGTATTTTTAGGGTTCCGTTGCCAAATGGCAAAAACGGAACCCTTATAGATTCGTCATGTCTGTCTGTCTGTCTGTCCGTATGTCACAGCCACTTTTCTCCGAAACTATAAGAGCATGCTGTTGAAACTTGGTAATAAGATGTATTCTGTGAACTGCATTAAGATTTTTACAATAAAATAGAAAAAAAAACAATAAATTTTTGGGTTCCCCATACTTAGAATAGAAACTCAAAAAAAAAAAAAACATCAAACCCATACGTGTGGGGTAAAATGGTATTGAGGTTTCTAATATATTTTTTTTCTAAACTCAATAGTTTGCGCGAGAAACACTTCCAAAGTGGTGAAATGTGTGTCATCTCCCCCGTAACTTCTAAAATAAGAGAATAATAAAACTAAAAAAAATATATGATGTACATTACCATGTAAACTTCCACCAAAAATTGGTTTGAACGAGATCTAGTAAGTAGTTTTTTTTTTTAATACGTCATAAATCGTAAACCGCAATTTACCTTTCATTCAATCAACTCAAATATAAAAATAAAAAAAAAAAACATTAGTTTCATAAACATAAACCTTATGCATAAACCGAGAATACATACAGGTTTGTACGGAAACCTCGGTGCGCGAGTCCGACTCGCACTTGGCCGGTTTTTTTTCTTTTGGCTTCGCAACTTAGTACTTGTGCGCTAGGCAATGAATTGCTGAGATACGAAGGCGCGCGCAAGGGAGCATCCTGGACGTGTTTTATATGTAATTTTTCATTTTTGTTTGAAAAATAAAAAAAAATATTACCCACGTGTGGAGATTTATATGTGTGGAGTTTTATAAAAGGGTCGAAAATTTCATTATTTTTGCGATAGGACACGCCATTTTCGAGATATAAGCAAAAGAAAAAAAAATACAGTACTGTTTTTGCACGTGAGGCGAGGCGTTGCCGTTGGTGTGAATTTTTGTTCATGACCACTAGTTTTACTCCACACCTTTTTAATCGCGATTAAAAATAGTCAGATTTAGTTAAAATAAATTATTTTAGTCAAAATTTTTCTACAATCTATTAAAACAATGCTTTACTTGATAATTAACGAAACTCTTATTCAAAAAAAAAAAAAAAAAAATGAAAAGTAGCAAAATGTTGTAGTCGTAGTATATTTTTGCCTTCACGATACGAGTACCCGTAAACTGAGACGCGGGAAAAATTGGCACAGGTCCTTCCCCGTTGGGCGCTTGCGCCGTACTAAACACTGCCTGCTTGTGCATCGTAATTTATTCTAATTTAGAGTGATTTCAAAAACGATATTATGTCTAATTAAATAAACAGATTTAAATAAAACTTGAGGATTCGATTTGTTATAGAGCATACTTTATATTGACATGAATTTTTAATGTAATTATGCTTTATTCAAACCAAAGAAACGCGATAAACTTGCGAATAAATCGTAAAAATTGCCATAAGTCTTTATTTTTTTACTAATTAATGTTATTAAAAATCAATATTCTTGTACTAAATGTAACAACTAAATTATATGTCTGTTGTTTTGTGTATTTTTTTTACTCAAATTTCTACATATTAATGATAGAAATAGGAGTCTGAAATTGACCCTGCGCTGATTTTTACGAAAACTAGTTGTGGGAGATTAATTACTACAAAGTAAACAAATAAGTTTTTGTAAATGTTCTACTAAAAGTGACAAAACAAAAGATTGATCTATTTTTTACATGTATTCGTCAATGCCAGAGTATTTATAATGATGAGATGAGAGGTAAATAAGGCGACTAAAATCTTAGATATTCGCGCAAAAATGTAAAATGGCTCTTAAATGATTACACAGTCACTCACTAAAGGTAATTCACAAGCTCACTACACTCATCATCCTCTCCATCATTTCAGCCGAAAGGCTACCCCCAATTTGGCATTGCTATAATCGCCACAGTCGGCAGGCGGGTTAGCGATCACAGCGTGGTAGTAAAATGCATAGAGAACATGGAAGCTGCACGGAACTACACTCTACTCTTTTCTACTACACTACATTTACAAAAAAGAAACTATTTTCTCGAACGAAAAGTACATGACCAGAAGGACTATGGGCATGAAAGTGCCTTAGTGTCAAAATCAATGTGCCGCAAATAATGTTTTTAGGGTTCTGTACCTCAAAAGGAAAAACGGAACCCTTATATTTCGTTATACATTTATAACTTGGCGCTGGCGAGGCATCGCGTTGTGTACGTGGGCGGTGAAAAGGTTAACGCTGCCCAGCCGAGTCGGATTCGACGATTGACCTCTTTCTCGAAGTTGGCCTACCTAATTGGACATTCTGTCCTAGGTACACATATTCGTCCACAACTTCGAGTGTAGCGCCTTTTCTTTTTTTCGTGGGTGGGAAATCATCAATAAGTAGCGGGGTGTTTTATATTTTTTAATTTTTCTATCAGTCGTTCATCTATTGGGGGTCGTTCATCTATTGGTGCCACTACCCTACTACATTTATAAAAGAGACTATAACTTAGATAACATCCGTAAATTCAAGGAATGCCTACAAAATCTTTCTTGGTCCGATATATATCTAAAAACGGACACAAACTGCGCATTCAATGATTTTCATGAACTGGTGAGTCTATTTTATGATCTCTGTTTGCCCAAAGTAAGAGCTAAGGTCAATGGAAGTAATAAAAACAGACAGAAGTGGGTAAGTAAAGGTTTGAAGCTAAGTTGCAAAACTAAGCGGAAGCTCCGATATGGGTACTATAAAAAACTTTTTAACAAAAAATTAAACCGCCGAAAAACTGAAAAGCATAAAATAATAAACCTTAAAATTATGAGTCGGCGCTTTGAGTGTTCCTTGTTCATTGATTTTTCAGCGCCGACTCAAAATTTTAAGGTTTATTATTTTATGCTTTTCAGTTTTTCGGCGGTTTAATTTTTTGTTAAAAAGTTTTTATTTTATGATTTTTTGTGACTTTAATGTACTAATAATACTTGGCAAGGTATACCCTATCCAACAATAAAAGAATTATCAAAATCGGACTACTCTGTACAAAGTTATGCGTGTTTATACGTTACAATCAGTGACTGAACAATCAATCATCCCCTGTTTTCCAACCCTTAGGGTTCGATTTTGTTTTCCAAATTTATATGAGACCACCTTGGGAGTAAACCCTTTCCAAAAGATGAAGAATTGTCACAATCGGACCACTATGTAACAAGTTATGCGTGTTTATACGTTACAATCAGTGAGTGAACAATCAATCGTCCCCTGTTTTCCAACCCTTAGGGTTCGATTTTGTTTTCCAAATTTATATGGGACCACCTTGGGAGTATACCCTTTCCAATAGAAGAAGAATTGTCACAATCGGACCACTATGTAAAAAGTTATGCGTGATCATACATAAAAAAAAAAAAAAAAAAAATATACGCGTCGAATTGAGAACCTCCTCCGTTTTTTTTCGTCGGTTGAAAATTCAATTAAGGGTCGGATACACTGCAAGCGCGAGAGAAAATTAGGTATTGAAGCGCTACTCACACAGCGGTAGGCGCGCGCGCCCCGCTCACGCACACATAGATGTTTACATAGTGGTTCGAGTGGCAGGAACCTTGAAGATAATATTAATAAAAATAGAAGTGGATAATATGTTGTTTTCTTATTGCATTTATACTTAGTACGTAAGGATGGGAGATGTGGTGGTTTATTGTACTTTTGTATGTAGGCATCAATCAGCTGTTATACATAATATTGTTACGTAGATCGTAAAGTCTAGAAGCATCATGCTAACTCCGTCTCAGAAAGGGGCAGTGTGACGTAAATCGAAAAGTCTAGAAACATCACGCTAATTCCATCTAAGGACGGAGCAGTGTTAGAAACTACTGGAAATGACACGCTAACGCCATCTGTTATTGAGTAGCAAGTACTACACGAAATTGTACGTAGACGCTACTGCCATCTATTGTCGAATAGTGGGATTAAACAGTTCAATGGAAGTTACTAGAAGCTTCTACGCTGTGGCGGTGTCGAATGTTCGAGAATGTTCTGCTCGGGATATAAATAGCGGATTGTCGGGCCGACAAGCAGTTCGATTTCGGAAGCGAGCGAATACGATTCGAGTGATACAGTACACGCGAAACAAGTGATTCCAAGTGACGTTTCTTGTAGTTGCGATATTTGTGTTTATTTAATTAAACAGTTTGTGTGTTTTGGTAAATTGGTTTCTATTAATTTATCCCGAACCCCAGCTCGTAACATTTGGTGTCAGAAGTGGGATAAATTATGCCAGTTTTACCGAAGGAGGATACGGAAGGTATCCGTACCAGGAGTCAGCGCCAGCAGGAGGTGGATCAGAGGCGATTTGAAGGAACTTCTAGACAGACACCTGGGGGTAATCAGCCGACGACGGAGCCAGTATCCCAAGTGTCTGGTGTTCCTTCAGCATCACCAGCCATGGATCTTTCTGCGCTAATGGCGATGCTGCAGGAGCAGGCCCGCCGACAGGAAGAACAGGCCCGCCGACAGGAAGAACAGGCCCGCCGACAGGAAGAACAGAGCCGCCGCCTGCAAGAACAGCTTCATCGTGATAAAGAGGAGCAGGTTCTCCTTTTGAAAGATCTACACGCGAAATTTGGCAAGGACATCAAAGCCATGAAGGAGACTGTTCAGGTACATGAAAATCGTATCTCCGAGGCCGAAGTCCAGATCGCTGATATAAGAAAAGCGGTTGGAGTTCTGAAAGCTGGGGACCGGACTACGGCTTCGATAGTTGCTACACCTTCCGTGCGCGGGTTTAAAGTGCCACCCTTCGATGGAATATCTTCCTGGGCAGCATATAAAATCCAGTTCGAAGCTGTTATGAGTGCAAATGGGTGGACAAAAGGGCAGGCCATGACCGCGCTTACTTTGGCCCTTCGCGACCAGGCCTTAACCGTGTTAGAGGCTCTCGGCAAAAATGTTACCTATGAGCAGCTTGTTGAGGCGTTAGAAGCCAGATACGGTGAGGCGCACCTGGAACACGTTTTTCGTGCGCAGTTGAAGGATCGTGTGCAGCGCAGTGGTGAAAACCTGCAGCAGTGGGCCCTAGAAATCGAGAAGCTGGTTCGAAAAGCGTACCAGTCTGCGCCTGCAGTCATCGAAGGGACTCTGACTCAAGCTTTCATAGATGGCATACGGGACCTGGAAGTAAGGGCTGCTGTAAGACTTGGACACCACGAGACGCTCAAGGGCGCCTTGGCCCATGCGTTGGAGGTGGAGGCAGTGAGGCATGATCATCGAGCCCATCGCATCAGGGAGGTTGCGACTTCACCTGTTCGTGACCGTCTGAGGAACAGCCCTAGGTGCTACACTTGTGGGGAAAAGGGCCACCTCCGTTCAAGTTGTCCGAAGCGTAGCACTGCCAACGAAGATCAGACCCGGGAAAGAAGGGCGGCAGATGTCACTGCCCAGCAGCAGGAAAACTAGTCAACGCCAGGACTGCGGGGCGGGTGCTGGCTGGTGTTAAAATAGCCCCAAGAATTTCGGTCTCACAAGCCCATGATGGGAACACCCTAGTCATAAAAGGTGAAGTGAACGGAAGACCATGTAAGCTGACATTGGATACTGGAGCTTCTCGCACGGTTGTCAGTTCCCAACTAGCGAATCGTTTTCTTGGGGACTTCTTCGGTAAGCATGACGGCGTAAAATTAGTAACAGCCACGGGTCAGCACATAACCGTCCGTGGTGAGAAGGAGGTGGAGTTAAAACTGGGTAACACAATCTACCGGCATAAGGTCATCATGGCTGACATAGTAGATGACTGCATCCTAGGTTTGGACTTCATGCGACAGCACTGTTGCGAGATCGACATTAACCAAGGAGTCCTAAAATGTGGGTCAGAAGAAGTCTTCATGGAAGGTGCACCATCAGGGAAAGTGTACTGCTTGAAGAAGATTGTTCTTCCTCCCCGATCGGAAACAATAGTTCCAGTTAGTCTTCCACATAATTCTGGGCAGAAAAACCGATGTATTCTCATTGAAGGATTAGATGGAAACCTTCCATGGAAGATTACGCGGACCTTGGTAAAGGCAATCGACGTTGCAGCCGTACGCATACTGAACCCAAGTGAAAAGGAACAAGTAATCAAGAAGGGTACATTGATGAAGTAGCTTGGATGCGTGAATGCCAACATGGGCCTCCTCAAAATAACGCCCAAAGTGCAAGATTTAACGTGTTAAATCTTTTGGAAGACTGTCGTAAAGATCTATCAGAAGAAGAAAGAGAGAAGGCTAGGAAGATGCTACTTCAATATGCAGACATATTCTCTACAAATGATGCTGACATAGGGAAGACTGGATTGGTTCAACACAGAATTAATACCGGAAATGAGTTACCGATACGACAGCGACCAAGAAGACTACCAGTGGCAAGAGAAAAGGAGGTAGATACCATGATTAAAGGAATGGTAAAGGATGGAGTTATAGAGCCTTCGTCTAGTCCATGGTGTTCTCCTGTGGTCCTGGTAAAAAAAAAAGATGGCAGCATGCGGTTTTGTGTAGACTATCGTAGATTGAATGACGTTACTAAGAAAGACAGCTATCCACTACCCCGGATCGACGACACGCTGGACACGCTGTCAGGAATGATGTGGTTTACCACGTTAGACTTAAAAAGTGGCTACTGGCAAGTGGAAATAGACCCTGAGGACAAGGAGAAAACTGAATTTTCTACGGGAAAGGGACTATGGCAGTTTAACGTCATGCCATTCGGATTGTGCAATGCTCCTGCAACATTTGAAAGGCTAATGGAGCTAGTTCTCATGGGACTAATTGGAGACGCCTGCCTTGTCTATTTAGATGACATCATCATCGTGGGCCGCACATTCGAAGACCACCTTCAGAATTTGGAACGTGTTCTATCAAAAATCCGAGGAGCCAATCTCAAGCTAAGTCCAAAGAAGTGCTCATTCTTCAGACAGCAAGTAAGCTTTTTGGGGCACGTGGTTTCGAAGGAAGGAGTACAAACAGATCCTGAGAAAATCGTCGCCGTCAAGGAATGGCCAGTCCCGAAAGACAAGACGCAGGTCAGGGCATTTTTGGGTTTGTGCTCGTACTATCGACGGTTTGTCAAGAATTTTGCTGACATTGCCAAACCTCTTCACAAGCTTACTGAGGAGAAGAGACCGTTCTGTTGGGATGAGAACTGTGACATCGCATTTCGAGACTTAAAGGAACGTTTGTGCAATACCCCAATTTTGGGCTACCCAGACACAGAAAATGAATTTATAGTTGACACGGACGCAAGTAATACTGGAATTGGCGGTGTGTTATCTCAACGGAAAGGAGATTATGAAGTTGTGATAGCTTACTTCAGCAAATCTTTATCAAAGCCAGAAAAAAATTATTGTGTCACGAGACGCGAACTTCTTGCCGTCGTCAAGACATTGCAGCATTTCAGCAAATACTTGCTTGGACGTAAATTCCACCTGCGGACTGACCATGCTGCATTAAAGTGGTTGTTGCAATTTAAGAATCCAGAAGGACAAGTGGCCAGATGGATTGAACTGCTACAAGAGTATGACTTTGCAATTGAACATCGTAGTGGGAAGTCTCACGGTAACGCGGACGCTTTATCAAGAAGACCTTGTCCTGAAGACTGCAAGCATTGTGTCAGGCAAGAAGCTAAGGAAACGGTACCGGTCAGGATGCTAAGAACGGACCTTAGTGATGAATGGAAGGAAACCCTACAGTATGCTCAGCAAAGTGACAGAGATATCAGGCCAATTCTCGAGTGGATTAAAGCTAATGCTCCCAAACCGAAATGGTGTGATGTTGCAGCGTTGAGTACCACCACAAAAAGTTATTGGGCACAATGGGAGAGCTTGGTGATCCAGGATGGTGTGTTGTGCCGAAAATGGCAAAATGCTCGAGGGAATAGCTGTCACCTGCAAATGGTAGTCCCAAAAACGAAGGTACCAGATGTTCTACGGCTCTACCACAATGGTTCTTCAGGAGGTCATATGGGAGTAAGAAGGACTTTGTTAAAGATCCGAGAAAGGTTTTACTGGATCCATTGTCGAGAGGATGTGGAGGACTGGTGTCGCAGATGTACCAGTTGTGCAGCGGTAAAAGGACCACACACACGCAGCAGGGGTGCATTGAAAGTGTACAACGTGGGAGCCCCGTGGGAACGGATAGCACTAGATGTCGCTGGGCCGTTCCCTGAAAGTGAAAGTGGAAATAAATATTTCATGGTTGTTATGGATTACTTCACCAAGTGGCCGGAAGTCTTCGCCATCCCTAATCAAGAAGCTGCAACAGTCGCTGATAAATTAGTCCACGAAGTCTTCTGTCGGTTTGGGGTACCCTTGGAAATCCACAGCGATCAAGGAAGGAATTTCGAGTCTCAAGTGTTTCAGGAAACATGTCGGGTTATGGGTACTCACAAAACCAGAACCACTTCATACCACCCACAATCTGACGGAATGGTGGAGAGATTTAATCAGACCTTGGAAAGATATCTGGCAAAAGTTGTAGCAAGCAGACAAAAGGATTGGGACAAGCACATACAACCGTTTCTTCTGTCATACCGAAGTGCAGTTCACGAGAGTACAACTGTGACGCCAGCCTTCGCGAACTTTGGAAGGGAGTTAAGGTTACCAGCTGATCTAATAACCGGCATTCCCCCTGATTCACCACGGAGTATAACAGATTATGCAAATGATCTGCGCAACAAGATGAATGACGTATATGAGCATGTCAGAGAATCAGGCCAACAGATGTCCGAGAGAATGAAAACTCGTTATGATCGGAAGATGAACAATACTGGCTTCGACGAAGGTTCGCTAGTGTGGTTGCATAACCCAGTGCGCAGCAAAGGAAAGTCCCCTAAACTACAGGCAAAATGGGACGGGCCGTACCGAGTTGTGACCAAGATCAACGACGTCACGTACCGAATACAAAAGGGTATGCGAACTGCACCCAAAATTGTCCATGTAGATCGATTGGCACGATACTACGGGAATAATGATGCTCGGGACGAGCATGTCTAAGGAGGGGGCAGTGTTACGTAGATCGTAAAGTCTAGAAGCATCATGCTAACTCCGTCTCAGAAAGGGGCAGTGTGACGTAAATCGAAAAGTCTAGAAACATCACGCTAATTCCATCTAAGGACGGAGCAGTGTTAGAAACTACTGGAAATGACACGCTAACGCCATCTGTTATTGAGTAGCAAGTACTACACGAAATTGTACGTAGACGCTACTGCCATCTATTGTCGAATAGTGGGATTAAACAGTTCAATGGAAGTTACTAGAAGCTTCTACGCTGTGGCGGTGTCGAATGTTCGAGAATGTTCTGCTCGGGATATAAATAGCGGATTGTCGGGCCGACAAGCAGTTCGATTTCGGAAGCGAGCGAATACGATTCGAGTGATACAGTACACGCGAAACAAGTGATTCCAAGTGACGTTTCTTGTAGTTGCGATATTTGTGTTTATTTAATTAAACAGTTTGTGTGTTTTGGTAAATTGGTTTCTATTAATTTATCCCGAACCCCAGCTCGTAACAATATTATGATTTTCAAAAACAAAGTCAATTAATACGTGTACATCATGATTTTTTTTCAGAGTACAAGTGCCTCTTTTTGTTGCTTGAGACTACGCATGCAATCTAACGAGCCCAAACTAGAGTTCCAAAGGACTCGAGTCATCGAGTCCTAATTTTAAAGACTCGACTCAATTATGCAAGACTGAATGTGCTCAAAAGGCTCGGAGTCTACTGATAAGCACTTGAGTCTTAAAAAGGGCTCGAGTCTTAAAAAGGACTCGAGTCTTAAAATGAACCAGAGTCTTAAAGAAAAACTTGGAGCATGAAGATGAAACTTGTACCTCATCATTCGAAAAGACTAGAAAGAAGGCAATAAATTCAAATTAGTGGTTATGATGAAACTTTGCGTACAAAAAAATCTGACGAGTTATTCGAGTTTTTTCGAATGATGAGCCACAAGACTCGAGTTCATTTTAAGACTCGAGTCGTTTTTAAGACTCGAGTCCTTTTTAAAACTCCAGTTCTTTTTTAAGACTCGATTATGACTCCTGCTCGGCTTGACTCTAGACTCCAAGCCTTTTGAGCACACTGAGTCTTGCATTACTGAGTCGAGTCTTTAAAATTACAACTCGAGGACTCGAGTCTTTAGCAACACTAGCCCAAACACCACGAGGTTATGTTGTATACTTAGTGTAATCGATGAAGGGGATGGCGGGGTCTGGAAGACCCCGCCATGCCCTTCGTGGTTATTTATATTGATCCTAAGGTACTTTGACCTTACTCACTTTCCATGAATTTTGACCTGTTACTGCTCTTGAGAATCGCGAAAATTGACTTTCGGAATTTTGACCTTGGCCTCAAGGTCAATGACCTTGAGGTCGAGGTCAGTGAACTTGTGAAAATAGTGAATCTTGACTTTCAGAATTTTGATCTTGACCTCAAGGTCAATGTCCATGAGGTCAAGGTCAGTGACTTTGGAAAATCGCGGATCTAGACTTTCGAAATGTTGACATTGACTTCAAGGTCAATGACCATGAGGTCAAGGTCAGTGACCTTGGCAGAATCACGGATCTTGACTTTTGGAATTTTGAGTTTGACCTTAAGGTCAACGACCCCAAGGTCAATGTCCTTGAGGTGTCCCATGGTATTCCCCCGCCCTACTACTCCCACATCCCACCGGTTCCCAAAGTTTCATAGTGCCCCGTTTCATATCCACTGACCAAGGAGTTTCAATGGCCACCTTCCGACTTCATCATCAGACCTTGGACACCATCTAGATCTGTAGTACTTGTCAAGACAAATCTAACGACCCCAAACACGACGAGTTTATGTTGTATACTTAAAGAGTTTCTATGGGCACCTTCCGACTTCATCATCAGACCCTGGACACCATCTAGATCTATAGTACTTGTCGAGACAAATCTTACGAGCCCAAACACGACGGGGCTATGTTGTGTAGTTAAAGAGAACAATTATGTAGTTAGAGCAAATTATATCACACCAAGTACTTGAAAATAAGATTACAATTATGAACCGGAAAGACGTAAAAATACTAACAAACAAATAAGAAATGACACAATATACAAAATACGTGCAGAAAGAATCGAGCTTAAAGGCTTATTCAGACCGGCGCGACGCGACAGCGCGACGCGATTCTTGTAGAACAATTTCCATGAAGTTCACATAAAAATTGTTCTACGAGTGTCGCGTCGCGTTGCCGCGTCGCGCCGGTTTGTAGGAGGCTTAAAGGCTCGTACAGACAGGCGCGACATGCCGCGCGACCTGTCGCGGAGGCGATTCTGCGATATATCGCGACGCAACACCTTTCACACCGGCCTGCTCGTCGCGCGCGAATCGCGCGCGATCCGCGTGCGACAAGCAGCGCGACAGCTTTTAGTACATTTTGTATGGCGTCGCGCCGTGTCGCAGCGATATCGCCGCGACACGGCGCGACGCCGTAAGAAATGGTATAAATGGCGGTACAATCTGGGCTGAGCTCAGTCCCGGCTGGAGGCCTAAAAAGGTAACTTTTTAGAACTCGCCGGGCCACAATCCGTTTAAGTAGTAACAATCTTTTCAGGATTAACTACGAGATGCCCCACAAAAAAAAAAAAAAAAAAGCCTGAGCTCAGTAGTAAACGATCTTAATCAGAGGAAGAAGGTAGGTATGTGGATGATTGCGGTTCGTAGGTTCGATTCCCTGGTCGGTCGACATAGGTACCTACTTAAGTTAGGTAATGTCACACAACCCAACCCAACTAGAGGTACCTACGCTTGAAGTAGGTACTTTTACGTAGTAGTTGTTTAAAAATCAAGTTTTGAAGTCTAGGTAATTATGATTGATTTTTGACGGACTTCTTAGTTTCCAATTCATGTGATTTCGGAAAAATGACTTTGTTTTATACATGTAAAGTGTACTTTCCGACACGACAATTATTATGAGGAGGTTAGGTACATATTATGATTTTGAAATCTTAATTTAAACTCTCGTAAACCACGTTTAATAGGTACACATAACTGGCGAAATGCGGGTGTAGGTAGGTACTATACGTACCGTTACCTCTGTGTAACCCTTTGGGGATTGCAGGGGCGATGTTGTGTGTGTTAAAAAAAAAATCAGTAATTAATAACTTAATATGTCCAATGAGTGATCTAATCTAAACTAATATTATAAAGAGGAAAGATTTGTTTGTTTGTATGTTTGTAATGGGTAAACTCGAAAACTACTGAACCGATTTTAATTATTTTTTTTCACCAATAGAAAGCTACATTATCAGCAACACTTATAGGCTATATTTTGATTTTAAAAAAGAGATCCTTACGAAAATAACAAAAATGTAACCCAAGGTATCCAAAAATTGCACATAAAAGTCATTATTTGGCGTACGCTGCTTTAACTATTGATGGTACATATAATAATGTACTACATGTTTATAATACTCATCATTACCTATCAAAAAGTCCGCGAGGCTGTATGTCCAACTATTACAGTTAAGTCATAATAACCGCTTTTTGTTCAAGTGAGTCAGTCAAAACACGGGTAGAATCGTAAGATGATGAAATTCGTATCATGATATTAATCCTTATCCAAATAAATGGTTTCATAATCGAGGCTAATTATACACACGTCAATTACTCTTTAAAATATTCGAATCAGACCTTTCGTTTAGAAGTTACGACGGGCATACAATGCTAAAAGTAAGAAAAATGCCGCGGGGAGCGCGAACAGCCCTACACTTAGTCTATTAGTAATGAATATACTCAAAAACTACAGAATTGATTTTAAAAGTTCTTTCACCAATAGAAAGCTGTATTATCGCTGAGTAAGACAGGCTACTTTTAATCCCGAAAAAATGCACAGTTCCTGTGAGTCACGCGGACGAAGTCGCGGGTGAAGTGCTAGTTGTAAATATAGTAATTTCTAACAAACTGCTTCGTTGGTCTAGCGGTCGCAAGTACAACAGCGCATGTCCAGGGGCTTGTAATATGCACACAGCCGCTCGCTCGCATACACACATTGACATTTGAACTCGAACTGACTCTCGCACAGCTGACATCACGCAGCTCGCACATCCTAGCGGAGACCTAGCGCTCTTACGATGAATCGGGCGCACGCTCCGCCGCGAGCCATTTCAACTCGAGGTGCACCCGCCCATTTAGAAGTATTAAGTAGTATTATTATTAGTGATATATTCATATTAAACACTAGCTTCTGCCCGCGACTTCGTCCGCGTCAAATTTTTGCTCCCCTGACCCTTCCCGTCGCATCGATTTGCCTGCTAGTTTTCGTCCATTTTTCGTTGCTGCTCGCTCCTTTTGAGTTATAGTGAGTCAACCTTAAAAGATAGACATATGCTCTCGCGAACTTTTTTTTAGAACTTTTGAAGAGGAACAATTCCGTCATACATTATTTTTTCGTTACTTTAACCGTTTACGCAGCGCACGCAACGGAAACTCTTAAAAGGAATAAATTTTCCCCGTTTTTGCAACATTTTTCATTACTGCTCTGCTCCTCTTAGTTGTAGCGTGATGTTATATAGCCTATAGCCTCCCACGATAAATAGGCTACCCAACACAAAAATAATTTTTCGATTCGGACCAGTTGTTCCTGAGATTAGCGCGTTCAATCAAACAAACAAACAAACAAACTCTTCAGCTTTATAATATTATTATATATATATATTATATATATAATAATATATTATATATATATTATATAGTAATAGTATATAGATAATATGTTGTGTGTTCGGGGTAGGTTTATCTACGTAATTAAACACTACTTTAAAATCTGTAGTATAAATGATTATCATCACTAATATGTAAAATACACGGCGCAATCTAGGAATGACATACATTCACGGTTGAGGTTTGTAGATGTAGTGGACTGGCGAAGGCGTCCGAAGGGCGCGGGCCGGTGCATGGGAGACGTGACGGTCCGATCGTTATCGCGGTTCGGTAATGTTCGGTCGGTAGCTTCGATCAATATTTTGATCGAAGGTCGGTAGGGATGAAGCGGCCTACGGCCGAACGAGTGCTGGGGCTCCGCTGGCAGCCCTCGGTATTTTGCAAGGTGCATACCTACAGCATAGTAAGCGGATGTACAACACGTGTTTAGCCTACCTACAAAGTATTAATTTGACAAACAAATTACTTATAATGACAAAAAAATTATAGGCGTTGGAGGCAGTCTGCTGACTGTAATATTGAAGAGACTAAACTCCCTGAAGATACGAATAAAAATGTTGGACAAAGTATTATTTTGTAATCATTGAATAATGCCAAAGCATAATTGAAAAAATGCAAATAAAAGGTGCTTTATTCTCGCGGACGCCACGCCGTTCGCATAGAAGCCTCCGCCGCAGTTGCAGTGCCGCGCCTTTTATCTAACGAAGCAACGCATTTTGGTAACCAAGTGTACAACCACGTGCGTGAAGACGAGTAGTGTCAGCACATAACACACACACGCACGCAAACACACTTTGGCCATGTCTCGGACGAGTCGGAAGTCGGACGGTACCACGGATTAGATATGAGTGCCGATGGCCAATCTTCCGGCGGCGGCGTGCCGATTTTTTTAAGTCGGCGGTGGCGGCGTCGCCGGCGTGACCTTAATTTAACTACCATAATTGAAATAAAAAAAATAATATACCTACGTATAATCAAGATTTTCGTTTTCGAAAAGGCTTCAGCACCGTAGACCACATCCATACTGTTCGGCAAATTGTACAGAAGACCGAGGAGTACAATCAGCCGCTGTGTATGGCATTTGTGGACTACGAGAAAGCCTTCAACTCCATCGAAATTTGGCAAGTTTTGGCCTCTCTGCAACGATGTCGAATTGACTGGAGATACATCGAGGTCATGAGGTGCTTGTATGACGCTGCAACGATGACTGTCTAGATCCAGGATACGAAAACCAGCCCAATCCAACTATTCAAGGGGGTGACACAGGGGGATGTGATATCCCAGAAACTGTTCACCAATGCGCTGGAGGACGTATTTAAGACGCTGGACTGGACTGGACAGGGAATCAATGTGAACGGCGAGTACATCTCATACCTTCGTTTTGCCGACGACATCGTCATAATGGCAGAGACGCTGAAACAGTTAGACCAGATGCTGCATAGCCTAAATGGAGCCTCACGGCGGGGTAGGCCTCGGCATGAACTTGGACGTGTCATGTACAATTCGCATATCTTGCCGAGTCCAATCCGCATCGAAGGGTCGCTTCTCGAGGTTGTGAAGGAGTATGTCTACTTTGGGCAAGTCATACAGCTTGGTAGACAACTTCGAGAAAGAAGCCGACAGGTGGATCCAGTTGGGTTGGGCAGTGTTTGGAAAACTTCGTCAAGTCTTCTCGTCGCCAATACCGCAATGTTTGAAGACCAAGGTCTTCAACCAGTGCATCCTGCCCGTCATGACATACGCTGCCGAAATGTGAATACTGATGGTTGGGCTGGTCCACAAATTCAAGGTCGCAGAGCGCGCTAAGAAGCGGGCTATGCTCGGAGTTTCTTTGATGGATAAGATCAAAAACGAAGTTATCCGGAAAAGAACTGGAGTAACTGACATAGCTTGCAGGGTAAGCAGGCTGAAACCTTGGCTGTACTGCAATCTCTTCAACGGTGCCAGATCGACTATCGGTACATCGAGGTGATGAATTGTCTGTACGAAAACGCCACTATGTCAGTCCGACTTCAGGACCTCGAAACCTATCTTTCTGCAGCGAGGGGTGAGACAGGGAGACGTCATCACTTCGAAACTGTTCACTGCTGCACTGGAGGATGTCTTCAAGGTTCTGGACTGGAAAGGGGCTGGCATCAACATCAATGGCGAGTACATCACTCACCTTCGGTTTGCCGATGATATAGTTGTCATGGCTGGGACTATGGAGGGCCTCAGTACAATGCTCGATGACCTCAGAGCTTCCGAAAGAGTGGGTCTCAAGATGAACATGGACAAGACAAAGGTCATGTCCAATGCTCATATGATACCCATTCCAGTGAAGATCGGAGGCGCTACACTCGAAATTGTAGACGAATATGTGTACCTCGGACAGAGGTAGGTCCAACTAGGTAGGTCGAACTTCGAGAAAGAGGTCAATCGTCGAATCCGACTCGGCTGGGCAGCGTTCGGGAAGCTACGCAATATCTTCTCGTCCCACATACCGCAGTGTCTCAAGACGAAAGTCTTTGACCAGTGTGTGTTGTCAGTGATGACCTATGGAACCGAAACGTGGTCGCTCACAATGGGCCTAACTAGAAGGCTGAAAGTCACCCAAAGGGCGATGGAGAGGGCAATGCTTGGAGTTTCCCTACGCGATCGAATTGAAGAGATCCGTAGGAGAACCAAGGTAACCGACATAGCCCGAAGAATTGCTAAACTGAAGTGGCAGTGGGCAGGGCACATTGCTCGCAGAACAGATGGCCGATGGGGCCAAAAGGCGTGGAGTGGCGACCGCGTACCGGAAGACGTAGAGTTTTAAGGCCTCTAACGAGGTGGATCGATGACCTTGTGAAATCCGCTGGATGCGGGAAGCAAAAACCGGTCGAAGTGGCGGAGCTTAGGGGAGGCCTATGTCCAGCAGTGGACGTCTTTCGGCTGAAATGATGATGAATGATGACTTGTCCGACGTGCGTACGGTTCGGTCAGCGTGTTTGGTTAAACTGAATGCCATCGCTCGGGCTCGGCGCGCCGGTGCGTAGGATCAGCGGCGGCGGCGCGGCGGAAAACGTGGCGGCGGCGGCGCGCCGGCGCGGCGCTCATATCTACCACGGATAAATAAGACGATACCGTCAGCTCCTGCAGTTAAACACACAACTCGCTTTATGTCAATTATTTCTTCACTACTGCTCTCAAACCGGTGTCAAACTGTCTTAGAACCGAAAAATTCGAAAACATGGGGCACCTATGGCCCAGCAGGGTCCGCGTGGCCCACTCCCTCTCTGTGAGAGGAGGCCTGTGTCCGGTTGTGGGAATATTATAGGCTGATGAAGAGATAGAATAGAATAGAATATTATTTATTTGCTCAGAATGTAGGTATTTACGGGTAATTCTTCCATGTCGTGCAAATTTGGCGAAAATCAGAGATTTTTTTTTACTTCAAAACTTGAACTTTATTTCTAAAATATGCATAATTCTTTATGATTTTACCAATTAATAGCCAATTGCACACATAAACTTAGAAGTTATAAGGGTTTTAATTTTTTTTTCGAACTGGTAATGACTTTGATAGTGAAGGTAATGACAACAGGGAAGACGGTAGTGATACAATCGTACTGGTAATGATTACAAAAAGTTTTTTGTTTATATTTTTTACATTTTATTAATTAGTGAACACAATTAGAAATCAGACTTACAAATGATCTTAAAATATTTTTTACTTTAATTGGTGTTTTACATTAATTACCATAAAAACAATGAAATCTTTTAAAGACAAGTGAAATAAAAAACTACGTAACTTTGAAAATTATTTATATAAAACGAAGACTTTCAATATTAATTAAGTTATTTTTAGATATAAATCTAAAAGACCAAAATGAATTGAAAAGACACAAAAAATTTAATAAGTATATAGGTAATAAACATTCTACTTGTTTATGTTATTTTTGTGTAATTTTTAGGTATCTATCTAAACAAAAAGAGAACAATTTTTATCAACTTCGTACATAAATCTGTACCTTACTTTTAACAATAATATTTAACTTTTTTTTCAATAAATCAGTCTTTATAATTCTCGATACCTATTTGTACTCACATTATCATTATTATAGTAAATAACAAATAAAAACTAAAAAAAGTATAAACGAAACAAATAATAAAGTAAAAAAGTAATTTCAGTCACTTTCATAGATTAAAAAATATTGTATTCTTCATCGTCATCAAGTTCAAAAAAAATTTCCTTATTTTGGTTTTCACATTTAGTTTTTTTCTTATCTTCTAACATAATTGCACTTGAATCGGCTGGTTTTGATATTTTGTTTGAAGATATAAAATTTTCAAAATTTGATTGAAATCTCTGCTGTTTGTGAGTTGGAGTCTTGAAACTAAAACTAGTATTCGACCAGTGTAATCGAACATCAGACAGTATTTTTACTTTTGGTGAGATTGAAACTTTTTGTGTATCTGGATATGCATGTTGACTATCTTCTAAATTATTAAAGCTGGTAAAATATCTCTTGGGTGAGTTAGTAACTTCTTCAATCATTTCGGGAGTAGTATTTGTGTCCAGAAAATCATGCAACACCTGTTCTTGTTCCTGCGAAATAGTATCCTCGGGTACATCCATATATCCCAAATGATAGCCGTGGGTACACGTGATTCCATTTAAACAAAAGAAGCAACTAAGCTTTCTAAATGTCATCCGCAAACTACTTGCTGACCACAAAACTTGGTGCACAGACATTGTACCCTTGAAAGTTTTAATATTGCTCGGCGTTGTCCTCTCTTCAATATCTTTTCTTGTGATGATACGCATCTCGATATTCTTGATTTTCTCCTTCATTACAAGCCAAAAATCTTGCAGAGTTCCCACATCTCTACCAAATCTGACAGTTTTGTCTGCTGTACGTTTAACGACGGCCCCAATCCCGTCTGGAGCTCCCTTCCCGTGACCGGTTTCCAAGTAGTTCCATGATATTGCTTTCAAATCTGGGAACATGTGTTGAAGTTGACTGATGATATAAAATATCTTGCGATTCCGATACTGGCTTGAAGGGCTGTCAGTCAAAAAATGTAAAGTATCAATGACACTGTTGCTTTTTACAAATTCTATTATAGGTATTATGTGTGCCCATACAGATTCAGCATCATGTCTGGTGCATTCACTCATAGTGCACATACTGTGAGTTTTATGTACGCCTGTTTCAGAATCAAGCAAATAAACAACGGAAGTATGAAGGCTGATTTGTTCTGGACTACTACCGAAATGGTGGCTTTGCACTTCTTCATGAAATTTTGCAATATAATTTTCAGAAAAGTCCATGTGTATGAGGGCTTCATTGAGCGTTAAAGTCTTTTTTAAGTTATCTATGTTTTTATATTGTTGGACAATATTTAAACAGTGTTCAAAATAGTGCGGCAGAGAATCTTCAAGTTTTTTAATTATGGTAAGTGGCAAATCTTCCATTTCAGTTTTTTTTGTCTTCTTTGTTTCCTTCTCTTCGTCCTTACTGACATAGGTGACAGTTTTCGTTTCCCACTGGTAATATTTCAAAGGTTTGTCATTATAGAACTCTCCATAGTCAATAACTTTGGTTTTACATTTTCCACAGGTTCTATTTAGGCACTTTTCTCTTCGAACATCGCAGCAAAGGCTTTCCAGCAACATAGATCCGTTAGCTTCCTTTATTATTTTATTTCTTTGAAGCGACTTTACTAATAAGTCCATATTAACATGTTTTACACACGAGCATGTGTTTCTGTCGGACTCTTTTTCGGATAAACCACCCAAAATGGACGATACTTGCACAATGTTGAATAACTAACTTCTTTATGGATTTCATTAAATTTTTTGTGAAGATTAATCAAAGTATCCGTGAGATAGCGTTTTTGTTTTGTCAAGCCATTTTTTTTGATACATTCTTTTTTGTCTGCAGCAATTCTACTATTACTATCTTCATCAAAGAACTCTTCTATTTCTCGTTTTATTTCATTCTCCTGATCTTCATGTACTTGTTTTTTATTTCTAAATGTAAATGGCATTATTGCTGTCGTTATTTTGTGTTTTTTGAAACTTTCTTTGTCTTTTACAATAACATCACTGAATTTACGTTTATCTGTTTTTCTTAGAGTTTTGAACCCTTCTTTCAGCTGTTTAGAAATAACTTCACCAAATATCAACTTCTTTTTCACTTCTTCTTTTTTGCCTTTGTCTATTTTATCCAATAAATTTTCAATTTTCTGTTCAGTTGATGGATTTTCTTTTTTTGCTTTTATGTTCTTTCTCCTAAGCCTATCTATCATTTTTTTCAGCTCTCTCTTCTCATTTTGTTCCTTCTGAATTTCTTTTTTCAGTATTCCAACGAATGCGCCGCATTGTTTTTATTCTTTTAACGCAGTTTTCACATTTTTTATTAAATTGATCTCCTTTATTCTTTTTGACTTCGATCTGAGAAGTTGTTGGTCCCTCCAGTGGGTCAACTCCACTAACTTGAGGCACTTGACGATCTATTGTTTCATCATCACTGGTAGGTGGAGAATTATCAACAAGCCTTTGCTCTATTGCTTTTTCTTTTTTCTTCTTTTCTATGTATCGTTGACGATTTTCTCTCCATTGTTTTCTTTTCTGTCTTTGTTGCCGTGGCGTTAAGTCTTTAACTGACTTTATATTATTCTGTTCTTTGCGTTTCAAATATCGTAACCTTTCTTTTTCTTTTTGAGCAGCATATTTTTCTGGATCTTCTTTTATTTCTTCATAGTTTTGTCTTTTATGAAGTCTTTGTTGAGCTAACTTTTCCTCGGTAGTTTTCTTATTCTTCCCCTTCAGTTTCGCCATGATTCTTATTCCTGTAAATAAAACACTGTAATTAATTACCTATTTAACTAAAGAATACTAAGCTTACTTTAAGTTCCCTCTGCCGTGACCTTTATAAATATATATATATATTTTCTATAGAAGTCGTAAAGTATGTGCTTATTAAAAAAAGTACACGATAATATCCATAAATATGATAACACCAGTGTTCTTAAGAAAAATCCAACCCACGAAACCGCAAATTGTGTACATTTTATTCATTTATTTCCAAAAATACTAATTATACACATTTTCTTTGCTGTGTCTTGGGTTAGATTTATCTTAGGAATGCTGGTATATATAATATTTTAAAGCTCCGATTAGTAATTAATGTGCCAAGTACTTGATAAAGAAGATCTGGATAAAGATAAATATTTAGATACATTAACGAACCGCGTAATTGAAACGATTTACTCAGAGCTTTAAAATATAAAATTAAGATTTAAAAAGTAAATATTTTTTTTAAATAATTTCATCACTACCTTCAGTTTAGGATCATTACCTTCAGTTCCAAAGCTGAAGGTAAAAGAAGGTGATGATGCTGAGGGTAATGACATTTTAGGACATTTTAGTCTGTAACCCTATATCCGTAAATATGGCAATTATCAAACCAACAAGAACATTAATAATCCTAGTGAGCTTCTTTTTTATAGATCAAACATAAATAAAATCTTATTACTTACCCCACAATTTAGGCGACGGTAAAGACAAATATTTCGTGACAAAGTAAAATTTCGAGTATTCAATGTTCTATAATTCTCCAACCCAAACGCGCAGCCTTCCTCTCCCGTGCCTGTGGCTCAACTGGCTGGCGAGTGAAATGCGGGGCGAGGGGAATAAAACCACAGAGTAACATACACAGATATTTTGTACTTTCAAATTTTGCCGCTGGTAATGATCAATTTTGTGTGACAAAAGTTTTTTTTTTTTTTTTCAAATTAATTATACATTTTAAGTTTGTGAACTTTGTAATGTATGTAATAATATTTAAATTCACTTAGTAATTGATTGTAGTAACGCAGCATTAAAATTGAAACACCATTCGGCAATACTCACGAACGGACACTGAAGGTAGATGATTTTTAGCATATTTTTGTAAAATATTTATTAAACCCATTGGAAATAGCAATTCACGTTACCGTATGGCTATAGTTTAATACTATTATATTTCGTTCTGATAGAAAGCACACACTCAAAGTGATTTTTATTTTTTTTATGAGTACAAATAACAAATTTGCACGAACTCGTAGAAGTACCCTTACAATAAGGTGATTACATTATGTGATTTAAGGAATCCTTGTTGTACACTTAGTAAAAAGTGGTTATCTTAATATTACAAACAGACACTCCAATTGTATTTATTTGTCTAGATTTATGAAATACCTACTATCATTAATGTAGATTCATTTATATTTTGTGAATGAATGTGAGAACGTTGGAGGCCTTATAGACTGTACACAATTTTCTATTTTATTAAGTACCTGGTACTTGTTGATTGCCCACTCACGAGGACAGTTCCTCCCATAGCTATTAAAACTAAAACCTAACCTAAGTAGGTACCAATGTCGATCGATCGGGGTATCGAACCTCAGGCCCCACGATAAGCAAACACGCATAGATCTGTGTTCGTCCTATGACGAAGATCGTCAACTACTGAGCTCAGATTGGATTGCACCGTCCTTTATACTCTCTTGTGTGGTGTCGCGTCGCGGTCGCGAAATCGCCGCGTTATCGCCGCGATATCGCCGCGACGCCATACAAAATGTACCAATAAGCTGTCGCGCTACTCGACGCGGCGCGACCGTGTCGCGGCGCGACAGGTCGCCCCTGTGTAAACGGTCGCGCGCGTTTTCATATAAATTGTTCTACGGATATAAATCGCCGATTCGCGCGCGACTGTCGCGTCGCGCTAGTCTGAACGAGCCTATATTCTTAGTAGTGGAGTATCGATAAGTAAGTAGGTACAATAGGCGCAACATATGTCTTGTAAATAACAAAACATAATTATAATACGCTTATTGTACAAATCTTCTAAGATAATATTCACGTGTGTGGTTTAATTTTACGCTTTGGGTTTTAGTTAACATTAGTTACGAGCTCAGCGATAAAATCAAAAGAACCGCCGCCGCCGTGAGTTTGTTTGAATGAATTATGAACGTAACCCGATGCGATGCGTGCGACGCAAGCGGGGTGGGGTCACGGGGATTCCCCGACTTTAAGGAACGAGAGTGTCAAAACAATTGAACAATCAGTCAATTGAAACTTGAAAGTGTTTGCAAGGTGCGCATTGATTTTTTTAATAAGATTAAGTTCTAGCTCTAAAAACAATATATGGGTCAATATCAACAATGTGAATTTTTTGTCAATTTTGGTGGCGAAATTTTTTCTTCAGTTTTCGTGAAAATTAAGGACCTGGTATAAGAATAGAAAGTCCAAGCTAAAAGGATCTTCAAGAGGGCTGAGAATATCTCTGTAACTTTTTGAGATATTTTAGTTCAAAGTCTAGTGTGGCCACCAAAATTGAGAATCGTCCACCAAAATCGAAAGTGCCCACCACGTTAATTGGATTTCTCTGTCACAAGCCTCACTCACCAATAAAGCTCAATGTCACAAATTGTCGGGAATTTTCAATAACTATCATCGGCTAATAAAACGCTCTATTGTTAAAAAAAGTGTTGATTTTTATTTATATGATAAATTTCTCAAACAAAAACATTATAATAAACCTTAAAAAAAAAAAACAATAAGGTGGAGACACACGAGATCAATGGTTTCTACAATCAGTCTTTGAATTATTATTGAAAGGATAATTATTATAATAATTTTCAAACATAAATCTTCTCTCACTTTTATAAAAAAAACCTAAAACAAGAAAACAATAATAATATGCATTTTACTTATATCTAATAGGAAATTGACTGCAATGGTTACATAGAACAATTACAAGAGTTGCATGTAATAACAAACTCAATTGTGTTATCTTTCTCACACAAACTAATTACTTAAAACCAGAAATAAAACTTTTCTTTGGAATTTCAATAGGCATCCTAAAAACAATCGTTATTGTAATATTTATGTATTACCATACAACTCTTAAAAGATCTTTAGTACTAAACAACAAATAACCAAGTAGAAATTTAATAACTACCTAGTCTTATTAAATACAAAATTAAAAAAATAGGACTACGAATAAAATCTAAAATATGTTAAATTCTGAGTCAGATGAATCATCAACATCTAAGGCTGATCTTTTTCAGCAATTGATGTAGAATCGCCAGATTTTTAGAATTTGGAAAACACATCACTATTAATATTTTCAAAAAAACACTGCGAAGGAACAGCTGCTTCATCAAAATCGGCTCCAATCTGATTCGTATATTTTGATAAAAATGTTGTATTTGACAACTTAGAACGTTGCTGCTGAGAACGAGACGTACTAGTTAATAATTGAGATGTCTATGCAAATTACCGAATTCCATTATTTCAGATCCTTTGAATCGATGAACTGTCACGGGACGTTTGCCATACAACACAGTCTGCTGAGATATAACATGGATGTCTTGAACTGAAGACTGAATGTTTACAGTGGGCCGCATTCTATCAGCTCTCGGAACCACATTGATAGTCTGAATCTGAGCTAAATCTTCTTCGCGAACTGTGCGTTGAACCTCACCATCCGTGTATTCATTGCTTTGTAAGTAGTAAAATCCTAAGTGCTTACCATGAAGGCATTCGGTGGAATTGTACTTGCACTGAGGCTCGGTGCAAGACAAGGAACGGAGCGCCAGTCGGTGCTTGAAACATTTGGTCCAAATAACTTGATGAACCTTCATAGTTCCTGGAAAAGCTTTTAACTGTCTAGGAATAAGCCAGTCCTTCTCATTGATTTCGTAGTCTTCCACGCGTTCAATTTTTACTGACTTGGTATTTACTTTCAGGCTTTGAATGAGACTATCAATGTCCGTAATGTCGTTTCCGTACGCTACTAACTGATCTGCAGTTCTCTTTAAAACACCTCCAACTCCATCAGGTGCACCCTTACCATGACCACATTCGCAGTAATGCCATACCACACAGGTCAGATTTGGACAATAGGCACAGAACTGGGACATGATATAGAATATTTTTTTATTTCGATACTGTGCAGAAGGTGAATCTGAAACAATGTGTAAGGTTGATACCTCTGGTAGTATTTTGTCAATTTCAAACAGTATCGGAACCATGTGAGCCCACTCTGCGGAAGCGTCGTGCCGCAAAGAAGTACTAATTGTGCAAAATGCCTGTGACTTGAGTGTTTGGTCTTGAGAACAGCGGTAATATATCACTCCAGTGTGCAATGTCAACTGCTGTCTACTTGCACCAAAATGGACTGACTGAATTTCAGATCCATACTTTGTCGAATAGCTTTCACTATAATCAATGTGTACTAGGCATTCTGAAAAATCAAGATTATGTTTTATTTTATTTACTGCCTCTGCCTGATTCCGTATGTTACCACAATGTTTCAGAAATCGTTCCAGATGATTTTCAAAAACTTTAATGACCTGTAGAGGTTTTCCCACGAGCCTGATTTTTTCAGTAACATTTGCAGATTTCTCTATATTGTTATGTACGTAAGCTCTCGTTGTTTTACCCCATTTCCAATATATCATTGTGTTTGAATTGTCAAATTCTCTGTAAAGTATGTTTTATTTTTACAGTCTGAGCAGTTTCTCAAAAGGCAATTCACATTATTTTTGTCACAACACACACTTTGCAATAGATCGGTGGTTGTGTTTTCATTTATCACTTTGTATGTTTTTAGTGCCGTGGTGACAAGTTCCATATTTGCATGTGTTTGACACATGCACGTGTCTCTGTTATTTATGTTTGGTTTTACTATCCAAAATGGCTTCATTCTACAAAACGAAGTGTAACTAATTGGTGTGAGACCTGAAGATAAATATTTCTTATGTAAAACTTTTAAAGAGCTTGACAAAAATCGTTTTTGTTTTTTAAGTTTATGTCTCATTATGGTATCTTTTTTACCTGGACAAAGCCGGCTGTTCTCATCATCTTCATAAAATTTAATTACATCATTGCGTATTTTTTTATTCTGATTATTTATACTTTTATTCACTGTGTTTCGCTTTGGTAAGGCAACTTTATCGTTAGATTCTTTAGTCTTTAGTATTTTATTAACATTTCCTAATCTTTGTACTTGTTTCCTGTAGGTAGCGTTATCTCTTCTAAGTTCTGAAATTCTTCGCTGCAATAACTCTACCTCTTTGGCTTTAGTTTTTTGATATCGTCGAAATTTATTCTTAAACTTACGTTTAAAGTCCACTGACGTAATTGATGTGTCTGATGTTGGACTGTTAGGGCATACCATGGGAACAGTAGAAATATCAATACTGCTGACGCATGGAGATGTGGGAGGTGACAGTGCCGTAAGGTCAACAGGGCTACTTGTGCGAAGATTACGTGACTTACTTGGTTGTGGATTAGCATGACTTGTGGTCGGTTGTAAGCTGTTGGAGTATAGACGTTGCGAAGCCATTTGATTGTAACTTCTGGTGCGAGTATCTGGACTACTACAATCACGACATGTTCGAGAACGTAAATTACTAGATACCGAGGCATGTTGATGCGTGCTCTCATTATCAAATCTTGAAGATCTTGTCATTCTGCTTGCAAGGGAGTCGTGCGCATTAACAACTCTACAAATGTCTTGTTGAGGATTGCTATCACAAAGTATATGTTGAGGTGACGCATTTGAATCTGCTTCTCTTGCAAGCTTTTTTGTTGCTTTTTTTCTTTGATAATATTCCTGTTGATATATTTTATTTCTTCTTTGTAAAGCTCGATGCTCGCGTTGTGACTTTGGTTGTTGTGAAACAAGCTTACCTTCTCGTTTCTTTTGATGATATCTCTCCCTTTCTCTTTTTCGTAGTATTTCAGCCTGTTCAGGATTGCTCTTTATTCGTGCTTTTCTCCTTCTTTCTGCCATTCTCTTTTTAAGCAGCCTCTCTTCGCTAGTCTGTTTTGGCATTCTAAAAAGCAACAAAAAAAAAAATATCAATGAGAAATTTGATAATTATTATGTCACCCTTATAATAATAGATCTTACTTACTGCCAAGTACATAAACCTCAGGTATATGTTTGCCAATCAAGTCAGTTTGACTTGCAAGATAAAAACCGGCGATATAGGTACAAACAATACATAAATAGTACATACTTAAAATTCGGTGGCTTGTTTTCAATTTTGGTGGCGTGAAATCGCCACCAAAGCCACCAAAATTGGAACAAGACATAAAAAAAAAGTTTAAAAATACGGGTTTTAAGTTACAATTAAACAAATATCACTGATATATGTGTAACTCAAATCACTGCCTATAACGTGTAACTTATTCTGAAAACACTTAAAAATCACCAGCAAATCGATCCACCAAAATTGAAAAATTCTTGTCCCCCGTGCCACCCGAGAATACTTACGTTTTTGGCGGGAAATCACAGCACTAAGCACACATCTGATACGCGCAAGCGCAAGCGCACGACTGAGAAATGCGAAATAATAAAACGCGATTGACCGCACACGCACGAAACTTCATGTTAAAGTAATTTGAACAAGTGCCACCAAAATTATGGTTTATGCTTGGACAAACTTTAACCGAGTGTTCTGTGCTTTTAAATTCAATTTTATTATATGGTTTAATTGTTTTTAAATAACGTGTCTAATGTATATACCAACGAATTTGTTTATTTTTTATTATACTTTAAAATGTTACTTTGGTGAATAGAATTATATCACAAAATGGAGCTGGGACAAGCCACCCAACTTGAATTTTCAAGCGATTTATTTTTCTTAGCTTATTTAAATAAACTTATTCAAAAAAATAATGTGGCCCTAATTGAACCACGTTACGTAGTTTACTATAAAAAAAATTAAAAACATTCTTTCATTTAACACCACGATTCTCAACGTGGACACGTAAAATTTGCCGCGGAAATATTCACCCATATAGTTTGTGTGTTAGTGATTGTTATAACGTGTTTTCACGATGAGTAATAGTACACAAGATAAAAAAAAATCTGGTTAACAGAATTTAATAAGGAAGAGAAAACAAGAAGCAGAACGTGATAAAAATACAACTAAAATAAGTAAATATTTTACGGCTGTACCATCCACTGCCAAAGAATCATTAGAGACAGAAACCAGTCATTTTATCGATGAAGATGTTACAAAATCTGATTTAAAAAAAAACCGGCCAAGTACCTACGTGCTTTTTATGTAATTTTCTATACAAATAAATATAACTTTAGTGTGTTTGTAATGGCCACATAAAAAAAAAACATTTTCTTTTTATTATTACACGCTTTATGCTAGCTTCAATTGTATGTATGTTTGTAACCGACTCCTTATAGAGCGATTTTGACCCACTTTAAACGACCAGATTTCATTCAAACTTTGCACACCTATCAAAGACCGATGACAATGCAATAATTTCATAAATTTGTGCCATTATCCTTGCCAGGGCACGGTTACCAGGACAGCAAACAAACTGTCTTGAAAACTACGCTGACATACGTCACAAACTACGCTGACATACGTATCAAAATTCGAAACACCCTAAAAGTAGAAAATAAATAATAGTTAAAAAAAACTAAAAAACAGGCGGGAAAAAAAGAGGCGCTTCATAGGTTTTGCACACAGGCGCTGTGGGGGGTCGGCGCGGCCCTGCATCAAGCTACCCGAAACATTACGTTGAATTCTTCGAGAAATGTTACTTTGCCATTGCAAATTAACCACGTTTCCATATTGTAATTTGAATTGCATCTACCTAATCAAGTGATATTTTTGTAAGAAATCCAAATACCTTCGGTGTATAAACTGTTACGTAGATCTAAAAGTCTAGAAACGTCACGCTAATTCCATCTAAGGCATATCTAAGGTGGGGGCAGTGTTACGTAAATCGAAAAGACTAGAAACGACACGCTAACGCCATCTGTTATCAAGTTGCAAGTACTACACGAACAATTGTACGTAGACGCCACTGCCATCTTTTATCGAATAGCGGAATTAAACAGTAAACAGTTGTCTCTGGTAATATCTGGAAGCTTCTACGCTACCTGTGAAATGTGGCAAAGGTTCGCGACTGTTCGCGAATGTTCTGCTCGGCTTTTATAGTGGATTGTCGGGCTGACAGGCAGTTCGGTTACGAATGCGATCGAATGCGATTCAAGTGATACAGTACAAGTGAGACAAGTGATTCTTTTTGACGTTTTCTAATTACTGTGTTGTTTGTGATTGGTTTTTATCTTTAAACATCTTTGGGAAATACATAGGTCTCCGTTTTTTTGCAATCAAGGGCTGCACAACCGGGTTTATTAAATAATTTTGCTTAAAAGAAGTGTTTTTTAACAAAAATATGGATGGCTAGTGACAGTTAGCTGTCCAATACTTAATACAATAGCGACAGCGACAAATCAAGTGTTTATTACTATCTGACAACAAACTTTTTATCTGGCAATAATTCTGTCATATGTTTACGTACAGATTAAAAAACATGCGTTTCTTTATACTCAAACGACTTTCTTCAATTAATATATCATACAGAGTTAAGAGAGTATTTCTGGGAACCGCCTGAGTGGCCCGTGAAATTCAAATAGACTTACGTTTTTACGGTTTGCAGGGTCAGTGCCAGGCTGTATGTTGAATATGATTCGCGACAGTAAAACGTATGTTTAACATAATAATCAATATAAAATATCTGTCGTTTTCGGGTAACAGCACATCGCTGATTTTCAGTGAAAATCAGCACTGTGCTGTGGGACCCATAGCACAGCATCATGCTGAGTGGAAGCCGGGGGGGGGGGGGGGGGGGACACTACGTACATTTTGACAGCAAAGTAAAGAAAGAGTTGCCATCTAGATGTTGGCCACTTGGCCCCAATACTATTAAATTACATTCAATGTTCAACAGGTGGCGCTATAACATGATCAAAATGTTTTATTTAAAATAAGATTATTGATGTAATATTAATTGGAGACAAGTATGAGAAAAATATCAAACTCATCTTACAAATTGAAATAGACACATAAATGAAATACAATTTGGTAAAGCACAAATATCAACTTTATCTAAAAAGACCTGGTGCCAGATTTTATCTATCTATACTAATATTATAAAGAGGAAACCTTTGTATTTTTGTATGTTTGTATTGAATAGGCTCAAAAACTACTGGACCGATTTCAAAATTTATTTTACCATTACTTAGAAGGATTCTTCCGAATCCGTATAGGCTATATTTTATCCCGGAAAATAGATAGGATTTTTCGTGGTAGTGAAAATTGTGGAGTAAGGCGTCGAAAAAACTGCCGTACGTTAACGATTCTCGCGAACGCTGCCTAAATGGTTAGAGATGTATGGTTGACTTCTATAGAAAAGTTGTAGAACTCAATAATGCCTACAAAAAAGTCCGCAATAGTATAAACCAAACATTTATATTTTAGCCATTATAACCACTTTTCCATAGAATAAAAGTAATTAAAATTATTAGCCTATGTTTATTGATCATATTATCGTCAAATACTAATCCTTATCCAAATAAACTATTTATTGAGCAAGATTGTTTCAATAGCTATAAATTACTTTTTATTTTATTCCAATCGGACAATCCATTCAAAAGATATTACGAATTTAAAATTGTAATTGGTATTAAAATGAATGATGGTGTCGCACGACTCGCACGGCGAAACCGCAGGGGAGGGGGGTGCACATCTATGAAGCAGGTTGCCGCGCGGCTCACTCGCGCTGTCGGCTCAGAGAGTTTAAAAAATAAATGTCCACCCGTGCGAAGCCGGGGCGGGTCGCTAGTGATGTATAAAGTGACAATTCTTGAACTGAAAATAAACAATCACATTAAGGCGGTTTGCTGCATTCTGCGTCATACAATATACAGCTATTTCTATGTAGGAATGTGATTAGTTTGGGGCCAATTTACAGATGGCGACTGGCGTATTGTCAAATAGGTTTGCAATTTTATCACGCAAGAGGGCTCTCTTTTCCCTGTTTAATATTTTACTCTTTGGTGGAAGCCTTCTTGTCACAGTCATGGCGTGCAACTGCCAACTATTTATGTTCTGTGTTCCTAAGTATAAATGTGTTGATTGTGATTGCATGTTTTCTTATGTGATCTCATCATTTTGTATACACGTGTTTCTGTGAAATAAATTTTGTTTTCTTTCTTTCTTTCAATGACACCCTCTACGTTCATTTAGTCATATTGAAAGACATTTTTGTAGAAAAGTCCGAAATATTCAATTTCGGGGGCTTCCTTAGTAAGTACATACTTCGAACTTCTTAGAATTTTGACCGACCGAACAGCTGATACCTACCAGCCGAGTACCTACTCGTAGTTACGCTCGGTCGTTCACCTTCGCCACCGCACTGGCGTAGGTACTTTAAACTTCTTAAGGTACGTTTACATGCTTGCCAAGGCTCGACAAGCATCCACATGCACAAGCGTGTAAAGAGACCGTTTGGCTTGGCTTGCGTGAACTTGCTGACGCTTGTATCCGATCCGCATGTCGATTCTGTAAAAATCTCACCGTGAAAAGGTGCGTGGAGTGAGCTGTCAGTGTCATCCCAGTGCTGCTAGGGATTGACCAAACATAACATTTGCAATCATAATCGAGATTGAAGAATCAAGAAGTTGAAGCTCGAGAAACAGCAAGCTCAGTAGAAAAAATGTATTAGCAATTTTTTTTGTGTTTGTGTTACAAATCTTATTTATTTATGAACAAACTTTATACTTAATAAAATAAAATACACAAAGATAGGAAAGCACAAAGAAATTTCTTGCAGCACATCTGCAATTGGGATGAGAAACATAGACGCATTGTGTAAAACGATATATGTACATGAAAACAGATAAAATTTGGCTATAGCAACCAAAACATACATAATTCTATCGGCTTAAAATAATAATTGTACGTACAATACAATGTTTATTTACACATTTATGAAATAAAATAAAAAACAAACATAAAATCACGCCTTGTTTCCTCGAAGGGTTGGGCAGAGGTGTACCTTATAGTACAAAAATAAACGAAAATCAATACATGAATAATGCTGAAATCTTGTTAGCAAGGGAGATAAGCAATTTGTGTCTCAACAGCACCCATAACTAGATTATTGATATGCCTAAATATTTTGTGTATTGTTGTTATAAGGTTTGTATCTTGAAATGTGTATCCAGAATCTAGATGATAGCTGTTTAAAAAAACCTTTAGGTATGCTATTTACATATATTATGTAAACAATGTTAACGAACACATCACCAATCACTGAATACTTGCATTGCACAATTTAATGAAGTTTCTCGATCTCACCTCATCATCTGCCTGCCTCTGTCCAACTGTGTTGGGGTCGGCTTCCAGTCTTAACTGGCTGCAGCTGAATGCACTGGTATTTTACATGCAATGACTGTCCATCCGACTCCGACAACCCAGTTATTTGGTAATATGTTACCCCCTTGGTAAGACTGGTTGTCAGAGTTCCGACCTTCGAGGTCTTCGTATGTAAAGATGGTCCCCCATAGACGGACCGACCGAGGCAAGCGTAGCTTAGCCAGATCGGTCGGACTGTGCGGCTGTTTTTATTTAGCTACAAGCCTCTCGATTCACCGAATGCTCGATCTCACACCTCTCAAGTAAGTACCTAATATTCATTTGTTGAAAACATCTACACTTCTACACTATAATATTATAAATGCAAAAGTAACTGTCTGTCTGTCTGTCTGTCTCGCTTTCCTGCTAGAACTTCTGAACCGATTTAAATGAAATTTGGTACACAGATAGTTTAGAGCCTGAGAATGGACATAGGCTACTTTTTATCCCGGTAGTATATTCCCGCGGGATAATTTCCGACCTCCACGCGGGCGAAGCCGCTGGCAAAAGCTAGTAATTTATCATTTTGAAATGTTCAACAGTGGCTGGAATTGACATTAAAATATACTTCATTGGCTAACTGCGAATACGTCATTGCCTGTAGCAATGACTTGAAAGGCTGAAATTAAAAAAAAACTATCTTGACAATGACAGTGTCGGTCACCTCACTTCACCCGAAACCGTTACTCACACGGTGTTGTTGCCATAGCTACCACGCCGAATGAGTAGCTGCTTGCTCGACGTGAACACTCCACGCGATTCTCGTCATATTTAGTCAAGGTGGAGTGAACTCACGCGGGCGCGCTACGCGAGTTTCATTTGAAACGTTGATTTTTGACATACCTATGTAGGTAGGTATCAAGATGATGATGATTTGATGAATATTCTTTTATTAATAATACGATTATTAAGTAGGTAGGTATACATGCATTTATATGAATGTTTCGAATACTTGTGTACTAATTATTCTCAATCCGATTACGAAATGGCTTCTGCACGAGGTGATAAAAAAAAGTTTGATACCTATTGATGACAGCGTCTAGCGCGCATGCGCGGCTTGATCACGCGATGCTCGCAATTTCGTTGTCATGGTAACATCACTTCACCTCACGAGCACGCGGGTGACCGTTTTGAACTATTGAATTTTGACATTATTATCAAGATGATGACGATTCGATGAATATTCTTTTTTATTGTTTGCAAACAAATAGGTTACCTACAAACATTGAAATAAATGAGTACCTAATAATTTTGTCTGAACTCTAAATATGTACAGGCACATGGTCATCAAAACAAAAATAAAAGATTTAAAAAAAAATATGACATTGATGAACTAGTGACCTAGTGCGCTTGCGCGGCGTGAGTACTTCACGCGATTCTCGTCGCATCATCGCATGTATTCTCGGTGAAGTGAACACGCGCAGAGGCGCACTATGTACCTACGCAATAGTCATTTGAAGCGTTTAATTTTGACATACCTACCTAGTAGGTATCAAGATGATGATTTGATGAATATTCTATTATTATAGACAATGAGTTTGATGAGAATGATGGCTGATGATGATGAGTGTATAAGTACACATGCACGTCATATTTTATCTCTCATCATCGTTACCTTACCAATCAATGCTCAGACTACGAGATTCTTTGTAGTAGGTAGCTAGCTGTACGGTACTTCATGGTATTGCATATTCTTAGCGTGCAGGTGTCACCACGCGATAAAGGTAAAATGAGCAGTAAGTAGGTACATAGTTTCAAAAAAGCAGATTATTTGTTGACATCAAAGTGTAGGTACACTAAAGTGACATTATACCTGTATAAAAACTGTTGTATTTAGATAGGTACATATCTACAAGAATTGAAATAAATCTTTGCGTACTAATTATTCTCTAAACCGAATACGAAATGGCGTCTGCACAAGGCAAACAAAAAAAAAAGTTGATACCTATTGATGACAGCGTCTAGCGCGCATGCGCGGCTTGATCACGCGATCCTAGCAATGCCGTTGTCATGGTAACATCACTTCACCTCGCGAGCACGCGGGTGACCGTTTTGAACTGTTGAATTTTAACATAATATTTTCAAGATGGTGACCATTTGGTGAATATTCTTTTTACTGATAATAATGACATAAGTACGTAAGTAGGTATATGTTTATCTATACTAATATTATAAAGCTGAAGAGTTTGTTTGCTTTTTTTTTTAAGTTATTTATTGTTCACTTCAGGTTACAGACATCATTGTAGCCTTGGCTCTTGTACTAGGAATTCCTGTATCACAAGGGCCAGGTGTTTGTTTGTATGTTTGTTTGTTTGATTGAACGCGCTGATCTCAGGAACTACAGGTCCGAATTGAAAAATTCTTTTTGTGTTGAGTAGCCTATTTATCGAGGAAGGCTATAAGCTATATAACATCACGCTACAACCAAGAGGAGCGGAGCAGAAATGAAAAATGTTGCAAAAACGGGGAAAATAGCACGGATAGGCGATTTGACGCGACGAGAAGGGTCGGGGGAACAAGAAATTTAACGCGGATGAAGTCGCGGGCAGAAGCTAGTCTACAATAAAATGTTAGCCGGCACATTTTGGACGTTGGTATTGCATTTTCCTAATGTTCTTAGTGCGCATACGTGACGATACCTACTTAATAAAAAAAAAAACAAATGTCAATGTGAATATGACAGTGCCTAGCTGTTGGTTCCCACATAGTATGTGTGAGATTGAATTCTATGGTCCGTCAGTCAGGCACAGCCAGCTTCTTTCATCTCTTTTTAATAGATTTGGGTTAGTAACAACACTGAAGAATGTTGCACAATCTTTACTCGAGTCGATCTACAATCGCTTCTCCAAAACACATCGTTATTAGGCCATGTGATTCCATTTCCGTATTCAATTTTAATCAGTTTACAGTGGGTTCATAATAACTGACAATGTCGATTCGCATTTTCTGTTGTAGCTATCTTATACATGAACATATGTCTTACTATATTCATTAATTGTTCGTGCGTGTCGCACTTGTGCGTCAGGCAATAAAGGGCTAGTAGAGGAAAAAATAGAAAAAAAAACAAACATGCGATTGTCTGAATTTCGGTTTCGCTATTTCATTTGAAAAACTTCCCGAAAGAGTAGTATTGTTTAGACACTATGCTAGCTTTGAAATCCTTATAAAAATAATCAGTAGAATTAGCATAAGAATATTAGGTATCTAAATCTGGATTATGATTGTATATATGATAGTTGGTCATCCCTAGCATCAGGTGGAATGACATTGATAGCTCACTCCACGCTCACTTCACCCGGTGAGATGGTTACAGCAGCGCTATTCTGTCTTTTTTCTAAACTGAATAGTTTGCGCGAGAGACGCTTCCAAAGTGGTAAAATCTGTGTCCCCTTCCCCCCTGTAACTTCTAAAATAAGAGAATGATAAAACTAAAAAAAATATATGATGTACATAACCATGTAAACTTCCACCGAAACTTAGTTTGAACGAGATCTAGTAAGTAGTTTTTTTTTTAATACGTCATAAATCGTAAACCGCAATTTACTTTTCATTCAATCAACTCAAATATAAAAATTAAAAAAAAAATAATTTTATAAACGTAAACCTTATGCATAAACCGAGAATACCTACAAGTTTGTACGGAACCCTCGGTGCGCGAGTCCGACTCGAACTTGGCCAGTTTTTTTAAACTATTTACCTACTTACTGCTCATTTAACCTTTATCGCGTGGTGACACCTGCACACTAAGAATATACAATACCAAGAAGTACCGTACAGCTACCTACTACAAAGAATCTCGTAGTCTGAGCATTGATTGGTAAGGTAACGATGATGAGATTTAAAATATGATGTGCATGTGTACACTCATCATCATCAGCCATCATTCTCATCAAACTCATTGTCTATAATAATAGAATATTTATCAAATCATCATCTTGATACCTACTAGGTATGTCAAAATTCAACGCTTCAAGTGACTATCGCGTAGCGCGCCTCTGCGCGTGTTCACTTCACCGAGAGTACATGCGATGATGCGACGAGAATCGCGTGAAGTGCTCACGCCGCGCAAGCGCACTAGGCCACTAGTTCATCAATGTCATACATTTTTTTTATTTTTGTTTTGATGACCATGTGCTTGTACATAACTATTTAGAGTTCAGACAAAATTATTAGGTATGTACTCATTTATTTCAATGTTTGTAGGTAACCTATTTGGTTGCAAACAATAAAAAAGAATATTCATCGAATCGTCATCATCTTGATAATAATGTCAAAATTCAATAGTTCAAAACGGTCACCCGCGTGCTTGCGAGGTGAAGTGATGTTACCATGACAACGACATTGCGAGCTTCGCGTGATCAAGCCGCGCATGCGCGCTAGACGCTGTCATCAATGAAAATCGCATAGCGCGCCCGCATGATATCACTTCACCTTGACTAAATGTGACGAGAATGGCGTGAACTGTTCACGCCATGCAAGCGTGTCTCATACGGTGAGCACCGATTGAGTAACGGTTGAAGCGGAGTGACAGACGCGCTTGCGCGTTAAGAGCTGTCATTGTGAGTTTATTTTTTTTATTTTTAGCCTTTCAAGTCATTGCTAAAGGCAATGACGTATTCGCAGTTAGAGCCAATGAAGTATATTTTAATGTCAATTCCAACCATTGTTGAACTTTTCAAAATTATAAATTATGTTTTCAACAAATGAATATTAGGTACTTACTTGAGAGGTGTGAGATCGAGCATTCGGTGAATCGAGAGGCTTGTAGCTAAATAAAAACAGCCGCACAGTCCGACCGATCCGGCTAAGCTACGCTTGCCTCGGTCGGTCCGTCTATGGGTGACATCTTTACATACCAAGATCTCGAAGGTCGAAACTCTGACAACCAGTCTTACCAAGGGGGTAACATATTACCAAATAACTGGGTTGTCGAAGTCGGATAGACAGTCATTGCATGTAAAATACCAGTGCATTCAGCTGCAGCCAGTTAAGACTGGAAGCCGACCCCAACACAGTTGGACAAAGGCAGGCAGATGATGAGGTGAGATCGAGAAACTTCATTAAATTGTGCAATGCAAGTATTCAGTGATTGGTGATAATTATGTTAATGTACATTATGTACATAATATATGTAAATAGCATATAAGTTTTTTTAAACAGCCTATCATCTAGATAAACCACAGTTCCAAGTTACAAAACCTTATAACAACAATACACAAAATATTTAGACATATCAATAATCTAGTTATGGGTGCTGTTGAGACACAAATTGCTTATCTCCCTTGATAACAAGATTTCAACATTATTCATGTATTTATTTTCGTTTCTTTTTGTACTGTAAGGTACACCTCTGCCCAACCCTTCGGGGAAACAAGGCGTGGTGTTATGTTTTTGTTTTGTTTATTTCATAGTATGTGGAAATAAACATTGTATGTTTGCCAAACTTTTTGATTGAGGCAACTGTCCGTATTGTATGCTATCTGGTCCTTAGAACTTTGATTTCCCATTTTAGATGTCTTGTTGTTACGAGTAGTTGTGAATTAATGGTATATGTTAAGATCTATGCTAATATATATACGAATAACTTGCTTCTATCAGCGACTTTTATAGACGTACCACTGGCTTTACCTTACGTCCCGATCGTGTAGTGTACGTGTGTGAATGTCTGTCGCAATCCTTTGAATCTGGCACGTAGTTTGATTCGTCATTGATCATGAAAGCTGGTTTCAACCTATCAATTGATATCACTGTCTCCTTATCCCTAATTCTAATGCAAAATGTTTTATCTGTTCTACTAATTACTGGGTAGGGTCCTTCATACGGCGGCGTCAGGGCTTTCTTCATTCTATCACACCGAACAAATACGTGTGAGCATTCTTTGAGTTCGGGATGCACAAATATAGCTTGGTTATGGTTTTTTCTTTTCGGAATTGACGTCATTTGTGTGATGTCCTTTTGAATTTGTTTTACAAATTCTTCGTACGTTGATAACTGTGCTGCTGATGACTCAAAAAACCCTCCAGGGAGTCGTATTGGCGTTCCATATGTCATCTCTGCTGAACTATAACCTGTGTCCTCTCGCAAGCTACTCCGCAACCCGAGTAAAACTGTTGGGATTTCTTTTAACCAATTTTCGTTGGATTCTCTTGTCATTAACGCTACCTTTAAAGTTCTATGAAATCTCTCTATCATTCCATTGGATTGCGGATGATAAGGTGTTGTCCTAATTTTATGTATTTCCAAAAATCGAGAGAGTGACTCAAATATTCTTGATTCAAACTGTCGGCCTTGATCCGTAGTAATGCGCAATGGACATCCAAAACGAGTAATCCATCCTTCGAAAAGCGTCTTGGCTACTGTTTCTGCAGTTATATCTTCTACCGGAAATATTTCGGGCCATGACGTACAACGATCTATGATTGTGATTAAATATCTCTTCCCTTGTGAAATCGGAAGTGGCCCGACGATGTCAATATGTAAATGCTCAAAACGTTGCGCTGTCATAAATGCACCAGGAGGTGATATCGTATGTTGTTGTATTTTTGATTTTTGGCAGGCTAAACATGATCTACACCAATTATTGATATCTTTGTTCATATACGGCCATAAATACCTTTGGGTTATCATTTTTCTCGTAGTTCTTTTCCCTGGATGGCTCATACCATGAATGGTATCGAAAATTTGTTTGCGAAAATGCTTTGGTAAGTAGGGGCGGTTTTTCCCGTAGACGTGTCGCAGGTGATGTTTATTGTGGAACCCGGATGCGTAATGTTTTTGAATTTTAATCTTTTATTGTCACGTAATTTACTAAGTTCATTATCTGTTGATTGACATTTTTCCAATTCAGCGTAATCGATAGGTGATGGCACGTAAATTTCCTCTATTCGAGATAAGGCATCGGCGGTAATATTGTCACGTCCGTTTATGTGTTGGATGTTGGTACTGTACTGTGAAATGAAATCTAACTGCCGGACCCGTCGCGGTGTATCGTTTGATGATGGTTTTTGGGAGAATGCGTATGTCAAAGGTCGGTGATCCGTAAATATTGTAAATTCTCTTCCCTCGATTAATCTGTGAAAATGTTTGACGGCCATGTAAATTCCCAACAGCTCTCTGTCAAACGTAGAATATTTTTGTTGAGTTTCGCTCAATTTTTGTGAAAAAAAACCTAATGGTTCCCAATTGCGTCCGGATTTTTGTTGTAAAACTCCACCAACGCAAGTAGCACTAGCGTCGGTCATGAGCGCTAGTGATGCGTTGCGGGAAGGATGCGCTGTTAATACCGCGTTTTTCAAGCTTTCCTTGCATTTTTCGTAAGCTTGGTCTGCTTCCGTTGTCCAAGGAACAGGTGAATTATCGTTCTTTTTTGAACCATGTAGAAATTCGTTTAAAACTCTTTGATTTTCCGCTGCGCGTGGAATATTACTTCTGTAGAAATTGACCATGCCCAAAAATCTTCTTAATTCTTGAATCGTTTTCGGTTTGGGAAATTCCATGATTGCCTTGTAATTTTCCTCGGTAGGTTGTATTCCTTGGCTCGTTATATGATAACCTAAGAAATCTATTTCCCTTCTGTGAAATTCGCATTTTTCGAGATTAATGGTTATTCCATTCTCGTGTAAACGTTTGAAAACCGTTTCTAAATGCTGATAATGCAAATCTTCGCTGTCCGATGCGATGAGACAGTCGTCTACATATATAAATACGAAATTTAAATCTCTAAATAAGGAATCCATGAATCGTTGAAATGTTTGTGCCGCATTGCGTAATCCGAAAGGCATTCTTAAGTACTCAAAAAGTCCGAAAGGTGTGATGATGGCTGTCTTCTCTATATCCTTAACAGGAATACAGTGGTATGCTTTGCGTATATCTATCTTGCTTAGTATCTTCTTATTTTCTAATATGTATGTAAAGTCAGTTAATCTTGGTAGTGGGTATTTGTCCGGCACTGTCGCGCTATTGAGCATTCGATAGTCTCCGCACGGTCTCCATTCGCCATTTTTCTTTTTTACCATATGCAATGGGCTTGCCCATGGGCTATCTGACGGTCGGCAAATTCCGAGTTCTATCATACTTTGAAATTCCTTTTTGGCTATGTCGTATTTTTCTGGAGGTAATGGTCTTGCCCGAGCTGCGACGGGTGGTCCTATAGTGATAATGTGGTGTTCAATCTTATGTTTGGGCGCATTGCGTAGAGAGGACTCTTTCGTGATGTCTTCGTACTTGCTTAAAAGTTGCGTAATACGTGGATTCGTTCCCACTGCGATAGTACGAATTGTTTGTTGTGCCGCTTTTTCTGAAGTTACATGCGTTGTCAGCTCTGTAACTTTGTCGATAAGTTTGCGACCAGCTATGTCGACTAATAGTTTATAGTGCTCTAGAAAATCTGCTCCAATTATTGGTTGTGTAACATCGGCGATTATAAAATTCCATTTATAACATCGTTGTAGTCCTAAATTCAAGGTAAGCGTCTTCTCGCCGTAAGTCCTAATTTTAGTCCCATTTGCAGCGTATAGTGTGTATTGTTCATTTTGTAAAATTGAACATCTCTGTTGCTTGCTAATGACTGAGATATTTGCGCCCGTGTCAATCAAAAACTTCATACCACTTTTTCGGTCGGTAATGGTGAGGCGATTGGATGGGTGGATTGCACAGAGTTTCGCCGTTGTCTGTGCTCTTATTCGTTTCCCTGGTTCCGAACGTAAGTCATTGGTTTCCAACCGCATGGCTTAATGCCGAATCTTCCGTGGTAGTAACAAAATCGATTTGCCCCTCTATAGTTTGTTCTCGGCCTCATAATCGGGAATTGTTGACGTTCCTTGAAATGATTGTGCGTGTTGGGTCGATAGCCATATCGACCTTGCTGAATTGCGTCAATATCTATCTGTAATTTTGCTAGCTGGGTTAAAATGCATGCTGTATTGTTGTCGTTTGAAGTGTCGTTGCTAACAGCTGATATTTCGGTTACTTTTGAATTCATTATTATTTTGTCTGCAATTAGGCTCAGTTTGTCAATTTCCATGTCTTCCGTAACTGCTAGAACCGTAGTAACTGATGTTGGTAAAAGCCTGAACCATAGTAGTTTAATTGTTTCATCACTGATTTTTCCTCTCCCGAGGACTCGCATTTGACGTAATAACTGCGAAGGTTTTTGATCACCGAGTTCTGCCTCTGATATTAATTTCTGAAACTGCCGCTGTTCTGTTTCTTCGTAACAATCAATTAAACGTTCCTTGATGTTTTTGTATTTATCTGTAGTCGGTGGCGAAGTGATTAGGTCACTAACCTGTAGTATTTCTTCCTTGGATAACTTTGCTATTACCGTACAGTATTTGTATTCGTCTCCTTGCTTCTGTGGTGCTAATATGGCTTCTAGTTGCGTGAACCATAATCTGGGTTGGTCTTTCCAAAATTCCGGAATGCGGGATAAAACCGAGGTGCCAGCAGCTACTTCAAGTGTTCCTTGCTGATTTATGTTCGCCTTGCACGGTGGTTGCGCCATGTTTCTAGCTGCGTATTCGTTCGTCGGGGTCACCAATTTGCCAAACTTCTTGGCAGTATATGGTTAGGTATAAATGAGACCAAAGATGTAGTATAGTCTGGTTATAATTATCCAAAGGTGCATCTTATATACTAACGACTACGTGTTGATAACAGATAGTAGAAACATTTAATAGATATTGAACGTGCGATAAAGAACATAAGATTGCGATGTAGATTGTAGATACAGCACAAAGATATTGTACTGTAACATATGTAATTACAATAATTATTTTAAGCCGATAGAACTATGTATGTTTTGGTTGCTATAGCCTAATTAAATCTGTTTTCATGTATACCGTTTTACACAATGCATCTGTTTCTCATTCCAATTGCAGACGTGCTGCAAGAAATTTCGTGAAGAAATGCGTTTCTGACTGAATTTCTGTTTCGCTTTTTCTTTTTAAAAACTTCCCGAAACAGTAGTAATGTTAAAATAGTTTACTAGCTTTGAAATACGCATAAAATGATCAATACAATAAGCATAAAAAATATTATCAAAATCTCGAATTTGATTGGTAATGTTATGTTTGGTCAATCCCTAACAGCACTGGGATGACACTGACAGCTCACTCCACGCACCTTTTCACGGTGAGATTTTTACAGAATCGACATGCAGAATAGCACTGCCGGACTAGTGTTGGTTTTTTGACTTGACATCAAAGGGCGTTTGCGGCAAGCGCTTGCAACGCGTTTACACGTTGGCGCGCGTTTATTAGCTGCTGTAATTTCGTGATGAATGCACGTCTAGTTTTCTTTTCAAAATGAATGGTTGGTCGAACGAAGAGAGTTTAATGTTCTTGGAGTATTACCAGAGAATACCAGAATAGGTAAATACATTTTATAATTAAATATTTTGGAATAACAACTGACACAGAGTTGGAGTGTCTGTTTGTAATATTAAAAAAAAAACTGACACAGGTAATAGCAATCGAAATACCAATTAAACTGGAAAAGTTATTAGTTATCTGGTAGGATTTCTGTGAACCTTTTTCATCCACCATCTTCGTGGTCGTCGGGCTTTCCTTGATTTTGTTTGAGATTGCTTGTATTTGAAATAAAAATAAGTTAAACCGAACGTAATAGCCGATACAAGTTCAGTGTCCGCCATTGTCCGCTATGCTTGGATGTCTGTAGCACACTGACGCATTCGCAACCGTGTAAACGACTTCCAAATGCCAAGCGACATTTGTGAACGCTTAGGGCTTGTGGATGCTTGTCGAGCCTTGGCAAGCGTGTAAACGTACCTTTAGAATGTTGACCGATCGAATAACTGGTAAATACCTACTTGTAGCTACGCTCGGTCGTTCACCTTCGCCGCCGCCGTGCGCATGTTACCATAAACACCAGTTCCAAAATAAACATCTTTCGTTAACGATAATTTAATTTCTTTTGTAGTAAGATTTATCAAAATAAAAATTGCATGGTTATTAAAACTCGTTAAAGTTTAATTTGTTTGCGCACTGGTTAAAAACTTACCCTGTAGGTATAGTCGGCCAGTGATGTGACGCGAAAGTTATCACTGTTTGATTTTACTTCACCCTTTGAATTTTTTATAAATATTACTAGCTATGATACCCGGCTTCGCTCGGGAGTTGATATGCGATTACGTGGTAGTTGAAATAAAAAAATAAATTATGACGTAAAAAGTAAAAAAATATATAGAAAATATTTTCTCATTATTTACACTACTTGTTTATAAACAACATTTTTCATTTTATCGTCCGGGGTATATGTATATAAATTTTTCGAATTTCCTACTCTTGAGCAAGCCACATATAGCTGACCGTGAGAAGCAGGATTCTTTGAGGTTGATGCCACAATATTTTAAAGTTTGCCCTTGCGCTTTGTTAATTGTAAAACTAAAGGCTAATTTAATTGGAAACTGCAATCTTTTAAATTGAAATGGCAATTCAGAAGAGATCAGTGGGATTCTAGGTATAAATACTGTGTGTCCTTTGTTTTTTCCAGAAATAAGTTCAGCTTCAATGATATTATTCGATAGCTGTTTTACGATCATCCTCGTTCCATTACATAGTTTTGGGGAGTTGAGATTTCTGAGTAGTATGATTGGAGATCCAATTTTCAGAGAGCTAGACTCTAGGATATTCGAGAAAGTTTGAGAATATTTTCTTTCTCACACCTTCTAGAATGTGCTCGACATTATCTTCCGCCGTAACAATAGGTTCTGCAGCTGTTGCATACGTAGTAAAGGCGCGAAATTTAAAAAAATAAATTTTATTTAAATAGGTACTCCAACGACTTATTCACTAATAACATGTTACTTATTACTAACATACACCTATTAGTATGGTGAATTTTTCACTTAAAGAAGTACACAGCTTACACATAAATAAAAAATACATACAAATTTTTTAAACTATTTGGGATTCGGAATAAACAATTTTTGTGACAATGGAAGATAAATAACAGCTACTTAACCACAGGAAGACAGTATAAAACAAAACACAACATCAGATTTACTTAAATAATAGATACTAGTTTGATTTTGATTTTGGTGATACATGCAGCGACTGCAATAAACGTGATCAAAATGTTAAGTTTAAAATGTTTTCAGAACTAATTTGAATAACTAAAATTATGTCGCTTTAACTCCAAAATATAAGTTAGCTACTGCTGTATTATTACACAACATTTAATAACTTTATTATACAATAGTAACAAATGTAATTTAAGACTTGATTGAAATTGGAATTTTAAATTTCGCGCCATTACAACACATGCTGCACATGCTCGCAGCGCCTTTGGAAATGCAACCCAAATAATCGTTGTTCTGAATGAAGTTCAAATACTCGACAACAGATGGCGTGACTACACTTAATTTCCAAGTTGAAAGGTTGGAAAAATCCTTATATCTTTAAAAACACGCCCTTTAGGTGAAAACGGGAATTTTCTTGTTCGAGGGGGGATAAAGGGCTATCACACTATATAAGTCCCTTTATCGTGCCGGGACTCCTTTTTAAGGTTTATCGGCACGCACATTTTATCAACTTAGTTTTATTAAAGGATCATTTTGTTGGCCGTCCGTCCGTCCGTCTGTCTGTTAAGACTAGGGTTGCCACCCGTAGATTATAATAAAGTACAGTACAGTATTTCACATAATTGTACTCTATACTTTATGAAAACAATAAAGTACACGAAAATACTTTATTTTGCAAGATTTGATTTCTTTGGGATTTTGAAAATTTAGTCTTAAGTACTTTTTCTTTAAACGAAATGTATGTGATATAAACGGCAAAAAGCAATAAAAAAATCAAATCAAATCAAATATTTATTTGCGTAAAACATGGTATACAATGGTGTTAAGTAGAAAATATGACACAAACATGTTTAGCTAGGATATACATAGCATGCAAAATTTTAAAGTTAGATGAAGAAGACCATCAACATTTTTTATCAAAAAATTCTCTTAAACTATAAAAACTGCATTCGAGTAACCATTTATAAAACTTAATTTTAAATGTTCTTGTATTTAATATTTTAAAATGACGCGGTATTTTGTTATAAATGCGTACACACATTGCTAGGCAGTTCTTATTATATTTCGCTAATCTAGGTAAATCATGCAACACTCTTCTGTTCCTAGGATTAACATCATTTGCAGTCTTGAACAATTGTTTATTTTTAATTACGAACACACATATTTCATAAATATACAGTGACGGTAACGGTAACAAACCAAGTTTCTTAAATATTGTTCGACATGAGTCGTCAGGTTTAAGACCACAAATTGACCTCATGCACTTTTTATGAGCGACGAATGCTCTACAGAAGTCGATGCTATTACCCCACATTATAAGACCATATCGTAGTAATGATTCGACGTACGCGTGGTATGACATTACGGTAGTTTTTATGTTAGTAACATTTTTAACTTGTTTTAGTGCGTATACAAATTTATTAATTTTAGTGCTAACATTGCCTACGTGTTCTTTCCAATTAATGTCTTTATCTATTATTACGCCTAAAAATTTTGTTTTATTTACTTCTTTTACTTTATTAATATTGAGTTTAATGTCATTTTTATAATTATTTGATTGATTAAATTGAATATAAACGGATTTGTCAAAATTTATCTTTAAATTGTTAGTGTCAAGCCAATGCAGTAATTTATCAATTGTATTATTAATGTCAAGCTCATGGTCTACCGACGGCTTGCCTGGCAAAGCCTGGGTCCTGGCCTTAGAGGCTCTCGGGCCTCGACTCAGGGGGCTCCTAAGCGCATGTTTGGAGAGGGGCCAGTTCCCACTTCGTTGGAAGACGGGGAAACTGGTCCTCATTAAGAAGCCTGGGCGCCCAGCGGACTCTCCGTCCGCTTACCGGCCCATCGTGCTGCTCGACGAGGTGGGCAAGCTCTTTGAAAGAATAATTGCAGACCGCCTCGTTGGGTGGCTGGCGCGGGAGGGGCCGGATTTGGCGGACAGCCAGTTCGGTTTCCGCAAGGGGCGCTCTACGGTGGACGCCATCATGCGCGTGCGAGCCCTCACGACGGGGGATGCAGTGGCCCGGGTTGGGGTCGTCTTGGCGGTGTCTCTAGACATCGCCAACGCCTTTAATACCCTGCCCTGGAGTTGCATTAGGGAGGCACTCCGGTATCACCGGATGCCGACCTACCTCTGTCGCGTAGTCGAGGCTTACTTGACGGATAGAGCCGTCATCTACCCCGGTCACCAGGGAGACTGGAACCGGCGAGAGATGTCGTGTGGTGTCCCACAGGGATCGGTCTTGGGGCCGCATCTGTGGGACATCGGGTACGACTGGGTGCTGCGCGCCGACCTCCCTAGCGGCGTCAGCGTAGTTTGTTACGCTGACGACACGCTGGTCCTGGCGCAGGGGAGGTCGCACGAGGCGGCGGCCGAACTTATGACACGCGGGGTTGCGACAATCGTCGATAGGATCCGGCAATTGGGACTCGAGGTGGCATTGCACAAGTCCGAGGCCATGGGTTTTCATGGTCCTCGGAACGCGCCACCTGCGGGTTCCCAACTCACGATGGGAGGGGTTCACATCGGCGTCGAGTCGACGATGAAGTACCTGGGACTTGTCCTCGACAGCCGGTGGAACTTCGTTGAGTATTTCCGACGTTTGGCTCCCAGACTGGAGCGGGCTGGGGCTGCCTTAAAGCGGCCCCTGCCCAATCTGGGGGGTTCCAAACGCCTCCTGCCGGAGGCTCTACACGGGAGTCGTGCGGTCCATGGCCCTCTACGGGGCACCGGTGTGGGCGCCCTCATTGAGGCTGCGCCCAGCGCGCCGGTTGAGTGCGGCCCAGAGGGTCATGGCCATCCGGTTAATCCGAGGATACCGCACGGTCTCCTGCGAGGCAGCGAGCCTCCTTGCCGGAGTGCCGCCACGGGATCTGGAGGCAAAGATCCTCGCCCACATGTGGGAGTGGCGCGAGGAGGCGAAACGCCAGGGCGAAACTCCGCTGCCGCGACAAATTGCGGCACGGCAGACAGAGCTCCGGTGTGATCTCATGGCGACATGGCGGGTACGATTGTCGCAACCCAGTGCTGGGCACGCCACAATTGCGGCGGTAAGTCCCCTCTTTGAGGAGTGGATAGAGAGGCGTCACGGCGTCCTCACCTTCCGCCTGACGCAGGTTCTCACCGGGCATGGGTGCTTCGGTGGGTTCCTGTTCAGGATAAAGCGGGAGGATACGTCCGGGTGTTTCCATTGCGAGGATCGTCTGGAGGACACGGTGAAGCATACGGTGGAAGTGTGCCCTGCCTGGGCGGAGCACCGCCGTGTCCTCGTGGAGGCGATCGGCGGCGGTGAACTCTCGCGCCCGGCCCTGGTGCGAGCCATGGTACGGAGCGAGAGGGAATGGGAAGCCGTCACCTCCTTCTGCGAAGCAGTAATGCTCGCGAAGGAGGAGGCGGGGTGCGTGAGGGAGTGGCAGTCTCTGCGCCCTCACGTCCCTAGCCGCCGCAGGAGGAGACGCCTTGGGCGTCGGGAGTCCATAGCGGACTCCCGGCCACCGTAGGCGCGAGCTTGCGGGTGGCGAGCAATAGGTAGCTCGCCGCCCGGTAAGGACCAAGCTCGGGTCGACGGCACGTAGTGTTCCACGCGCGCCTCAAAGAGATGTCAGCAGCGCTGAAGGGGTCTTCTAGGACCGATGCCTGCCGGGGTCGCGTGATTGTTCGAAAGAGATACCGTGATCCTGGCACATGGGCAACTGAAGGAACACGGGTGGGTTTTAGTCAGTAAAAGTCTGACACACCCTCCCGCTCCGGCCAGAGCGGGAGAAGTCATTAGATGATTTCCCATCCTGAAAAAAAAAAAAAAAGCTCATGGTCTAGAACAGTATTACATTTTTTGTTAGATGTCACTATGATCGAAATATCGTCGGCATATAGTATGCATTTATGATTAGTTATTTCTATAATGGTGCCGATTCTGTTGTCACAAAATTCTCTAAACTAAACTAAAAATCACTAAAATTTGGTTTATTCCTGTCAAACGACGATTTCCTATTCTGAAATAGACTAAAGTGACACAACTTAACTATATTTTAGTTTGACAGCACTAAGATTGCACTGAGTTATTAGTTTAGTGAAAATGACAATTTTGCTATTCTGAGTTTGCCGGATCTCACCAAAAATTTTGACTATAATAATTTATTTTAATTAAATCTGACTATTTTTAAGCGCGATTAAAAAGGTGTGGAATAAAACTAGTGGTCATGAACTAAAATTCTCAACAACGCCTCGCCTTCATGTGCAAAAACAGTTCTGTATTTTTTATTTTCTTTTGCTTATATCTTGAAAATGGCGTGTCCTGTCGCAAAAATAATGAAATTTTCGACCCCCTTAGTATACTCCGGAACATTTAAATATCAACACGTGGGTAACATTTTTTTTATATTTTTCAAACAAAAGTGAAAAATTCCATAAAAAACACGTCCAGGCTGCACCCCAGCACGCGCCTTCGTCTCTCAAAAAATTCATTCTACGCAATGCACACACAAGTAAACGTTGCGAAAACAAAAGAAAAAAAAAATACCACGCTGAGTCGCGATTGTCAAATTCGATTTTAGTCGTGTCAAAATAGTTTTTTTAATTTAGAGATTTTTCCTTGCAGAATAGCGTTACAATTCTCATAGCCAAAAGTAAGGAATTTTAGAGATAGTTTAGTTAGTTTAGTTCGTGTACAACAGAATCGGCACCAGTGTCTTTTATATATAAATAAGGAATATTATTAGGCCCAGTATGCTACCTTGCGGAACGCCATATTTATTATGTACATATTCTGATGAGTTAGAAATAATCTCATTATTTCCGTTTTTTTTACTTATAATGACACGTTGTTTTCTGTTACTTAAATAGGACGATAACCATTGAAGAACTGGTCGTCTGATGCCAATAGCTTCTAACTTTTCAAGCAATATGCTGTGTGACACCAGATCGAACGCTTTCGATAGATCAAAAAAAAGGCCAGTAGTTAGATAATTATTATTAATATTTCGATAAGTTTATACAGTAAACTTAAAGTAATTGCCACGAAAAAATACATCTGGCTAGCTCAAGAATTTTACTAGACCATAAAAAAATCGGGTTGGGCATAAACCTTGAAGATGATTGTTAAAAAAATATTGAATTTCACTTAATTATTACATACATTACAAAGAATCTGTACTCATGTTTTTCACAAACTTAAAATGTATAATTAATTTGAAAAAAAAAAAACTTTTGTCACACAAAATTGATCATTACCAGCGGCAAAATTTGAAAGTACAAAATATCTGTGTATGTTACTCTGTGGTTTTATTCCCCTCGCCCCGCATTTCACTCGCCAGCCAGTTGAGCCACAGGCACGGGAGAGGAAGGCTGCGCGTTTGGGTTGGAGAATTATAGAACACTAGCTTTTGCCAGCGGCTTCGCCCGCGTGGATGTCGGAAATTATCCCGCGGAAACATACTACCGGGATAAAAAGTAGCCTATGTCCTTTCTCAGGGTCTAAACTATCTGTGTACCAAATTTCATTGAAATCGGTTCAGTAGTTTTAGCAGGAAAGCGAGACAGACAGACAGACAGACAGACAGACCGACAGACAGACAGACAGAGTTACTTTTGCATTTATAATATTAGCTTAGACTTAGATTGAATACTCGAAATTTTACTTTGTCACGAAATATTTGTCTTTACCGTCGCCTAAATTGTGGGGTAAGTAATAAGATTTTATTTATGTTTGATCTATAAAAAGGAAGCTCACTAGGATTATTAATGTTCTTGTTGGTTTGATAATTGCCATATTTACGGATATAGGGTTACAGACTAAAATGTCCTAAAATGTCATTACCCTCAGCATCATCACCTTCTTTTACCTTCAGCTTTGGAACTGAAGGTAATGATCCTAAACTGAAGGTAGTGATGAAATTATTTAAAAAAAATATTTACTTTTTAAATCTTAATTTTATATTTTAAAGCTCTGAGTAAATCGTTTCAATTACGCGGTTCGTTAATGTATCTAAATATTTATCTTTATCCAGATCTTCTTTATCAAGTACTTGGCACATTAATTACTAATCGGAGCTTTAAAATATTATATATACCAGCATTCCTAAGATAAATCTAACCCAAGACACAGCACAGAAAATGTGTATAATTAGTATTTTTGGAAATAAATGAATAAAATGTACACAATTTGCGGTTTCGTGGGTTGGATTTTTCTTAAGAACACTGGTGTTATCATATTTATGGATATTATCGTGTACTTTTTTTAATAAGCACATACTTTACTACTTCTATAGAAAATATAGAAGACTTCATAAAAGACAAAACTATGAAGAAATAAAAGAACATCCAGAAAAATATGCTGCTCAAAAAAAAAAAGAAAGGTTACGATATTTGAAACGCAAAGAACAGAATAATATAAAGTCAGTTAAAGACTTAACGCCACGGCAACAAAGACAGAAAAGAAAACAATGGAGAGAAAATCGTCAACGATACATAGAAAAGAAGAAAAAAGAAAAAGCAATAGAGCAAAGGCTTGTTGATAATTCTCCACCTACCAGTGATGATGAAACAATAGATCGTCAAGTGCCTCAAGTTAGTGGAGTTGACCCACTGGAGGGACCAACAACTTCTCAGATCGAAGTCAAAAAGAATAAAGGAGATCAATTTAATAAAAAATGTGAAAACTGCGTTAAAAGAATAAAAACAATGCGGCGCATTCGTTGGAATACTGAAAAAAGAAATTCAGAAGGAACAAAATGAGAAGAGAGAGCTGAAAAAAATGATAGATAGGCTTAGGAGAAAGAACATAAAAGCAAAAAAAGAAAATCCATCAACTGAACAGAAAATTGAAAATTTATTGGATAAAATAGACAAAGGCAAAAAAGAAGAAGTGAAAAAGAAGTTGATATTTGGTGAAGTTATTTCTAAACAGCTGAAAGAAGGGTTCAAAACTCTAAGAAAAACAGATAAACGTAAATTCAGTGATGTTATTGTAAAAGACAAAGAAAGTTTCAAAAAACACAAAATAACGACAGCAATAATGCCATTTACATTTAGAAATAAAAAACAAGTACATGAAGATCAGGAGAATGAAATAAAACGAGAAATGGAAGAGTTCTTTGATGAAGATAGTAATAGTAGAATTGCTGCAGACAAAAAAGAATGTATAAAAAAAAATGGCTTGACAAAACAAAAACGCTATCTCACGGATACTTTGATTAATCTTCACAAAAAAATTAATGAAATCCATAAAGAAGTTAGTTATTCAACATTGTGCAAGTATCGTCCATTTTGGGTGGTTTATCCGAAAGCAGGGACTTGAAAACGAAATGAATTTTGTTCCGTTACACTAAATGTTACCTTATAACGTTTCAGATTTTGTAACGATACTCAAACCCAAAAATATGAAAAACGTTATAAAGAATAACGTTATAGAATATTATTGTTGAAGAACAATATTACAAGTAGCGCTATAGGATCAGTAACGTTATGCTTATACCCGCTTTAATAACGTTACAGGTGAAACGTTACCGTCAAACGGGGTGAATAGGCACAGAATTGAACTTTGAACACATTTATCACAGTCATCTCTGAAAATATTGTGTTGATTTTGGTATTAAAACTTGAGTCGCGTTCTGAATATTCGTAAGAAATATACACTAAATCATGAAAAGCATCCAGTTTACAATATATCTTAAATTTATAGGTCGTCCCTATTCAAACACAATATGGGCTCAATAGGGACGGTGAATGGGATTATAGGGAAAAACCGTTAGGGATGTCACAATTTTGGCAATAAATAATTAGGTATTTAGGCAAGTACATAATTCTTTAACGCAGTTTGGTGCGTGCGTTTTGTGTACGGCACACATTGCGCCGCGCGCCAATGTGAGTTGAAGGATTATGTATTTAGTATCAAGATTGAATTAAAGTACCTAAATATATGGTTTAGGGAAGGTGAACAAAACTAGTAATTTATGAACATATACTTTATTAAAATAAATATTCTTAATACAACGAAAATGACAGTCTAAAAATCACAATTTTTATCTAAAAATCAGTTCTACCTTATATCAAAATCAAAATATTAGACAAACTAAAAACAGTCTTATAAATTAAAGAAATAATTATACAAACAACAAAAAACTAATCAACAATAAAAATAAATCTTAAAAATGTTATACTTTACTCAAGTATCGTAAAACATAATGTAATTATAATTTATCATCCATGAGATCACGTATTATTTCTGATTTATAAAATTTTGGTTGTTTACTTACAATATTATCAGATAAGCTTATTTTGTGTAATTTATTTATTTTGATCTTCGGTTTACCATTTGTTACAATTTCCTCTGATATTATTTTAATTTTTTTATTAGGAGAGTCAGATTCCTTTTCTATTTGTCTCTTTTTCACGTATATGTTTTCTTTGTTTGCTTTCACATCTATCTTCTCCGCCTCCATTGTTGCAAAGAAAGGTAATTCAACTTCTTCGTTAACAGTAAAAAAGTTATCGAAAACTACAGGTAGCGCATTTATATCTAGATTATTATAATCCATAGTATAATCACTTTCTTCAAAATTGTTACCAACTAACTGGTTCTTATTACTTGGCGGTGGAGTAAAAGGTTTCTTGAATATCGGTTCTGACTTCTCAGTTTCAGACGGCATGTTAAGTTTTGTGCTGTCATTAATTATATCTACTTCATTATCTATTTTCGTATCATCTGTGTCTATTTCAGCTTTTTTTACAAGCGACACTCTTTCTGACTGTATTTTAGTTTTTTTCACAAGCGATGGATTGTTGGTTTTTTTCCCGCAGTTTTACCTGTTTGGTTTTCAGCTTCTGTGTCAAATTTATTATAAGTAAGATTACTTTTTACCTTTTGATTTCTACATGATTTTTGTGTAATTTTATTGTGCTTCTTCGTAAACTTACTATTACCTTTTTTGCCTTTGCTGGGGCCAGGTTCTTCCAGCATGTTTAAATTAAATCTATTTAAATTATCATCTTGAATATCTTCCGTATTACTCTCATCATCACTTAATTCTTTTGTCTCGTCAAGGTCTTCTGATTCTTCTGTCGAAATTATATTTTCTACGCTTCTACCTGGAATAACATCGATTTTCTTTTTTTTGTATGATTTTTTGACGCTACTTGTGCCGTACCTCATTTCTTTGAGCATGGATAGAACCGTTTGATCAATTACTTCTTTATAGTTTTCATTTCTAGCTGCTAGATTTGTACTTGGCAGTCTATCTAAAACTTTATTTCTATTTATCGGGCTTATGCCACACTTTTCGAACCCAGCCATTACATTTTTATCTACATTGCATTCTATTGCTTTCATAAGCTTTTTAAGAAGCGAGGGAAATATATTTTTGGGTATAGTAGCCTGCATTCTCCCATCGGTCTTTTTCCAATTATAGAGTATTTGCCGCCAAGCACTCTTTAGAGGTCTAAAAAAAGCCACGTCTGCGTGAGGTGGGTAGAGTTTGCCGGTAAAAAAATGAACCGAATATTACGTTTTTCACACTCTCTTATTATTTCTATTGAAAGATGAGAGGCGAGATTATCGCCTATCAGAATTTTTGTATCAGATTTATCTTCAAAATATTCGAAAGCAATGGTTCTCACCCAGTCTTCAAAAGTTATTCCATCGAACCAGCCAGAACTGGTACTATTATAACGACAACCTTTTGGACCGTTTTGTCTCCATGTGTCGTATACATGTTGTGCCTTATATACCACATACGGTGGTAATAAGGTCCCATTTGCGGCAGCAGCCATCATAATGGAAGTTGAACCTTTCGTGTGATTCATAATTCGTTCTGGATATTTAACACTCCTTTTTGCTAGAATCCTTTTTCTTCCTGGATCATCCACCAAATTGGTCTCGTCATAGTTTACAATATTACATAAAGGAATTCCTTGTAATGAAACTTCTAATTCATGAAAATATGCTTCTATTACCTCTGGGCAGACTGCTGCTCTCGATCGTTTTATATTTTGGCTCAGTCTAGTGGTAATTTGACTTTTATGTCGTTTCAAAAAGCATTTTATGTAGTCAGGACCAGGCATATTGTTTTTGAATCTTTTTATTTCGACTCCTAAATCGTCCAAGTACCCCTTTATTAATAATCTGAAGTCTATTATTTCAAGGGGATATCCCCATTCAGAACAAACGTTTATATATTGTATAAGATATTCTTCTACATCCGGTGCTAAAGCACTTTGGCCACCTTGCTTCTTCATGATAAAAGTATTGTGTCTATGAAGGACTGATTTAGAGACATTGTATTTTTGTGCAATCTGTATTAACGACATGTTAGTGCTGTTGTATTCATTTAGGGCCTGTTCTATGAGTAGCTCGTCATATTTTTTATATTTTTTTTCTCGATTCGGTTTATACGTACGCGGCATTATCAATAGTTAGGAATCTGAAATAAGATTAATAAAATATAATTGTAACAAGCTAGCATGCTATGCAAACATTGTAAATTCCCTATAACATCCTTACACCAGTAACAAAAGAAGCTTGTGATCTAAACAGCAAATGGTACCTAATACCGCATCGAAATGGTGTTACAAAACTTGGCAGCTACAATACCACAGAATTGCATACAAATAAATAGGCATAAACTTCAAACTTATAACATGATTTTAATTGCGTCGGAAGCTATAAATTAAAAATGCTAATTTACATCGCGAGTAGGTACAAGCTTTTTTAAATGACTTCATAAATCAAGTGACAACCCTGTTCCTATAGTCCCTTTACTGTCTCTTGACACACTGCATCGTCCCTATTTATTAAATATGGCGTCCCTATTGACCCCCCAGTCGTACCTAAAAACCCCCAACACGTACCTAAAAACCTCATAATAAGTAATAAATTCTTGCTCATAATAAAATATAATTGTACGCTTTAAAAACTTTTCAATTGTGTACTTACATTACGTTATACAGGTTCCAGAATAAACACCAACCACGTAGATAGTCGTTATGATACTAATTTAACCGCAAAAACAATGAAACTTTTTAAAATTATAGAGACTTCGTTAACAGGTAGTTCAAAAAAGTTTTCAAAAAAGTTTGAAAACTTTTTTGTTAAAATGGGTCCAAGATTTATTTGTGGTGGCGACTGGAACTCCAAGCACACATACTGGGGCTCTCGACTTATTAACCCAAGAGGTAGGCAACTCCTGCTTGCTACTGAAAAAATGAAACTTGAATGGCTTTCCAACAGCGAACCGACTTACTGGCCAACTGACAGAAATAAGATTCCTGATTTACTGGACTTTTTTATTACGAAAAATGTTGACAGAAACTTCACAAAAATGGAATCGTGTGTTGACTTAAGCTCGGACCACACCCCAGTTATCGTCAACATCAACCCCCCAGCAAGAATATACCATACAAAAAACACTAACTGGGATATATACCAAAGCGTCATTGCTACTGAAGTAAAGTTACATAAAAAGATTTTAACGGTCGAAGACCTAGAACACGCTGTCGAAAAACTAAACATTATCATACATAGAGCCGCCAACAAAGCAACACGTGAAAGCAAAGGCACCCCCTGAAACACAACATGTACCGTAGAAACATCAAAGACAAAATAAAAGAAAAAAGAAGACTTAGAAAAACTTGGCATACTCCTAGGTACCCGAGAGATAAAACTTTATTTAATAAATGCTCAGAAGAATTAAAAAACCTCATAGAAATGTTAACTAACAGCAACCTTCAGAACTACCTGTCAACTCTATCACCCACAGTAGATACGAATTACTCGCTGTGGAAAGCAACCAAAACCTTAAAGAAACCTAAAACTCAAATAACACCTATTAGAAGACCAAAGGAGGATGGGCAAGATCAGACAAGGAGAAAGTCGATACATTCGCTGACCATCTAAGTGAAGTCTTCCAACCGTTCTCGGAGTCTGATCAGGAACACACAACAGAAATAGAAGAATACCTCAACACACCTCTGCAAATGTCCCCACCGTTGAAAAGTGTAAGCCCTAAGGAGATTGTGAGAGAAATAAGAAATCTTAAGGAAAGAAAAGCACCAGGTTACGATCTTATCGATGCAACCCTCTTAAAACATCTACCACACAAAGGAATCATGAATCTAGTTAAAATTTTTAATGCCTGCATTAGGCTCGAACACTTCCCAGGGCAATGGAAGATCGCTCAAGTCATAATGGTGCCTAAACCAAGCAAACCACCTCAGGAAAGGACCTCATACAGACCTATAAGCCTCCTACCAATTATCGGTAAACTAATGGAAAAAATCCTTCTAAACAGAATGAAAGAATACCTAAACAGCATAATCCCCCTCCACCAATTTGGATTCCGAGAAGAACATGGCACAATTGAACAAGTACACCGCACTGTAGACGTCATCAGTAGATGCTTAGAAAATCGATTATACTGCTCTGCTGCCTTTTTAGATATAAGCCAAGCTTTCGACAAGGTCTGGCACGATGGACTGGCATACAAGCTTAAAAAGACACTCCCGCACTCGTTCTACCACATTTTATTATCCTACCTCAACCAACGAAGCTTCCAAGTTAAGTATAACAGTGAGTATTCTGCCCTACATGAGATACGCTCAGGTGTCCCCCAGGGTAGCATACTGGGACCGGTTCTTTACCTGATATACACTGCGGACCTTCCAACTAATAGGGACATAACAACTGCGACCTACGCTGATGATACTGCAGTTTTGTCAGTACATTCCAACTCAGGAACTGCTTCTTTCCAACTACAAAACCATCTAAATGAAATAGAGAAGTGGTTAAAACAGTGGAGAATAAAAGCAAACCAAACCAAGTCCACTCACGTGACCTTCACACTCCGAAAAGAAACCTGCCCGCCAGTAAAATTGTACAACGAAGACATCCCGCAAGCAGAACATGCTAAATACTTGGGTCTACACTTAGATCGGAGATTAACTTGGCAGAAGCACATCTGGACCAAGCGTAAGCAACTCGACAGCAAACTGCGCAGTTTATATTGGCTAACAGGTCGCCAATCCCACCTAAGCAACGAGAGCAAAATGTTGGTTTACAAAGCCATCATTAAGCCGATCTGGACGTATGGCATTCAACTTTGGGGCACAGCAAGCAAGAGCAACATCGACATCCTAGAGAGATTTCAGAGCAAAGCGCTAAGAAACATGTTTAATATACCCCAAAGTATAAGCAACAAATACATGTACCTAGACCTCAATATTCGAACGGTAAAGCAAGAAATAAGTCAGCATAGCCTGAGATACCAGAAAAGACTTGCACAGCATACAAACGAGCTAGCACTAGCACTGACAGGAGTAGGAGGACAGCAGCACACGAGGCTTAAGAGATGTGACATCCCCAGCCTTAGCGACAGATTCGCATAGAGAGATGAGTGCTTCACCACATCATTAGAAGCTCACTAATTTAAATTAACGTCATAACCAAACTCAATAGAGTTGGTCAACTCAGTGGCTTATTGTTCTAGGACAGATTGCCATGGTACAGAAAAGAACAAAAAAAAAAAAAAAAAACAGGTAGTTCAAACACGAAACTTCAGAATCCTGTTTTGACAATTTATTTCTAACTTCACGTTAAATAAAAGTTACCAGTTCAAAAAATAACTATTCTATATTGAATTCTTGCCATTTTATAGGTATGGTTAATCAATGTATCAGAGTTATTACCATTATAATTTACATCCCAAATTTTTCCCTATTCACCCCACGATCCCTATTCACCCCGTTTGACGGTACAGTCTCACTTATAACGTTATGTTTAAAAAATTGCCCGCTGAACACCGCTCCTCCCGTCGCACCCTCGTATATGCCATCGCATCGCCGCGCGCCGTATCCAAGCATTTATTAATTACTCTAGTGCACGTTGTATATTTTGTGTAAACTTTAACATATTATACCTACACGTCGCATCGGTTCATTCTGTTATTATAATGAGTGAGTACCTATCATTTTAACTATTAACAAATGAATACGATTGTTATTTCTGCCTTACTGGTCATGTGGGCTACAGATATTTGAATTAATTTTTTTCTATCTAAAAATTCTCAGTTATTCATTATTTACAGGTGACAGTGACGATGATTTTATGTTTCAACAGAACAGTCAGCCAATTTTTCAACAGTACTTGGGGTCGTTGACCACGCGTCTATCGGCGTGCGCGATGATCAGCTGATTTTTACATTTGAATTTACATTGCATGCTAAAGTTCAAAATTTTTCAAAGTATATGAGGTTTTATATCTCAAATAATGGTTCATTTAACTGTTAACACGTAAAGCTACTACAATCTGTTAAATTTCGGTAATAGGTTTTCAACTTTATCGCTAAAGTATCAGGTTCAAGATTTATTGAGAAAATTTGACAGATTCGGGTAGCTTGATATACTGGCGTCTCTACAAAAAATGCATAAAAATATGGTAATCTATACTATATATATATATATATATATATATATATATATACAACATTAATTTTTGTTTATGCGAAACCCGAAACACGGGTCTAGTATTTTTATGTAAAGAATCTATGAAAAAAATTTCAAAACTGTATCATTAATAATCACAAAGTTATAAGCTTGATAAGTTACCTGGTTGTCCACGCAAAAACATATGCAGATCACCACAAACAGCTAGTGTACGTACCATCTCCGTGTAATGGACGTTTGAATACGAGAAAGACATGATAATTTTAAAATCGAAACAAAACACTAAGGCCCGCGACTTGGAAGCGTAATTAAATATTTTTGGTACAAAATATAACATGGTGTAAAAATTATTGGAATCGATTCAGTAACTGATTCTGAACAAACTATATTCAGGTTTCGCATATACTAAAAATAATCTTGTATATATATATAACGGGTGTAAGGGGAACGCTTCCGAAAACGAAGACAGGTGATAGGGCTAGTTATTGTCGATACTTATGCATAAAAAATTTTGTATTTTTTTTTAACAATTTTTACCAATTTTTTTTTGCATTTTTTGTGGACTATGCTGTGAGAACAGTTAAATGAACCATTATTTGAGATAAAACACAAACACTTGAAAAAAAAAATATTACAGCTTTAGCAAGCGATGTAAATTCAAATGTAAATATCAGCTGATCTCGGGTTCACCGCGCACGCCGACAGACTCGTGGACAACGACCCCCAAGTACATGCGGTGATTTTTACCTATTCTTTGTATAACGCCGCCAAAATAAAATAAGTAAATTGCAGAAGTATCACAAGTTTTAAATTGATGGACTGTGTCTTAGATTACATTTAATAACAGTTTTGTATGTTAGTTTATAATGTATAGTGAATGAAATAAAGTGAACGATCGCCGACATTAGCTATGATTGACTAAAACATTTTCATTACGATTACAGTTTCAAACAACTAGCGCACGTGAATCAATTGAATTTGAACTTTATGGCAATGTGAGTCGAGTCACACGACGCGAGCTCGAGTTATTGCAATGACTGTATCCTTCATTTAGAAAGTAAACTCAATTAATTTAACGTGGATAATTTGATTAATTTAATAAACCCGTTAAATTTTATTGAAAAGTCTAACAATTTAAAAAGTCCTATTTCCTAAAATTAAAATGAATTGGTTTTCTGTTTCGTCTCTGTTATGTGTACATGTAAAGATACCGCGGCGCCATAGCGGTGGGCGGCGCGGTTACTTCCGAGAATCGGAGCCTTTGTCGGCATTCCGGCACCGCGCGCAGCGCAGGCGGCTTTGTTTGATCTTGTTCTTTCTAGTTAGTATCTTTCCGACTCAGTTCGAGAGCGTACGTGCGTAAGGTGTAATCGAGCGATAAGTATTGAATCGTATTAAATAGTTTAGTTTAAAACACTTGTCTTGTTATTATTGTTACGTTTTTAGTGCTTTTTTATCGTGATAAACAATGCCTGAGGCATACGTGTACAGTGCTCGTGAATACGGAAACATGCTGATGTGTTTAGGAGAAGCCCGTGGCAATGCTTCTCTTGCGTTGAGGATTTACCGAGACAGATTTCCGAACCTCCGGCATCCTTCTGACTCTCGCATGATAACGGCAGCGTTTCAGCGAGTTTTAGAAAATCGGCCGATTGCTCCGATGGCAGCTGGTGGAGGACAACAAGTGAATGTTCACACAGAGGAGCGTATTTTAAATGTAATTCGCCAAAATCCTCGCCTGGGCACACGAAGTGCAGCGAAATTATTACGGCGCCGGGGTGAACCGACAGTGTCTCACTGGTTAGTTCACAAAGTCTTGCGCCGGAACAGAATGCGGCCATACAAAATACACAAAGTTCAAGCATTGCTACCTTACGATCGCGTTCGTCGTCGTGCGTACTGTCGTTGGCTGTTAGATCAACAACAACGTGCGCCTGGCTTTATTGAACACATTATCTGGACCGATGAGTCCACATTCACGAGAAACGGGATGTGGAACAGGAGGAATGCTCATGTATGGTCAAACGTGAACCCTTCTGCCACTCAAGAAACTGGTTATCAGACGCGATGTTCCGTCAATGTATGGGCAGGTGTATTTAATGGCCGAATTCTAGGACCAGTGTTTCTACCGCAGCGCCTCAATGGATCAGCATATCTTGATTTCATAAACGAAAATTTACAAGATATGCTAGATAATGTTTCGCTAGCTGAATATCGTCGAGCTTGGTTCCAACACGATGGCGCTCCTCCGCATGTTACGCGCCCCGTCCGCGCGCGTCTCACTGAGCTGTTCGGTGACCGCTGGATCGGAAGGCTGGGGCCGCATGCCTGGCCAGCTCGTTCACCCGACTTAACACCTTTAGACTTCTTTTTGTGGGGGTATGTGAAAGAAAGGGTGTTTGATCGAGAATGTAGCAGTGCTGATGAAATGCGGGGCAGAATAGTGAGCGTTTTTGATAGTCTACGTGCGGAATTTGTTGAGGATCCTACACTAATGCCACGGGTTCACGAGTCGACACAACGACGGGCCCAGCTTTGTATTGAAAGGGATGGAGCACAGTTCGAGCCAAACCTTATAAGATCACAAAGGATTTAGACAGGTACGTAAAATGCCTCTGTCCATTTCAAAGTTTAACGGTTACGAATACCTACGATTAAAATTAATTATTTTTTTGTAAAGTATGTAGGGGTAGGTCCGCTAACACATTTTACAAAATTAAATTTTGAAAGTGGGATTTTGTAAATTCCGTATAAGTCGCGGGCGCCGCATACTTTATGCGGCGCCCGCGACGCAGCGACGGGCGCCGCGCTGACGTGCTCCGCGCCGGCGCCGCGCGCCGGCGCCGGTGCGCTGCGTGTCAGTGACCTTAAAGTTTGTACGGTATCCATTGATTATTAATTAAATATGAAGGCTTGTAAATAATCAATTTAAGGCGAAAGGTTATTGGTATCCGTTTGCATTTAGGTTGTGTACAACCTACGTTCTGGCTTCGGAAGCGTTCCCCTTACACCCTGTATATAATATTATAAAGCTGAAGAGTTTGTTTGTTTGATTGAACGCGCTAATCTCAGAAACTACTGGTCCGAATTGAAAAATTCTTTTCCGAATTGGAAAATCGCATGGGTAGGCGTTTCGACGTGACGGGAAGGGTCGGGGGAACAAGAAATCACGGACGAAGTCGCGGGCAGAAGCTAGTACCTATTTAATAAAAAAATCCAAAAAAAAAATATGGTTGCGTATCAAGAATAACTAGCCCTATCACCTACTATCTGTTTTTTCTCGGAAGCATTCCCCTTACACCCTTTATATCTTGAAATTAATTTCCTCCTACAGTTTCGACTTGAATATTATGTCGTGGTACTTTGGATATACTCGAATTAGGATTATGCCCGGTTGATGGCAATAGGCTCGCCACTAGGGCATGCAAACCGGATACCCGGATAACCGGAAAAACCGGATAACCGACTGATTTGAAAACCGTTTTTTTTTTCGGATACCAAAACCGGAGTTTTCGGTTTTGTCGGTTTCCATTATAAATCATTTTTCGACTACTAAACCGACGGCAACTATAACTCAGGAAAACTTAGAATATACAGTAGTAAATGTTTCATGGAACATCAAGGACCAACTCGGACAAGAAATAAAGAAGACGCTCAAACAACATACCTCTGGTGCAAGCCCATCTACAGAACTTGATTTAGAAACTAAAATGAGGGTGGAGATGGCACTTTACTACAGTGGAGGAAAAATGGGAGAGCACTTAATAAAAGTATATAAAGCTTTGGAATCTATACCTCCAACAAGTGTGGAATCAGAGAGAGCCTTTTTATCAGCAGGTCGCCTCTATACTATCTATACTAATATTATAAAAGTGAAGAGTTTGTTTATTTGGTTGTTTGGTTGAACGCGCTTATCTCAGAAACTACTGATTCGAATTGAAAAAAATCTTTTTGTGTTGAGTAGCCTATTTTCTGAGGAAGGCTATAGATTATATAACATCACGCTACAATCTAAAAAAGCGGAGCAGCAATGAAAAATGGACGAATAACTGGCAGGCAATTCGATGCGGCGGGAAGGGTCACGGGAGCAAAAATTTGTCGCGGACGAAGTCGCGGGCAGAAACTAGTGTGTAATAAATCTGTAGTACTCTAAATTATGACTCCCTCGATGCACTTGTATCCTATCAAAGTAAAAAAATATATGGTCATGTATTGTAATTTTATCAAAGTAAAAAATAGTAATTTGATTTAGCTGTTGATTTTGCCAGTTTGTATTTTATGACAGTTAAATTGTTATTTAACACGTAAACTGCCATGGCTAAAATCAGAAAAAGTCAAAAAATGTACTTAGTGTTATTTCACTTTAAATAGATTATTTATTCCATGTGTTATGCATTTATTCAAAAAACATGGCCGCCAGGCAGCAACGACATTTTCAGATTTTGTATGTGTTGTCGGTCATATGGACGGAAAAAGCCTGAATGGAAAAAAAGTGTCGGACACATAGTCCGACATGGCAGTTAACGTGTTAACATTCTGTAATTTTAGGCCTTTGTCTACCTACCAAATGTTCCTAATTGTGTATGTTAGATACCTTAAGTTTTAAAGAATGTGTTATTTTCCTAAATAATAAGCTTTATGATTATTATTCTAAGCATAAAGAAAAGAAACTTTTTGTATTTCTTGTTAGTAGTTGTAGCTTATTTCAGTCCGTAAAAAATACAAATTTTGATTAGACTTCAGCATTTTCATTTCTTTACAGACATATTTCTCATTTATTTAACAAAAATTAAAAAACCCGAAAAACCCGATTTAACCGGTTCCACCGGTCTTGTAAACAAAAAACCCGAATAAAACGGTTTTCATAAACAACCCGGTTTTTGCATGCCCTACTCGCCACCTACACATTACATGGGACTTGAACATAACTGTCGAAATGTGGGTGTCTTCTACACCTTTGAGGAATAGTGGCGTGATGTTGATTTGTTAGCAATATCGTCATTTTCTGATAACTCCTGTGCGGCCGCAGATCGGGTGGGAGACTATGCGCGCGACATCCTGTTAATAGCGCCGGCGCCTGTGAACGACAGAGCGAAACGCGCGAGTTTTATTTCACAGTGCGGGCCATAGTCATAACTAGTTAATACTGAACAAAACATTCGCGTGGAAATTAATCCGCATCGCATCGCGTTCAATTTGCATCAAACCACAGATTTTTTTTCCACGTGAATTTCCTACCGTGCCTGTGTGGCAATCCCATTACATTCAATAAGTTAGCGAACTACGAGAAGATAATCGCACGGTGATAAATCGCGGTGCGGACAGGGCCAAAGGTGTAAATACTAGCCCCACCAATTGTAAATATAAAATCCTCTTTAATATTATTCGAATCGGACCTTTCGTTTAGAAATTACGACGGGCAAAACAATTCTACAAGGAACAAAAACGCTGCGGGGTGAGCTAGTTGCCTAGTGTACCCCTTATTTTTTGAGAACAAGTTACAATTAGAGATTGAAATCCGGGTAGATCGAAATTCGAAAATAACTGAAAAATCCGGATTTTCCGTCCTCATATAAATTCGAATTTTAATATTAAAATCCGTTTTTTTTTCGAATTTCAATATAGCGTTTCTTTGTAAACCTATAAAATAGAGCACGTTTCTTCAACCACCAACTTAATTATATTTTAGCGTAAACTATGTACGTGACAAATCTAAAAACAATGTAAACTCTATGTAACGTCATTCGCTTTAACGACAAACTCACTAAAGCGTCGAAATCACTCCACTTTAAATGGTTTAGCTTGTCTTCCATACAATCATATACCCTGTATGTGGCCTGTGTGGGCAGTTTAGAATCACGTGCGCTCCTGTCTCGTCGTCCTTAATGCAGGCCCTGCAGAGCGGACTGTCTGTAACTCCTATGACAAATAGATGTTTATTAAACGACCCATGGCCAGTTATTGCTGCTGTCGCAGCAACGCAGCTGTCGTTTGTCTAACCGGAGGACCTGCTTTGTGAGGCGGGCATCGATGGTTGGAAGTACTTCCTCGGCTTGCCTGCACTCACTTTGGTCCACCCATAGCTCACAGTGTAGATCCCTGGTACGTTTTGTTACAAGAGAGCGTAGGAACCCAAAGGGGAGTGGCACGATGGGTTCTGGTCCCACCGGTGTCGTGCTCGACTCCCTTCTGGCAAGTTCATCGGCGGCATCGTTACCTAGCGAACCGCTGTGTCCTTTTATCCATCGTCGTCGTCATCGTTTCAGCCGTAAGACGTCCACTGCTGGACTTAGGCCTCCCCCAATTTGGGGGGCTTTGCCATAATCGCCACGCTTGGCAGGCGGGTTGGCGATCGCAGTATGGTGGTAAAATGCATAGAGAACGCTGCTGCCCATTCTCTAGTAAGTCCCTTAGTCGCCTTTTACGACACCCACGGGAAGAAATGGGGCAAATCCATTGAATGGTTATATTATTGAGGCTACCCACCTGGTAGAGGCGCTGGTGGCACTCGTATATTAGCCCAGAGTCAATCGAATGACTGTCCAGTGCTTGCAGAACAGCCATACCATCTGAGAGTATGCGGATCGAGTGGTCTTTAACTGCCCTGGCTATAATGGCTGAAGCAGCAAGAGTGATCCCAATGCATTCAGCCTGGAACACTGTGTTGTGGACTCCAAACGGTGTGGCTATATGTATGTTGTTGTCCTGCGAGAAGACTCCAGCACCTGTGCCACTGTCTGTTTTTGATCCGTCCATGAAGATGCTCAGCTCAGTGGGGCGCAATCCTCCACATCAGCGATCTTCGTGAAGCTGGATGCTGTATTTTTTATCAAAAATGAATTGTTTAGACACCCGGTCATTTACCACCCGGCCTTAGTGATGGGGAACTCATTGTTGAGTTCCTTAAGCAGCGTGGTGTGTTGTGTGTCTCTCTTTCGCCAGAGGTCAGTTGCATCCAGACGCGCTGCCGCCATCGTGGCTTCCTGCTGTATGAACAGGTGGAGCGGTGGTAGTCCCGGCATGGCGTCCATGGCTGCAGTCGGAGTAGTCCTCATGCAGCCCGTGACCGCCATGCAGGCTAGTCTTTGCATGCGTTGCAGTTTGTTGTAGGCTGTAATAAGCTTGGTGCGGGACCACCAGACCACGGCCCCGTAGGTGATCATCACTGCGGTGTACAGCCAAAGTATGATTTTGGGGGATAGGCCCCACTTCTTACCTATCATTTTCCTGCATTGCCAGAATGTGATGCAGGCCCTGTTTAGTTTCGGAATCATACCGAACTTTCTAATTCGTTCTTTTGTTTACAAACTGGGATTGCTTGCACGTGTGTTGTTTCTAGGATTACCTATACTGTACGCTGCCAGACCAAACCTCAATTCAATTGCGCAGTGGAAGTTTTTGATGGGGGGCTCTGGAGACAAGAGTGGCTAGCGTACTGTCCGCCGTACGCGGAGCAGACAATACAAGTGAACAATTACAAATACAACAAAAGCACTTACCTCATGGTTGAAGGACACTGCTCTGGTGCCAACCTGGAGATATGTATGTAAGTGAGTGTATGTGTATCGTGTCGTGACGTTATGAGTATTCTCCTGGCAACAATCCGCTTCCAATTAGGCTGGAGGAGGTCACAGCATGCGGTCTTCAAATCACTCGTTCCCCAATAGCGTCACTTGAATGACCTTCAAACTATTTCAACCAAAGTACAAAGATACACCCGTTCTAGTTCTTCAAAAGGGGTTATTACACAAACAAACTCAGGATCATGACAAATTGTCCACAAACGGATCCATTTACAAGGATTAATTTCAACAAACGCGTCGCGGAACTCAACACGGCGACATGCTTATTTTAGCGGCAAATCAAGAGAGGCTGTCAAGTGTCAACGTCAAACTGTCAAGAGAGATGTCACTCTGTTACTCGTTTAGAAACGTAGGCGCATAGAGTAAACAAATCGTTCGGGACTCAACATATACGTTATCATTATTCCAAGTTGCTCACAAATTTTCTAACTGTAAACATGGCAAGTAAGAGAAAATCAGTGTGTATTGACGAAAAAGTTTTACGTTTTTAAGTGATGTTGGCAGACGCTTTGGGTTTAGTCGCTCTGCCGTGTCCACCATATCGAAAAATAAAGAAAAAATTCTACAAGCAGAGCAGAATGGAAAATCTTCCACATAAGAAACCTAAATACGAAGATTTGGATCAAGCTATACTATCATGGTTTCACCGACAGCGCCAGCATAATATGCCAATGTCGGGCCGATCGTGAAAGCTAAGGCGGAGAAGTTTGCTGAAGAACTTGGTTTACTTTCTTTCAAAGCATCGGGATGCAAGGATGGCTCGTTTTTTTTTTTATTTTTCTAATACAGATTTTTCTTCTCTCCATTTAACGACAACTCTATAACGTTGAAATGTGCACAGTCCCTTGAGTGTCCTTGTATAGTTTACAAGTAAACTTTTTTTTTAAATAAAATAAAAAACTTGTGCGATTATACTTTGTAAAGCCGGATTTGTAAATAATCCGAATTTTGCAATCAGTTACAATTAAATACAATAGGTTCGCTCTCTCTTCCATGGGACTAAAACATAACTGGTGAAACGTGGGTGTTAGGGATACAACTCTGCCTAACCCTTTGGGAGTACAGGCGTGATGTTAAGTTTATGTTTTTTCTAGTTATGCTATGTTAAACAATATAATAGAGGTTTTATGCTATAAATATAAATGGAGAATAGATAGATATCTACCTAAAGTTACCTAACTACTTACTTCTAAATGTTAATTTATGATATGTATAGGTACAGTTTAGTAGTCTTCTAACGTTTCATAAGTGCCCTTGTAGGCTTATGTGAAATAAAAATATTTTGATTGATTGATACACAAATAATATTTAAAAATAGCTTTAATTTATTGTAATTATGTTTGTTTGTCATTACCATTGTATTTGAGTTATTTACCATTGTAAATGACTTAAAAAATACTAAACCGATCATAAAGATTCCCTCATCTGTAAAAATCTGCATAACCTATGCGAAATCTACGCAGACCCCGCGGGCACAGTGTTAGTTTGTTATTTAAAAACTCGCAACAAAACTTAACGGGTTTTTAAACAATGCATGTCCTATACAAGATTATTTTTAGTAGATGCGAAACCTGAATATAGTTTGTTCAGAATCAGTAACTGAATCGATTCCAATAATTTTTACACCATGTTATATTTTGTACCAAAAATATTTAATTACGCTTCCAAGTAGGACACCAAACGACAATACGTATCCACAATCATCTTTGCGGGTCACGGCAGTTCATAGCGCGCGTGGGCGCACAGCGAGGTGGCGACGACGGATAACAACTCCCTCCCTCGGCTCCCTCAGTCGTCCGAATGCCACCGATTGATGAGCACGTATCGCGATAACTTTGTGATTATTAATGATACAGTTTTGAAATTTTTTTCATAGATTCTTTACATAAAAATACTAGACCCGTGTTTCGGGTTTCGCATAAACAAAAATTAATGTTGTATAGTAGTTTGCAATACGAATTCTTTTATAGTGTAAAATACTATACGACAAACCTTTAGTAATTGTAAACAGAACAATAGTCGCGCTCGCGGACGTTATGAATAAATCAAAATCAAATGAGCGGGCGAGGAGTCCCTAACTATAACGTTGTCATCGTAGTATCGAATAGGTAGGTATACAATTTTGCCGCCAACGCGATCACGAAACCGAAATATCATTGAAAACTTTCTTCAAATAACATCCTACTATCTTGCAATATACAACTCACAATCAGAAATCAGTAAACAAACAATCACGGCGCAATGTTACGTTGCCGTATTAAACTCGGGGACAAGCGAGGAGCGGGAATAATCTAATGGGTAGGTACTTATGTGCCTCAGCCCTCAAGGTTGCGTATCGAAATGAATAACGTTATTATTTCGTTAAACTAATAACGATATATTTTTGTTATTGTTACTAAATAGTTTAAGATTTCGTTCCGTTGTTCATATCGTTGTACCCAAAAAAAATATTTAGTTACGATCCTGGTGGAACGGTACAAATTATCGTTACTGAAACTACGCGTAACGTTATTAGAGAGAGATTGGAGTAACGTTTCAAGTCCCTGTCCGAAAGAGTCCGACAGAAACACATGCTCGTGTGTAAAACATGTTAATATGGACTTATTAGTAAAGTCGCTTCAAAGAAATAAAATAATAAAGGAAGCTAACGGATCTATGTTGCTGGAAAGCCTTTGCTGCGATGTTCGAAGAGAAAAGTGCCTAAATAGAACCTGTGGAAAATGTAAAACCAAAGTTATTGACTATGGAGAGTTCTATAATGACAAACCTTTGAAATATTACCAGTGGGAAACGAAAACTGTCACCTATGTCAGTAAGGACGAAGAGAAGGAAACAAAGAAGACAAAAAAAACTGAAATGGAAGATTTGCCACTTACCATAATTAAAAAACTTGAAGATTCTCTGCCGCACTATTTTGAACACTGTTTAAATATTGTCCAACAATATAAAAACATAGATAACTTAAAAAAGACTTTAACGCTCAATGAAGCCCTCATACACATGGACTTTTCTGAAAATTATATCGCAAAATTTCATGAAGAAGTGCAAAGCCACCATTTCGGTAGTAGTCCAGAACAAATCAGCCTTCATACTTCCGTTGTTTATTTGCTTGATTCTGAAACAGGCGTACATAAAACTCACAGTATGTGCACTATGAGTGAATGCACCAGACATGATGCTGAATCTGTATGGGCACACATAATACCTATAATAGAATTTGTAAAAAGCAACAGTGTCATTGATACTTTACATTTTTTGACTGACAGCCCTTCAAGCCAGTATCGGAATCGCAAGATATTTTATATCATCAGTCAACTTCAACACATGTTCCCAGATTTGAAAGCAATATCATGGAACTACTTGGAAACCGGTCACGGGAAGGGAGCTCCAGACGGGATTGGGGCCGTCGTTAAACGTACAGCAGACAAAACTGTCAGATTTGGTAGAGATGTGGGAACTCTGCAAGATTTTTGGCTTGTAATGAAGGAGAAAATCAAGAATATCGAGATGCGTATCATCACAAGAAAAGATATTGAAGAGAGGACAACGCCGAGCAATATTAAAACTTTCAAGGGTACAATGTCTGTGCACCAAGTTTTGTGGTCAGCAAGTAGTTTGCGGATGACATTTAGAAAGCTTAGTTGCTTCTTTTGTTTAAATGGAATCACGTGTACCCACGGCTATCATTTGGGATATATGGATGTACCCGAGGATACTATTTCGCAGGAACAAGAACAGGTGTTGCATGATTTTCTGGACACAAATACTACTCCCGAAATGATTGAAGAAGTTACTAACTCACCCAAGAGATATTTTACCAGCTTTAATAATTTAGAAGATAGTCAACATGCATATCCAGATACACAAAAAGTTTCAATCTCACCAAAAGTAAAAATACTGTCTGATGTTCGATTACACTGGTCGAATACTAGTTTTAGTTTCAAGACTCCAACTCACAAACAGCAGAGATTTCAATCAAATTTTGAAAATTTTATATCTTCAAACAAAATATCAAAACCAGCCGATTCAAGTGCAATTATGTTAGAAGATAAGAAAAAAACTAAATGTGAAAACCAAAATAAGGAAATTTTTTTTGAACTTGATGACGATGAAGAATACAATATTTTTTAATCTATGAAAGTGACTGAAATTACTTTTTTACTTTATTATTTGTTTCGTTTATACTTTTTTTAGTTTTTATTTGTTATTTACTATAATAATGATAATGTGAGTACAAATAGGTATCGAGAATTATAAAGACTGATTTATTGAAAAAAAAGTTAAATATTATTGTTAAAAGTAAGGTACAGATTTATGTACGAAGTTGATAAAAATTGTTCTCTTTTTGTTTAGATAGATACCTAAAAATTACACAAAAATAACATAAACAAGTAGAATGTTTATTACCTATATACTTATTAAATTTTTTGTGTCTTTTCAATTCATTTTGGTCTTTTAGATTTATATCTAAAAATAACTTAATTAACAAACTAACACTTAAATAAATATATTATGTACAATTAAATAAAAGGGAAAAAAAAAAAGAAGAAAAGAGCTCACTGGGCATCAAAGAATTCGTCCGCATCGCTGTCGGTGGGAAAAGTGCCCAGAAGGCTGGCAGCATTGCCACGTTGGATGGCAATGCTGATTCTTTGACCTAAAAATAGGCCAGCCCTCTGGTCACGTGAAGATTCGGCCAACCGCTTGGCGATATCCCGGAATACTCGATGGGCACTCGGACCCCACGGCCCTAGTGTTTCAACCCCAAACGGCTCAAACATATAGCTCCCAATAAGGTTGTTATATTTGCGCCGTTTGAGGTTTTCTGCACCTGCAGCAGCCGCCCCAGCACAGCCTGCCGTGCTAAGAAGATGGGATGGCGCAAGGGTGTCGACACAGGTTGCATCCCACACCAAAGGCCTACCCAACTTCCAAGGCATTATGGTCATTCCGTCTGGCCTCTTCCCATCGTCGCGTGCCAAGCCATTGGGTTCTAAGACTGCTGGCACCCCGGCGGTGACAAGAGCTCGACGGATGATGTCATTAATGCTGGCGTGCCGTGCCAGCCGGCCAGCGCTCTTGCTGCAAGCAAGGCCATGGTGTCCGAGACGGTCAACCGCTTCACCGCACTGACACCGATGCGGAGCCACGCAAGGAGCACCCATTTTATATATTTAAGTGTTAGTTTGTATATTATATTGTTATTTAATAATGTTAATAATCTATTTTAAATGTGTATTTCATAAGCACAATAAAATAAACCTTAACTTAATTAATATTGAAAGTCTTCGTTTTATATAAATAATTTTCAAAGTTACGTAGTTTTTTATTTCACTTGTCTTTAAAAGATTTCATTGTTTTTATGGTAATTAATGTAAAACACCAATTAAAGTAAAAAATATTTTAAGATCATTTGTAAGTCTGATTTCTAATTGTGTTCACTAATTAATAAAATGTAAAAAATATTACCTAGTCTTTTAATATAAACAAAAAACTTTTTGTAATCATTACCAGTACGATTGTATCACTACCGTCTTCCCTGTTGTCATTACCTTCACTATCAAAGTCATTACCAGTTCGAAAAAAAAATTAAAACCCTTATAACTTCTAAGTTTATGTGTGCAATTGGCTATTAATTGGTAAAATCATAAAGAATTATGCATATTTTAGAAATAAAGTTCAAGTTTTGAAGTAAAAAAAAATCTCTGATTTTCGCCAAATTTGCACGACATGGAAGAATTACCCGTAAATACCTACATTCTGAGTAAATAAATAATATTCTATTCTATTCTATCTCTTCATCAGCCTATAATATTCCCACAACCGGACACAGGCCTCCTCTCACAGAGAGGGAGTGGGCCACGCGGACCCTGCTGGGCCATAGGTGCCCCATGTTTTCGAATTTTTCGGTTCTAAGACAGTTTGACACCGGTTTGAGAGCAGTAGTGAAGAAATAATTGACATAAAGCGAGTTGTGTGTTTAACTGCAGGAGCTGACGGTATCGTCTTATTTATCCGTGGTAGATATGAGCGCCGCGCCGGCGCGCCGCCGCCGCCACGTTTTCCGCCGCGCCGCCGCCGCTGATCCTACGCACCGGCGCGCCGAGCCCGAGCGATGGCATTCAGTTTAACCAAACACGCTGACCGAACCGTACGCACGTCGGACAAGTCATCATTCATCATCATTTCAGCCGAAAGACGTCCACTGCTGGACATAGGCCTCCCCTAAGCTCCGCCACTTCGACCGGTTTTTGCTTCCCGCATCCAGCGGATTTCACAAGGTCATCGATCCACCTCGTTAGAGGCCTTAAAACTCTACGTCTTCCGGTACGCGGTCGCCACTCCACGCCTTTTGGCCCCATCGGCCATCTGTTCTGCGAGCAATGTGCCCTGCCCACTGCCACTTCAGTTTAGCAATTCTTCGGGCTATGTCGGTTACCTTGGTTCTCCTACGGATCTCTTCAATTCGATCGCGTAGGGAAACTCCAAGCATTGCCCTCTCCATCGCCCTTTGGGTGACTTTCAGCCTTCTAGTTAGGCCCATTGTGAGCGACCACGTTTCGGTTCCATAGGTCATCACTGACAACACACACTGGTCAAAGACTTTCGTCTTGAGACACTGCGGTATGTGGGACGAGAAGATATTGCGTAGCTTCCCGAACGCTGCCCAGCCGAGTCGGATTCGACGATTGACCTCTTTCTCGAAGTTCGACCTACCTAGTTGGATCTACCTCTGTCCGAGGTACACATATTCGTCTACAATTTCGAGTGTAGCGCCTCCGATCTTCACTGGAATGGGTATCATATGAGCATTGGACATGACCTTTGTCTTGTCCATGTTCATCTTGAGACCCACTCTTTCGGAAGCTCTGAGGTCATCGAGCATTGTACTGAGGCCCTCCATAGTCCCAGCCATGACAACTATATCATCGGCAAACCGAAGGTGAGTGATGTACTCGCCATTGATGTTGATGCCAGCCCCTTTCCAGTCCAGAACCTTGAAGACATCCTCCAGTGCAGCAGTGAACAGTTTCGAAGTGATGACGTCTCCCTGTCTCACCCCTCGCTGCAGAAAGATAGGTTTCGAGGTCCTGAAGTCGGACTGACATAGTGGCGTTTTCGTACAGACAATTCATCACCTCGATGTACCGATAGTCGATCTGGCACCGTTGAAGAGATTGCAGTACAGCCAAGGTTTCAGCCTGCTTACCCTGCAAGCTATGTCAGTTACTCCAGTTCTTTTCCGGATAACTTCGTTTTTGATCTTATCCATCAAAGAAACTCCGAGCATAGCCCGCTTCTTAGCGCGCTCTGCGACCTTGAATTTGTGGACCAGCCCAACCATCAGTATTCACATTTCGGCAGCGTATGTCATGACGGGCAGGATGCACTGGTTGAAGACCTTGGTCTTCAAACATTGCGGTATTGGCGACGAGAAGACTTGACGAAGTTTTCCAAACACTGCCCAACCCAACTGGATCCACCTGTCGGCTTCTTTCTCGAAGTTGTCTACCAAGCTGTATGACTTGCCCAAAGTAGACATACTCCTTCACAACCTCGAGAAGCGACCCTTCGATGCGGATTGGACTCGGCAAGATATGCGAATTGTACATGACACGTCCAAGTTCATGCCGAGGCCTACCCCGCCGTGAGGCTCCATTTAGGCTATGCAGCATCTGGTCTAACTGTTTCAGCGTCTCTGCCATTATGACGATGTCGTCGGCAAAACGAAGGTATGAGATGTACCCGCCGTTCACATTGATTCCCTGTCCAGTCCAGTCCAGCGTCTTAAATACGTCCTCCAGCGCATTGGTGAACAGTTTCTGGGATATCACATCCCCCTGTGTCACCCCCTTGAATAGTTGGATTGGGCTGGTTTTCGTATCCTGGATCTAGACAGTCATCGTTGCAGCGTCATACAAGCACCTCATGACCTCGATGTATCTCCAGTCAATTCGACATCGTTGCAGAGAGGCCAAAACTTGCCAAATTTCGATGGAGTTGAAGGCTTTCTCGTAGTCCACAAATGCCATACACAGCGGCTGATTGTACTCCTCGGTCTTCTGTACAATTTGCCGAACAGTATGGATGTGGTCTACGGTGCTGAAGCCTTTTCGAAAACAAAAATCTTGATTATACGTAGGTATATTATTTTTTTTATTTCAATTATGGTAGTTAAATTAAGGTCACGCCGGCGACGCCGCCACCGCCGACTTAAAAAAATCGGCACGCCGCCGCCGGAAGATTGGCCATCGGCACTCATATCTAATCCGTGGTACCGTCCGACTTCCGACTCGTCCGAGACATGGCCAAAATGTGTTTGCGTGCGTGTGTGTGTTATGTGCTGACACTACTCGTCTTCACGCACGTGGTTGTACACTTGGTTACCAAAATGCGTTGCTTCGTTAGATAAAAGGCGCGGCACTGCAACTGCGGCGGAGGCTTCTATGCGAACGGCGTGGCGTCCGCGAGAATAAAGCACCTTTTATTTGCATTTTTTCAATTATGCTTTGGCATTATTCAATGATTACAAAATAATACTTTGTCCAACATTTTTATTCGTATCTTCAGGGAGTTTAGTCTCTTCAATATTACAGTCAGCAGACTGCCTCCAACGCCTATAATTTTTTTGTCATTATAAGTAATTTGTTTGTCAAATTAATACTTTGTAGGTAGGCTAAACACGTGTTGTACATCCGCTTACTATGCTGTAGGTATGCACCTTGCAAAATACCGAGGGCTGCCAGCGGAGCCCCAGCACTCGTTGGGCTGTAGGCCGCTTCATCCCTACCGACCTTCGATCAAAATATTGATCGAAGCTACCGACCGAACATTACCGAACCGCGATAACGATCGGACCGTCACGTCTCCCATGCACCGGCCCGCGCCCTTCGGACGCCTTCGCCAGTCCACTACATCTACAAACCTCAACCGTGAATGTATGTCATTCCTAGATTGCGCCGTGTATTTTACATATTAGTGATGATAATCATTTATACTACAGATTTTAAAGTAGTGTTTAATTACGTAGATAAACCTACCCCGAACACACAACATATTATCTATATACTATTACTATATAATATATATATAATATATTATTATATATATAATATATATATATAATAATATTATAAAGCTGAAGAGTTTGTTTGTTTGTTTGTTTGATTGAACGCGCTAATCTCAGGAACAACTGGTCCGAATCGAAAAATTATTTTTGTGTTGGGTAGCCTATTTATCGTGGGAGGCTATAGGCTATATAACATCACGCTACAACTAAGAGGAGCAGAGCAGTAATGAAAAATGTTGCAAAAACGGGGAAAATTTATTCCTTTTAAGAGTTTCCGTTGCGTGCGCTGCGTAAACGGTTAAAGTAACGAAAAAATAATGTATGACGGAATTGTTCCTCTTCAAAAGTTCTAAAAAAAAGTTCGCGAGAGCATATGTCTATCTTTTAAGGTTGACTCACTATAACTCAAAAGGAGCGAGCAGCAACGAAAAATGGACGAAAACTAGCAGGCAAATCGATGCGACGGGAAGGGTCAGGGGAGCAAAAATTTGACGCGGACGAAGTCGCGGGCAGAAGCTAGTGTTTAATATGAATATATCACTAATAATAATACTACTTAATACTTCTAAATGGGCGGGTGCACCTCGAGTTGAAATGGCTCGCGGCGGAGCGTGCGCCCGATTCATCGTAAGAGCGCTAGGTCTCCGCTAGGATGTGCGAGCTGCGTGATGTCAGCTGTGCGAGAGTCAGTTCGAGTTCAAATGTCAATGTGTGTATGCGAGCGAGCGGCTGTGTGCATATTACAAGCCCCTGGACATGCGCTGTTGTACTTGCGACCGCTAGACCAACGAAGCAGTTTGTTAGAAATTACTATATTTACAACTAGCACTTCACCCGCGACTTCGTCCGCGTGACTCACAGGAACTGTGCATTTTTTCGGGATTAAAAGTAGCCTGTCTTACTCAGCGATAATACAGCTTTCTATTGGTGAAAGAACTTTTAAAATCAATTCTGTAGTTTTTGAGTATATTCATTACTAATAGACTAAGTGTAGGGCTGTTCGCGCTCCCCGCGGCATTTTTCTTACTTTTAGCATTGTATGCCCGTCGTAACTTCTAAACGAAAGGTCTGATTCGAATATTTTAAAGAGTAATTGACGTGTGTATAATTAGCCTCGATTATGAAACCATTTATTTGGATAAGGATTAATATCATGATACGAATTTCATCATCTTACGATTCTACCCGTGTTTTGACTGACTCACTTGAACAAAAAGCGGTTATTATGACTTAACTGTAATAGTTGGACATACAGCCTCGCGGACTTTTTGATAGGTAATGATGAGTATTATAAACATGTAGTACATTATTATATGTACCATCAATAGTTAAAGCAGCGTACGCCAAATAATGACTTTTATGTGCAATTTTTGGATACCTTGGGTTACATTTTTGTTATTTTCGTAAGGATCTCTTTTTTAAAATCAAAATATAGCCTATAAGTGTTGCTGATAATGTAGCTTTCTATTGGTGAAAAAAAATAATTAAAATCGGTTCAGTAGTTTTCGAGTTTACCCATTACAAACATACAAACAAACAAATCTTTCCTCTTTATAATATTAGTTTAGATTAGATCACTCATTGGACATATTAAGTTATTAATTACTGATTTTTTTTTTAACACACACAACATCGCCCCTGCAATCCCCAAAGGGTTACACAGAGGTAACGGTACGTATAGTACCTACCTACACCCGCATTTCGCCAGTTATGTGTACCTATTAAACGTGGTTTACGAGAGTTTAAATTAAGATTTCAAAATCATAATATGTACCTAACCTCCTCATAATAATTGTCGTGTCGGAAAGTACACTTTACATGTATAAAACAAAGTCATTTTTCCGAAATCACATGAATTGGAAACTAAGAAGTCCGTCAAAAATCAATCATAATTACCTAGACTTCAAAACTTGATTTTTAAACAACTACTACGTAAAAGTACCTACTTCAAGCGTAGGTACCTCTAGTTGGGTTGGGTTGTGTGACATTACCTAACTTAAGTAGGTACCTATGTCGACCGACCAGGGAATCGAACCTACGAACCTTATGTCTGGACGACGTCAGACGTGCACTTGAGCGCCTGAAACCGAAGCGCTCAGCGGGCCCGGACAGTATACCGGCATTTCTTTTTAGGGATTGTGGTAGGGTGCTTGCGGAACCGCTTCGCTATATTTTTAATATGTGTCTTCATTCGACGACGTTCCCCACTCGATGGAAGGTCACGCGGGTGATTCCTGTACCCAAAGGTAAGGCGGGATCAGACATAACCGGGTATAGACCAGTGGCCGTGCTGTCGACGCCGGCTAAGGTGTTCGAGTCTGCTATCCAGCGCTGTATACTTGAGCAGGTGCGCGGACAATTGGCTGACGCGCAGCATGGCTTCAGGCCAGCGCGCAGTACTGCCACTAATCTGCTGAACTTCATGGCGCAAGTGGTACCGGCGGTAGATGCTGGTATGCAGGTTGATGCTGCTTACTTTGATTTTAAAAAAGCTTTCGACAGCGTCGACAATGACATCCTACTAACGAAGCTCGCAGAAGTCGGCTGCACACCACATCTACTGCACTTCTTCGCCAGCTATTTGCGAGATAGACAGCAGTACGTAGATTACAATGGGTGTGAATCTGAACTATATTACACTTGGTCAGGTGTGAGCCAAGGCAGCAATTTGGGGCCTCTCGAATTCATTATAATGATAAACGATTTGCCGGAAGTCGTCAAACATGGCTCATGTTTATTATTTGCAGATGACCTCAAGTTGCTGCTCGAGGTAAAAAGTAAATCCGATTGCGAACGATTGCAGGAGGATATAGATAGGGTGGTGGAATGGAGTCAGGAGAACAAGCTATCCTTCAACGTGTCGAAGTGCTCGGTGATGAGATTCACGCGCGCGCGTGCCCCTTTAGTGCACGAGTACGTGGTGGGCGATGCGCCTATGCAATGAGTTTTCGAGGTACGTGATTTAGGGGTTACTGTCACTCCTGAACTGTCGTTTCGCAGTCATATAACGGGGATCTGTAAAAGGGCGTTTAGAAACCTGGGATTTGTTCTGAGACAGACTCGGTACTTCACCAACATCGCTACAGTCAGGGTACTGTATGACGCACTAGTCAGGAGTCATCTGGAACATAGTGCTGTCATATGGGCTCCGCATGAGGCTAAGTACACGGTAATGCTGGAACGCGTACAGAACAAGTTCACGCGCTACTTATTTAAGAAACTGTATGGGGTATATCCGTTTTACCCGTTAATGTACCCCACGCTGTTTGTGCTTGGAATGGTCGGGTATAACCAACTGAGGGTGCGACGGGAATTTATGCTTGTCGCATATCTGGTGAGACTACTTCGTGGCATAGAACATAACCCAGGAGTACTGCAGCGCCTGAGTATGTGCGTACCAGACCGCTATGTGTGGAGGCGGCACCGTCCGCCGCTGCTGGCCGTGCCTGTTGCCAGGACCAACCTTCTCGCCAAAACACCAATGACCCGCGCAATTCGTGTTATTAACGATCTTCACGAGAAGATCGATGTCTTTATATGCCCGTTGAGTGAATTCGCAAAAATACTGTTGTTTATTTTATGTTATAGTATAGATTAAAGTAGGTTAAGGTTGTTGTTTGTTATGTTGTAAATATTATGTGTTTTATATTCAGAAACTTAGTAGGTATAGTACCTAGATATTATGTTTTTTATTTTATTGTTCGTAGGTAAGTTAATTTTAAGACCGCACTATCGCATTAGGTGTAAACCTGTAAGGATAGTTGTAAGGGAGATTTTCATAAATAAAATGTTGTTGTGAAAGTGTAACAAAAATAATTTCGATGGCGGCGCCTCTATTGTCTTGGCGCCTGTGTGCGCCGCACACTTCGCACACAGGGGCGGCGCGGCCCTGGCTTGATGTGCTGGCGTCTGTACAATGACTGTACTGTAACTGATGATTTTTATAAGCTGAATTATAATATTTTTTAACTAGCTCATCCATTGCACTTGCTGTATTCACCAACCCGCACTGGGCCCGCATGGAGGATTACGATCTACGCCCTCTCACAGATAGGAGACCTGTGTCCCAGCAGTTGGAACATTATAGCCGGATTATGCTAGCTGTGTTCAATATTTTAGGACACGCAGTGCTTGTGTTCCTTTAACCTTCCGCCAACCGTACCAGACGATATCGTCCGTGCCTAGTTTGGAGCTGATGCATATCTTTGGAAGGAGAAAAGGAAGGGGCCTCGAACCTCTCTGTAAAAAAACTTACACTCGCGCACACCTCACAGGCGAAAGCGCGTCAATAGCTATTGTAACGTCAGTGAGTACGAGCGTGTGCAAGTTTGTGGACGGACGATATCGTCCTATACGGTTGGCGACGTAACTTTTATGAATTTTTAGGTATGTAAAATATTATTACGAGCTGGGGTTTCGGGATAAATTCATTCAAACCAATATTACCGAAACACACAAAATAGTTTAATTAAATAATCACAAATACCACAACAACAAGAAACGTCAAAAGGAATCACTTGTCTCGCTTGTACTGTATCACTTGAATCGCATTCGACCGCATTCGTAAAGGAACTGCTCGTCGCGTCGGCCCGACTATTTATATCCCGAGCAGAACATTCGCGAACATTCGACACTGTGCCACAGTTCACTAGTAGCGTAGAAGCTTCTAGGAACAATTTTTATTGAAAAACGTTCCCTTTAAAAATGTACTACCATTTTCGAATGTTCAAATAAATATTCCTTTTTTGAGCGATGTAAGATCCAACTAATATTTTTTGAAAGTCCTTTATATGAAGAATAAATCCCTAAAACATTACTCCTTATAACCAATATACCGGATGACATTTTTTACCGTCTTGACCTTCATACGGTGTGTTGTGTAACTAGAATAGAAGGCAGGAAGGCCTTCAGATTCATCGCAGGTGACTAAAGGAGCGCGGGACGCGGGTTGACGGGGATGCGTGTGCGGCTCGTGCGCCTGCGAAAGATCAATTTGGCCGCCTATCGGCCGGCTTCAAAGGGTAGGACCGCGCTACAAAATCATTGATACATGCCGCGCATTGAGTAGACTGCGTATGATTTGAGTTTCGATAGATTTTAATTGATATTTTTATTTTATTTTTTCCAAATTTCTGTTTTTGTTGTTCTAGTATGAAAATGTTACAGCTTGGCAAAAAAGAGTCTGGAAAAAATGAGGGCGCCTGCTTAGCAGGTATGGCCACCCTGTATACTAGGACTAAAAGTGATAAGATACTTGTTGTTTTAATCCATAAACACGAGATCCCGGAAATTCTCATCAATCAAGATTTCAAGACTTGATAGGCACACAGTCTTTTACTTTCATTGTATTTAGTAGATTGTGCATTATTTCGCTGGAATAACCTTTTATCTCAGAGTGCCATTTTTTTATTTTATTTTATTTTATTTCGGGATAAAAAACAGGAGTACAATTATATGTTATAAATAATATCTTACTAATAAACAAAATACTTATCATACTACTAGCAACATTATCCACTTATTACTAAATTGTTGATTATTAAAGCTACGTGAGATAAAAAAAAAAACAGAATACATGCGTGAATGGAGTAAAAGATTAAATGATTAATTGATCGAATAATACTTCCTATAACAATAACATTAATTAAATTTATATAATATAAAAAGAAACAGTAGAAAAGAATACAATCCTTAATAATTATAAAGCTAAGATACAATCGACTACAGATTTTCTAAGTTGATGTGTTGTTAAATTGAAAATATCAATGTTTTCAAATCTAGTGTTATAAGAATCCACAAGTTGGCGCAGAGGAGCGCGAAAGCCAGCATTGGAATTACAGACCTGCCTAATATTAACAGACAGTAAGCGGTATGGACGCGCTTGTCTACGCACTACTGTCCTCGGAACGATGTAACAAAGTTTATTTGTTAATTCTGAACAATCATATTTGTTATGCACAATACCATGTAGAAACATAGTTCCGAGAAGCAGTCTTCTGGATTCTAGGGTTAACAGTTTGTAATTCTTAAGCAAAATGTCATGCGAACCATGGCTATGATAGCATCTGTAATGCAGAGCTCTTAGAAATTTACGTTGAACCATCTCAAGTGAGTCAATATATTTTGCGTAATAGGGATTCCATATCATAGTAGCAAACTCCAGACAAGGCCTAACTAGCGATATATATAAATATCTAAAGGTTGATGGACGCTTAAATTCTTTGCTATTGCGCATAACAAAACCGTACATTTTAAGGGCTTTGTTGATAACATTGTCTACATGGACATTAAAGTGAAGTTTAGAGTCTAGTACCACCCCAAGGTCTCGCAATGAGTATACTCTTTTTAATTGTGTATTTAGCAAGTGATAGCTGTAATTGTGTTGCTTTTTGTTTTTAGTAAACGTAATGGAATTGCATTTAGATAAGCTTAATGAGAGTTTATTTAAGGTGCAGTAGCTGGACAATCGATCCAAGTCACTTTGAAGCATCAAACAGTCATCAATACTTCTTATAGTTTTGTAGACTTTTAAGTCATCCGCATACAATAAAAAGTTTGAATGCTTAAAACAATCGCTAATATCATTTATAAACAATGTAAACAACAAAGGGCCCAGAATTGAGCCCTGAGGAACCCCGGATGTGACGGAGATAAGCTCCGATTGAAATCCGTTGATAACAACTTTTTGAGTACGGTTTGTTATGTAAGAGGTGAACCATCTCAATAGATTTCCTCGAATACCGTTGAAGGCAATTTTTCGTAAAAGTATTTCATGATCCACCTTGTCGAAAACTTTTTGAAAGTCCGTATATACTGCATCAGTTTGTAAACGGTTATCCATATTTTCAAAAACATTGCCTACGAAAATAAGTAGATTTGTGTAAGTTGATCTTTGTTGGACGAATCCGTGCTGTTCTTTAATTATAGCCTTATGTAAAGTGGGATAAATTTCATTATACACCAGTCTCTCAAAAAGCTTCGACAAGGTAGACAGAATCGAGATCGGACGGTAGTTCTCTACGTCATCCTTAGTTCCCTTTTTAAAAACGGGGGTTAAATAAGCAATTTTCCATATATCGGGAAAAACGCCTTCGCAGATACATTTATTGAACAGCAGATGTAGGGGTTCACATAATTGATCAGCAACAAGTTTGAAAAATGAGGGAGGAATGCCATCGGGTCCAGGTCCTTTTGAAGGGTCTAACGACCTTAGCTCCTTATAAACTTTAGAAGGTTCGATGTAAATATTGTTGAGAATGTCACTATTATCATGAGAGCTAGAAGGCGGCGCCCATTCATGGATATCAAGTGTTAATGGTTCATACACTGATTGAAAATAGCTAGAGAATAGTTTACAAATATCACGTGGGTCACTACTGGAAGTACCTTTATATTTAATACTGGATGGAATTCCAGAGTTATTCCGTTTACTAGACACATAGCCCCAGAAGTGTTTTAGATTTTTGTGTACATTTTCTTGTACGGTATTCATATAGTTACAGTAACATAGGTAACATTCTTTGTTGAACCTGCGACGAAATAGGGAAAACTGCTCATAGTCTGATATGTTATTGTACACCTTCCATTTGATCCAAGCGTTGTTCTTATTTTTGAATAACCTTATAAGGGGTCCAGTGAACCAAATGGGGAATTTAGAAGTACTGTATGATTTTTGGGGGATGTGTTTTCTAATTTTACCAAACAAGCAATCATAAAATGTGTTTACAGACTCCTGTGCTGGTAAATTTTGTAGCAACATTTTCCAGTCAATTTCAGATAAATCTGCCTTTATAAGATCGTAATTGCCCTTGTTATAGTTAAGTTTGATGATTGGGCAGCGTTTCATAGGTGAATATTTCAAATTAGGAGAAGTCACAGCACAGTAAGGAGGGTGATGTAGGTCCACGGGTACTAAATAATCACTCGGTTGATAAACATGGCAGTGTTCATTGGAGATTAGTAAATCCAATGTTCGGTTGTTAGCGTTTTTCAAAATATGATATTGCGTAGTGTTAAATTCGGCAATAAAATTTTCGAGATATCTGCAACTAAAAGATCGGGCCTCACGGGGCTGGTCGCGTGTAGCACTGTCACAGGAAGACCAGTCCATAGTAGGTAAATTAAAATCACCAACTATGTAGAAACAATGTGTCATGGTATTACTTAAAATTGACGAAAGCATGTCCAAATATGTAGAATAGATGTCGTCTGGTGTGTTCGGTGGTATATAAACCGCGCTGATAAAGTGTCGTTTTGCACGGTCACGGCTAGGCAATTGAATAAGTAGGTATTCTATGTGCGTATGCAAAGAGTTCCCTGTAATATTGGTAAAATATTCGGGTTGAAGTGTTCGCAATATGGCGACAAGAACACCTCCACCCTCGCGTTTACCAGTGGCCGCGCGATCTCGGTCGCGACGAAAGATATTATAGCGCTCATCTATAATCTCCCAATCTGTTATATTCGGTATAAGCCATGTTTCTGTTAGTACAATAATGTCGTATGAGTTACTTAATATATTCATATAAATTGTCTGAAGTTTGCCACGTATGCCCCTACAATTCTGATAGTAAATAGTAAGTGTGTCAGACATTTAGCTGGTGATAAGTTTTAATACGATTGCTAAAAGATGTAGAACTTGCATTGATATTTAAAGATGCTGCCACTAATCCTGGTTTTAAAAGTAATAGATGATGAAAACAAAAACAATATCGAATGTAAAATGTTTTAAACTCACATGAACTTGGATTGTATAAAAAGAAAGCTTATGTAGTCGATTTTTGTTATAGTAATATGATGGATGAAATAGTTCGTTGCAGTAACAAGACGGTATAAGATACTAAACATTTTGTTTTGTAGTTGTATCATTGGTGATTTTAAATTTGTCAAAATCATTGTGGTTTCGGATGGCAAGTATTGTTGATATGTCAGTCGTTGATATGTCGGATTCATGTAAACCACATTTCGTAAATCTCAAGATTTTAACACTTCCTGCTCTATTTATCTACCTGGCCTCAATGTTAGTTAAATCAAACATTACAAGCTATGATACGTTAAAAAGCAGAAGACTTAAACATACCCTAAGAGATAAAACGTCCCACACTAGAGCGTACAGTAATAGTGTTTTCTGTATGAGCACAAAGATTTATAACAAGCTACCTATGGACATTAAGATTATAAATTCAATTATTATTTTTAAAGGAATGCTGAAAATTTTCTTAATTAAAAAGGCCTATTACTCAATAGCAGAATTTCTTGAGGAAAAATAATTCTGTTCAATAAAGTACCTCACTAAAGTGAATATAATTCAGTAAAATATTTTTAAAAGGATTATGATAATTAATATTAAATGATTACAATACTGTGACATATTTGAACTAATGAATAATGATAATTTTTAAATCAGGTAACTCATGACATGTGTATTTTCATTTAGGTATGACTTTAATAATTTATAATTAATATGATGTAAATGATAAAATTATATAATGTAATTAAAACGATGTCCTATATGAAATTTAATATTTATAACTTTTTTCTATTTAATTAATTAATGTAAATAATGCATGTTCAACTGTTACTGTTAAAATTATAAGCATATATGCATGATGAAATTGCAATGCCCTAACAGGGCCACTATGTTCTAAGAACTGATATCCTCGTTAAGAACTTTATTTATATACACATAGTAAGCAATAAAGAATTTGAATTTGAATTTGAATTTGAATTTGAATCAGTCCTGCGTACAAGAATCGTAGAGTGCTTAACCCAACAATGCTTAAACTTGTGTTTATTGGCCTCAAGGCGACATTCGCGAAAAAAAAGCTTTTTCTTCAATGTTAGGTGCTCATTCACATATATTGTGTGTGGAGTGCCTGCTATGCCGATCTGGTCGGATTTCAATCCCTTAGCCAAGCGGTAGGCACTTAATACATTGTCACGTAAAGGCACAGAGGAGAACCTAACCACAATATTTTTGGGTCTATCTTTATTCAAAGTTTTCTGGGGCACGCGATGTATAGAAATAATATCGTTTTGGGCAATCGGAAATTTAATTTTTTCACCAATTGATGCAATAAGTGTGATCAGATTCTCCCCCCGCCTCTCTGGGACATTACACACTTCAATATTACAGGCTCTGGCTTGCTGTTCTAACGTGTCGATTTTAGCCTCAAGCTCAGTGACTAAACTGTCAGTTCGTTCCGCCGAGAGGAAGGAGCCTTCCAGTGTGGATATCTTCTTCATGACATCGTCGCATTGGTTGGAAGTAAACCCATCATAATAACATAATGCAAACTTGTTCAGTTTAAAAAAAATTAATTAAATTATACTCAGGGATTGCAGATTGAACCCGATACACAAGACATAATGTTCAGCAATCGCATTTGCGGCCACCATCTAGGGTATTCACAAACATTCGATGGTTGGTATGCCTGTATCAAATTTGACATGAATGATACTGAACCAATCCTTGCTGACAGTTTATCGACAAGAAGGCGACTTACAGCTGCTTACTGTCGGAAACTAATCGGAAGTCAGAGAGTACCTATAACATGTCGCATTCGAAAGGTACGGGTAATATCGAATAAACTTGAACAGTTGACTAATGAAAGCGTCAGGTATGTCTATGTGGGGTACATAACATTATCACTATTCACATGACAATGAAAATGAAATAACACGCTAAAATTTAGATTTTATTTAAAAAGAAAAACGTGACATAGCATCATTCTTGTATTCCTTTTCGGTGCTATGATAGATTTTTTCCATTAACACTGATGTGTCAGTTTTACATTTCTTATTTATGAAATCTAAATAGTGTAAAAATCTTTCTTACACGTTTACGGCTCCCATTACAACCCGTCTCCTCAAACTATAGGTAATATATTACATAGAATAGGCACCTGAAAAATAATAAATATAAATTATACTTTTTTTACTGTGATATGCGATAATGGCATTAACAAAAAAAAAAATACTTGCCTGTTTCGTTATAGTGTTAAACTTTTTGTCTAATTGCACACAGATCAAAATCGTCTAATTCTTTCTTCCGCCAACTGTTTTGGTGTTCCTCCAGGTGTAGAAAAAAATCCTTAATTTTTTTCACCTTTATTAACAATTTCTCTAATTGTACTGTGAGATTTACCTTGAAAAAAACATAAAGACAATCATATTAATTCCATGTAGGCACATTTTTCAATTTCAAGTATCAAACATCAAGAGTTAACGTACACGCGATTTGTCAAACTAGAAAACATAACCTCAATAATCTATTAGTAAGTAAAACAATAAAATGGCTTGAAACTTATAATACCGATAAAACTTAGTATTAGAAAGGAAAAACAATGAGTGGCATTGAACAAAAGATAAATTTCTTGGATAAATACCTGTCGTGTCGGCAGTTGTTCGAGTTAATCGAACACTCAGCGAAAATACATAATTGCATCGATCGCAAGTATGCACATTCGCTCGAATCCCACAATATCGAACCAGCACCCCTAGCCAAGTTGATAATCTGCAATCGTTAACGCTAGTCGCTCAACGTTAAGTCACGTGGTTAGAACAAACGAACAGAAAATTCGTAGCCAAATTCACATCGTTCAAAATTATAGAATGATTTTTTATCGTTTCTACAATGTTCAACGCTAAATCCTTTATTATAATGTGTCGTTTTTCTAAAGACATTGTAGAACGAGCGGCCGACACAGGCGCTTCAACATGGCTACCAACGTATCGTTTTCTACAATTGCTGACACTGAGGCGTTACCGATTGTAGAACGGTAAACGTTTGTGACTTGGCTAGGGGGGCAGTTCGCGATCAGATCTCTTTAGAGACACCACGCACTCAAAACCATTACCATTTAACCATTACCAATAAGTAGTTGTATAGTTTACCATTTTACTTTGTAACTCCTTATAGTGATTTAATATAACTGTTTCCACTTTAATTGAAGACTTTAACTTTAACCAAATAAGCCATTATCTTATCAATACGAAAAAGTAGTGTTAGGTCACAATAGCACCGAGCGCAGCTTTTTACATGGTCCTTCGAGCATTTAGTTACCAGTGAATACCAGTGAAACAGTGCCACGCAAACCAGAACTTCGCTGCAAAACGGTTGGAGCAAATAAGGTCAGATCAAACTATTTATATATACTAACCAATTTCAACATCAAATATGGATACTGATTCCTTGTTCATGAGCCAAACAGAGCTCTACGAAATCTTGACCAAATTTTTAACCAATTTAAAGAAGGATGGATCCGAAAGGAAGACCATCGATAATTACAAGCGCAAGGCTAGCATGTTAGAAGCATACTGGTGCGATTACCAAGACAATCATAGGAAGATTTGTGAGCTTGGGAAACTTGAGCACATTTATTTCAAAAAAGGTTGTTTCGATACAGCCCAGGAAGTTTATTTGAAAAGTAAGGAAATTATTGATAAAACTCTTGGGCAGTTAACCACAACGCAGCTTCAAGCAGGAAGTCCCCGTAGGGCAGGAGCGGAGGACTTAAAAACATTACCAGGTAGCCGAGCTGAACAATACCTAAGTGCTGACTATCGCAGGCCGGAGGTTGAGGCAACGCAGTCACGTCCAGGTACGTCATCTTACTGTGAGCAGTCCTCGCAGCGAGACAATTTGCCTTATGCAGGGAGAGGGTCCAGCAAGCTGAACGAGTTAGTGAAAAAGCAGAACAAAAACTTCAAGGCGTTTATGAGAACCGTATGTAACATCCAATTGGATACGTTTGAGAATCAATGGCAATTCGAGAATGCTCTCAAATCACTGGAAAGCCGATGGGGCGAGATTGACAAACTTCATTGGGAAATTGAAGGTGAGGAGGAGGATGGAGGCGACGATTTAACTTACCAAGCGGAATTCTGCAAGCACGAGGAAATGTTCAGTGAGTTGACAAATGACATCAACCAAAAGATGTGGGCGGTAAGGCACCGTGAGAAGTCAGCTCCAAAGATGGACATCCCCATGTTCAATGGGACTTACAACCAATGGATCCCGTTCAAAGACTTGTTCAGCGAAGCCATCGACAGGAACCCGTCAATGTCTAATGCGCAAAAAATGCAGTTCCTAAAAAGTAAGGTGACTGGGGAAGCAGAGCGTCTGATTCACCATTTACAGATAAGTTCTGACAATTATCGAGTATGTTGGGAGATTTTACAACATAGATATGGTAATAAGAAATTGATTTTTACGTCCCATATTAACATTCTACTTGGTCTCCCCAACATGCAACAGCAATCGATGGCCATGATTAAGAAGCTGCATGACCTAACCAAGGAGACGCTTCACGCTATTCAGAATCTCGGAGTGGATATAGCAACTTGGGATCCGCTTTTAGTGCACCTACTGGCGCAAAAGCTTGATAACGAGACCTTCACCGAATACATAGAGTCGGTCAAGAACCCAAGAGAGCTACCCGATCTACATGAGTTCCTGATGTTCTTCGAGATGAAATTTACAGCATTAGAAGCGACCCGTCGTAAGCAAGAACCAGCCAGCCAAAGAACGATACAGCAGCAACCACATAAAAATTACAACCAAAACCAGAAGAAAAGTTTTCACCAAAATAATCATCAATCAAGAAATAAAGAGCATTCAAAATGGAACATGAATAATTCATGTCATGTGTCACAATCAACAACCTGCGTATTGTGCAATACAGAACACGGATTGTGGCGTTGCCCTGATTTTTTGCAAATGACGCACCAGCAGAAATTGAACAAAATTGAGCAATTAAATTATTGTAAAAATTGTCTATGCAGTCATAACAAGAAACCATGTCAATCGAAAAAGCGTTGTCGTAAATGTTTAGCTGCGCATAACACTTTGCTTTACGAAGCATTGTCAAAGTCCAGCAGCATCAACAGAAGAAATCGCCAACAATGTTGCAACCAAAAAGAGCACATCTAGGTCATCTCACGTGTCTTGGGATGATATGTCTGAAATACTTTTAGCTACAGCGATCGTAAAAGTAAAGGGAGCTGATGGAATCCAACACAAGATGAGAGCTTTGATTGACCAGGGTTCGCAACTGTCATTGATCAATGAAAACGCGGCCCAAATATTAGGATTAAAGAGAACCTATTTTAAAGGTCAAATTTTTGGTGTCGCTGAAAAACAAAACAATGCAAAAGGAATGTTACCTACAGATAACAATACAGTCGGTAAATAGCGATTTTGCTTGCGAGGCACAAGTTGTTATTATGAACAACTTGATCAAACGACTACCTAACAACACATTTAATAAACCAACCTCGTGGGATCATATCCAAGGAATACAATTGGCTGATCCAGAATTTCATATAAGCAGACCCGTGGACATGCTTCTAGGAGCAGACGTTTACAGCAAAATAATGTTGGGAGGTATTTTGCGAGGAAATAAAGACGAACAACCAATAGCTCAACAGACGCAACTGGGATGGCTGCTGTGCATGAAACCACATTACCAGTGCAATGTTGTTCTAAACAATACAGAGGACCTACTCAAATATTGGGAGAACGAAGACATTAGCCAGAAGATAGAAATGTCAAACGATGACCACAGTAATTGTTTACAGTTTTTTAAGCAAACCACTAAGAGGCTTGAGGACGGAAGGTACGAAGTCCGACTACCATTTAAGCCGGAACATAAGGAGAAGTTGGGGGTAACCAAACCACAAGCACTAGCTCAATTTAGAAACTTAGAGAAAAAATTGGAGAAGAACAGCAACATGAAAACGGATTACCAAAAATTCATAGACGAATATTTATCGTTAAACCACATGATACCGTGTAAAGTTAACCAGGCACCCGAGTGTTACTTACCACACCATGCAGTGATTCGGGCTGAATCTACCACCACCAAGCTAAGGGTAGTTTTTAACGCCTCAGCTAAATCATCAACAGGGTACAGTCTAAACGACGTCATGTACAGGGGCCCAAATATACAAAAGGACCTACAAGAGCTTATTCTGAAATGGAGGCAATATCAATTTGTATATACATCTGATATTGAGAAGATGTACAGAATGATCCGAGTGCACCAAGAAGATGAAGCGTATCAAAAAGTACTGTGGCGAGAATCAAACGACCAACCAATACAATCGTTTCAACTCGTCACGCTCACGTACGGAACCAAACCAGCAGGATTCCTAGCGATGATGTGCATGAAACAATTGGCGTCTGATGAAAGGCAGAAATTCCCTGACGCTGCAAAAAAATTAGAAGGCAGCTTTTATATGGATGATTTTTGCAGGGGACGTCATACCATTGGATCAGCAAATAAGTTAAAATCCGATCTCATAGAATTGTGTCGATTGGGAGGATTTAATCTTAGAAAATGGACCTCAAACAAACCAGAGCTATTAACCCATTTAGAGAGAGAGCAATGTGACCAGTCAACGTACGAGTTTAAGCAAAATTACTCTACCAAAACATTGGGTCTCTGTTGGAACCCGCAAATGGATAATTTTCCCTTCAACTCTAAAATAGAACCAGAATCGCCTGCAGTTATTACCAAGAGAGCTCTACTTTCGGACTTTTCCAAGCTATTCGATCCATTAGGGTGGTTAAACCACCTGAGTACTACCATGAAACTATTGTTTCAAAATGTCTGGCTGTCCAAGCTACAGTGGGATGACCGCCTACCAGAGAAAGTGAACTCCGAGTGGACTAAATTAAAACAAGAATTTACAGACATTAAAAATATGAATGTCAACAGATGGCTAGGAATGGAAGAAAAACAAAGAATACAGTTGTTAGGATTTTGCGACGCCTCAAACAAGGCATACGCGTGTGTGATATACTGTAAGGTAGTAAAGAAAGAAGAGACAACCATCACATTAGTTGCAGGGAAAGCCAGATTGGCGCCACTCAGCAAAGTCTTATCCATACCAAGACTAGAGTTAATGGGCGCTCAGCTGTTAGCTCAGCTAACGCAAAAAGTTCAGAATTGCTTAGCGGATTATCCTACGGACGTCTACTGTTGGACTGATTCAACTTCAGTACTAGGTTGGATACAAGGAGATCCAGCCCGATGGAAACCATTTGCAGCCAATCGTGTAACGACAATCACCAAAATCATACCATCAAAACATTGGCAATATGTCAAGACGACAGATAATCCAGCTGACTGTGCAAGCCGTGGTTTGACTGTCAGGCAACTCAAAGACCACAAGTTATGGTGGCAAGGGCCGTCATGGCTACCAACGCACACGAACCAAGAAAATAGTGAAACCATTTATGAGACGAGTTTAGAAACAAAACCGTCTATTTTAAAACAAAGCAATGCGATAGGTAGTCATTGCACAAACGCAAGAATCGCTGATTACCGAAATTGTCAATCACCTAATTAACAAGTATAGCTGCATAACAAAAATCATACGTATTTTAGCATGGATACTGAGATTGCCTACCTTGCATAAACAAGCTCGACGACAATACCTAGAATTACACGAGCTTCGTCACGCAAAACAGGTGATAATCAAAACCATTCAGCAGGCAGAATTTGCAAACGACCTAGATTATTTAAATAAACACGGAAGAGTGCACTCCAAAAGTAAGATTTTGAAATTGAATCCAACCATAGATGAACATGGAATCTTACGAGTGGGCGGCAGATTGGAAAATGCCCACATGAGCCTCGAGATGAAACATCCTATCATCTTACCACACGATCATCTGCTAACCACACTACTCATAGACCAAGCTCATAAGTTGACTTTCCATGGCGGAGCGCGTCTAACGTTAGCAAACCTTCGACAGCAGTTTTGGATAATCGGTGGATATATGGCAACTAAGAAGTATGTGAGAAAATGTGTCATATGCCGGAAACATAATCCCATAAGGCAACACCAGCTCATGGGAGATTTACCAGAACCAAGGGTGAATCCAGAACATGCGTTTTATCACTGCGGCGTAGATTACACAGGATTCCTCGAGGTCAAGGCTAACAAAGGACGTGGAATCAAAACCACTAAAGGGTACATAGAAGTCTGGCACACGAAAGTTGATCCTGAAAAACAGCGGCAAATTTAAAAAATCCAAGTGTGGTAACCCGGAGTGCAATAGGAATAACTTGAAGAAAAGTTTTGATATTTGTAAAAAAAAATATTATGTTCAAACAAGGTTGAAACCGATTTTTCGTGGTAGTATTGTATTCTGACGAATGAATACGGTGGATTGACATATTTTTTATACAAAGCTACCAAATCATATACTATATATTAGTAAAAGTTATTTGACAATTGAAAATTCGACCAGTGAATTACGTAAATGAGTTCTGATTAATTTAAATAGATTTCACCAGTTTTATATCGAACTAGCTGTCCGCCGCAGTTTCATCCGCATTTTGGTTACTGAAAGAATTTTTTAAATCGGACCAGTAGTTCCTGAGATTAGCGCGTTCAAACAAACAAACAAACTCTTCAGCTTTATAATATTAGTATCTGTAAACTTTAGTTATTTTATTAATTATTGTATGCAATGATCGTAATTAATGAGGTTCATAGACATCAAGCTATTTAGACTATGTATGTTGATAGAAAAAAAAAAATTAACGGTTATTTATTTAAATACTTTATTTTATGAATCATAATCAAAATCGGAATCTAAAAATTCCATTTCTAGTGATGCATCCGAATCACTGCTACTATAGTCACCAACATTTATGATGAACCGATCCATTTCTTCATCGGTTATTCTGTCTCTTCCTTTGTATGTATTTTCTATATGGATAACATGATCAGTATTTTTTTTCCATTCTTCTGGGGTTACACACTCAAAGGATTCCCTTATAATTCTTTCCACTTCAATAGATGGTAAATTTATATTTTTACTTGCGATTTTACGTTTTACCAGGCTCCAAGTTAGCTCTATGGCATTTAAGTCGCAGTGGTAAGGAGGTAAACGCAGTACTTCATGACCATGCTGTTCTAATAATTGATCAGCTTCATAAATTGGATCTGGTTTATGTTTCTGAACCAGACAGAGCAATTCAGCTTTCGTATAATGACTTTCAAAATCTATGTTATTTTCTCTGAGCCACTGTTGAATTTTGTTTTTCACAGTCTGTGTTGTAGGTTTATTCACTTGCACTGTGTGATAACTTGCATTATCCATGACAATGACACTTGGCTCGTACAAATTGGGTATAAGTTTTTCCACTAACCATTTGTTAAAATTTTGTGAATTCATGTCATGGTGATAGTCTGCCATTTTTGATTTAGTGCTAAACAATAAAAGTGCATTTGGCACGAAGCCTCTTTCTGAACCAGCGTGAACAATTATGTACCTTTTGCCTGCTGATATCTTGTCTATAACACCACTTGTTGAAGGCCCCTGCCATGACTTCTTGGGTCTATAATTTTGGTGAACATATGTCTCATCTAAATAAATTATTGGTTTCCCTTCTGCCCGTTTGGAAGAAATAGTTCATAAAATTTGTGTCTCCAAGCTACAAGATCAAATCTTTCAATAAGTAAGGACCGTTCATTTTTGTTTTTTTTAAACTCATAACCATTATTATGTAATATGCAACGCAAAGTTTCACGGGAGCCAGTAAACTCGATAGATTCCCTCAGTTCAGTCAATAAGCTTCGCAAAGTAGGTACTCGTTTTTGTACTAAGTAAAATTCATTAATTTTATTTCTAATAGCATTTATATCGAAGCTGTCCAAATTAGATACTGTGGGCTTATGGGGTCGTTTTTTCCCTGGTGTACTACAAATTCCATCATTCAATCGTCCTTCCTTTTTAATTCTTTTTAAAGTTGCGACGCTAACTCCTGAAAAAGAAAACAATAAAACATAAATTACATCCCATACATTTATAATACCATAATGATATGAATTCTAGCAGTACATTACACAGTAAAAACACTGCATACACAGTTACATACCAGTGATTGACGAAATTTCTTCCAAAAACTGGTTCTGGGTTTTAATTAGCTCATTCTCTCCCAAAGCACTTTGTTTTGCAATAGTTCCTTTAACCGATGCAACTTCGGTACCTTCAATATTCAAATTGTCTGTAAACAAAACATCCATTACATAACTATGCGAATAAGGTAAACATGATTTTGAAGCAAATATTATAATACTATTTAGAAGTATCAAAATTATATGTATAAACTAACCTATAAAGTCTGTTATCGCAAGTAAACATTGCTGTTTTTCGTTGTAATCATCTCGTTTCTTTTGTTGTTTTTCTTCAAATGAATTCATCATAGTAAACAATAACTTCCGCACGTCACTTTTTATTGTTATGTTCATTTTAAACGTTAAAATTCGAGTATAAATACAATGAAATCCTATGAATAGTCTGACAATATATAAGTCGAATGGAAAAAAGCGCGGGAATCATCGAATTTGGCGGGCGTGATTTTTCTTTCGTTTTCTTTTAAATAATAAAAAACGTTTGCGATTGGAGATAAGTTGTGTAGATTTATGTAAATATTCATTAGATTAGTTAATTTAATTGTTTGTAGATATAATTCTTCATATATAGGGTAAGTTTTTTATATTTTATTTTTTCTGACCAGTGGCCACAATGGACAACGAACCACCTGATCCGGGGGGCACAGTCCCCTCGGTCGGGCTTAATATTACTATTATAGAATCCAGTATGGATACCGACTCGTCCATAACCAGATCGGAGCGGAAAAGGACTAGAGCTCCACGTAAAGTATGCAAAAATTGCAATAAAAGAAGGCGAAATAATCATTCACACACTTTATCTGAAATAAATAAAGGAACTCATTGCCATTGCGATAATGAATCAGTCACATTCAGTCAAAGTTCAATTGTAGTTCAGCAAGAATCCACTCCATGCTCTGTGGATGGACCCCAGACTGAAAACCTCATTAAGTCTGATCTTCCCCAGAAGGCGCCACAGGTTACTAGGGCTTTGTACGAAGCCACAGACCTGTCGCCATACGTTGTACACATCCAAAAAATTTCTGATACTCAAAACTCGGCCCTAACATTACACCCAATAACATTTTCTTAAAAAACGCAGTTTCAATAATATAATTATGTAACGGTTCATTAAAACGCATTGGTCGTAATAGAATATCATTGAGCTTCTCTCGTTACGTAGATGCCAATTCTTTTATAGATGACCCAAGTTTGGCCAAAGAGAAATTGAAGGCATTTGTTCCATCAATTAATGTGTGTCGCATTGGTATTGTTAAAGGCGTACCTACCGAATGGTCTCCGGAGGAAATAATCGAAAATATATCTGTCCCTGCTGGATGCGGGAAGGTTATCAAGGCAAGGCGTCTCAATTATAAAGTGCACGAACCGACCCCTGTGTGGAAACCATCGCAAACAGTCGTGCTCACCTTTGACGGACAAACTTTACCAAAACGTGTGTTTTGTTGTTACAATTCCATGCCAGTGGAATTGTATACATTCCCAACAATTCAGTGCTATAATTGTTGTCGTTTTGGCCATACAAAGGTACAATGCAGGTCGAACCCTCAGTGCTTCAAGTGTGGGGAGAAGCATTCTGCTGACACTTGCAGGATTGAAGATGAGAGTAGTAGTAAGTGCTGTCATTGCGGTGGCATTCATTACGCCATCAATAAAAAATGCCCAGAATTTGAGAGGCAAAAATCAATTAAGCATTATATGGCCCATAGCTGCGTGTCGTATGCTGAAGCGTCTCAGCTACATCCACCTATATCAAAATTGTATGCAGATGTGGTAACATCTGACCCATCACATACCACTAAAAATTCATTCTATTCACAACCTTCGCCCCAATCACGTAACCCACCAATTGTCTCCTCACAAAGAAAAACGGTATTCCTTAAACCTCGGGATCCCCCAAAAACAGCTAAGGGGTATGACCGTACAGCTCATCAAGCATTAATCAATAACGAAGTTTCTGTGTCAGGGAATGGTGTTGCATTCCAAAATAAAACAACAAATAATAGTGAAAGTCAAATTTTAAATTTAATAATCATGTTAATTACCACATTATCTAAAAATAATAATATTGAACCGTCCAACGTTGCCACTGTAATTGATACGCTGTTTAACTTGTTTAATCTTAATCATAATGGATCCAAATCTATCCAAGATTGTTCAGTGGAACAGTCGCAGCATTCTGAATAAAAAATCTGATCTGTCCTACATAATGAACAAATACGATCCCTTTGCAGTCGCTCTCTGTGAGACATGGCTTAAACCAGGGTTCTCTTTTAGAATTCCTGGCTATGCGTGTCTAAGAACAGACAGAAGCGATGGGTATGGCGGTGTCGCCATACTTATTAAAAACAACTTGCCTTTTCAATCTTTTCCTCTTCCAAGTCTCAGTGATGATATATCTGCTGTCGCTGCTATTGTAAATAAAATCTGTTTAGTATGTATATATTATTCTCGTCCCACTGTAAATATCCTTTCTGAAATAAGTAATCTTCTTTCAATTTTACCTAAACCGTTTTTGGTAATGGGCGACTTTAACTCACAACATCAGTCTTGGGGTAGTTCTAGTTCCAATTACTATGGGGAAAAGTTATTGGAAATTCTAGACTCTAATAATTTGTGTATTTTAAATACATGTCTCCCAACACGCCAAACGAATCCAGATGAGGGAATAAGCGCCCCTGACCTCTCAATCTGCACACCTGATTTAGCATCAACATTATCCTGGTCTCCTTTAACGTCTTCTTATGGTAGTGATCATTACCCTTTAATCATTTCTTTTCCACATCAAAAACCAGCTGCTTGCATTCCAACACCACGATTAAAGTACAGACTTCAAAATGCAGATTGGGATACATATAAAAATTGTGTAGAAGAATGCTTGCCTTATCTGATTCTTTACAACTACATGACCCTCAGTTATTATCTAATCAAATTACAAGAGTTTTAATAGAGGTGGCAGATAATACTTTCCCTATTAAGAATGGTGCTACAGGCAAAATTCCTTCACCACCTTGGTGGGATGCTGAATGTACTCAAGCCATTAAAAAAAGAAAAGAAGCAGAAAAAAATTATGGTCATACTATGACTCGCCACAATTTTCAGATATACCTAGAAGCTGCTCGAACAACTCGTAAGCTCCTTAGTAAAAAGAAATTTGAAGGTTGGCAAAGATTCTGTGCATCTATCTCGCCAGAAGTTAATGCATCTCTAGTATGGCAAAATATTAGGCGATTCAGGTCAGCATTCAGCGACACAATAGCCTCAAAACTACCATTAGAATTAGCCAATGAATTTATGGATAATTTAGCTCCCCCTTCAGTCCCAGAACAAAGATCTTTAATCCACCTTCCATATGTTCCTATTCCTAATTCTGAGTTGAATTCCCTGTTCACACTAAGTGAGTTGAAAGGAGTCCTTTCACATGTTAAGGATTCAGCCCCTGGTGAAGATGGTATACCATATTCATTTATAGCTAATCTGTCTGACTCTGTTCTTTTAATTTATTTAAATCTCATCAATACAGCTTTGATATCTGGCAGCATTCCATCAAGTTGGAAGTCTCAAACGATTATTCCCATTCTAAAACCAAACAAACCTTCTTCTAATGTTACTTCTTATCGACCAATTGCACTTTCTACAGTTCTTGCAAAAATTGTTGAACACCTCATTAAGAATCGTTTGGAATGGTATTTGGAGAGCAAAAACTTGCTAGGCACATCACAGTTTGGTTTTAGGAAGGGTAGAAGTACGATGGACAGCCTTAGTGTGTTCACAACTGATATTCGTTTAGCTTTCTCTTCCAATAACTCTGTAATTGCTGCCTTCCTGGATATTAGCTCAGCTTACGATAATGTCCTGGTATCAGTCCTGGAACAAAAGCTGAATTCATTACAAGTTCCAAAAATGCTGTCTAACTTCATAATTAACATGCTTTCAGAGAGATCTTTAAATCTTCATATTGAAGGGTATACATTTACCCGTTTAGTATGGAAAGGTCTCCCCCAAGGTTCCGTACTTAGTCCAATTCTCTACAATATTTACACTTATGATTTGGAATCCTCTTTAAATGAGTCAGTACAAGTCCTTCAATATGCGGATGATTTACTTCTTTATTTATCTGGTCATTCTGTTGAAAATATTTGTACTTCCTTAACCTCTTCTTTATGTTTACTGAAGACTTGGCTAGAAACCAATGGTCTACACCTGTCAATTGATAAAAGCAACATCGTCTTGTTTACAAGGATGCGTAAGCCTCCTATAGTTACAGTACAGTATAATAATATCCCTATGCCTGTTAAAAACCAGGTTAAATTTTTAGGCCTTATTTTGGATACACATCTTACTGGTTTACCACACTGTGATTATATAACTGCTAAATGTGAACGAAATATCAACATAATTAGATGTCTTTCTGGTGTTTGGTGGGGTGCACATCCCTTTTCATTAAAATTACTTTATAACACCTTGATTAGAAGCGTATTGGACTATGGCACCTTTTTGCTGGAGCCTGCTAATGTTGCTGGCCTTAAGAAACTTGACAGTGTTCAGTCCAAGGCACTTAGAGTGGTTTCAGGTGCAATGAAAAGCAGTCCTATTAATTGTCTACAGGTGGAATGTGGAGACCCTCCACTTCATTTACGACGTCAATTTTTAGCTGATAGATTTATGGCTCGGTGTTTGCAATTTACATGTCATCCTTTGCGAAATAAACTTTCCATTCTCTCTGAAGAAGTAATTTCGTCCACTTACTGGAGGCACAAATATACTCCGTGTTTAGTTAAAAGCTTTAGAAAATACAATTTAATTGAAGCTCCCTGTCACCAATCTCAATTTCTTCCTATATTTCACTGTAATTACAGTTCATTAATTATGTCACCAAATATATACTATAACCTTACTTAACATTTACCGAGATGACATATGTCATAATATTAACTTCAACTTCACTATGGATAGAGACTGGAAGGGCTGTCAGCTCTTGTTTACAGATGCTTCGAAGCATGGAAGAGACTCATGCGTGGGAGTAGGTGTATTCCACTCCCAATATAATATAGTTCAAAAAATAAAGCTCCCGCCCGAGTCATCTGTATTTACGGGAGAATGTTACGGTCTATTCAAAGCTGTCGAATATATACTTATGATGGGCTTACGAAATTCACTCATTTTAACTGATGCAAGGAGTGCCTTACAATCTTTGGCCAGATTCTCTTTCTATTCTCATAATCCTCATATTATATTTGAAACACGTGAACTCCTTTATAGGTGTTCTATTAAGGGGTATTCAGTGTATTTTGCGTGGATACCCTCGCATTGTGGCATTTTAGGTAATGAGAGAGCTGACCAGTTGGCTAATGATGCCGTATTGTGTGGAGATGTTTTTCCGTACAAAAATAACTCTCAAGATCTGGCAGCTCTGCCCAAGGTTTACCTACAGGAATCCTGGGGTAAGCTTTGGTCCGAGCAATCAGTGAAAGGGAAATTTTATCGCACTATTCAGCCATCCATTTTTGTAAAACCTTGGTTTAGCAAGTACCTACAAGCTAAGCAAAAAGATTACAACAATATTCATACGTATGCAATTGGGTCACGTGTGCACTCCTGCTCATCTTGCCAGGCTTGGCATTGTGCAGAACCCTGCGTGTGAATGTGGCGCTGAGGTGGGAGATCTGAACCATCTTATTTTTTCCTGCCCCCTTTATGACCACTCCTCACTTTTCCAAAGTCTTGTTTCGCTCCGAGTCCCTTTTCCCACTTCTATTTCGTGTATTTTATTTAATTTCAATGTAGATATTTATAAAACCATAGCTCTTTTCTTTGTAAATAATGATATAGCTATCTAAATATTAGTTTATAAACTGTATATAAGTACTTAATTTACCATGTAGTTCTTAGGTAATTCTTAGTTTATGCACGAGTCGGCCTATTTGTTGGGCCACCTTGTGGCGTTCATGTTTTTTTTTTTGTTTTTATTTATAACCTACTGATAAAACTTGTTATATTTTTTTTTGTATATAATATATATTATATTAGCAACCTATTTCCTTTCTATTTCCAAATTTCCCGTTGTACTTATATATAATTTCGCGAGTACTTGATTCCTACGTTTTGTTATTATATAAAATATTGTCAGTGGCAATAAGCACGAATAGTGCAACGCCATAAACAAAAAAAAAAAAAAAAAAGTCGAATGACAAGTATGACAACCATCTGACGTTTTTAGAAAGTTGCCATATAAAAACTTACGATTAAACCCCAGGATCAACTTTCGTGTGCCAGACTTTAGCAGTTTTCGTATGTATGGTTACGAAAGCTGTTCACCTAGAAATCGTGTCAGATATGAGCAGCTGCGCCTTTGTGGCAGCTTTATCAAGAATGGCAGCTAGAAAAGGAGCACCACGACACATTTACAGTGACAATGGTACTAACTTCGTGGGTGCGAGCAGAATGATTCAGGAAGAGTTTAACCAGCTTCAGAACATATTCAGTGAGAGTTTTTTAACAGAGATCACTGAAATGGGCATAGAATGGCACTTTAACGTACCTAGCTGGCCTAACGCCAGTGGACTATGGGAGCGAGCAGTACGCAGTCTAAAACACCATCTCAAAAGGGTCATTGGTCAACAAAGACTAACCTTCGAGGAGTATACCACATTATTAGCGAAACTTGAAGGGTGCCTGAACTCTCGACCACTTTGTGCGTCTTTCGTAAACATTGTCAATCGGAGACAAAATTTGTTCCGCTTCAGATTCCGCCAAATTTCTTACGAAAACTTAGTATATCACAGCTCACACCACTACTCCTTATTGTTTTATTCATTTTTTATATGTTCAAAAGCATTAATAATTGATAGTTATTTAGAAATAACTAAAATACAACTAGGAACATAATACAATGATAGATTATGTACGCTGCCAGACTAGACCTCACAATACGATTTCAAGTGCGCAGTGGAAGAGTTATAATCGTGGGGCTCTAGAGACAAGAGTGGCTAGCGTACTGTCCGCCGTGCGCGGAGCCAAACTACAAATCAAACACTTACCTGGTGGTTGAAGAACACTGCTCTGGTGCCAACCTGGAGATATGTATGTAAGTGAGTGTATATGTATCGTGTCGTGACGTTATGAGTATTCTTCAGGTTAGATTCCGCTTCAACCCGGCTGGAGACAATCACAGCATGCGGTCTTCAAATCACTCGTTCACAATAGCGTCACACTTGACCTTCAAACTATTTCAACCAAAGTACAAAGATACACCCGTTCTAGTTCTTCAAAAGGGGTTATTACACAAACAAACTCAGGATCATGACAAATTGTCCACAAACGGATCCATTTACAAGGATTAATTTCAACAAACGCGTCGCGGAACTCAACAGGCGACCGACCTATTTTAGCGGCAAAATCAAGAGAGCTGTCAAACGTCAAAATGTCAAGTGAGATGTCACTTCGTTACACGCGCATTCCATTAGGCGCACAGATAATAAACGGTACGCAACAGATTAGCTACTTGTTGATGATAAACAAAGCAGTGTTGCAACCAAAAAAATATTTTAGTTCCAATGGTTACCACGACAGACTCTTTTTTGCCAAGCTATACTTTAAATGTGTAGTATTTATTGCTAAAGTTCGACTTTTAATCCTATTCATTAACTTGATAATTAGAGGGATACCAGGTTTTGACAAAAAAAAGATAGTGAGGTGGTGCAAGAATGAATGAAATTGAATGAACTTGAAACATGCAAACTTTGTAATTTAAATTTAATAACTTGTCTTAAAACAAGATGTGTACTATATCGATATATATGTAGTCTATGGCTGTCAGAGGAAATAAAATGACTTTAGTAAAAAAATAAGCAAAATGAAATGATTTTTATATTTAGTTTTGTTTCTATCAGAAGCAAATAAAAAAAGGAAATAACTGTTATTAAAAATTATTAATTATTCTTATAATCCACACCTAAAAATAATTTTTTTAAGTTTTATTTAATTTAAAACATTTTTATCATTCATTCTTTATGCGAAATCGTTCACTACCCCGACACTATTAGTTTTAGAATGGTATCATTCTTTTGCATTGAACTGTCAAGTTAGTGAATAGGATTAAAAGTTCAACCTTAGATCAATTTCATTACATGTTATTCAAAAATAAAAATAATAAAAATTTCTACGCCAAAGACTTCTACTCCGTTCACCTATTACACCCATTTTTAAGACGTTGAAAAAAGTCACCCGGTATATCCAAGATATCGATTTTTTAGTCAAACCTTCGAAATGACGGTTTTTGCAGTGATTACGAAATTTTATTCCATCAGGGGCATAGAGCAACACGGACCACGGACGGACCGGAGGGGAGACGCCATAGCGATTTTTCCCGATACAAAACTGTCTGTCATTTTTTGCGGGGGGAAATCTGCTCTACCCACACTTTCTCAAATTCTCACACAAAAATAAACGTCTGTTACTACGAAACTCACACATAAAAATTAAAACATACACTAACAATTTCACACACACATAGATACATTTTGTGTCGTAACAGTACAATGAGATGACGCAACTACACTGACAAGTTGCTTACAGCCGTGGTTGCAACTACTGTCGATACGCATTATCGATAAATTCAAGAACTCGGTTCGGAATATTACGTTTCAAAAGTGATACAAAGATAGATATTATAATAAAGATTGACTTTATTTATTATGTACTACAATAATTATCATTTAACAAATAAAATTAAGTTTTACGTCATTTCAAAAACTAGATAGAATTGTATCTATCACTGGGTTTTTAAAGTGGATTAGTTTTGTATAAATATGAATACATTTTTGTGGGTCTCCTTTTTGACTTGATTGACGAAGTACACGGAGATGTCAACGAATCAGGAATAGTGAGAGTGGCACTAATGGCATCATAGATGATAGTCTGTCATTTGGTAGAGTGAATGATTTTTGAGGACTCTGGAAAATTAGGTTCAAAACTGTTAATTTTTTAAGTTGAGAAATCTAAGCCTCATTTCGCCACTATGACTAATGTGTAGTACATCAGGTAGACTGTACGCTGTTTTACCTTTTCCGTGATATAAAAAACTTCCGGGACAAATACAGTGTAGCGTTAGAGTTGGTTTGGTGCCCTCGACTAATCTCCTCCTATTGTTCGTAAAACACATGAAAGTCAGAGGTCTTGAAATGATTTGAGTAAATAACACTATTTCTTGTGGGAATCCAGGTTAGTCTATTATTACAAAATATCTTCCATGTATCCCTTAAATTTGGATCTTTAGGAAACCTGCAATACTTAAATAAATTAAAAAAGGATTGTGTGGTTTTTATGAAACCACGATAAAAGTGAAACTTTTTTTTACATTATAGACATTTAACTAAAAATTTTCGGAATTTAATAAAAAGACTTAATTTAATGTTCATATGAAATAAGTTAAATAATAAATTCAAGCACTCAAAATTGAATTAAATCCATAAACAACAACATGCACCAGCGAGCGCCTTTCACTTTATCCCTAATTCGCGGCCGACCGTCACGCGACATGCAACACACAGACAAAAAGTGTGAGACGAAGAAAAAGTTTCACTTTAAAAAAAAAATGGTTTAAGTTCACACGTAAGTAGTAAGTAATTTTAATAAAACGTGTTAACTCGTAAGTTTTGTAATATTTTTAATTTATACAACTATGTACAGACGCCAGCAGGTCAAGCTACCCCAATCTGTCAAATTTTACCAATCGAAAATTAACCTTCCACTATTTTGCTATAAGGTTGAAAATCTATTAAAGAAATTTGACAGATTGAGGTAAGTTGATGTGCTGGCGTCTGTACATTAATATACAGCTTACATTATAATATTTTAAATAAATCAGAAAACTTATTCTCAAAAATGTCTCTGTATGAATATAGACTCCTTTGCCAAATTTATCGATAACTATCCACTAACAAACCAGTAACAACACTATCGCTCGGTGACAGCGTCTACTCGGAAACAAACTCGGATCAGTTGCTCGAGCGATCCGCATATTGTATGAGCCCTCCATAGAGCAACACGGACCAGAGGGGAGTAGCCATACGCAGGCGTTCCCCTCTGTCAAAGTACAAGTCCACGCGGTCCTATGCGTATAACAAAACTAGTTGCAGCCGCACTGCTCAGTAGACTAAATCTAGTTGCGCGACTAAATTGATGTCCTACAAAAATGACGAATTGTTCTGTATTTTGCCGCAAAAAGAGATCTGCCACGTCAAATTTACAATAAGATGGCGTTACCTTTCATATGTAACTAATATTTAATCACATTATTCCCATTTACTTCCATAAAACTTAAAAATTACAATATTATCGGTCGTGTTGTTTCGGATTTGTTTACCAACACAGGCCTTTCATTAGTCGCTCGACCGATCCGCATATTGTATGAGGGCTCATACAATATGCGGATCGGTCGAGCGACTGATCCGAGTTTGTTTCCGAGTAGACGCTGTCACCGAGCGATAGTGTTGTTACTGGTTTATTAGTGGATAGTTATCGATAAATTTGGCAAAGGAGTCTACAGAGACATTTTTGAGAATAAGTTTTCTGATTTATTTAAAATATTATAATTTAAAGTGTATATTAATGTACATAGTTGTATAAATTTAAAATATTACAAAACTTACGAGTTAACACGTTTTATTAAAATTACTTACTACTTACGTGTGAACTTAAACCATTTTTTTTTAAGTGAAACTTTTACTTCTTCTCACACTTTTCGTCTGTGTGTTACATGTCGCGTGACGGTCGGCCGCGAATTAGGGATAAAGTGAAAGGCACTCGCTGGTGTATGTTGTTGTTTATGGATTTAATTCAATTTTGAGTGCTTGAATTTATTATTTAACTTATTTCGTATGAACATTAAATTAATTTATTAAGCTATTGCATATATTCCGAAAATGTTTAGTTAAATGTCTATAATGTGAAAAAAGTTTCACTTTTATCGTGGTTTCATAAAAACCACACAATCCTGTTTTAATTTATTTATTGCAGGTTTCCTAAACATCCAAATTTAAGGGATACATGGAAGAAATTTTGTAATAATAGACTAACCTGGATTCCCACAAGAAATAGTGTCATTTACTCAAATCATTTCAAGACGTCTGACTTTCATGTGTTGGCGAACAATAGGAGGAGATTAGTCGAGGGCACCAAACCAACTCTAACGCTACACTGTATTTGTCCCGGAAGTTTTTTATATCACGGAAAAGGTAAAACAGCGTACAGTCTACCTGATGTACTACACATTAGTCATAGTGGCGAAATGAAGCTTAGATTTCTCAACTTGAAAAATTAACAGTTTTAAACCTAATTTTCCAGAGTCATCAAAAATGATTCACTCTACCAAATGACAGACTATCATCTATGATGCCATTAGTACCACTCTCACAATTCCTGATTCGTTGACATCTCCGTGTACTTCGTCAATCAAGTCAAAAAGCAGACCCACATAAATGTATTCATATTTATACAAAACGAATCCACTTTAAAAACCAGTGACAGATACAATTCTATCTAATTTTTAAAATGACGTAAACCTTAATTTTATTTGTTAAATGATAATTATTGTAGTACATAATAAATAAAGTCAATCTTTATTATAATATCTATCTTTGTATCAAAATCAAAATCAAAAGTCATTTATTCAAACTAGGCTGAGAGTCAGCACTTTTTGAACGTCAAAGTTACACAAGACAGTCCCCCCAAAACGCCCGCCCTTCGACACTTCCTAGTGCTTTAGCTGGGAAGAAGAAGTGGCGGAACAAACTCCCCAGCAGCACAGCTGTCTGTTAAGTTAGAAGAACTTGATTCTATACAATATTGTGTAAGTAATTAATATTATAAAACAAAACATACATTATTCACATATGTCAGCTAGCACACGCCAATACACCACCAACAAAACACTGAAAACTAAACTCAAGCTGAAATAAATAATAAAACAAAATCGTAAACAGAACTTAAAACGTAAATAAAGCCTCCAGGCACAAAGGGCGTACCCGCTTACATATTCAACGATGCAAATTGATACATACAGCTAAGTTGAAGTTGCTATAGTTAAACTAGGACCTCCGGATTAAAATAAAATAACAGTTAATACAAGTAACAATAACAAAAACCATGGTCAGCAAGACGACAAGTCACCACAAGCAGCACCCGTTCACGAGCATATCGCAAAGGTCAGCCATTACCCCCCTCGCCATATTTGAGGGAAGGTGGTAACCCGACCCCCGACGCTACCGCAAGCAGTGACATCTAAGGGAGCATGACGAACTTGCTGCCGGTTGGGCAGGCAAGAATATTATTAACAGCTGACGAGGTCGCTAGCTAACTACATGTTGCAATACAACTCATTTAAAATCATTGTAATGAGTAGATTATGTCCACAGTAAATGAAATTAAAATAAAATAAAAATAAATTTAAAAAAATCAGTTAAATAAAAAATAAAATTATATGAACTACCCATATAAACTGTCGGTAGGAAAGCTAATTCTGGATTGAAAGAACATAAACATTGTCTTGAGTTAATCACAGCGACCAGCTATTCTTATCGTTTAAGTAGTCGTTGATAGAATAGTATGCCTTTGAACAAAGGTTGGATTTTACTTTAGCTTTAAACTCATTAAACTGCAAATCTAGCAAAGCAGAGGGAAGCTTGTTATAAAAGGTAATACCAACACCAACAAAAGAATTATGAACCTTATGAAGCCGGTGAAAGGGGGCTCGTAGTTTGTCCTTATTTCTAGTATTAATATTATGAAAATCACTGTTTTTAGTGTACAAGTGTATATTTTGTCTAATATATAAGATGTTGGCGAAGATGAATTGTGATGCCACCGTAAGAATACCAATATCTTTACACAAATCTCTCAGAGAAACTCTAGCACCTAGTTGGTAAATCGCTCGAACAGCTCGTTTTTGAAGAACAAAAATATTTTGAATGTCCGCGGCTTTGCCCCACAGCAGAATGCCGTAGGACATTATGCTATGAAAATAACTAAAATAGACTAGTCGAGCTGTATCAACGTCCGTGTACTGTCTAACTTTCCTTACGGCGTAGGCGGCCGAACTGAGCCTTCCCGCTAGGCTCGATATATGTGATCCCCACTGAAGTTTGGCGTCTACTGTTATGCCCAGAAAAACTGCCGAGTTAACAGTTTCAAGCACCTCATTATTTAAAACGACATTGGGTCCCAGGTTCCTAACATTCGGTAAGGCAAACTTTATACATTTCGTTTTCTTAGCATTAAGAACTAGGTTATTTGTAGTAAACCAATCCGTGGCCATTGAGAGCGCATTATTCACGTCATCAAAATCTTTTCTATTCCTGTCTACTTTAAAGATAAGTGAGGTATCATCAGCAAATAGTACAATGTCACAGATATTCTTTAAATAGAATGGTAAGTCATTTATATACACTAAGAATAAGAAAGGCCCCAGTATTGAGCCTTGAGGTACACCTAACTGAACTAGTAGCCCGGAAGATTTTACACCATTGATATCTACACATTGGTGCCTATTTTGCAAATAAGAACTTATGACATTGAGAGCTTCGTTTTGAACACCGTAATGACGCAGTTTACGCAAAAGTGTGGCATGGTGAACGCAATCAAAAGCTTTGGAGAGATCACAGAAAACTCCGATAGCATTTTGCGAGTTCTCCCATGCGTTGAAAATGTGTTTTAGCAGAGCAACACCCGCATCTGTTGTCGAACGACCTTTTGTGAAGCCATATTGCTCATTATGAAGGAGGCTATTTAAATTATAATGTCTTAGTAACTGCTTGAGTATTAACTTTTCAAATATTTTACTAAATGCAGGTAAGATAGAAATGGGCCTAAAATTGCCTTTTTAAACGTAATATTCCGAACCGAGTTCTTGAATTTATCGATAATGCGTATCGACAGTGGTTACAACCACGGCTGTAAGCAACTTGTCAGTGTAGTTGCGTCATCTCATTGTACTGTTACGACACAAAATGTATCTATGTGTGTCTGAAATTGTTAGTGTATGTTTTAATTTTTATGTGTTCGTTTCGTAGTAACAGACGATTATTTTAGTGTGAGAATTTGAGAAAGTGTGGGTAGAGCAGATTTCCCCCCGCAAAAAATGACAGACAGTTTTGTATCGGGAAAAATCGCTATGGCGTCTCCCCTCCGGTCCGCCGGTGGTCCGTGTTGCTCTATGGAGCCCTCATACAATATGCGGATCGGTCGAGCGACTGATGAACGGCCTGTGTTGGTAAACAAATCCGAAACAACACGACCGATAATATTGTAATTTTTAAGTTTTATGGAAGTAAATGGGAATAATGTGATTAAATATTAGTTACATATGAAAGGTAACGCCATCTTATTGTAAATTTGACGTGGCAAATCTCTTTTTGCAGCAAAATACAGAACAATTCGTCATTTTTGTAGGACATCAATTTAGTCGCGCAACTAGATTTAGTCAAGTCTACTGAGCAGTGCGGCTGCAACTAGTTTTGTTATACGCATAGGACCGCGTGGACTTGTACTTTGACAGAGGGGAACGCCTGCGTATGGCTACTCCCCTCTGGTCCGTGTTGCTCTATGATCAGTGGGCAAGGTATTAAAGTCAATAACTATGGGAACAGGAAAAAGAAACCTAGAACATATTCCCTGTTTTTTTTTTGGATTTTTTCCCTACGTTTAAATGGGTTAAATTATCGGTTGAGACGATATCGTCCGCGACGGTTGGCGGTGTGCAAAAAAAACACACGGTTGGCGGAGGGTTAAAGCTTAAGTTTACCTAAATTCTCATTATTTATTTGCTAGACGAAAATGACAGCAGACAAAAGTTATGCGTGGACGTACAGAGGCCAGCACATCAAGCTACCCCAAAACTGTCAAGTTTCCCCAACCAATCTTGAACCTTACGCTTAAGCGATAAAGTTGAAAACCTATTAAAGTAAGAGCTTGGAACCGATTTGGTATATCGACCCGCCGCCATTTTAATTTATGGGTAGAGGATACATAGACGAACAAAAAATGTTCGTAACACGTACCCCAAGGTGACATGTTACCGAGGTATTTGAAAGTAAACATCGACATGAGTATAACGACAATCATTAAAAAATAGACTTATTACCTGTCTATAGACATCAAATTGTATCGAAATTATCATTCCCAAGTTGATTTTTATGATTACTGTTTATTGGAAGAGCGTAGGTACATTACATACAGTTACGTAGATCGTAAAGTCCAGAAACATCACGCTAACTCAATCTCAGAAAGAGGCAGTGTGACGTAAACCGAAAAGTCTAGAAACGTCACGCTAACTAACTAAGGATGGGGTAGTGTTCCGAACTACTAGAAACGACACACTAACGCTATCTGTTATCAAGTAGCAAGTACTATACGACAATTGTACGTAGACGCCACCGCCATCTATTGTCGAATAGCGGGATTAAACAGTGAAGAGATGTCTGTGGAAGTAACTGGAAGCTTCTAAGCTACTTGTGAACTGTGGCAAAGTGTCGAATATTCACGAATGTTCTGTTCGGGATATAAATAGCGGACTGTCGGCAAGTGATATAGTACAAGCGAGACAAGTGATTCCTTTTGACGTTTCTTGTTGTTGTGTTTATTTAGCCCTCCGCCAACCGTGTGTTTTTTTTTGCACACCGCCATTGACCGCCGGGGACGATAGTCAACCGATAATTTAACCCATTTAAACGTAGGGGAAAAAAAAATCAGGGAATATGTTCTAGATTTCTTTTTCCTGTTCCCATAGTTTTTGGCTTGAATAATTTGCCCCCTGATGGAATAAAATTTCGTAATCGCTGTAAAAACCGTAATTTCGAAGGTTTCACTAAAAAATCGATATCTTGGATATAAATTGGTTGTAAGGCGGTTATTGTTTATTGTTTTGGGGATTTATTTTAATGTTCGCGAATGTTCTGCTCGAGATATAAATTACTAGAGATGTTCCAGTGACAGATCCAATTTCCGAGTGGGTTTTGAACCCCTGGGCCCTGGACTGAAAATCTTATGTAGTTACCTACCTAGATGAATAATTAAAACCAAAGTATAAGAAAGCAAAATATAAAAATTATTAGTACCTCTGAAATTAAACATTTAAAAAAATAAACATTAAAATAAACCAAACGTGTATTCATTTTTTCCTTTACATTCTTACGTAAATGTATTAAACAGGGTGGGAGAGGGTCGGCCTATTCTTATTTTTTCTTATAATAGGGGGGAGGGGATCAAAAACTAGCGAAAATAGTAATCTTACGTAATAAATTAATGGCCCCAAAGGATATACCCCGAAATTGGTCTCATGTAAATTTGAAATAAAAACCCTAAGGGTAGGAAAACAGGGGATGATTGATTGTTCACTCATTGACTGTAATGTATGACCACGCATCACTTCTTACAGAATAGTCAAATATAAATAAATAAATAAAAAATTAGAAAAAAAATTTTTTAACAAAAAATAAAAAAAATACCTTTTTATAGAAATAACCAAACCAAATTAATTAAGTTTGACGCCGACTTAAAATTACTTAGGCTTCATATATATTGCTTTTCCGCTTTTTTTCGGGGGTGTAATTTTTTGTTAGAAAGTTTTTTAATGTTGCCCGTTGTACTTATGTCGATGTTTACCTTCAAATATTTCGGTAACGTGACACTTTGGGGTACCGTTATACTTAACATTTTTTGTTCGTTTATGTGTCTTCTACTCATACATATCCCTTTCATCGAGCGCTGTGATTAAAAAAAAAATATGGCGGTGGGTCGAGCTAATAAAAACGTCTACCACGTTTTCATTAGCTCGACTTTTAATAGTGTTAGGGCTGAAACGCACTAGCAGCTGGCCGTGACGCGGCGTTCCGTTGCGGTTGGCCGCAGTTTAAACAGGCTGCCGCAACGGCACGCCGCCGCGCCGTATTCCGGCTAACCGTATCGTCTCGGTTCTGTTGCGGTCCACCGCATTTCGTCGTCAGTGCTTCTAGAAATGTTGGTCATGATGGACGTAGAAGAAGTTGCTGTACTTACGAGGAGCGCGGTAAGCGCTTGCTGCACACCGCGTCAAGTGCGTAGAGTGGGTGCGGTGCGTCGCAACATTCAACCGGTGCGGCCCAACGCAGCTCCAAGACAACCGGAGCGGTTGACGGCTGGCCGCAAGTCAGTGCGTTGGTATCAAGCGGTTTCATATAAAAATTGAAGTGCGGCCAACCGCAACGGCACGCCGCGTCACGGCCTGCCGCTAGTGCGTTTCAGCTCTTAGTGCTACGTTCCAATTGGCTTACTTTATGTTGTTTTGTTTTTGATCGACACAAAAGTGAACATAAACAAAATATGGCTGGTTTATTGACATGCCACCTATGACGGGCTATTAGTTTTTAACCCCTTTTTTTATTTTTTATTTAATTCTAATACTTAAGTTACAGAATACAGTTGATTAGAAATATGTAAAATCTTCGACTTGTGTGTGACTTCTTTCAAAATGTAAATATTTTTAGTAGGTTCATGTTGGATTATAAAATATAAATGGCAACACTGCAGTTTAGTCTACTCTGACAATTTGACAGCTACGCAGCAATCATCAGTCTCAGGGAGTAAAATCGTCGTTTTTATTCGTTTTGCTCAATAGTTTAGTGTTAGATAGTAGTGGCTAGTGGTCAGTTCACTCTGATCGCAAGCAAGTCCGTCCAGTGGTGGCGAGTGCGGGGTGGCTGGTCGCGATGCTGGCGCCGGACCGCGCTCGGTGAAAGTGCATGGTGTTGTGACCGTGAGTGAGCGAAGCGCGAGCGCGAGTGGGTGACGATGGGCGTGGGCCTGCAGCCGCTCGAATTCACCGAGTGCCTTGCGGACAGCCCCCAGTTCCGGGAGAACCTGCAGAGGCACGAGAAGGAGTTGGAGCGCACCAGCCAGCAGATCAAGCGGCTCATCAAAGAAGTCAAGGATGTGGTGCAAGCTGCCAAGCGTAAGTGCACCGCTCGCCGTCCGTGCAGGCTTCGTATTGTGTAGTACAGCATTGTGAGTAGATAGTACAGTGCTGGAGCAGTCCTGTTGGTGTCCTAATGGCTGAGCGATGTCACAGTACACAATACGTCGCTGTTAGCATATGCTCTACACACTCAGTGCTCGAGTGAAAGTAGGATTATTAATTCTATGTTTGGCAAGAGGTTGTGAATAAGGAAGGGAGATGCTGTATTACTGTATGAACAGTGTTGGAGTGTTTGTCACTGAGCTGTGCACATTAGTTAGTGTGTCAAGTGCCAGTTGCTGCACCTTGTTGTTGTACTGTAGGCACTCCATTGTCTAGCTGATAACAGTTGGTCAGCACTTAGTGTGCAGGCTGTGAGGCATGCACACACATGCGCATGTGTGTAGCTAAGCATGTGTGTCACTAAGTAAATCTGTTGTGTTTGTATGTTCATTTGTTTACTTTAAGATACTTTTAGTATAGTAGTGATTACATTATATTGTGTGCACTGCACCAGGTAACAGTAATATAGGAGCAGCTCAATAATTGGTTTCTCTGTCCTTACTCTGTTACATACGTACCTACTGATAACTATCTTGTAACTGTCCGTGTACCTGTGAGTACTATGTCATAGCACACTCAGCAGCACTTGGTGAGGTGCGGTGAGTGAGTGCACGCGCGCCTGCCTGCTGCTGTAGTGATTCACGTTAGTGTCGCCATATGTGTGTCAATGACTTTGTTAATTAGTGTGATTAGTCACCACTCACATGCAACGGACACTGCATCTGCACACACACATACACATGTTATACATATTCATATAGTGGACATACTTTGCACTCATTGGTATCTAATTTCATAAGTTGTAGACTGCTGAGATTAAGCTCCATTCATGCTTTGTGATAAAGAGCCTTAGTTTATCTGAACCAAAATATTATATTGGATTAATTTTGCACAAACTAGAATCAGAATCACTTTATTTGGTGTGAAAACATTGAAGCTCAAAAGCGCTTCAGAAACATTGTAGTAAACCCAAAACTGTTAAACCAACAATGGCTTACAACATATTTTACTTGTATGTTTGCTACTTAAATAAACTAACTGCTGAGCAGGTCTTGGTTCATTGGTTTGGCACTGGCCTCCACTCTGGTGGGAGTGGTGCAGGCCCACTGTGGGTTGCTGGATATCACATGTCTATGGATTTTTGTTTCTATGACATGCTGGTTTCCACACTATGTTTCCTTCACCGTTTTGAGAGCAGTGGTGATGCAATTAATTACACAAAGTATATCGCCTGTCTGGGTTCCAACCTACGACCTACAGCTTGTAGGTTGTGACTGATACCGCTGGGTCACCACAGCTACCTAGGTTTTGGTTAAGAACTATCATTTTCGTAAGATGCTGTATTCTTAAAAAGTAAAAAAGCTAGCAGATATTGGAAATATCATCCACAATAAGTTGTAATGCTTAGCGTTCAAAAAATATGTGTGAGCGGGGCATAGCAGCACAGTCACATCTATCTGCATCAGACATGGCGTTCGGTACAATGGCGCGTGAGTCAGGCGACCGGGCCGCGCTGCCCAGCGCCTTATCAGCCTCGCCCACTTCAGTGTTATATGAGCGTTAGTGTCGCCCTCTATCCTCGCTACAGTTACATAGTGTGACGCGCGCGCCGCTCGCCAGCATGTCGCATCTGGGGGCGCGCAGCCGCCGACTACTCTGACAATACCTCGAGCCAATTGACAAAGTGATCAAGCGCAGCTATTTGTCGCATGTATAGTTAGCAGTTGCTTGTCGCACTCGATAAGATGCGGCCGATAGTAAGTAATCGCCGCTATCGCCACATATCGCGACATTGGACAACTTACAGTCATTATCTGCACGTTTCTTAATCTCGTCCTTGGCAGGCGCGCGCTGCACACGCGCGCTCCGCCGGCTCGCGGCTCCACAAGATAGCCACGTAATTAACATTAACATCTTACATAAGGAGCTGAATGTGGATTTCTTAACACATACACTTTTTTAATTCTGGGAAAGTAGGTCCGATATTGTTAACAAATGTACTGAAACGGTGATCGTCCGGATGAGTCACATACAGTCTCGCAGCTTGCTCATAGCCTACGGGTGAGATGTGTTTACACGCTTATACAATGAACACGACACAAAAGTTGACCTTGCAATGTGTAATGAATATGAGCACATTCACTGAAATGCGTTGTACGCGAGTTACCGCGACTGTTAGGCGAACGAGGCGGACTACACTGCTGTGACCGTATCGACGGTGGAAATGTTGAATGTCGTAAGGGACACGGATTTACGTCCCTTATATCAGCACGCGTAGCATGACCGCCAAAGAAAGAACTTTGTCTATTCTTGGTAGAATAGAGATAGAATTGTCATGCTACAGTAGCAAAAAACGGTACAAATCTTTCTACAATCTTTAATTTTGTCTTTAATCTTTCTACAATCTGTAATTTTGTCTATTCTTCCGTCGACAAATCCCATTTCTACGGTGGTCATGCTACGCGTGCTGCACGCGTAGCATGACCGCCAAAGAAAGAACTTTGTCTATTCTTGGTAGAATAGAGATAGAATTGTCATGCTACACTAGCAAAAAATTAAATTTAAAATTTAAAAAGCCCCCGACACAAAAACCTAATTTCCCTTTAAAAAGTAAAAAATAATAAAAAATAACTCAATCTTAAAGTACCTAAGAATGTATTAATAATTCAAAAAAATACGCCGCGTTGGGGGACCGCTTCAAACCTAACAATTTAATTACCAATAGTCTTATTACCTAACTAAGCAGTGAACGACGTCTGCACTCGCGGAGCGGTCCCCCAACGCGACGTTTTTTTTTTGACTTATTAATACATTCTTAGGTACTTTAAGATTGAGTGATTTTTTATTATTTTTTACTTTTTAAAGGGAAATTAGGGAATGACTTCTCCCGCTCCGCCCAGAGCGGGAGAAGTCATTCGATGATATCCCATCCAGAAAAAAAAAAAAGGCTCGTGTCACATAGTATGAATGTATGGGAGAAGGTAATAGAGAAAAGACTGCGAGAGAAGAGTGAGATTGACCCCGAATGAGTTTGTGTTTATGCCAGGGGGAGGAACAACGGACGCCACTTTTGCACTCCGCCAGTTGTGCGAGAAGTACAGACGTGTACACAAAGACTGGCACACGGTGGTCACTGATCTGCAGAAAGCGTTTGATAGTATACCGCGGGATATGTTGTGGTGGGCTCTGAAAGAGAGAGGGTTGCCTGGGAATTATGTAGAGTTAATTCGTGCTATGTACACTCAATCCCGTACCTACGTCTGGTCGGCTGCTGGCAATACCGACGAGTTCAATGTAGCTGTAGGCTTGCACCAGGGGTCGGCTCTAGACATCCGTTGCCCCCTATCCCTTAGGACTCGAGATGGTGGCGCACTAGCGCGTAGTGTTCCACGCGCGCCTCTCTGTGATGTATGGGGGGGAGTTTAACACCTCACTCCCCCCAACGTGAGGAGGCCCACGAAGGCGGGCCGGCACCAGTCGGGGATCGCGGAAGACATATTGGTTCCCGTGGTCTCCGACGTAGGTGTGGGACGGAACACCGGGGTGGTTTTAGTCAGTAAGAGTCTGACAGACCCCTCCGCCCACCCCAGGGCGAAGGACATCCATTAGGATTTCCACCTCGAGATCAAAAAAAAGGGGTCGGCTCTAAGTCCTGTTGATCATAGACGCTCTGACGTCGGACATACAGGAAGAGGCACCCTGGTGCATGCTGTTTGCCGATGACATTGTTCTTGTCGGTGAAGATGTGTCTGAGATCCAGAGCAGATTGAAGAAGTGGCAACAGAAGCTGGAGAATGTTGGCTTGAAAATCAGCAGAACCAAAACCGATCTCGGTTCACTCGTGCAAAGCGTTGGCGAAGTAGATCGGACGGTTAAGCACAGAATTAACACTGGATGGATGAAATGGTGGCAGGTCACAGGAACAATCTGCGTCTCCCACATCCCCCTTAAACTTAAGGGGAAGATATATAAAAACCATGATCAGACCTGCTGTCTTGTATGGGCCAGAATGTTGGGCCACAAAAGGGAAGAATGAAAGACAATTGCATGCAGTTGAGATGAGAATGTTAAGACGAATGTGTGGTGTTACACGACTGGATATAATAAGAAATGAGTACATATGAGGAAGTCTGAAAGTGGCAGCAATAACTGAAATTAAGTTGTATGGGAATCGGTTGTCATGGTATGGTCACATAATACGGAGGAATGAGGAAAATGTCGTGAGGAGAGTATTGAGTATGAATGTCGATGAAGATGATGAAGAAACGATGGATGGACTGTGAATTATGATATGGATAGAAAGGGGGTGACTACTGAGAATACGACTAATAGAGAAGTGTGGAAGAAAACGACATATTGCGCCGACCACAAATAAATTGGGATAAAGGCAGTACAATGATGATGATCTTTATCAAGTTTTAAGTCTGTATTCGTCATCAATAATGATGATCTTTATCAAGTTTTAAATCTGTATTCGTCATCAATAATGATGATCTTTATCAAGTTTTAAGTCTGTATTCGTCATCAATTTTGTATCATTTTCTCATCAACCCATTTTTTCTTAAAGCTATACTACCAGCCGGCGTATCATGACCAATTCTATATCTATTCTACCAAAAACAAATAAAGTTCCTTATGTATTTGAATACTGTAAAAATGTTTCTATCTCATCAGAAAAATAGTCCTCATACTTGACATCGTATGACCACCGTAGAAATGGGATTTGTCGACGGAAGAATAGACAAAATTACAGATTGTAGAAAGATTAAAGACAAAATTAAAGATTGTAGAAAGATTTGTACCGTTTTTTAACCCCCGACGCAAAAAGAGGGGTGTTATAAGTTTGACGTGTCTGTCTGTCTGTCTGTCTGTCTGTCTGTGGCATCATAGCTCACGAACGGATGGTGCGATTTCAATAAAAAAAATACGTATTAAAGGTGACTTATCTGCGAGTGTTCTTAGACATGTTTGATGAAAATCGGTTCAGCCGTTTAAAAGTTGTGGAGGGGAAGTGGGGAAGAGTAACCGAATGTCAGCAAATATACTCGAGTGGGGTCTCAAATGAAAGCGCACTGAAATAGAATATTGATGAATTAATCGAGAGTGTTCTTAGCTTCGTTTGATTCTACATTATATTAAGTATATACCTATAAAAAGTACAAAATAAAAAATTAAATTTAAAATTTAAAAAACCCCCGACACAAAAACCTAATTTCCCTTTAAAAAGTAAAAAATAATAAAAAATAACTCAATCTTAAAGTACCTAAGAATGTATTAATAATTCAAAAAAATACGCCGCGTTGGGGGACCGCTTCAAACCTAACAATTTAATTACCAATAGTCTTATTACCTAACTAAGCAGTGAACGACGTCTGCACTCGCGGAGCGGTCCCCCAACGCGACGTTTTTTTTTTGACTTATTAATACATTCTTAGGTACTTTAAGATTGAGTGATTTTTTATTATTTTTTACTTTTTAAAGGGAAATTAGGTTTTTGTGTCGGGGGTTTTTTAAATTTTAAATTTAATTTTTTATTTTGTACTTTTTATAGGTATATACTTAATATAATGTAGAATCAAACGAAGCTAAGAACACTCTCGATTAATTCATCAATATTCTATTTCAGTGCGCTTTCATTTGAGACCCCACTCGAGTATATTTGCTGACATTCGGTTACTCTTCCCCACTTCCCCTCCACAACTTTTAAACGGCTGAACCGATTTTCATCAAACATGTCTAAGAACACTCCCAGATAAGTCACCTTTAATACGTATTTTTTTTATTGAAATCGCACCATCCGTTCGTGAGCTATGATGCCACAGACAGACAGACAGACAGACAGACAGACACGTCAAACTTATAACACCCCTCTTTTTGCGTCGGGGGTTAAAAAACGGTACAAATCTTTCTACAATCTTTAATTTTGTCTTTAATCTTTCTACAATCTGTAATTTTGTCTATTCTTCCGTCGACAAATCCCATTTCTACGGTGGTCATACGATGTCAAGTATGAGGACTATTTTTCTGATGAGATAGAAACATTTTTACAGTATTCAAATACATAAGGAACTTTATTTGTTTTTGGTAGAATAGATATAGAATTGGTCATGATACGCCGGCTGGTAGTATAGCTTTAAGAAAAAATGGGTTGATGAGAAAATGATACAAAATTGATGACGAATACAGACTTAAAACTTGATAAAGATCATCATTATTGATGACGAATACAGATTTAAAACTTGATAAAGATCATCATTATTGATGACGAATACAGACTTAAAACTTGATAAAGATCATCATCATTGTACTGCCTTTATCCCAATTTATTTGTGGTCGGCGCAATATGTCGTTTTCTTCCACACTTCTCTATTAGTCGTATTCTCAGTAGTCACCCCCTTTCTATCCATATCATAATTCACAGTCCATCCATCGTTTCTTCATCATCTTCATCGACATTCATACTCAATACTCTCCTCACGACATTTTCCTCATTCCTCCGTATTATGTGACCATACCATGACAACCGATTCCCATACAACTTAATTTCAGTTATTGCTGCCACTTTCAGACTTCCTCATATGTACTCATTTCTTATTATATCCAGTCGTGTAACACCACACATTCGTCTTAACATTCTCATCTCAACTGCATGCAATTGTCTTTCATTCTTCCCTTTTGTGGCCCAACATTCTGGCCCATACAAGACAGCAGGTCTGATCATGGTTTTTATATATCTTCCCCTTAAGTTTAAGGGGGATGTGGGAGACGCAGATTGTTCCTGTGACCTGCCACCATTTCATCCATCCAGTGTTAATTCTGTGCTTAACCGTCCGATCTACTTCGCCAACGCTTTGCACGAGTGAACCGAGATCGGTTTTGGTTCTGCTGATTTTCAAGCCAACATTCTCCAGCTTCTGTTGCCACTTCTTCAATCTGCTCTGGATCTCAGACACATCTTCACCGACAAGAACAATGTCATCGGCAAACAGCATGCACCAGGGTGCCTCTTCCTGTATGTCCGACGTCAGAGCGTCTATGATCAACAGGACTTAGAGCCGACCCCTTTTTTTTGATCTCGAGGTGGAAATCCTAATGGATGTCCTTCGCCCTGGGGTGGGCGGAGGGGTCTGTCAGACTCTTACTGACTAAAACCACCCCGGTGTTCCGTCCCACACCTACGTCGGAGACCACGGGAACCAATATGTCTTCCGCGATCCCCGACTGGTGCCGGCCCGCCTTCGTGGGCCTCCTCACGTTGGGGGGAGTGAGGTGTTAAACTCCCCCCCATACATCACAGAGAGGCGCGCGTGGAACACTACGCGCTAGTGCGCCACCATCTCGAGTCCTAAGGGATAGGGGGCAACGGATGTCTAGAGCCGACCCCTGGTGCAAGCCTACAGCTACATTGAACTCGTCGGTATTGCCAGCAGCCGACCAGACGTAGGTACGGGATTGAGTGTACATAGCACGAATTAACTCTACATAATTCCCAGGCAACCCTCTCTCTTTCAGAGCCCACCACAACATATCCCGCGGTATACTATCAAACGCTTTCTGCAGATCAGTGACCACCGTGTGCCAGTCTTTGTGTACACGTCTGTACTTCTCGCACAACTGGCGGAGTGCAAAAGTGGCGTCCGTTGTTCCTCCCCCTGGCATAAACACAAACTCATTCGGGGTCAATCTCACTCTTCTCTCGCAGTCTTTTCTCTATTACCTTCTCCCATACATTCATACTATGTGACACGAGCCTTTTTTTTTTTCTGGATGGGATATCATCGAATGACTTCTCCCGCTCTGGGCGGAGCGGGAGGGCGTGTCAGACTTTTACTGACTAAACCCACCCATGTTCCATCAGTTGCCCATTTGCCAGGGTCACGGTATCTCTTTCGAACAATCACGCGACCACGGCAGGCATCGGTCCTAGTAGACCCCTACAGTGACATGAGCCTTATCCCTTGTTATGTTATTTGTTGCACCATTCTTGTAGGATCTCTCCTTCATGCAACAACTTATTGAAGAATAATGTCAGCCACATACTTCCATCTTCTTTTAAACACTTCTACGGGTATATCATCTGGGCCCATAGTCCATTTTTCATTCCTTGAACTGCCTGCGGTACAGATATTAGGGATTTTTTAGAATCTCGTGGGAGTAATGCAAACCCAATTCTAGGTGTTCAAAAATTTTTAGGTGTAATGGCAAATCTATACTATCTATCTATACTAATATTATAAAGCTGAAGAGTTTGTTTGTTTGATTGAACGCTCTAATCTCAGGAACTACTGGTCCGAATTGAACAATTCTTTTTGTGTTGGGTAGCCTATTTATCGAGGGAGGCTATAGGCTATATAACATCACGCTACAACTAAGAGGAGCGGAGCAGTAATGAAAAATGTTGCAAAAACGGCTCAAAATTATTCCTTTTGAGAGTTTCCGTTGCGTGCGCTGCGTAAACGGTTAAAGTAACGCAAAAATCATGTATGACGGAATTGTTCCTTTTAAAAAGTTCTAAAAAAAAGTCCGCGAGAGCATATGTCTATCTTTTAAGGTTGACTCACTATAACTCAAAAGGAGCGAGCAACGAAAAGTGGACGAAAACTAGCAGGCAAATCGATGCGACGGGAAGGGTCAGGGGAGCAAAAATTTGACGCGGACGAAGTCGCGGGCAGAAGCTAGACTGTTGTAAAGCTGAAGAGTTGTGTTTGTTTGTTTGTTTGAACGCGGTAATCTCTTGCTCGGAATTGAAAAAAAAATTGTGTTGGGTAGCTAAGGAACTACTGCTCCGAATTGAAAAAAAAATTGTGTTGGGTAGCTAATTCATTGAGGAAGGCTATAGGCTATATAACATCACGTTACGACCAATAGGAGCGGAGCATCAATGAAAAATATTGTAAAGAAAAGTTTTTCGTTTTGAGAGCTTCCGTTACGTGCGCTGCGTGAACAGCTAAAGTAACGCAACAATCATGTATGACGGAAGTTCCTCTTAAAAAGTTCTAAAAAAAAAAGTCCGCGGTTGCCGCGATCGCATGTCTATCTTTTAAGGTTGGCGCACTATAACGTTTTTATTTGTAATCAAATCTATATATTATAAAGCTGAATAGTTTGTTTGGTTGAACGCACTAATCACGGGAACTACGTTTAGTTTTGGATAGCCCATTTATCGAGGAAGGTTATCTATAAAAATATAACATTCAAAAGTCCTGAGTGATTGACTGATATATCAACGCACAGCATAAACCGCTGGTCCTCAAGATATGAAATTTGGAGGGTGTGTTCTTTGTGAAGAGTAAGTATCCACTAAGAAAGGGTTTTTTGAAATTCCATCCCTAAGAGGGTGAAATGGGGGGTTGAATTATGCCTAAGAACTTTATTGTAATGCCAGTGTTCACAAATAAAGACTAAATTGATTTGTTGATTGAATTATCTGTGAAACCTTTTATTCTCTGGGTCGGATAAGACAAAGTAAGCAGTGCGATAAAACATTGTTTACCTGGATTAACACATAGGGTACTTATAATCCCGGCAGTACGCTCCTGTGGGATATGTTTCGACGTTCACGCGGGCGAAGCCGCGGGCAAAAGCTAGTAGATTATATAACATCATGCTAGGAGCCTTAGGAGCCGAGCAAAAAGAAAAAAAGGCACGAATACCAAGACCTCACATGCACAGGTGATTTGATGCAACGGGGAGGGTCGTGAGAGAAAGTTTAATGCGGACAAAGTCGCGGGCAACCTCATATAAACAAAAACGCAGAATATGTAGACTTGTAATAAACATGTCGCCTCTATTTGACAATGTGTAAAAGAAGGCCTTATTTCATAATAATTATGTTGAGCGCGTTTCATTCCAAACAACTAAAGAAATTATTAAACAAACGACAAAAGCGATAAATAAAGGAAACTGATCAAGAAAGATATGAGGCTAATGAAAATGTATAATTTAATTGCTTAACTTTGTCACTTTGAAACTCAAAAAAATGTGTCTATTTTAAATCTTAAAAAATTGTATGGTGTCCTGTCAGTTCACCAAAAATAATTTACAAATTACTTGACAAGCAACGATTGGCAAAAACATGATTGCGACGGTCCCTATGTACATAAAGACATGTCAGAACATTCCATTGTTGACATGTCTTTATGTACGTAGGGACTAGGGACCGTCGATTGGTCATTTTATCACTATACTACGGGTGATTCTACGATAAGAGGTAACTTGTGCGACAGTTTAAATTAGGTTTTTTAGTAGAAATGTTGTTGTTTTTTGCAATTAATCATATCATCTTAATGTACTTTATAAATAACATTACGATTAAAAGCCTAATTAAAGTACACTTTACCGAAATTCAAAGCCGAAGCCTAAAAAAGTATCTACCCTGGCCTGTCCTCTTGTCGGTTTTAGTTTAACTAACAAACAGTATATATATATGTTCGACGCCAGGCCAAGGGCTCACCATAGGATTTAATAGTTATGTGGAAGCGCGATGATGGGCCCTGGGTCAAGAGTGGCATAGCGAACTGTCCGCCGTGCGCGGAGCTTATCAATACAATAATCAAAAGACTCATCTCATGGTTGAAGGAAACTGCTTCTGGGGCCTACCTGGATTTATGTATGTAAGCGAGTGTATATTGTATTATGTAGTGACGTTATGAGTATTCTCCAGGATATGAGCCGCTGCAATACGCCTGCTACCAGGACATGCGGTCTCCAACACGCGTTTTCCAATAGCGTCACTTAAGATAAGATAAGATAAGATAAGATTTCTTTATTTGTTTAAACATTGTATACATACAGAAGCATGCAAGATATTATATTATTTCAGTCCAGTCATGTTTAGCCGTAAGAATCGGCGTACAAATATTTTCATGCATAAAAAGAATTTAAGACATAAAAGAATTAACAATAAAAGAAATCATAATAATTACATACAAAATTTACAAAATTTATAAATTAGAAATTATTTTTATTTTAAAATGTCAAAAATTACATATTTAAATTGTCAGGAAATAGGTAAAATTATTCAGTCAAAAAACACTTTTTCGGCTAGAAATTCGGAGACACTATAATAAGATTTTTGCAAAAGAAAACATTTTAAATGGCGCTTGAATGCCTTATTGTTCAGCTCTTTCCAACGTTTAGGTAGTCTGTTAAAAATAGTAGGCGCCATACAGACGATACTTTTGCGCATGAGTGCCGTTTTTGCAGGATATACTCTAACAATGGTCATATCCCGTCTATTACGCGGTACAGTTTCCTGTAAACGCGGAAATAAATTGGGGTTTGTTTTAACAAACATTGCGGTTTCCAAGATATACATACAAGCAAGAGTTAAAATATTGTACCTTTTAAAATATGGTTTACATGTATCGATCGTTTTTAAGCCAAACATAGATCTGATGCATCTCTTTTGAGCCTTAAATGCCGTGTTAGCGTCAGTTGAATTTCCCCAAAATATGATGCCGTATCTAAGGTGAGTCGCAACTAAGCCGTGATAGGCCGCAATCAATGTATCTACATTCACAACTGCAGCTAGAGAGTGCAATGCAAATGCAGAACTACAAATTTTTTTGCCGAGGTTCTCGATTTGTGGTTTCCAGTCAAGTCTTTCGTCAACGATTAGTCCAAGGAATTTGGTAGTATTTACGGTTTCAACAATTTTATTATCTATATTTATGTCCAAATTTTCTATATTCAATCGTTGTTTAAAATGTATGATTTTAGTTTTATCTAAATTAATCTTTAAATTATTATTGTTTAACCATTCTATTATAGATGTCAAGGTATTGTATATGTCAAGTTTATATTGGTTCATGTCATTGCTATTATTTGAAATTGTCACCGTGCTATCATCTGCAAATAGAGTCATAGGGTGTGGAATTGATTTTGGCAAGTCATTTATGTATAGTGTAAAAAGTGGAGGTCCTAATACACTACCTTGTGGCACACCAAAAGTAGTTTCACGTTCATCTGATAAGTATATCTCTTCCTTTTTTGTGGTTATATTAATTCTCGTGATTTCGGTCTTTTGCTTTCTATTGTCTAAGTATGATTTAATTAAATTAAGAACATTGCCTCTTATCCCATATGTGTCAAGTTTTTTAATTAAAATGTCATGGTTTACATAGTCAAATGCTTGAGTCATATCGCAGAAGATTGCACATACAGGTGTTCTTTTGTCCACTTTTATCAAAACTGTGTATAAGAAGTCGTATATCGCCATATTTATAGTTTTATTTTCGCGGAATCCCTTTTGCTCTTTACATAATATATTATTTTTTTCTATGTAGCCGTTTAATTCCTTTTGAATGAATTTCTCAAATATTTTTGAGAAGATAGGAATCAGAGAAATAGGCCTGTAGAATTCCATGAGTTCTCTATCTTCTTTCTTATATAAGGGCTTAACGATCGCTATTTTTAGTGCGTCAGGAAACGTGCCAGCTACAGTACACAGATTTATAATATGAGATAAATGGTCACATATTTCAGATGCTACAGCTTTTATTACTTTAGTTGATATGCCATCGTACCCGACGCTATTTGTGTTTTTTAAGGCCATAATAATTCTGTATGCCTGTTGTGGTGTACAGGGTGCCATAAACATCGAGTTTTTGTTGTTTAAGATGGACCGCATAGTTTTATACTTGGAATGGATGGGTTGTATTTTATTAATAAAATAATCATTAAATTGATTAGCAATTTGTTTCGCATCCGTAATCATGTTATTATTGATTTTAATTTTCGAAATATAATTTATAGGTACATTATATTTACCTTCATTTATTATTTGCCAGGCGGTTTTACATTTATTGTGTGATGTTTTGATTTTATAGTTATTTTGTGAACGCTGTGTCAGTCATAATTTTTCTAAAAAGCTTAGAGTATTCTTTAAAGCGAGTTCTATTTGCTTCATTTGATTTTAATCTGTAGGCCCACAGAAGTTGCCGTTTTTTCTTACTACACGATTTAATACCTTTAGATATCCACCTTGGCTTTCGTATTATATTTATTGTAATCCTAGTTCTAGGAAAACAGAGGTTATAGAAAAATGAAAATATTTCATGAAAATTGTTGTATGCAATATTCGGGTCATCCGTTTCATATATTTCGGAGAAATACATTTTGCTCATACAATATTTAAATTTAGATGTATTTTCCTTGCTGTAATTGCGTCTAATAGCACAGTATTTGTCAATCGTACATATTCTATTTACCGGGCATTTTAAGATCTGGGCTGTGTGGTCTGAGAGGGCAAACTCTAAGACTGACGATTTACACCGTTTGTTAAAATTATGCGCAAAATTATCGATACATGTCTGACTTTCCGTACGAGTAGGTTGATTTATTGCTAGTTTTAGGTTAAAGCTAAGTAGAAGGCACTCAAACTCCATCGACTGATAATTCCTTTTTAATATGTCTATATTGAAATCACCGGCTATGACAATATTTTTATAGGCCTTCTTTGATTTCATTTCTTCTTTAACCTCAAAGTTCTTCAATTTCAACAAACTAAACCCATATTATCTCGTCAAATTGGGGTTATTTACAATCAAACAATAGGATAATTGTCCAACAAAACGATCGGTTCTAAGGGGTTACTTTACAACAGGGTCGCACACGCAAATTGGACCGATTTCTTCCCCAGATCAAAACCAAAAAGGAAGTGTCAAACTGACAGATGTCACTCCGTTTCACGTCATGGTGCGTTCACAGAGTAACCAATTTAAACGGGACGGAACAATATACCTTCTTTGTATCAGTTGCTAAACAAAAGTGTGCACGAAAGTAAATAAATATACTAAAGTATTATTAAGAAGAGAGACATCAATAGTTATTTATTTTCAATATTTTTAGACTTTATTTTTGTCCCGTCTTTTTTATATATCTACCCTGGCAAATTTCCTTCCAGTACTACAAATATAAATATAAAACGGCCATATTCCGAAATACTCCCAAGGACATCTATCGATGTTAAGTTAGTAATACTAAACATAGGAGCCGTTAGAATGCCACCATTTTTTTTTGCTGTTGCGATGCTACAGTGTGGTTTGATGCTTTCGTAAGGTCATTGTGTCTCTCCCCTGGTAAGGTATAAAACTTGTAATACTTAGTGAATTTATGTGTACTAACTGCCCTACTTTAATAATACTGTAATAGTTACAGTGTACAAACAAAATTGATTCTTTCATGAAAACGTCTCTCCCCTGCCATATTTCCCCATTATGATTATTGAACATTATGATGATTATTACACGTGTAATTATCCCGTAAAAGGTTCTAGCTTATTTAATTCGTATTATGGACGATTATTTGTTAAAGGTATGGTGCCACATTAATTTAAACTTATTTTTTGAAACTACAAAAATGACACTCATAAGATTATTTTAAAAGGCTGTTATATTTTATTCTAATTATTGGTTAGCATAAAAGTCTGATAAAATGATACTCTGATTACGACTGTTAAGTACAATGTTAAAAAAGTTGATTTAATTACCTTAATTCATTATTTTATTGCATCAAATTCTCTCCCCTGGCCGATGTATCTACCCTGGCCGTCTAAAAACGAACAAAATATGTATAAAGTGACTTGCCCTTACATGAGTAGGTACATAAACGGTAGAAAAATCGTATTATAAGTGTTTGATGGAGAAAATCCCATTTTGGTCCGTGGCCGTATCCTCTATGAACGCGAAACCTGTTATCGTAGAATCACCCATACAACAACAAGTTTGTCAAATAATTCGCTTAAAAGAATAATTATCCGATAAACTTTTTTTAAATAACGTATTATTTGACAAACAATTCGTTTTATTTTTCATTTTATCTCATAAAACATCGTTTGGAATAAAAGTCATTCAGTCATTAGGCTATTTAGGTTGTGGTTTTTATTAAGCCTTGAAATACCCTTCGGAGCAAATCCGACATGGTATGGGGAGGTTAGATAAGGTTAAAACTGTGACCTACGCATGAGCCGAGCGAGCGAAGCGAGCGATGCCGCGGGAGCGGCCGGCGAGTGCCAGAAACGACTAGGATATTAGAGAGGTAGTTCTATAAAATTATCAAATCAAATAAATTTATTTCGGATTAAAAGAAAACCAAAACAATACCGTCATCATGATCACTTTGTGACTGGTTTAGAAAATGTATTATAAAATGATATCTACTAATACCTATTATAAATGCGAAAGTTTGTGAGTATGGAATCCATACTATGGATGTATATCGTAATTCGTAATTGTTTATTGACATAATTGTTTACATACATTTTTGAAGCCTCTGACTCCTGAACTAGGTGTACCTGTATGTCAGGAGTCAGCGCCCTCTTCCATTTTATTTGTCTTAGACCCTAATGTCAACATAGGAAAACACAAACTTAAGTGCTACAAAATACAATTTTAAAAACGTAAAAAATGATATAAAATAAAATACAATAACAAAAACGAAAAAGCTAAAAATAAAATTATACTAACATTATTATATCGTGCTGTGTGTGTATGTGTGTGTGTAAGTGGGATATGTGTATGTGTTCTATGCAAGTGATTTTTTAGAATGAGATTAATTATTGATTATTTTCTCTACATCCTCATACCCAAGAGTAAAGAGCCAGTTCTTAACTTTAAGTTTACATTCGCGTAGTGTTAGCGGATAAAAATTGATTATTCTATTAATTTTATTGTATAAATATACAGAAAGAAAAGCGTTTTGTCGTCTTGCAAAAGCCGTGCGACATATGACGGATTGAATTACGTTGAGAGTTGTTCGCTTATTTCGAAGTATACCTGGATCGTATGGGGTGGATACGTATTTTTTTGTAATTATCTGGTAAATAAAAAGTTGTCTTAATGTAAATACCCGGCACAACTCGTATAATAACTTCGTGGGAAATCTGTATAGTTTGAATGACATCGTTTTTAACAGGGACCGTTGCGCTCTTTCCAGGCGTAAGAGATGCGTTTTACATGCACCTCCCCAAGCCCCAATACAGTAACCAATAACCGATTGTGCCAATGCAAAATAAACTACACGAAGGAGGTCGCTGTCAGCCACTTGTCTTAGGTTTTTAAACACCCATGTAAGTTTCCTGACTCGTGACGAAACCATCTCGATATGTGGTTGCCAGGATATTTTTTCGTCTAAGATAACCCCAAGGTATCTGACCGTCTTAGATTTACTTAGAGTTGTACAGGAGCACTGTTGCGCGAAAGGTGATTTGCATGTGTGAATCCGGACATCCACAATGGGTTGTTTTATGCGAGCGTTAGTGAACTGTACAAATGTGGCTTTAGATATATTAAGTGTTAGCAGGTTATGCCTCAGCCACAAACAGACTTTATGGAGACCTATCTCTGCATTTTGCTGGACTTCATCCCAAGTCTCTCCCTGTATGGATGTTTGTTACTCTTTCACGCAAAAACTACTGAACGGATTTGGATAAGATAAGATCATTTATTTGCTTGAAAACATGGTATACATAGGTGTTGTTATAAAAAGGAGATCATACATGTTTAGCTTACAATTAAAGCATGCTTTAGTTGAATAATAAAATAAGAATTTAAATACACTTATGTCCAAAAACTCCTTAATATTATAGAAATTATTTTCATTCAGCCATTCATATAATTTAATTTTGAATAACCTGCAATTTAATATTTTTAATACATTTGGTAATTTGTTGTATACACGTACACACATAGCCAGGCAGCTTTTATTATATTTTGCTAACCTAGGGAGCTCGTCTAGTCCAAGTCTATGTATATTGGTCACGCCGACTTCGAGAATTTATTTCCTCTGCTGTTTTGAATAATTGTTTATATTTCCTAACAAAAATACATACTTCATACAAATACAATTAATGTAACGGTAGCAAACCAAGCTTCTTAAATAAAGGTTGACATGATTCGTCAGATGGAATCCCAATATGGCTCGTAAACATTTCTTTTGGGCGACAAATGCTCTATTGTAGTCAGTATTATTTCCCCACATAATTAATCCATACCGTAACGAGGACTCAACATATCACAGCCGTTTTCATGTTTGTTGCCTTTCTAATATGTCTGAGGGCGTATACTTTATAATTATTATTATAAAGTACTAGCTTCTGCCCGCGACTTCGTCTGCGTCAAATTTTTGCTCCCCTGACCCTTCCCGTCGCATCGATTTGCCTGCTAGTTTTCGTCCATTTTTCGTTGCTGCTCGCTCCTTTTGAGTTATAGTGAGTGTTCCGTCCCGTTTGAATTGTTTACTCTGTGCGCCTACGTTTCTAGACGTGTAACAGAGTGAGAACTGTCACTTGTCAGTTTGACTTTGTCACTTTGGTTTGGTCTTTGAAAAATGGAGGATCGTCGCCGCTTGGATCTCGCGACCGTTTGAAAGTAATCCATTTGACCCGGGCGATTTGTGGACAATTTGTCGTGACCCAATTGTTTTGTGTGTAACCAACCCCTTTTGACGAGATAATACGGGTTCAGTTTGTTTGATTGAAGTACTTTGCTGTGATAGTGATTGAACCGCGTGTTGGAGACCGCATGCCTTTGGTAGCGGATTTAATATAATTTTCGAACCAGTATTGGAGCGGTGGATTGTATCCTGGAATACTGACAGCGTCACTACACATTACAATATACACTCATTTACATACATAAATCCAGATAGGCTCCAGTACCAGGTTTCTACCATCAGGTGAGTCTTTTGAATATTGTATTAATCAGCTCCGCGCACGGCGGACAGTTCGCTATGCCACTCTTGACCCAAGGCCCATCATCACGCTTCCACGCACTTCATTAAATCCTATGGTGAGGCCTGGCCTGGCGTCGAACAGTGAGTCAACCTTAAAAGACAGACATATGCTCTCGCGGACTTTTTTTTAGAACCTTTTAAAAGGAACAATTCCGTCATACATGATTTTTGAGTTACTTTAACCGTTTACGCAGCGCGCGCAACGGAAACTCTCAAAAGGAATAAATTTTCCCCGTTTTTGCAACATTTTTCATTACTGCTCCGCTCCTCTTAGTTGTAGCTCAACACAAAAAGAATTTTTCAATTCGGACCAGTAGTTCCTGAGATTAGCGCGTTCAATCAAACAAACAAACTCTTCAGCTTTATAATATTAGTATAGATACGCCGTACGCGTATAATTTATTAATTTTACTACATACATTATCGACCTGAGCTTTCCAGTCTAAGTGTTCGTCAATAACTACTCCTAAAAACTTAGTATTTGTCACTTGTGTAATTTGTGGTATTTTAAAATTAAATTTATTTTGATGAGATTGATTACATTGTATATATACAGATTGTAAGATTAATAGATAAATTATTGTTATTTAAGTAATTAATTAGATTGTTTGTTGTAGTATTTATGTCCGCTTCATGATCAGTAATTGATTAAAAAATTTATCGGTAGTAACAATTATGGAAATATCATCAGCAAAAAGAAAGCACTTATGATTAGTCACCTTTACGATGTCGTTTTTGTAGAGTATAAACAAAGTAGGACCCAATATGCTACCTTGGGGAACGCCGCGTCTTACAATGTTATATTCAGACGAGAATTGTGTCATGTCTCTACTCTCATCAAGTTTAGTGACCTTCTGTTGTCTGTCAGTTAGATATGACGATATCCACTGAAGCGGCAGTCCTCTGATTCCGATAGCCTCTAATTTTTTTAATAATATATCATGTGAAACTAGATCAAATGCTTTTGATAGATCAAAAAATAAGCCTGTCGTCAGCTGATTGCCATTGATATTGGTCAGTATCGTTTTCAAAAGTGAAAAGATGGCTAAAGAACTTGTTTTTTTGAAAGCCGAATTGCTCTTTTCGTATGATATTAAATTTCTCACAATAAATCATTATTCTTTGATACATGCATTTTTCAAATATTTTTGACAAGATGGGAATTAGTGTTATGGGGCGATAATTATTTACATCCGCTTTATCACCCTTTTTAAATATCGGTTTAACAATAGATACTTTTAGTATATTAGGAAACACTCCTTGTGAAAAAGACAGGTTAATTAGATAAGTCAACACTCCACTTATTTCATCGACACAAGACTTAATAATTTTGGTGTTGAGTTCATCGTAACCTTCAGAATTGGTATTGTTCAACGATAGTATCAGTCGTTTCACCTCACTTTCGGACATGGGTGTGAGAAACATCGAATTAGCAGTTAGGGTTTCACTGCGAGAACTATTTGTACAAGTTTGTGTAGGGATAGAATTTGTATAGTGATTATTAAAGGCGATGGCTATTTCTACTGGTTTTGTGAGTATTGTGTTGTTAATCTTAATGTGTTCAACAGTGTCTTTAGGGTTCTGTTAAATAAGACACGGCCTTCGGTAACAAGCGATTTAATTGCACTGCTTTGAGAAGCGTACGCGCACGACTCGCAGGTCGTACATCTATATCTATAGCTATCTACTAACTAACCTAACATCCCTCCACCATATATTCTTAACTAAAACGTAACAACTAGAAGAATTTCCGATAATTGGCTCGAGCAATATTCCTTAACTTTGGACGAACTTCCGTATCGGTTCGGAGATCAGGCTTAGGATTAGCTGCCTCAGGTACTAGCTCAGCTGATAACTCAGCTGCTGGCTCAGCTGCTGGCTCTGCTGCTGGCTGGGCTGCTGACTCCTCTATCGTTGCAGCAGCTGGCTCCGTGTTTCCCTCTCTGAGCTCTGAGCTTGCCTCGCCCCACTCTTCCTCTTCCCCCCTTGAGTCTTGGCGTTGCTGACCTGATGAATGAGCACTTTGTAGCAATTGTTGTGCTCCTGTCCCGGAGTCCACTACAGCCCATTCCATGTTATTGTGTTGCTGGGTCTCGTGCGTTTTTAATTTGTACATTTGGTTTTTATGTTTTTTTATTGTAATGTTGTGTTCTGGTATAAACACGTCGTATAAACTTTTGCCAATTTTTTTTTGAACTGTTCCACGTATCCATTTGTTATTGTTACTTCCTTTTAGTAGTACTGCATCATTTACTTCTAAGTTAATGTTTCTATTGCTTTTATAATATTTGGCCTGTATGGATTGTTTCTCGCGCACTTTTGTTAGTAGGTCTTGTGACAATAGTGAGGACGACGCTGACGCATCGGGCGCGGGCGCCGCTACCGAGGTGTCTAATAAATCAAACCTGCAACGCAATTTACGTCCGAGCATTAGTTCGGCCGGTGAGCTGTCTGTTGTCGTGTGTTTTGAGTTTCTATATCTGAATAAAAATTCTGAAAGATGTGCCTTTATTTTGTTTTTGGCGGTGCCCTGTGCTACTAACCCTCTTAAAAACTTTTTAACAATTTTTACGTATATTTCTGCTTGACCATTACTCGATGGCGAATAAGTTGGCGACGTCATGTGTTTTATACCATTTAATTGGCAGAAATCTTTAAAAGTTTTACTAGTGAACGAGGATCCGTTATCTGTGACAATCGTATGTATTGTTCCAAATCTAGCCATCGTTTCTTGCAGTTTCACTATTACGGCAGCTGTGGAGTAATCTCTGCTTAAGGAAAAACATTCTACCCATTTAGTAAATGCATCGATAATTATAAGATACATTTCTCCTTGCCATGGACCGAAAAAATCTAAATGTACCCGATGCCAAGGACGCTCTGGAAAAGGCCAAGGTGTCAACGGGGCCCGTGGGGGTGTGGGCCGTAAACTTAAACATATTCCACAGCTGGCTATCTTGTTTTCTATATCCTTATCTATATAAGGCCACCAGAATCTAGATCTAGCCTCAATCTTTGTTTTCAATATACCTAAATGTGGTCTATGTAATTCGTTTAAAATTTTGTTCCGCAAAGACTTCGGTATTATTAATTTGTGTCCTCTAATCAGGCAATCACCTTCCCGAGTTAAATCAAATCGACATTTATAGAAAGGCAATAAGTTATGGTTATCTGTTTTTATTTTAGGCCAACCGTGTTGTACATATTGTAAAACCTGTTGTAAAACACTATCTTTACTAGTCTCTAAACGAACTTCATCTAAAGATACTGGTAAATGGCCATCTGCAACGAAATTAATGTAAGTCGCCTTGTCGTCTAACTTATTGTAAACAAGTGAGTCATCCGAGAATGACGCGTTGTCGCTGTTATCAATGACCGGCCGCGGCCGCATACTGCTGCTCGCTCCTGTGTTGACAGCCCGACTGAAGTAGTCGGCACAATTACTAGCGCTCGGAATGTACTGTATTTCATAATTATAGCTAGACAAAAATAAGGCGTATCGTTGTAAGCGGTTTGCGGACACTTCTGGTATGCCTTTGTCGGGATGAAATATAAACATTAGAGGTTTGTGATCGGTGCGCAACACAAACGGATTTGAAACACCGTTTAAATATTGGTGAAATCGACGAATACCAAAAACTATTGCTGTTGCTTCCCTTTGGATTTGGCTATAATTTTTCTCAGCACTAGTAAGTGACCGCGACGCATATGCGATGGGACGTTCTACCCCATTCGCTTCTATTTGAGCTAAAACTGCACCTAACCCTGTTGGAGATGCATCCACGGTCAAAACCAACTTGTAAGATGGATCAAAATGTGCCAGCGTCCGAGCCGATGTCAGTTCCTTTTTAATTTGATTGAAAGCAACCTTATGAATATCTGACCAAGACCAATTAACCTCTTTTTTTAGTAAATCGTTTAACGGACTAAGTATAGATGACGCATTCGGAATGAACATTCTGTAATAATTTACAAACCCTAAAAACGATTTTAATTCCTGCACATTACTAGGGGCTTTGGTGTTAGTCATTGCAGTAACTTTATCCGGGGATGTATGAATACCTTTTTTATCAATGACAAATCCTAAATAAGTTACCGAATCTTGAAATAAATTACATTTGTTTTTATTAAGAACCAACCCAGCTTCTTGGAAACGATGGAATACTTGCTGTAAACGTTCCATGTGTAGTTCTTTTGTATTTCCCGTTATAAGGACGTCATCCAATAGACAAAGTACCCCCTCAATTCCGTTCAGCAAATTTTCCATGGTTTTTTGGAAAATAGCTGGAGCATTGGCTAGTCCGAAAACCAAACGTGTAAACTTAAATAAACCCTTGTGTGTGTTTATCGTGGTGTAAATTTGTGAATCGTCCTCTAACACAAGTTGTAAATACGCACTACTTAAATCTAACTGCGAGAATTGTATACCTCCGTGAAGTTTTGAAAAAAGTTCTTCTGTTCTTGGAAGTGGGTATTTATCAATGTGTAAACATTTATTTAATGATACGGAAAAATCGGCGCACAAACGAATCTCACCGTCTTTTTTTAATATTGGAACTATTGGACTCGCAAATTCAGAATGTTTGACAGGAATTAACCGGTGTGTTAATTCCTGTCAAACATTCTGAAGTTTCAACTAATCTATTCAATTCCTTCTCCACCTTACTCTTTAATGAAAATGGTACCGTTCTAGCACGAAAAAAACTTGGTTTACAGTCCGTTTTTGAAGTAAGTTTAATTTTGTATTTGTTAAATTTACCTAATGTATCGGAAAACAGTGCTGGATATTTGTTTTGATAATAATCAAGATCCGTTAACTCTTGACAATGATTAACCTTAGACAACTGTAATGCATATAACGATAAAAAATTTCTACCTAACAGTGCTGGCCCCGTCCCTTTTATGACATACATTTCAATGGTTTTTTGTTCACCTTCATATGTAATCGGAACCTTCATTACTCCTAATACGTCTAATTTTTCACCTGAGTATGCTTCCAACACCGACTTAGGATGCTCTAATAACACGTTATTAAAATATTTCTGGTAAGTATTCAGAGGTATTGCGGTAGCACAGGATCCACTATCTACTTCGAAAGTTATTAATTGGCCGTTTACGTCGACAGACAGCGTCATTGGCTCGCCGCGGAAACTACGTATATTACACACGAGAATATTCTTACCATCGTCATCACTATTGTCATTCGACGCTTGTAGGCAATTAACTTGTGCACTTTTTTTGTTACACATTTTTTTCAAATGACCTTTCACACATGTTTTGCATTTATACGTAGAAAACCGACACTTGTCCGCTGTATGATTATTATAACCGCACACATTACACTTTGTCGACGATTTTGACGGTTTGGCCGCTATCTTGAACACGTCCGTGCTGGTCACTGCCACTGCAGATGATTGTCGTGCTGCCCGTTTTGCACTATTTACAGCCACTGCAATTTCCAACGCCTTGGGCAATGTGCTCGAAGCTTTTTCGTCCATGAACAATTTGTCCCGTTCCGGCCCCGATAGCATCCCAATGATGAACCGATCCCGCAACATTTCGTCCATGGCTGGCCCGAACTTGCAGTCCACTGCCAGGCGCCGTACCCGGGCGGCCCATTGCGTCAAATCTTCGCCTGTATCTTGCGCCGCCGTATGAAATGTATATCTTTCAGCTAACACTGACTTCCTTGGTACGAAGTGTTTATCCAATTCTGTAGTTAACTCCTTGTAAGTTATCTCTTCAACCGTCTTAGGCGCGATTAACTCGCGTACCAACTTATACGCGTCATTGTTGAGTGCGCTTAGTAGTACCGCCTTTCGCTGATCATCTTCCTTTCCTTCTGCTTTTATTAACAACGTATTTGCTGTCAACCACTGAGAAAGCCTTTCTTTAAAGATGTTCCAGTCCTGGCCGAGCTCAAAAGTTGGAACTGATCCGATAAAATTCGACATAATTTTTCTATGCGTGCGTGCGTGGGTAACGTAACTCGTCGCCACTGTTAAATAAGACACGGCCTTCGGTAACAAGCGATTTAATTGCACTGCTTTGAGAAGCGTACGCGCACGACTCGCAGGTCGTACATCTATATCTATAGCTATCTACTAACTAACCTAACAGGTTCGCATTGTGTATTTCGTCTTTTATAACTGTCCATGTGTCCTTACATTTGTTGTCATTATTATTCATGAATTTTATGTAAGCATTCCGTTTAGCGTTGTAGATACATTTTTGTAGTAGATTAGAATAAGTAGTGTATCTAGTCCTGTTTCTTAAATTTTTATTCTTGTAGTAGTATCGTAGGAAGCGTTTTGTTTTAGAACTCTGTTTAAGACCCTTACTTATCCACTTTCGTTTTATTTTATTATTAACATTAATTTTTATTCTCACTTTTGGGAAACAGAGAGTAGACATATCAATTCATGGAAACAACTGAATGCTTTATTAGCATCGTTTTCCATGTAAATGTCCGTCCAAGATAGGTTTTGTAAGCATTCTCTAAACTTATGCGTATAATCTAGGCTATAATCTCTTTTATTAATATAGTATATATAGTATTAGCTTCTGCCCGCGACTTCGTCCGCGTCAAATATTTGCTCCCCTGATCCTTCCCGTCGAATCGCAACCTGCCAGATTTCATTAATCTTTTTTTTGCGGCTCCGCTCCTTTTGATTGTAGCGTGATGTTATTTAGCCTATAGCCTTCCTCAGTAAATAGGCTACCCGACTCAAAAAACATTTTTCAATTCGAACCAGTAGCTCCTGAGATTAGCGCGTTCCACCCCCCATTTTAGGGAAGTGGGGGGTTAGAAAGAGACAAAAAGTAGCCTATGTCACTCTCCATTCCTTCAACTATCTCCACTTAAAAAAACACGTCAATTCGTTGCTCCGTTTTGTCGTGAAAGACGGACAAACTGACACACACACTTTCCCATTTATAATATTAGTATGGATATATTGCGGGTTTTGTTGTTTGTAACCTTAGAGGGAAGCTTAGCATTTGTGCTGTGTCGTGATCAGAGAGATGAAGTGGTAGTACTCTTGCGATTGCGCCTGGTATATTGCTCAATTTGTGGTCTATACAAGAAAGTTTTCGAGTGGCTACCTCAACAGTGGCGTGCGGTCCATATAGGCAAAAAGACACTGCAGACCCTAGACTTAGATATAGACTAGTTACTAATATTTCAATAATAAAGAAAATATGCTAAGTAATAAAATTATTCAAAAAGTTTAAACGCCTAATATAAATGAGAAGCAACGTTCATACGGTTCTATTAATGTACTCGCGGCGCAAGCAGGCAGCGATCGAAAGTGTCTTCTTTTCATTCATAAATGTACGCATGTAGTGGTAATTTCTTCTACATTTTCGTGTCTGCACATTTCATACAGAAGAAAATCAAAATCAAAATCAAAAGTCATTTATTCAAACTAGGCTGAGAGTCAGCACTTTTTGAACGTCAAAGTTACAAAAGACAGTCCCCCCAAAACGCCCGCCCTTCGACACTTCCTAGTGCTTTAGCTGGGAAGAAGAAGTGGCGGAACAAACTCCCCAGCAGCACAGCTGTCTGTTAAGTTAGAAGAACTTGATTCTATACAATATCGTGTAAGTAATTAATATTACAAAACAAAACAAAACATACATTATTCGCCATATGTCAGCTAGCACACGCCAATATACGAACAAAACATTGAAAAGTAAACTCAAGCTGAAATAAATAATAAAACAAAATCGTAAACAGAACGTAAAACTTAAATAAAGCCTCCAGGCATAAAGGGCGTGCCCGCTTACATATTCAACGACGCAAAATGATACATATACATACATTGATGCATATTGCTAAGTTGAAGTTACAATAGTTAAACTAGGACCTCCGGAGTAAAAATTGTTGTAGTAATTGTTGTCTAGTAAAAAATGTTGCAATACAACTCATTTAAAATCACTGTAATGAGTAGATTATGTCCACAATAAGTGAAATTAAAAGAAAATAAAAAAAATAATTAACAAAATCAGTTAAATAAAAATAAAATAAAAAAAAACAATTATATGAACTACCCATATAAACTGTCAGTAGGAAAGCTAATTCTGGATTGAAAGAACATAAACATTGTCTTGAGTTAATCACAGCGACCAACTATTCTTATCGTTTAAGTAGTCGTTGATAGAATAGTATGCCTTTGAACAAAGGTTGGATTTTACTTTAGCTTTAAACTCATTAAACTGCAAATCTAGCAAAGCAGAGGGAAGCTTGTTATAAAAGGTAATACCAAGACCAACAAAAGAATTATGAACCTTATGAAGCCGGTGAAAAGGAGCACGTAGTTTGTCCTTATTTCTAGTATTAATGTTATGAATATCACTGTTTTTAGTGTACAAGTGTATGTTTTGCCTAATATATAAGATGTTGGCGAAGATGAATTGTGATGCCACCGTAAGAATACCAATATCTTTAAATAAATCTCTCAGAGAAACTCTAGCACCTAGTTGGTAAATCGCTCGAACAGCTCGTTTTTGAAGAACAAAAATATTTTGAATGTCCGCGGCTTTGCCCCACAGCAGAATGCCGTAGGACATTATGCTATGAAAATAACTAAAATAGACTAATCGAGCTGTATCAATGTCCGTGTACTGTCTAACTTTCCTTACGGCGTAGGCGGCCGAACTGAGCCTTCCCGCTAGGCTTGATATATGTGATCCCCACTGAAGTTTGGCGTCTACTGTTATGCCCAGAAAAACTGCCGAGTGTACAGTATCAAGCACCTGATTATTTAAAACGACATTGGGTCCCAGATTCCTAACATTCGGTAAGGCGAACTTTATACATTTCGTTTTCTTAGCATTAAGAACTAGGTTATTTGTGGTAAACCAATCCGTAGCCATTGAGAGCGCACTGTTCACGTCGTCAAAATCTTTTCTATTCCTGTCTACTTTAAAGATAAGTGAGGTGTCATCAGCAAATAGTACAATGTCACAGATATTCTTTAAATAGAATGGTAAGTCATTAATGTACACTAAGAATAAGAATGGACCCAGTATTGAGCCTTGAGGTACACCTAACTGAACTAGTAGCCCGGAAGATTTTACACCATTGACATCTACACATTGGTGCCTATTTTGTAAATAAGAACTTATGACATTGAGAGCTTCGTTTTGAACACCGTAATGACGTAGTTTACGCAAAAGTGTGTCATGGTGAACGCAATCAAAAGCTTTGGAGAGATCACAGAAAACTCCGATAGCATTTTGCGAGTTCTCCCATGCGTTGAATATGTGTTTCAGCAGAGCAACACCCGCATCTGTTGTCGAACGACCTTTTGTAAAGCCATATTGCTCATTATGAAGGAGGCTATTTAAATTAAAATGTCTTAGCAACTGCTTGAGTATTAACTTTTCAAATATTTTACTAAATGCAGGTAAGATAGAAATGGGCCTAAAATTGCCAACATTATTTTTATTACCTGTTTTAAATAATGGTATGACTTTACTACTCTTCATGAGGTCAGGAAAAGATCCCGAATCAACACATTTATTAAAAGTTACAGCTAGATAGGGGGCTACGATGTCTATTATATTACTTAACAGTTTAATGGAGATGCCCCAGTAATCTCCAGTGTTTTTTGACTTAAGTGTATTAAAAATATTAACCACGTCACGAGGCGTTACATGTTCGAAACTAAATAAGCGACTACATCTGGGCACACTATTATGCAAAAGGTTTTCAGCTTTAGACGGGGACGAATTTAAGGAGCAAGTCGTAGTTATAGGTATGTTGGCAAAAAACTCATTAAATGCCTCAGCTACATCGGCAGCTTTATTAACCAATTTGTTGTTAATCATAATCTCCAGTTGTTTTTCCTGTTTAACCGATTTACCCGTTTCATTGTTAATGATTTTCCAAGTGGTTTTTATTTTATTGTTTGAATTTTTAATTTGATCGCTTAAAAATTTAGATTTAGCGAAAGCACAGATTTTTTTAAATAACTTTGAATAATTTCTGATATACTCTAGAAAAGGAGTATCAAATATATAATATATATAATATATATAGAAGCGAGCTAATAAAGCGAACTCCTGCCGCAGGCTATCCAATCGCGGGCTTCCCTGCGCCAGGGTAACCAATCACGGGCGGGACGCCCATGGTTGGTTATTGGCGCACTGTGAGTATTATGCGATCAAGTTGAATATTACGTAGCCTCAAGCAAATTCCTATTCGCAATGATACAATTTTATTTGTCAACGTTTTAGTTGTCAAAATTTAGAAATCGTTTGTTTACGAAAGGATCCATATTGATTTCTTAGTGGAGCGCGCTGTTTTATGTTTTTATTTTGACTGAGTTTTGTTGTGATTAATTCATTTACAAACGTTAATATTTAGGTCGATTACTTGAAAATGTGTGTTTGTTAAAAAGTGTATCTAAAGGGAAGTGTACGAGAATTAACCCAGCAAAGAGGTAATGCAACTCGTAAGTTTCATAGTAATAATTAAGAAACATAAAACCGGCTGTGTTTTTGTTTACACACATTTAAATTATTTTGTTTTCCTTGCTAGTTTAGTAGTTCGAATACAGTGGGGAATTGTTCGGGATTTGCAGATTTATATGATTTCTATCCCGCGGCTTGCTCAAACATAAATACATTTGGTAATAATCGTATTGAGAGAAGTGTTACGAAGAAGTCGACATCGACAGAACGTTCATTTTCATTAAAACGTATTCTCACGTAGGTACATACCTATTTAAGAAACACACAAAGTCAACAACGAGTACAACATCTTTCTGTGCTTTCGACGGAAAAAGAATTATCATCATCAGGAAATCGCCATTTCAACCTTTTAAACCACCTAGTGAATTTTTCTTCACTAACTTGAGCAATTACGAGACACGTTTTTTTTTTTTTTGAATTGCCTACCCGGTCATAAAACCCTGTGCACGCCACTGTACCTCAATATGAATTTTTACATTATTACTGTGTGCTAGCTCTTGAAATTGTTGAGTGATTTTGCTTTTTTTCAAGGTATTAATATTAATGATAAATGACTTTATTTTTGCAAATAGGTTCGTACAAACACTTTTACACGTCAATCTTATTTTTTTTTTTTAACTATATGAGGTCGGCATTTCCTATCTGACTACTCTGACAAGAAATGCCGAAACAAACTCAGAGGTCACAGTCTCTTTTAAAGTCCAGACAAAATCTTGATCAGATCATATGAAGACCATGTGGATTGGTGTCTGAAGTGGTCTTTTAAGGAAAGAACACACAGCTTGAGTGGACCTGTCCATTAAAGTCACCTGTTAAAACTATGCGTGTTTTTAAATTGTATTTCTTGTATAGATAATGTAAGACACCATCGAGCTTAGTTAAAAACTGAATGGGATCAGACTGGGGTGTACGGTATACGCAAATAATAACTAATTTCTCATTTCCTAATTCTATGCCGCATGTCTCGAATGTATTTAACGATGAAAATGTTTTTATAAATGGCAATTCTTTAAAAGTTAGACCCTTTTTGATGAGAATGCACGTGCCATTCGGTGTTTTTCCCTGTAAAAATTTGTAGCCATTTCATAATCTGATAACTTATGATAGTTCTCATATCCTTTTTAGGGTTCCGTTGCCAAATGGCAAAAAACGGAACCCTTATAGATTCGTCATGTCTGTCTGTCTGTCCGTCTGTCTGTGTGTCTGTCTGTCTGTCAGTCTGTCAGTCTGTCTGTCTGTCTGTCTGTCCGTCCGTATGTCACAGCCACTTTTCTCCGAAACTATAAGAGCTATGCTGTTGAAACTTGGTAAGTAGATGTATTCTGTGAACCGCATTAAGATTTTTACACTAAAATAGAAAAAAAAAACAATACATTTTGGGATTCCCCATACTTAGAACTGAAACTCAAAAAATTTTTTTTCTTCAAAGCCATACGTGTGGGGTATCTATGAATAGGTCTTCAAAAATGGTATTGAGGTTTCTAATATCATTTTTTTCTAAACTGAATAGTTCGCGCGAGAAACACTTCCAAAGTGGTAAAATGTGCCCCCCCCCCCCCGTAACTTCTAAAATAAGAGAATGATAAATCTTAAAAAAATATATGATGTACATAACCATATAAATTTGAACGAGATCCAGTACGTAGTTTTTTTTAAAACGTCATAAATCGTAAACCGAAATTTACCTTTAATTCAATCAACGTAAACCTTATGCATAAACCGAGGATACCTACAGGTTTGTACGGAACCCTCGGTGCGCGAGTCCGACTGTATGGGAAACCCTAAAATTTATTGTTTTTTTTTCTATTTTAGTGTGAAAGTCTTAATGCGGTTCACAGAGTACATCTACTTACCAAGTTTCAACAGCATAGCTCTTAGCTCTTATAGTTTCGGAGAAAAGTGGCTGTGACATACGGACGGACGGACAGACAGACAGACATGACGAATCTATAAGGGTTCCGTTTTTTGCCATTTGGCAACGGAACCCTAAAAACGTATCGTTTTTTACAACTGAGGGAAAATAGTATGGTATAGTACCTATTTTGTGTTTTTCAGAAGGAAACCGCGAATTTTCATTATGTACAGTTTGTCTACTGTTGACACTTTTCAAATAAAAGGGAATGGTCCCTTTTTTAACCGACTTCAAAAAACGGAGGAGGTTATCAATTCGTCTGTATTTTTTTTTTTATGTTACCTCATAACTTTTGACTGGGTGAACCGATTTTGATGATTCTTTTTTAATTTGAAAGCTGGTGCTTCCCGAATGGTACCATTTTAATTTGGTTCCATTCGGACAGTGGGATCCATTTGAAAACGATATAAGTCTTAAATTTGCATTAAGTATTTGCGGCGGCAAATGAACGAATAACGAGATTAGATTAGTGCGGGGGTATCTACCATAGCTAAAAATTTAAAAATAAAAACTTAAAAAAATAAATAATAACCGACTTCCTAAAAAAACACTACTAAGTCAAAAATAACTTTAATTTCGGAAGTCGGTGGCAAAAAACCTTAAATACAAATCCTAAGACCCCGACTTTCGAAATTAAAGTTATTTTTGACTTTGTAGTGTTTTTTTTAGGAAGTCGGTTGTTATTTTTTTTGTAAAAAGTTTTTTAGGTACAGTAATTGTCTCCCTCTTTGGCAAAACGCTTGATTTGCTAACTCGTGAGATGTTTATTGAGCTCGGCTGGATTTAAAAAATTTTGGTTATAATATTCGCAATCTATAATGTAGTTTAATGTTTTGCAAATATCAGATAAGGTATGGTGTACGGAATTCGAGAAATGACAATTTTTATAATGTTTACAAATGTTTTTGATACGGTTATTCACAATTTTTATAATGTTTACAAATGTTTTTGATACGGTTATTCAATTTGTCGACATCAAGATGGTCATTTTTAGAAACGTTCAATATAATAATAGTATTTTTATAAAATGTCTGTACTTAGTAAAAATTTTAACGGAGATAACACATGTCCCATGTTATGGTAATTTTCACCCAGAGATAATACAAGTTTGTAACCTGGTCGTAGGTTGCTATTGGTACAGCTCTTGACTATTGTGTCGCTATATGCATTTGGTATCGTATGGGCGAGGACTCCATATTTTTCATATTCTAGTTTTTTACTAGTACGAAACGCTGGTTGTAAACTAAAAATTTGTCAATAGAGTTTTGGTGAAAAGTTAGTGAACCAATTTGTATTTTGGCATTATCTCGGCATTTTGAGCTTGGTTTGGTCGTTTTTCTCAATTGTCTGGCAAGTGGGGTAGGATTTCAAATAAGAAGTTGGTCACACAGGCGGACTACCCTATGTTATATTGTAATCGTGAGGCGCACTGTGCCGGGTGCCGTGCCGTGTCGCTGTGTTGGACGTATTGCAATGTATTATTTGTTAGTTAGTTAAGATATCATGGTCTCACACACACAAGTAGATGTCGCTCATTGTTAGCAAGACAGTTGTTAGCAAGCCAGCAGTGTCGTGCATTGCATAGAGGCACAGTGTCTACCTCGAAAAATCACCATAAGTCTGTTAATAACATTTTGTGTGTCCAGAAATTATTAAGAAACTAACTAAATTACCCTTAAGAAACCCGGATTTGTCTGCCTAGACAAGAACTGGCGGCCCTAGTGCCTACTTTTACAGAAAAGCAATGCACGCCACTGATTGTCATTCACCACAGATGGAAGGATGGACGTTGAAGGTGAAGCGGGCGCTGGACTAGGATTTAGATGTGATCATGAGCCTGTGACTCCTGTGGGGGCATTGTGATAACAGCTCTGCTACAAATATTAACGGATACGCACCTGCCTTGTTATGACTATTACAAGACGACTCATTGCGTACGCGGTTGCACCTGCGGTCGGCACGAAACGAAACAAAGCGACCCTCGTCTAAACAACAATGAAATGTTTATGATAGAATAACAACGGTTATGCTTTGATTGACAAGCGTGTTGCACAAGATGCTGCATCACCTTCGTATGTAACTCCGACCACTGCAACTGTAACTGCTTGTGCTGTGGTTGTTAGGGACAGTGGCTCTTAAGTGATGCTGATGACGATGGTGAACAGGCGCCCTTTAAACTTTACGAAAGAAATAAATACTTACTTAGTGAAAACTAAGTAAGTATTTATTTTTTATTTTGAACTAGCTTTTGCCCGCGGCTTCGCCCGCGTGTATGTCGGAAATTATCGCAAGAGGACGTACTACCGCGGTAAGAATGTATGAACCCATGTTATATACATAAAATTACGCCTTTTTCCCATGGGGGTAGGCAAAAACTACGGAACGCCACCTGCTACGATCCTTACATATCTTGTGTGTTTGATGTACTTAAAATAAAACTAATAGTATTCAGAGCAAGAAGACTGCGACATAGGGCTGGATTAAATTGAATATAAGTCTTACTGGTTTTTCTTAACGCTCCTATTCTACCTATACAGACACTCAATTATTTACCAGACACCAAATTAAACATAGTTATAAGAATAGTACTTTTGTCAGTGGCTTCGCCCGTATAGCTTTCGGAAAATATCACTCGGAAACCTACTACCGGGATAAAGTATCCTATGTATATGGTAAGTATCCAGGATAACCAAAAATCCAAATCCATCCAAAAATCTAAACATCTAAGCAATATTTCGCGGTCTCTTACTTGGAATAATACAATTAGGTTTATTTTGAGTACTTCGAACACACATGATATTCGCATTTACTATGAAGCCAAAGTAATATGAATTACAATATTACAATCCTATTAATCCTGTACTACCCGCCCGACCGCTACCAACCGGGACGGCCGGACGCGGGAAGGCCCGCTAGCCGCTCTGCGGCGATTTTATTATAATCTCTGATATCTTCTAAAATATTAATTTTAATGATATGCTGTAAAGGGCAATTTTGATCTACATGGAATGCACAATTTATATAAGGTACTTAATTGCATAAGGATTAATGCTGTATTGCTTAAAATCGCATTCATAAATAAGCCATTATTTCTCGTAAAAAGTAAAGGATAAAAATGGTTATTATGGGTAATCCCTAAGAGTTAGACATATACCATCGCGGACTTTTTTGTAGAACTTTTTAAGGTGTACAATACTGTAGTACATTATTTTGAGCAATTTCGTAGGGTTCAGCCAGCGTTCGCAGTGTAAGCACAAAAAAATGTGTTTATTTATGACATCACATTAGAAACCTCTAAAATTATCAGCGTTTCTTTACTATATTATGCATGTTATATACATATAAACCTTCCTCTTGAATCACTCTATCTATTAAAAAAACCTGCATCAAAATCCGTTGCGTAGTTTTAAAGATATAAGCATACATAGGGACAGACAGACAGCGAAGTGACTTTATTTTATAATATGTAAAGATGATAATGATAAGTTATCTATACTATAATATTATAAAGCTGAAGAGTTTGTTTGTTTGTTTGTTTGATTGAACGCGCTAATCTCAGGAACTACTGGTTCGAATTGAAAAATTCTTTTTGTGTTGGGTAGCCTATTTATCGAGGGAGGCTATAGGCTATATAACATCACGCTACAACTAAGAGGAGCGGAGCAGTAATGAAAAATGTTGCAAAAACGGGAAAAATTTATTCCTTTTGAGAGTTTCCGTTGCGTGCGCTGCGTAAACGGTTAAAGTAACGCAAAAATCATGTATGACGGAATTGTTCCTTTTAAAAAGTTCTAAAAAAAGTCCGCGAGGGCATATGTCTATCTTTTAAGGTTGACTCACTATAACTCAAAAGGAGCGAGCAGCAACGAAAAATGGACGAAAACTAGCAGGCAAATCGACGCGACGGGAAGGGTCAGGGGAGCAAAAATTTGACGCGGACGAAGTCGCGGGCAGAAGCTAGTGATAAGTTAAAACTACAACTATTCATGAAATCAAAATTTCATGAATGGTTGTAGTTTTAATTGGTTACCTATCATAAGTTCGAAAAATATTTGACCGAATTTCATTTCACCTAAAACTTTTCAACTATTATCGTTTCGTTTTTTTTTTACTTCATGGAAGTCACGTCTGCCACTGTATCAGTTGACTTATTATCAATTCGACTTTTTTCGTTCCTCCGACGTTCCATATGGTCGAAAAAGTTTTTACCGAAGTTACAATTAGCCGAAATAACATCTCCCTATAACAAAATATATTACTTAAGTATTCGGTATTCGGCCGAATAATATGTAGATATTCGGTATTCGGCCGAATATAATAAAAGCAGCCGAATAGGCCGAATACCGAATAGTAACCGAATATTCGTTGCAAGCGTAATTTTAATTTCATATTGAAAACGCTACCAAGTAACCGGCTATTATATTTGTGAGCAAATAATATTCCATAAAATGTTGTTTCATTGTGGTGGAAATCTGGCAAATAAATCATTTGGCAAATGAAAATAGTTCAAAAGAGGCTTCGGCCAATAGCAAAAAGTTATTTTGTAAATCGGCGAAACATAGTTCGGTAAAATCTATACTTATTACTTATAATATATATAATACTAGCTTTTGCCCGCGGCTTCGCCCGCGTGGATGTCGGAAATTATCGCAAGAGGACGTACTACCGCGGTAAGAATGTATTAATCCATGTTATACATACATAAAATTAGGCCTTTTTCCCATGGGGGTAGGCAGAAACTACGGAACGCCACCTGCTACGATCCTTGATCCTTGATTATTTACCAGACACCAAATTAAATATATAAGAATAGTACTTTTGCCAGTGGCTTCGCCCGTATAGCTTTCGGAAAATATCACTCGGAAACCTACTACCGGGATAAAGTATCCTATGTATGTGGTAATTATCCAGGATAACCAAAAATCCAAATCCATCCAAAAATCTAAACATCTAAGCAATATTTCGCGGTCTCTTACTTGGAATAATACAATTAGGTTTATTTTGAGTACTTCGAACACACATGATATTCGCATTTACTATGAAGCCAAAGTAATATGAATTACAATACCCGACCGCTACCAACCGGGACGGCCCACACTGGTCCCAAATTAAAAAAAAGTGGACATTGATAGTAGACCGCTGATATTTTTTTTTATTGTTGATACAATGATAACAGATAAGGCAAAAAAATATTATTGTCCTACTTCAAATACTTTTCTGTAAAAAAAATATTTCTTTTTTTTTGTATGGGAGCGATTACATTTTACTCAATTTCTCAAAAACTTTAAGCGATGTCGAGATGGCAATCACATATGTTAGAAAACTAATAATTCTGAGTATTTGGCTCGAAGAAACTTATTGCTTATCTCTGCGTACTTTCGAGATAATAGTGACAGAAAATAATTTTTTTTTTTAATGTTAATTTTTTGCTTTTTTTTAATCATAGCCTTACTTTAGCACATAATTATAATGTATGCGTAATGTCAAATAAGTAAAAAGAGACTTCTCTGTAAAAGAGGTTATGGGGGCTCACTAATGACTGAAAAGCTATGACCTTTCTGAAGGAGTACTTTCATCAGTTCTAAAAAACAATCAAAATGAAGACGTATTAAGCTGCAAACATAAAGTTGAATATGTTCACAAACGATTCTGAAAAAATATTATGGTGAAAGATTAATATTTGGGTCTATATTCTCTTGAGAAATCTCTGTTTCCTCGTTTTCCAACGAAAGCAATTCATTGTTCAAGATCAAAGCACTAGCCTCTGGAAACAACTGTTTATGTAAACGAGCAAACTTTGGTTTGATATGGCTGATGTAAGGATCTGAGCTAATTAGAAAGCTGTGGATAATGTCTAAATTAGTCTGAACTCTACCGATTTTTCTTGTATGTGCCATTCTAACATTCCGGAAATCTTTATTCCTCACTTCGGAAGCTTCTTCGGAAAGCATGCCTATCGGAATAAAGGAGAAATTTTCACAAATATCAGCACCGTGTATCAACAATTTATGGACACTTGAAGGCATGTAATACCATGGATATAAGTTTACATATAGCATTGCTGTTTCTTTACAATATTCCCTAAACAAGTTGGTATTAATAAGTTGACCAGATGAAATTGTTTGTAAAATGACTGCAAATCTCTTGATTAAATCAGGGTGGATACCCGTTATTTCAGCAGATACTTCATAATTTTCAAAAAACTTTCTTGCCGTGTTACCGTCATTGGTTGTACCAAATCCCTGTTTTACTATGTCAATTAACAAACCAGTTCTTTCCCGGAATTCTTCTTGTGTCAAATTCTTTTTAATTTCTTTTAACAATTTATCTTCTTTTCGTGCAGCCCACTTTTTGAAGTCTAAGTTGTACGAAATGTGTAAAATACATTCCATACATCTTATCCACATATGAAGCGAAGACAGACCATATTTATACATATCTTCTCTGATGAGTCTTTTGGATACAAAGTCCAAGTCATTCATTTTGCTAGGTGGGGTATTGCAAATATTACAAACAGCTGCAGAAGAAGTATTGGAAATCACAGTAGAAATTTTCCCATCAATCATAGTCATGTACAAATCATGTTTAATATCAAAATTATCTACAATTGTGGGAACAAGATTACGAATTTCTTCCTCTAAGGATGCACTTTCCTTCTTTATCAATTCATTTGTTTCTTTTGCAAATATAAAGCCAATTGGACGACAATAGTTTGTTGAAGAGGGAGCAGGGGGTCTAAAAAGGCCACTTTGGTAGAATCATAAGAGGAAAATATTATGAATCATATTATAATCCGTAAAATGGTCACAAACTGACAATTCATAATATGTTCTGCGTACAATTCGTTTAACACAATTCATCTATTTGACAGTTTTGTATGGAGATTCGTAAAATGGTACACTTAATATGAATTGCTATAGTGAAGTTTAATGTCAAATAGCAGAATCATAAGAAGTTAGTCACGAGGATCATTTTACAAATCATATTTGGGATTTTGTGAAAAAATATAGTAATAATGGCAAATTTAGGCCTTAAGAAAATTTTCTTGAGCACGCTCGTGATATGTAGTCCATTTTAAGGCATCAACGAATTGTGGCACTTCGAAAAATGGACATAGCGTTTCAAATGTGGGTCCTCCAGGTTTTTTGGGTTATATAGGCTAAATATATGTCGTGATAAGGTCCATGAGCTGGAGCCGTACATATGTACTGCCGCGCTGGCATGAGTAGGTACTACCTACCTTCAAGAATAGTAATGAAGTACCTACTTAGTCAGTTTTATGGTAGTTCCAAATAGACACTACCATCTAGTGTTGTCATCATCATCATCATTTCAGCCGAAAGACGTCCACTGCTGGACATAGGCCTCCCCCAAGCTACGTCACTTTAACCGGTTTTGTGCTTCCCGCATCCAGCGGATTCCTGCGCCCTTCACAAGGTCATCGGTCCACCTTGTTGAAGGCCTTCCAACTCTACGTCTTCCAGTACGAAAGTGTTGTTCTAGTTCTAGTGTTGTGAATGTTACAAATTACCACAATCTTCTATTCATATTTTAGGCACTGAGTAGATCCAATAAGTACATAAGCATCTGGATCATACCACAGGCTAATATGGGCGCACACCATATACACAACAAAACATATATGTATATACAACGATAAAATTTAAATATTGATTTAAGATGAACAAGTAGGTATTGACTTACTCTGTATTAAAAACGATCAAACTTACATGAAATAAACATACAACCTACCTTCAAGAACAGTAATGAAGTAGTCAGTTTTAATGAAGCAGTTCTAAATGGACATTACCATCTACTCTTGTGAATGTTACAAATGACTTCAATCTTATAATCATACTAGCTTCCGCCCGGGTCAAATTTTCGCTCCCCTTCCCGTCGCATCGAAATGCCTGCCAGTTTTTGTCCATTATTCGTTTACTGGTCCGCTCCTTTTGATCGTAGCGTGATGTTATATAGCCTTCCTCAATAAATGGGCTACCCAACATAAAAAGAATTTTTCAATTCCGACCATTAGTTTCTGAGATTAGCGTTCAATCAAACAAACTCTTCAGCTTTATAATATTATAAGTATAGATTTCAGGCACTGAGTAGATCCGCTTAGTACTAAAGCATCTGGATCATACCATAGGTTACCAAGGGCGTACACTATATGAAACACCAAGTTAGTGTATAAAACAGTGTGATAGCTGTAGATTACCAGTAACTCATTACACTTCAGTGCCCAGTTCAAAAAAATACTTATTCAAAAGTACACACTATTCACACCTAGCTTATTTTTGTGATTTGCACCCGGTAAGTAATAAACATTTCCAGAGGAAATATATAGGTATATTTATTTTCCACATCATACAGCCCGCTCAGACAGACATATGAACGGACTAATGGACAGCGGAGGCTTAGTTATAGGGTCCCGTCCTGGTTACTCTTTGGTTACGGAACCCTAATAAAAATCTACAACCTACGTGGGACATAGGCCTTATATTACTTTACTTTCACTCCAATTTCATTAGGTAGTGTGTACCTATAAAATAGGACATACATTTTACCTTTATACCTATTATTTGAATAAAACAATACACAAAGTTAAAATATTTTAATAAATTTACAATTCTCATGTACTGTATAAAAATCTAGCAATAGTCAAATAATGAAACTAACATAGTACATCAGTTTATTTTTCTATGAACATTTTATGTGTTGATGGTAGTCACGGAGCTGCGGAGAGGCAAACGATGACTGCTTGGAACAACTTCACCAGGCTAAAAAAGAAAATGTGTGGTTTTTAAGAAAGTCAAATCATCAGTCAATAATTAACATACCTGTGAAATAAAATGAAATTGAAAATAATAATATTATTGTTTAAGACAACCTAAGACCAACAGTGATGACAGGTTGACAACAATAGTAGACTTGGAGCCCAATAGCTCTTTGTGTTTAGTTAGTGTTTAGTTAAATGGTAAAATTTAGTTTATTTTCCTCTTTGTATTTCATGAATGTTAACGATAGTAGGTACTCAATTTTATGGCGAGCCAGAGGGCACATAAAAACGTTATATATGTAAATAACATCATAATCATTTTCAATCGTCATCATAAGTCTTAGTCTCAATAAAAATAGCTGTAGGGTTATAAAACTCCACTCACTGAGGTATCTTGATTGCCGAGTTCGAAGAGTCAAAGCCGCTGTTGTAGCAACGGCAGGGGTAGAGCTTGGTGCTGGCACACGAGTCTGGTCAGAAGTAGACGCTGCAGTGATCTTGACGAAGAGTTTAACAACGACAGAACTTCCACTATGAATGCAGAAAGACGTGCAGTTTTCATTCCATGCCTACAAATTATTACGTCCAATTAAATACCTTTGAACAGTGATACAATTAAATATTGATATAAGATAAACAAGTATTTACTTACTCTGTATTAAAAATTACCCAATTTGCATGAAATAATTAAATTTAATTTTGTTGATGTTTATTGTTGACATAACCACAGATTATTAAGACCACAGACTAATTATGACATATCTGAAGGGAAAACTTTTATGTATTCGTTGCCAGCTTATAAAGTTTTTGTTGTTTCTAGTTTCCCTTTTCAGGGCTTATTTGTGACATTTTTATATTTTTTATGCATACTGTAATTAAATAACATTTCAACAGTTAGAAATAATCACTTTTATTTATTAAATCTTCAAAGAAATATTTACCGGTAAAATTACGGTCTTTATTTTTTTCATGCTGCAACATTTACACCAAATGTGATTCGGATATGAATTGAATTGAATAAGATATCGCTAATATTTGTCACCATTTTACGAAAGTTAGGGGAATTGCTAAGGTATTGCTGGGAATTCACAATATGAATTAGTTTTAGCAGAAATGCTTAATGTGGCCTTTTTAGACCCCCAGGATTTTGCCACAAGATAGTACCACTCTCTTCTTCCAAACGAAGCGGAACCAAACTAATCATGAAAACTGAAGAATCGTCAATTTTAGTGTCGGAGTGTGACTTTTGTTTATAATTACTTTGAGAAGATGACCCGTCAAAACCCCATTTGCTTATTAGTTTTAGCGATTTTTTGTCGGCAGAGTTGTGCTGAATTGTTTTTAATATCCTATTAGTTGTCAAATCTAGAAGCGATTGAAGTCTTATCTTAGCATCAGATTCAGTTACAGTTATGTCTGACTCTGGAGGATAACAAGTTTTTTTAGCTTCCAGGAGCTTTTGATAGGATGGAAGACCATACATTTTCTCTGAAGCAAGAATAGTTCTTAAATTTCGATATTGCCATTTTGACAAATTTGTTGAGGTGTAAAGCGCTAACGTTTTATCATCTGGTAAACACGGTTTGTCAGTCTTTTTAGCGAATAGTACATCATGTACCATCTCACATTTTTCCTTGTTTTGGCTGAGTTCGTTTAATATAGCTGCTAATTTTGTTTTTGTAGACTCTTTTAATTTGGCACATAAAGCATAAACTAATTCCTCCTCTGTGTGATCTAGAAGTGTTAGAGAACGCCTTTTCTTCTGTTTATCAGATATATCAACAAATGGTTTTTTACTTGTACCATAACTTAATTGATGAGTATCCACTTGCGTTTCGAAATTTGGAATTACTTCCTCGGCAACTTTAAAAATGCTGCTTAAATCGATATTTTGACATTTTGGTCAAACTATTTGGGATTGTAACCAGTCTGAATTTTTGTTAAGAAAGGTCTTTTGAGCTCTACTGGAAGCAGACCATCTTTTTGAGATATTACTTGAAAAATTACGACAAAATAATTTAATATTACTCAAATCTTCGGAAGACAATTCAACACCAATACGTTCAATAAGGGCATTAAATAAAAATTCGACATTTTTAAAACCACCTCCTGATTTAAGAACAACGTATAAGTCTAAGTTGGTGACAAATGCGGACATATTATAATTTTAAGGAAAATTGAAAACAAATTAGAATCAAAGATATCAAAGACAAAGTGACTTTGATTTTAACAAAAAAAAAATTACGAAAACAAATTCGACGAAAGAAAGACAAACAAAAATTATTTGATTTTAAAATCCAAAGATTCAAAATACAACAATAACAAAACAAACAAACAACAAGCATTTCTTCAAGCGCACAGAAAAAATAAGGACACGTCTTATCGCAACCACATTTAGTTGTACACTGAGTGAGGTGTACGCGCGCGATTCGTGACCGTATTACGTTACGTCATGAGAGGCGGCCATCTTGTTATCCCGGCAAACTCGCGTCGAAGCTCCATTTTGCTGGCCAGCGGACCTATTGCGATATGAGTAAGGCTATGATTAAAAAAAAGCGAACAATTAACATTAAAAAAATTGTTATTTTCTGTCACTATTATCTCGAAAGTACGCAGAGATAAGCAATAAGTTTCTTCGAGCCAAATACTCAGAATTATTAGTTTTCTAACATATGTGAATGCCATCTCGACATCGCTTAAGGTTTTTGAGAAATTGAGTAAAATGTAATCACTCCCATACAAAAAAAAAAGAAATATTTTTTATAGAGAAAAGTATTTGAAGTAGGACAATAATATTTTTTTGCCTTATCTGTTATCATTATATCAACAATAAAAAAAAAATATCAGCGGTCTACTATCAATGTCCACTTTTTTTTAATTTGGGACCAGTGCGGCCGGACGCGGGAAGGCCCGCTAGCCGCTCTGCGGCGATTTTATTATAATCTCTGATATCTTCTAAAATATTAATTTTAATTATATGCTGTAAAGGGCAATTTTGATCTACATGAAATGCACAATTTATTTATGGTACTTAATTGCATAAGGATTAATGCTGTATTGCTTAAAATCGCATTCATAAATAAGCCATTATTTCTCGTAAAAAGTAAAGGATAAAAATGGTTATTATGGGTTATCCCTAAGAGTTAGACATATACCATCGCGGACTTTTTTGTAGAACTTTTTAAGGTGTACAATACTGTAGTACATTATTTTGAGCTATTTCGTAGGGTTCAGCCAGCGTTCGCAATGTAAGCGCAAAAAAATGGGTTTATTTATGACATCACATTAGAAACCTCTAAAATTATTAGCCTTTCTTTACTATATTATGCATGTTATATACATATAAACCTTCCTCTTGAATCACTCTATCTATTAAAAAAACCTGCACCAAAATCCGTTGCGTAGTTTTAAAGATATAAGCATACATAGGGACAGACAGACAGCGAAGTGACTTTATAATATGTAAAGATATTATAATGTAATATTATAAAGCTGAAGATTTTGTTTGTTTGATTGAACGCGCTAATCTCAGGAACTACTGGTCCGAATTGAAAAATTCATTTTGTGTTGGGTAGCCTATTTATTAAGGGAGGCTATAGGCTATATAACATCACGCTACAACTAAGAGGAGCGGAGCAGTAAGGAAAAATGTTGTAAAAACGGGGAAAATTTATTCCTTTTGAGAGTTTCCGTTGCGTGCGCTGCGTAAACGGTTAAAGTAACGCAAAAATTATGTATGACGGAATTGTTCCTTTTAAAAAGTTCTAAAAAAAAGTCCGCGAGAGCATGTGTCTATCTTTTAAGGTTGACTCACTATAACTCAAAAGGAGCGAGCAGCAACGAAAAATGGGCGAAAACTAGCAGGCAAATCGATGCGACGGGAAGGGTCAGGGGAACAAAAATATGACGCGGACGAAGTTGCGGGCAGAAGCTAGTAATACATATGACACATGATATTTCGATGATCTAAAAATATGTCAAATAATACAGATAGCAAATAGGATGTCGGTCAATAGTTTTCGATAAATGAAATTCGAAAAAAACAAAAATCGGAAAACTAATCGGTTCCCCGGCGTACGAGCTGATTCGCAGGTTCTCTACTGAGCTCACTGAGCTTGGAGTTCCTACCAGCAGGTAGCAGCAGGTAGTAGTAACCTGTCACCGGTGTAGTACGCAGTCAGCGGAACACCTGCGCATATAAACGTGCGTCAGCAATGTTGCGCGCAGACAGCCTGCATTTAGCATTATTATAGTTGCGAATCGCCTGTGTGCAGTAGTTACAGCTGGCTCATGCGCGTGTTCTGTGCAGGTCTGGGCGCGGCGCAGATGGCGCTGGCGACCAGCATGGAGCAGTTCGAGTTCGCGTGCATCGGCGCCTCCATGACGGAGGACGAGCGCGTCATCAGCCGGTCGCTGCACCACTTCGCCACGCTCATCCGCACCATTGAGGACGAGCGGGACCGCATGGTCAGTGCCACCGCTAACAGTATATAATCAACACACAACTTACACATATAAAACAACATACATACATCGGCGCCTCCATAACGGAGGACGAGTGCGTCATCAGCCGGTCGCTGCACCACTTCGCCACGCTCATCCGCACCATTGAGGACGAGCAGGACCGCATGGTCAGTGCCACCGCTAACAGTATATAATCAACACACAACTTACACATATAAAACAACATACATACATCGGCGCCTCCATATACAACAAGTTGCCAATAGAGTTTAAAAGCATGAACAGCGTGACCTTATTTAAAAACAAATTGAAGACATATTTATTGAAGAAAGGCTATTACAGTGTCGATGAGTTCATTGACGACAAAAGACAAACACAATTAAATGATTTGTAAATGATGACTTACTGTGCTTATATAATTTATTTTTATATTAATTTTTGAATTGTAAATCTTAATGCAGTGTTATTATTAAATTTAATGTTTTTGTTATTAATTTTTTGACATATATATTTTACTAGTGATATTGTTATATTTTAAAAACGTGATGAATTCTAAATATGAATGCAGTGAATGTAGTATTTTTTATTATTATTATTTATTTTATTTGATCTATGATATGATATATTGTACTTAAAATGTTTCAACACAAAGTATTTTGTTATGAAATAAATGACTTATGACTTATGACCATGACGGAGGACGAGTGCGTCATCAGCCGGTCGCTGCACCACTTCGCCACGCTCATCCGCACCATTGAGGACGAGCGGGACCGCATGGTCAGTGCCACCGCTAACAGTATATAATCAACACACAACTTACACATATAAAACAACATACATACATCGGCGCCTCCATGACGGAGGACGAGTGCGTCATCAGCCGGTCGCTGCACCACTTCGCCACGCTCATCCGCACCATTGAGGACGAGCGGGACCGCATGGTCAGTGCCACCGCTAACAGTATATAATCAACACACAACTTACACATATAAAACAACATACATACATCGGCGCCTCCATGACGGAGGACGAGTGCGTCATCAGCCGGTCGCTGCACCACTTCGCCACGCTCATCCGCACCATTGAGGACGAGCGGGACCGCATGGTTAGTGCCACCGCTAACAGTATATAATCGACACACAACTTACACATATAAAACAACATACATACATCGGCGCCTCCATGACGGAGGACGAGTGCGTCATCAGCCGGTCGCTGCACCACTTCGCCACGCTCATCCGCACCATTGAGGACGAGCGGGACCGCATGGTTAGTGCCACCGCTAACAGTATATAATCAACACACAACTTACACATATAAAACAACATACATACATCGGCGCCTCCATGACGGAGGACGAGTGCGTCATCAGCCGGTCGCTGCACCACTTCGCCACGCTCCTCCGCACCATTGAGGACGAGCGGGACCGCATGGTCAGTGCCACCGCTAACAGTATATAATCAACACACAACTTACACATATAAAACAACATACATACATCGGCGCCTCCATGACGGAGGACGAGTGCGTCATCAGCCGGTCGCTGCACCACTTCGCCACGCTCATCCGCACCATTGAGGACGAGCGGGACCGCATGGTCAGTGCCACCGCTAACAGTATATAATCAACACACAACTTACACATATAAAACAACATACATACATCGGCGCCTCCATGACGGAGGACGAGTGCGTCATCAGCCGGTCGCTGCACCACTTCGCCACGCTCATCCGCACCATTGAGGACGAGCGGGACCGCATGGTCAGTGCCACCGCTAACAGTATATAATCAACACACAACATACATACATCGGCGCCTCCATATTTTGGAGGAGTATTTGTTACCCAGTAACTGGGTTGTGGAGGTCAGATAGGTAGTCGCTCCATGTACAATACTGGTAATCAGCTGCATCCGGTTAGATTGGAAGCCGAATCCAACATAGTTGGGAAAAGGGTATGCACATGATGAATTTATCGACCAGCAGTGCCGGTAATCGCGGGAATTATTCCTTCGTTTATTAAAGAATTCAAGCCAGTCTTTAGTTCCGAAGATCTTCATCAGACATTCACCAAATTAGTATGGGACCTCCTTGAGGGTTAGTATGGGACCGCCTTTTAACGAGAATCGGTTCTGAATGGGCTAAGTTATCGCGTAACAAACAAGCACCGCCTCCAGCAGTGCCGCGTTCTGTATTCGACTGCCCAACGAGAGCCTCCTCAGGTGTTGGTCGAGACTTTTGGATATATATACCAAATGCCAGTTGCTGACTCATTACGGGCACAATGCTCACTGACTCTTTCACCCCACATGGCGACGAGCTCACGCCCATGCTGGCACAGCTTGTTGTATTCACAGAACCTTGAGCTGGGAGCGCGTCGCGTCGCAGAGGCACCTTCAGCTTTCAGCTTGGCAATCGCTCTGCCGCATCCTTGCAGTATGCAGCATGTGGTAAACTGTAAGATACAACATTTCAGACTTTATTAGGTATTTTGGTTTGAGATGTCCTGATAATCTGTGTAAGATATGGTAAATATCGAGTAGCGCCTGTCTTCCGTTCCGCTCGGTGGCCTTCGTCGTGAATCGTGAACGATATTGTGAGATCAACAGACGGCGGAAGCTATATTTAAGCCGTTACCACTACTTTCCGACTACGTTCAATGTCAAGGAAAACTAGTGCGTGTGCGTCACGTTTACGTCGAGTCTGTTGGACACGTGAACACGCATCGTCATACGTTCGTACGTAGGCCGAGTGTGTCCGATGATCGGGTGCGGAGCGGCGTGCTCGCGGCCTTGTTGGTAAACACGCGCCGACCTTCAGGAATCACTTTCGATCCCGCTAGCCAACGATCACGTCCACGGCGCGCCTCGCGGGATGCATGCTAATGAGGGCGTTGACATAATTAGTGCAGCATTACGCGAGCGACGCTACGCGCCGGCCGGCCGGACACCGCGTCACGCGCCACGCCGTGCGATGCACCCGTGACGCGCCGCCAGGGCGCGATACCGCCGCGCCGCCGCCGCCCGCCGCCCGCCGCGCCGGCTGCACACTGCACCAGATCCGTTGCGTTTCGGTTTCTTCTAGGCCTTTAATTAAACTAGTGACTTGAATGGTGTGTATCGAGTCCCGCACGGCGCGCGCGAGAAGGCGCAGGCGAAAGTGAAACTGCTCTCGATGGCTCGTTGATGTTGTCATGACATTTTATGTTTATACCTAACCTGTATTTTTGGTCTTGGTTTTAAATATCGAGTTTCTTGCATTGAGTGTAGGTAGTAGTACCACTATAAGTAGGTATGTTAATTAGAAAGATACCGTTTGTTTTAGAAATTGAGACGTTCTTCATATCGCAGGTATGACTAACGTCCGTGTTTGGTATGACCACGCATAACTTTTTACATAGTGGTCCGATTGTGACAATTCTTCTTCTATTGGAAAGGGTATACTCCCAAGGTGGTCCCATATTAATTTGGAAAACAAAATCGAACCCTAAGGGTCGGAAAACAGGGGATGATTGATTGTTCACTCACTGATTGTAATGTATAAATGTTACGGCTAAAGGTGGGTGTGAACATAAACTTAAGATTAGCCGGCTAAACTTAGGTTTATCTTCGAGAAGCAGCTAAAGTTCGATATCACGTTAGTTTGCGTTGTGATATTCCATCTTTATCCGGCTAATGTGCACATTAACCGAAACGAAACGGCTAAAAATGTATTCGATGGACGCGCCGGGCCGGCGGCGTATTTACAAAGGCTATACTATTTTAGTCACGAGCCAGACTCTAATGAATGAGCTTTTGTGTATGCATATTACTCAACAATACCTAGTCTATCTCAGTAAAAAAATTGACTCAAATAGACTAGCTTTTTGTTTTAATATTTTCAAAGAAAATGCACTGACAAAATCTAGTTCTATATAATACATATCACTCGAATAGCTAAGGTTTTGGCGAGATATTTTTAAATTTATACTCGCAACAAGTGTGTAGTGTTCTTTACCTAATAAAAGTACTTCTCGTTTGTTAATTCGTTTTATTTTTGTTTATCAAATACATAATAGAAATAACAGTTGCCATGTAACTATCAACCGTTAATTGAAGCTTATCTATTTGATTAATATGTATTCAAAATTAATATGTATGTAACTGATTGCCACCTGCGCTAAGAAAGGTTGACGGAGCCCCGCTTCGCGGGGCTCCTATTTCTGGGTGGTTTAACAAAAAATAACCACGAAGGCTAAGGCGGGAGCTCCGCTCCGCTTCGCTCCCGCCTTAGCCTTCTAACCTAACCTATCCGAGTCGGGGTACTCTGAGTCGGGGTATTAACCATGCATTTCCTTCTACATTTTTAGCCAAGGGCCTCCAGTTACACTTAAGTATAGCCGGCTAAAGATAGAAGAAACTAACATTAACACCTCGTCGAAGATAAACCTAAGTTTAGCCGGCTAATCTTAAGTTTGTGTTCACACCCACCTTTAGCCGTAACATAAACACGCATAACTTTATACAGAGTAGTCCGATTTTGATAATTCTTTTTGCGTTGGATAGGGTATACCTTGCCAAGTATTATTAGTACATTAAAGCCACAAAAAATATAATATAAAAACTTTTTAACAAAAAATTAAACCGCCGAAAAACTGAAAAGCATAAAATAATAAACCTTAAAATTTTGAGTCGGCGCTGAAAAATCAATGAACAAGGATCACTCAAAGCGCCGACTCATAAATTTAAGGTTTATTATTTTATGCTTTTCAGTTTTTCGGCGGTTTAATTAACATTATGGTATGCAATAAAGAATTGAGAATTGAATTGAGAATTATTTTAAGTTCGATAGTCCCCGCCCCCACTCAGTAACGCTCGCGCATTGCCGATGCGAGGTTTGTCCCTGGAGAGGCTGTTTATGTATTACCTACAAATTAACCCTGGATTACAATTGTAATCCGCGCGACCACTGCAGGGTTAATCTCATGATAGGATTTGTTTTGGTGTGTGTGTTTCGACTCAGTCCCGCACGTTGTGTTGCAGTTGGGGCGCGCGCACGAGCAGATCATCCAGCCGCTCGAGCGCTTCCGCAAGGAGCACATCGGTGCCGTTAAGGTAACCGCCACCGAAAGAACACCGAACGAACGGTGTATCGCTGCTACACTGGCTTTCAACACTTGCCTTCTCCTCCCATTCAATAAACTTGAATAAAAACATTATTTAATTACACTACAATGAGGTCCTCAGTCATGGTAACAAGAGTACCCGACTTGCTACATCGGATCCGGTTAGCACCCATCTAAGAATTTATTTAAGAAAATATGCTTAGACTTATTATGTTCCTTGTATGGCTAGCCCCGTGACTTCCAAGCAGGGATGTTAAGGAGCTCCGTAACCGTAACCGAAACTATCGGATATCCGATATAAAAATGTATCCGTAACCGTAACCGAATCCGAAATAAAAGTTTCGGATAATATCGGATTTGTTATTACATTTTTATTTTAGGTAGATTAGATAACACTCAATATATATTTAAGTATAATCATTTTTATTTTAAATAGCTGTAATAATTACTCACGGACTGATTGTAATTCCTACCAAATGGTGACATATAAATAAAACCATTTTATTAGCTATTTATATTTATTTTTGAAATTCCTTAAAAGTTTAATATCCGTAACCGATATTATCCGAAACTAACGGATAATCCGAAAGAATTTCATATACGTATCCGTATCCTTATCCGGTATAATAATCATTCCTACATCCGTATCCAATCCGTATCCGAAATGTCATATCCATAACATCCCTACTTCCAAGAACGATATGCGTTGGAAAAGATCAAGAGAGGTCATGGAGCGCGGAATTGTAGTTGCGATCGAGTAGCAGGACCATAGAGTTGATGTTAGATCTCAATAACCGTCGTTAATTGAACCAGATCGAGTTGTCGAGAATAGCTCATCATAATAGGATCAGATCCGCGGCGCGCGCACGTGCCGCCTGCATGAGCTGCACGTGCCAGCCGCACGCGCGACCTCGCCATACCTCTACTATAACCGACGCGTCCATGTTGCAGGAGGGGAAGAAGAAATTCGACAAGAAGACTGCCAAGTTCTGCCAGAGTCAAGAGCGTACGCTCTCGCTTTCGACCAAGAAACCAGAGGCTGTATTCCAAGAGGTAGCTGCTGATCTGACCTTATCACTCGCCCATTGGCCTCAACCCGCCTCTTGTCACGACGCTGTCACGATTCTAATACATTCTCGAGACATGGACTTCCGATTAGATGAGGCAGCTTGTCTAGTTGTAATGGGTCTACTCGCACTGTGCACAGTAAGCGCGCTGATGTCCTGAGCTCGGCAACTTGTTATAGCGCCATCTGTCGAGAGTGCGTGAGACTGACTGGTTTAACGTTTTAGTTTAAGAAACACGCTTTTTTTTGTGGGTGGGAAATCATCCAATGACGTCTCCCGCTCTGGTCGGAGCTGGAGACGAGAGGTTTACTGACTAAAACCCACCCGTGTTCCTTCAGTTTCCTAAATGCCAGGGCCACGGTATCTCTTTCGAACAAAGTCATAAGTCATTTATTTCTTAACAAAATAGTACGTAGAACGTTCAATAATTTATCTACCTTGGCATGAAAACGGCAGTATTTAATTAAATTAGTTTATTTTTATTTTTCAATATATTCTCCGTTCATATCAACACACTTGGTCCACTTCTATTGCAATGAGTTTAAACCCTTAGAAAAAAAATCCTTTGGGTGCTCGTCAAACCAAATCGTCAAACCTAAAGCGGTCAAAGCAGCTGTGCTTTGACCTCTTCATCATTAGAAAAACGTTGGCCTCGTAGGAATTTTTTCAAGTTTCGGAAAAAGAAATAATCCTATGGGGCTAGGTCAGGGCTGTAGGGTGAATGGTTGAGGTTTTGGAACCCGCAGTCTCGGATGGCGGCCTGCGCTTTTGCAGACATGTGCACCGGAGCATTGTCATGAAGGAGCAGAACGTTTTTATGAGCTTGCCGCGCCTTTTCGCCTTGATGGACGCTCGTAGTTCTCTCATAGTGTTAGCATAGGCTTCTCCCATTATTGTAGTATTAAGTGGCATGAACTCCAACAGTAAAAGTCCTTCCTCATCCCAAAACACAGTCGCCATGACCTTACCTGCAGATTTCTCGACTTTACATTTTTTAGGGGTGTGTTACGACCTGTACTTCCATTGCATGGACTCCATTTTGGACTCGGGATCTCTATGGTAAACCCACGATTCGTCCCCTGTCACTAATCGTTGAATAAAACTTGCTGGGTCTTCACCAATCAGGTCTAAATTCTGTTGGGAACATTCGCGTCGGGCGTCTTTTTGAAGTGGTGTCAGAAACTGCGGGACCCATCTTGCACTGACTTTAGACATTTGCAAATGTTCATGAATTATATTCCAAACGGTGCCTGCCGAGATGTCCATTTCTTCAGCTATGCGGGCAAGAGTCACTCGTCTATTTGTCAAAATAAATTCCACGACTTTCTTACACATTTCTGAAGTCAATGCCGTCACGGGCCGCCCAGTGTGGGAGTCATCTTCTATGGACTCTCTTCCCCATTTAAACGGCTTGCTCCAAAATTTGACTTTATATTCAGAGGGCGCAGACTCCCTATGTGTTGTTGCCATGCGTTCAAATATTTCCTTAGGATTTTTTCCCTCTTTAGTGAGGAACTTTATAACCGATCGCTGCTCTAAATCTAGCAATTTTTTGTAGACTCGGACATCGATGCACTTGCCATGCTCTCACTCCGAAACAATTAATCGCACTGATTTGAAATCCCGTACGCGTCACACGCAGAAACATAGCTACACACATGAACATGTCTCGACTGGTTCAGCCGTGCTCTTTACCCTTAGGTAGATATACATCAGTGCTTTCATATCATAACAATATCAGTAATAAAAAATAAAATTAAAAAATATGTCAGTAGTGCAATTAAAACTTTTTACAAAAAAAAAAAACAATCGACTTCCTTAACCCGGCGTCATGGGGGCTGGGTCAAAATTACCCGCGCTTTTATAGTTCACTTATAATTTTAAAACGACGCACTCGACGTTGCCACTCTTCTCAGTAGCTGGAGTTATTGAGTCCCTCTACACGTTTTAGCCGCGAAATCAGTCGTGCAGGGACCGCGTTGGGAGTTACAAGTGTTGTATTGGAAAAAAGGTAAATATGACCCATGCCTGTATTCAGTGTAACTATTTGATGCCATTTTTATCAATCAATGTTTAAATGATTTATTGTTGTTTACGATGCTTTTTATTTCTGTTACTACATTGTTTTGTGGTTTTAGCGTTTTTTTATTTTTTTTCGGTAGGTAGTACGAGTAACAATGGACCGCGAAGAACTGGAAAGACGTCGTGTTATGGCTATACTTGAAGAATCGGACTCGGATGTTATGCCGTCTGATCAGGAGTCTGGAGAAGATGATGACCATGTGAGTGAGCGTAGTGAAGCCGCCAATACAGAGCAAGAGATTTCGGATGAGGACGAGGTTCCATTGGCGACAATTAGAATTGATGTTGCTGATGAGTTGTGCGCTTCGTAGGTACGACGTATGTCATAACTCAAAGAAGTGGCCGCTGACAATTTTTTATGCCATGTTGAACATGGCGGCGATTAACGGACTTATAATACATCACATAAATAATGAGTCAAACCTAAAGCGACGCCGTTATTTGAAAAATCTAAGCCTTGCTCTTGTCAGTGAGCACTTGAAAGTCCGCCGGAATGTTCTAAGATAGCCGCGAGACCTTCGCAAAAAAATTAGCCAATTTTCAAGCGAACCTATAGAGGAGCCCCCAGCAAAAAAAAAACAAATGCTCGTAAGAGGTATCAGGTATGTCCTGCAAGCAAAGATCGCAAAACTACACTCGTGTGTGAAGGATGTAACAAGCATATTTGTCCTCAACATATAGTATCTTTCTGCGCCAATTGTATTAATAACGATGAGTCTGATTAGCTTTTTTGATTATTTTATATAAGAACATTTATAAAAGTGCCATTAGAAAACTAAAGACTGGTTAATATTTTATTTATGTTAAGTTTTGCTGAAGGAAGCCAAATTTGTTGATTTTTTAGTGCATATTTTTCAAAACATTGTTCTTATTAATAAAAATTTATATTTTCATTATGTGTCTAGTTTTTTATTATCCTTATAACAGACAATTATTGTAGGCAGCAAAAAATATTAATTTTCTCAAATACATACACAAATATTCACATTCCTTATCCGGGTAATGATGACCCAGCCCCCACGTCCGTGTAACAATTTTCCACCCCCATGACGCCGGGTTAAAAAAACACTACAAAGTCAAAAATAACTTTAATTTCGAAAGTCGGTGTCTTAGGCTCTGTATTTAAGGTTTTTGCCACCGACTTCTAAATTAAAGTAATTTTTGACTTTGTAGTGTTTTTTTTAAGGAAGTCGGTTGTTTTTTTTTTTTGTAAAAAGTTTTTATTTTTTTACTTTTTAGTTGTGGTAGATACTCCGCACTAATCTAATCGCGTTATTGGTTCATTTGTCGCGGAAATACGTAATGCAAATTTAAGACTTATATAGTTTTCACATGGACCCCATTGTCCAAATGGAACCAAATTAAAATGAGACCATTCGGAAACCACCAGTTTTCAAATAAAAAAAGAATCATCAAAATCGGTTCACCCAGTCAAAAGATATGAGGTAACAAACATTAAAAAAAAATACAGTCGAATTGATAACCTCCTCCTTTTTTTGAAGTCGGTTAAAAAACAATAACGCAGCATTTAGATTGAAAAAGTAAAAAATCAGTAAAAAAAAAAACATATACACAAGTCATAATTTACGGGATCCTGCCGTTTTGCCGAAAAGATTTTGCCAAATTTTCATTACCCAAACAAATAGCAACCTTTTTTTATACCAATGTAATATTTGGAATAATTTTAGTACGCACATTTTCTTTTGGTCAAATGTTTACTTGGCAGATTGTTACCAACGATAATGTCATTAAGGCTTTTGGTCTTTAATCAAATGATTTATTACAGCAAACAATATTAAGACAATAAACGTTTAGTCAAATGATTTGTTATGACAAAAAATATAAAGGCAAAAATAAGATTTTTTTGGGAATTGTATAATTAAAAATGCAATTTTATTTTAATATAGGTAATCATTTATTAACGCGAGTACAAAATAGCAAAGGGAACACCCAATTATTCCGAAATATTTTATTCCGAATTTCGATATTCCGATTTTCAAAAGTCCGAATTTCATAATACCTAAGAATTATAATGTCTATTATTAAAAATCACGAAATTTATTTTACCGAAAGTCGTAAATGCGATTTGTTAGTTTTCCGATTATCATACGTTCGAAGAATCAAATGCTCGAAGGGTTCTCGATCCGAAAAACGACATTCCGATTTTCAATCCTCCGAATAAACTAAAAGTCAACAAGTTTTGCTACAAAATTTAGTGACAGAAACAAATCGCTGCAAAACTGACTTTACGCAGTCTTGTCTGCCCTACCCCTAGAGTGTAATTTAAACCCGCGTAGGCGCGGAGGGGTGGGGCGGCCCGCGAGCTGAGGAGCAGGTGGTTTGAAGGCCCGCCGCCGCGGCTGAGGCTGGCCGGCACAGCCGGCCAGCAAGCCGAAGCCGCGGTGGTGAGCGTTAAGACCATCTGCGACGATAAGTACGCGTGGTGCCGCCCAAAGCCCGCAGCGCCGGAGCCGTGACAGAAACAATGCTTGCTGCAGCCTTGCTTGTTTGCTGCATGCTTGCTTGCTGCTTGCTTACTTGCATAGTTCATGCCTGCTTGCATGTTGCATGTCTGCTTGCATGTTGCATGCCTGCTTGTATGTTGCATGCTTGCTTGCATGCTGCATGTCTGCGTGCACGCTGCATGCCTGCTTCCATGCTGCATGCCTGCTTCCATGCTGCATGCTTGCTTGCATGTTTTTTAATTCTACCTTCTGATACTAAACATAATATTATACTTCTCTCTGACGAGCAATTATGTGTTTATTTGTCTTGCTATTCGGTTTTACAAGGCGTTTTTATTTCGGAATTGTATTAATCGGTATTTTACATACAACACAGTGATAGTGTTTTGTATGACTTACCCACATCGCGCGACATTTATGATTTACCATCTACCCACTTATTTACACATTGTAATTTAATTTGTATAATCTGTGCAACTAAAATATAGATGCAAAATTTTTGTCATTGGCTACGCAATGAAATTAAATACACAAGTAAAGTGCCTGCCAGGGGCTAAAACTCGTAAGTTGAGGCTACTGGATCACCACTGCTCTCATTGTACCACTACTCTACTCTCCACTCTGTTAATATAGCTAAGGATAGGTGGTAAAGGTGGTAAAGTTTGACGCACATAAGAAATACTGGCTCCTTCTTATTTTTTACGGCCTGATACACCGCGGCCATGCTCGTGCCGTCCGGTCACCGCCCTCGCAGTGTCCGGCGGGCCAATCATAGAATTTGGAGTAAAGGTTTTATGCAAAACGTCTCAAGTAGTTTTAAAATTATTATAATTACGAAAATTCAAAAACGCTTAGATAAAAAAAAAATATTTTTGCTTCTATAGCTTCTTTACCACCTACAGGTGTACCCCTTAAAATATTTCGTGTATGAATAGATACACCTTATATTAGAAAACAAGTAAGTGACACAGCACTTTTTATTTTTGCTTGTGATACTAATGCTATAGTTTCGGCAAATAATATAAACAATTTAGAATCTAAGATAAATGCTGCCTTAAAAGCTTTCAAAAACTGGTTTGGTACCAATAATTTAAAACACAATGTTAATACAAAATTTAATATTTAAAAATTATTTGACGCATATGTGAAATACTGGCTCCTTATTTTCACGGCCCGAGACACCGCGGCCATGCTCGTGCCGTCCGGTCGTCACCCTCGCAGCGTCAGGCGGGCCATTCATGGAATTTGGAGTAAAGGTTTCATGCAAAACGTCCCAAGCAGTTTTAAAATTATAATAATTACGAAAATTCAAAAACGCTTAGGTAAAAATATTCTTTTTGCTTCTATAGCTTCTTTACCACCTGCAGGTATACCTCTTAAAATATTTAGTGTATGAATAGATACACCTTATATATTCAATCAAGTCATTTATAAATAGGATGAAGAAAATAGGGCACAGAACTGAGCCCTGAGGGACACCTCGGGATACAGTCAGAAGGTTGGATTTATACAGGAAAATTTTATAACCAGTGGGCAATTTTTTTTCGGTGGTTCATTCAGTATCAGTAATAGAACACATTGCAATTGGACGTAGTTATGCAAAAAGGATCCAATCCACAACTTGGTCAAAAATGTGTTAAGTGCACCAAACTGATCCAAATTATACATACTACGAGTCAGTAAAAACGATCTAGCTAAAAATAGCTTTATTTTTCGTGTACTTTAATTTTTAAAACCAATGGTATGGCGCTTCTTATTTTTTTTTTCTGTATAAACTATTTAAACTTTCTGGTTCTTAACTAGTATTTGTACCAGAATATGTTAATACACCATTTCTAATAAAAAACGTGTTAATATTCCACAGACAATTAGTTTTTTTAAGTAATGAAAAAAATACCTCTTGAACTTAAAACGTCAATAATTCAAAATTAACTGAATAAAATAAATAAATAAAATAAATAAATAATATTCCACAACTATCACACAACGCCATCAAGTCCCAAACTAAGCAGAGCTTGTGTTATGGGTACTAGACAACTGATAAACATACTTATATATTTCTAAATACATACATATTGGAATGAAAGGAATGAATGAATGAAGAATGAATGAATGTGGATTGGATCCTTTTTGCATAACTACGTCCAATTATTTTTCAATACTTTAAAAAAAAAATTTAGCCGAGCTTAAATTAATTTAATGTGTTGACCTTACATATTTCGTAATATCGATATCGGCAATAGCGCGTGGTACAACGTGACTCATCCGGCCGGCGGCGGTGTTGTAGCAACAGTTTGCGCACGCATGCGCTGTCGAGACGTCGTGTCTAACGTTTTCACGCGCAGCGCCGCCGCTACGCCGAAAGTGTCGTAACTCGTATCTCGCGATGTCAGTCAACCCCAACCGTGAGTTTTATGAGATGGTGTGAGCGTGCTTATTAAGTGGTGAAAATTTACAAGCAAGGCGCAGGATGTATGCGAGGGAGAGCAGACCTTGTATGGAATCCGTAACCCCCCGTCCTTAATAGAAGGACCATTTTAGCAGTCACTCAAAGGCTGCTTGATCATGGGCCATTTAGGACCCCGAATCATGCACAAGGATCTGGCAGATTTTTATTTCTTTGAGTGATATTCAATTTCCACGAAACGGCACGTCGCTTCGGTATAAGCCAGCACGCAATAAGATCAACAACAACAATTAAAATACAGTGATTCGTGACATGTAGGGGTAAGCAATTCGTTTTAATGACTTTTTTTAACGATTAGGTTATTTTTGACTGAAAATTACTGTAATCTTAATTTAATTGATCATAATGATTTATTTTCTGCATTTCATGGTCCTACGCCCATCAAAGTATGAAGGAAAAATTGTTATTCAAAATCAAAATCAAAAGTCATTTATTCAAACTAGGCTGAGAGTCAACACTTTTTGAACGTCAAAGTTACAAAAGACAGTCCCCCCAAAACGCCCGCCCTTCGACACTTCCTAGCGCTTTCACTGGGAAGAAGAACTGGCGGAACAAACTCCCCAGCAGCACAGCTGGATTACTCTTCAAATAACTGCAGGTCACGCCCTAAACTTAAAGAAGCCTAGTTCGAACCTAATAAAACCAGCGGTCACTGACCGGCATGAACTGTATTGTATGTTCACCGCGCGCGAGCTAGCATCAATCGAGTTTCAAAGTAAACATCTTTCGTTAACGATAATTTAATTTTTTTGTACTAAGAAATATTAAAATAAAAATTGTATGGTTATTATAACTCGTTTAAATTTAGTTTGTTAAAATTTGCGCACTGGTTAAAAAAATATCTTGTATATTTTTTCTTCTCCATCCATAGTCGACTTTATCTCAATGTACTGACGTCTGTTATGACAATAGGAGCTGAAAAGCTTTAATACATTCTCCCGTATACCATAGTGTTCTTGGCCAGAAGAATTTCATGGTCTACTGTATCGAAAGCAGAACCAAGGTCTAGCAAAATACCTGCCACTTTAAGCTTGTTATTTAAATTACAGACAACGTCGTCAATTAATGTCTCAATAGCATCGGTGGTTTCTAAAGATTTTTGGAATCCGAATTGCTGACTATTTAAAATACTGTGCGTCCTTAAGTGTCTCATGAGCCTATTTTTCATTATTTTTTTGAAGATCTTTGATAATACATGCAAAAGGGAAATCGGTATGGAGTTAGCAGGATCTGTTTTAGAACCTTTCTTAAAAACCTTTTACAAAAACATAACAACCGACTTCCTTAAAAAAACACTACAAACTCAAAAATAACTTTAATTTTGGAAGTCGGTGGTTTCTGGTCATTCCTTCTTGCACAACTTATTACGTTTCTATAGATTCTGTTATACTTGTTTCCATATCCTAAAACTGAATTGTCACATTGTGATTTATCTACGGTGTTAAGGATACGTTTAACTTTGCTGGCCGTCCTTATTCCATTAGTTATCCGTTTAGAACCCATATTGCTATTAACACTAACTTTCGATTTGCACTTCTTAAAGTACGAAGAATGCATTTATGTGTTTATACCTGTGCTCCAGTCTGTCTCTGACAGCTTTTTCATGAAGTCCCTTTTGTTCTTGTCAGTATATTTTCTTCTGCAAAGACGTATATAATTAATCTGTTTCTTAAAGTCAAACTTTTCTAAGCGAAGTGTACAAAACAGGCCCGCGTGACCGTCAGACAATCCATTGTGATCAACATCTGTACATTCTATAAAAGTGTCAGGTACATTAGTTAAAACATTGTCTATGCATGATTCCGATTTATTTCTTCTGAAGTTGGTATTTATTAGATATCTGAAGTTGTAGCACACTAATAATGACAAGAAAGAATTTTGTCTCGTGTCATCTTTTAATACATTAATATTGAAGTCGCCACAAATTATGCATAATTTATTGAAGAAATGCTGGAAGTAACAGTTTTTCAAGCCTATCCATTTATCCATGCAGTTATCAAAATTGCTGTTTGCAGGAGTGCTATAACAAAAAACAACACACAAATTTGTCTCAAAATCTCTAACTCCACATACTTCGAAGCAATCAGTTTTATACAACTGCTTGCATATTTGAAGTTCATCCACTTCTCTATCTTGCGGTGTTAAAATCATTGAACCTCCTCTATTCTTTTTGAGTCTAGTGTTTTAGGACCCCATTTTGTAAATAACAAAATTGAATTGTTTTGCGAGAGTATCATTCAGAAAATGTTCAGTAACACATAAAAAAAATGATCCTTTTTGCAATTCACATATATAAGGTGTACCTATTCATACACGAAATATTTTAAGAGGTACACCTGTTGGTGGTAAAGAAGCTATAGAAGCAAAAAGAAAATTTTTATCTAAGCGTTTTCTAATTATCGTAATTATTATAATTTTAAAACTGCTTGAGACGTTTTGCATTAAACCTTTACTCCATATTCTATGAATGGCCCGCTTGACGCTGCGAGGGCGGCGACCGGACGGCACGAGCATGGCCGCAGTGTCTCGGGCCGTAAAAAATAAGAAGGAGCCAGTATTTCTTATTTGCGTCAAATAATTTATAAATATTAAATTTTGAAAAAATACATTTAAACATAAGGTGTATCTATTCATACACGAAATATTTTAAAAGGTACACCTGTAGGTGGTAAAGAAGCTACTCCACGAGGACACGGCGGTGCTCCGCCCAGGCAGGGCACACCTCCACAGTGACCTCCTGACGATCTACGCAATGGAAACACCCGGGCGTTTCCTCCCGCCTTATCCTGAACAGGAACCTCCCGAAGCAAACACGCTATAATACAAAACCAAACTAAAAAGTAGTTTTTTTTTGTTTTACAAAATTCAAAACAAGAATAGAGTGATTAATAAATGGAATCATTTTAGTGTAAAACAGCGTGGAGTGCTTCTTGAGGTATTTCTATAATGACTATATGAGTGATTAAATATTTACATCAATACATAAAAAAGCTTTCATTTGAGTATGTATTTGAATACCTGAACCGATAATTATATTTTTAGATCTTTATTTTATCGCTTTAAAGTTGTTTTTTTTTTTAACATGGCAAATGAGGTTAGTTTTAAAACCTCGATAATATCGTCGATAGATTTGCAACCGCAAATTATTAATGTTATTCAAACAAAAGTTGGAAAAAGTGGTTTGGTGAGATAAAGTTCTTGCAAATACTGCGTCGCCAATATGTGGTGATGGCGTAAGAACTGACCCTGAAAAGGTTCGGAACAGAGCATGGCTCGCGAGTGTACAGTACAGCGTGTGCGCAGGCGGACGCGGCGATGGACATGGCGGAGCGCGACTTCTGCCAGGCGTCGCTGGAGTACGTGTTCCAGCTGCAGGCGGTGCAGGAGCGCAAGAAGTTCGAACTGGTGGAGACGCTGCTGGGCTTCGTGTTCGGCTGGTGGACCTTTCACCACACGGCGCATGACGTACACGCCGACGCCGAGCCGCGTGTCAAGGACCTGCAGCTGCGCATCCAGCGGGTGAGTGCGACAACCCCACTGTGCGAACTTACGTGCCGTGAGCTGGCATTCCAGCTGACGCTAGGCACAGACACTATTCACGGCTCACTTCACCTAAGTTTTATCAGAATACATCGGCTGTGAGCACTCTTATGAGGCGCTCTGCTCTCTGGCAGTGCGCGTGTCGCGTGTGTGTGTCCAACTAAACAAAACTAACGACGTTTTGCTTCGAACGAGTGTGCCTCCCGATCTGCCGCGCACACGTTACATTCATTTTGAAGGTGGATGCGCTGAGGTAGCCCGCGACATTCTAATCTTTTTACGTTTTCTGCAAATTGCAGGTCAGTGTCAGGTTGTACGTTGATTAAAGGCCCTATATGCTTATACCCCAAGCATAGTGAATTTGCCCTTGAAAGATAATGGCACGATACTTAAAGGATTTTTAGGTACTAATAAGATAATAAGATCCTGAATGTTTCAGATCTCTAACTTATTTGGTTTTTGAGAAAAAGGAAAATATGTAAAATCTGACAAATCAGAAAAAAAATAATTTCCTCAGTAACGCGTGAATCGATTGATTTGAATTTTGAATATGTTTTAGTAGCTTCTAAGAAAAAAAATTAATACCTTTAACGGTTGTTAAGAACCTTGAAAAAATGGCGCTTTTGTTTTCATTTCGATTTTTAACTATGATACGATTCTGGCACAATTATGAAACTATTTTTTCGAATTCCCCATTTATTTATCCATTGACTTATAAGCTTTTAAGATTTAAAAAAAAAGGTACGCCATATTGCAAAAAAATAAAAACCATTTTTTGTGTAAATATTTTATGTATTTTAAGCCTGCATTATTATTTGTGTCGCTCGTTTATGTCTTTTAATCTTATTTAAAGTAGTCATGTCTCAATCAATAGTTAAATCTTAAAATATCAATGAATATCAACTATGACCTGCATATTTCTAAAAACGTGAGAAAATTATAATTTCGTGGGCTGCCCTACATACCCTGAATCTCCATGTCCCTCCGTGTGCGTGTGAACGTGTGCCGTGTGCGTTACACTTGGTGCGGGTTAGTGTGGCAATAGCGATTATGAACTCTTCTAAATGAGACGGTTCAAAAATGTACCCGGCGCCGGCGCCAATGATTTGTTTCTCAGATTGTAGGGTAAGACGAGTAGTAATCTGAGCATGGAAGTGCCCCGCCAAGTCCTGCAAAAACAAACAAACACAAACACTAAATTCTCAAATTCTGTTTAAGCCCACTGTTGCCGGGTCCTTGTTGTAAGAATATGTTGTTGATATTTGTAACCGTGAATTTAATTTCGACTATGTTAGAGCTCGAGATATAATTCAAAATTTCAATATCGGTACTCAATTAAAAAAAATGCCGTAAAGCTCAAAAATGCGTAATCCACACTGCAGTGGCTGAATTGGCAATCATTTTAATAAATGTCTGGCAATGGTGTAATTCTTGACTTAATGAAGAGTAGTCAAAATGTTTGTTTAAATCGGGCAGTACTACAGACCCAACGAACTTCTGTGCTTCACACCTTCAGTAAACTATTTCAAAAAATTAATTTAAATCAATTGCAAAGACATTTTAATAAAACTAAATTATTAAACAGTATATGATTTGGTTTAACAAGGGGTCGCGTGACTACCCACGTTGGTGTACAGCTTCTTACATATATTTGTGAGGTTTGGGAGAAATAATTGATTGATGACACGATTGTGGTGCTCGTGATACAATGGTCAGAATACTGCATGCAGTTAGAAACACTGCCTTGGGTCTTCATATTTCAATAAAAGGATCCAATGAGTGGACGCTAATGGCTGGCGTTTTTCTTAAAAAAAAAAAAAAAAATATTGGACACCTATCCACATGGTCCACAGTACCAAGATTATGTCTGGAGTTTAAAAGATACCGAGCTCTGAGTTTGTTTTGGCCTATCTTGTCAGATAGGACCACAGACCTCATCTAGTTTTAAATATATGATTAACCTGTAAAAGTGTTTGTACAAACATATTACCGATTCCTGGGTTCCATTGTTACTATGGGAGTTCCACAGGGCTCAAGACTTCTTGTAATATATTAATTATGTACCTTGGCTTATAAAGACCATTCATGAAATCGTGTTACTTGGACATGACACATCAGTTTTGTTTACACTTCGACGACAACAAACAATTACTGACGATAGAAATAATGCTCTTTCTAATACAGTGGCATTGGTTTAGTGTTAATAATTTACTTTTAAACGAGAAAGACGTAACTAGTCGATTTTTTACACCTAACGTTAAGCTGGTGAAAACCAATGTGTAAATAGGGCGGAATGGAATCTTACGGACACCACTGCGTTCTTAGGTATTATTTTGAACTTAAAGCTACAGTGGCGCCTACATATAACCAAATTATTGCAACAGCTGAGCACGTCTGCACCCGGCGCGGTCTATAAAATCCGCCATTTGTCTGATGTAGAACCAACTGAATTAGTATACAGGATCAGTTTTTATCCAGTGCGCAAACTGTAACCATGAATTCAGCATATCATTCTAGAGCTCCCAGTGTTAAAAATGTTCGTCAGTTCTACACAAAAAAAATCTGCTGTTTCATTCATTTTGACCTTGTAGGTATTGCATTTTTCTATGGAACAGCAGATTTTATTTTGAAAAAACCGACGAAAAATTTCTACACTGATATGCTGAATTCATGGTTACAGTTTGCGCACTGGATAAAAACTGATCCTGTATTTCAGTTATTTGCATAGTGTAATGTCGTATGGAATTTTGCTGTTGGAAAATGCAGCCAACATTTAGGCTATATTTGTGACATTTATCATCTATCCACACTTCCACACTAATATTATAAATGCAAAAGTAACTCTGTCTGTCTGTCTCGCTTTCCTGCTAAAACTACTGAACCGATTTAAATGAAATTGGTACAGAGATAGTTTAGAGCCTGAGAAAGGACATAGGCTACTTTTTATCCCGGTAGTACGTTCCCGCGGGATATTTTCCGACCTCCACGCGGGCGAAGCCGCTGGCAAAAGCTAGTAATATACAACATTATTTTTAGTATATGCGAAACCTGAATATAGTTTGTTCAGAATCAGTAACTGAATCGATTCCAATAATTTTTACACCATGTTATATTTTGTCCCAAAAATATTTAATTACGCTTAAAAGTTAGTAGTATCCGCAATCATCTGTTTGCACACGGGTCACGACAGGTCATAAGCGCGGGCTAGGCGGCGTGGGCGCACTGCGGGACGGCGACGGCGCTCCTCAGTTGCCCGAATGCCATCGATCGATGCATACGTATCGCGAGCGCGCGACCGCCGTGAGCCCTGGCTAAAGTGTTTTGTTTAGATTTTAAAATTATCATGTCTCTCTCGTACTCAAACGTCCGTACACTCGCTGTTTGTGGTGGTGTGGCAGTGCGTCAGTTCATAAGAGAAAGACGGGCCCTTTTTTAAAAGTTGCTTCAGTTTGTTTGAGTGAATAGTGATTACGCCAATTATTGTAGATAGTGATGATTAACATTTTTAAACACGCAAAGATAGTCAAGGGTACAAATGTATTATTTGTTTACAGCCTGCTGTGGTTCAGTAATGCGATGTTTAACAATTTTCATCCATTTTGAACTTTAAGTTGTTGACATAAGGTGCAACAAATGGCATTGATTACATTTTACCACTTACTACTGCATTTACGAATAAAGTACATAATAATATCTACCTACACTTGACCATTACGACAGTCCAAAGCCTGCAAGTGTGATGGAAAATGTTCATCACCAACTAATACATAAACAATCACTGTGGCAAATTATTATCAATGAGCGCAAAACGACGCTGAAGGCGCGCACGCGGCCGGCCTCCGCTAGGCTGAATATGTTTTAGCGTGGACTACCAGGTAACGTAACTGGCTTATAACTTTGTGATTATTAATGATACAGTTTTGAAATTTTTTTCATAGATTCTTTACATAAAAATACTAGACCCGTGTTTCGGGTTTCGCATAAACAAAAATTAATGTTGTATAAAATTCTCGTGTCGCAGTGTTTGTGACCAAACTCCTCCGAAACGGCTGGACCGATTTTTATGAAATTTTGTAGATTTGGTAGATCTGAGAATCAGCCAACATCTATTTTTCATACCCCTAAATGATAAGGGTGACCCACACCTAAATATTTGTTTTATTTTTTTGACAATTTTTTTTTACTTTTATTATGATTTGGCATTGAAAAATACACACTACTCTAAGTTTTCACTCTTTTTCATCCGGCAAAACAACTTTTGCGGGATCAGCTAGTTATTTATACTAGTGATCGCCCATTGGTCGAAATTCGACCGTACTTCATTTGAATAGAAATACATTATTAAATGAATAAAAATATATAATAATAAATATAAAAAATAATATGGTTATATTTGACATTCAGTAACACTATAGACAAATTGTTGACGCTGTACTACTGTGGAGAGAGTTCGCTGGCGGGATGGTGATGGCCAGGACCAGGACATAGGTGTAATGAGTAAAGAACACTTCTTCAGGACTCTCTTCTTTATTTTCATAATACTTCTTAACTGCTGGATATGGAATGAATTATCACAGTTTGCTTTGTTTTTATAGAATTTTCCCTATTATTTTTAATTAATTATGACAGTTCAAAATGTCATAATTATAACCAGCCTGTACAATCGTGAGGCATACAACCTCTACAGTTTGCACACGACACTTGGGAAACTTACTAATGCCATACTTGACACTCCCCGTAAAACCATAAAAAATATTTCTTAAAAATCTAAATTCCTATCGTCGCTAATACAAATAATATAAAGACAAATATTCTCGATATGATCATAGATTTTAAAAATGAAATAGGTTATATATCTATAAAATTAATTTATTACCTATGGTTATACTTGACATTCAGTAAGGCTATAGACACAAAATATTAAAGACAGATATCTATGCATGTGTGTATTGAATACACGGTAATGAATAGTAGTGTGTGTAACGTGTTATTTATTGAAAATAATGTATTTTTACGCATAATTTTAAAAAAATATTAGAATTCGTCACTTCTTCCCTGTATAAACTATAAGTGGGCGAAATTTCATACTCCTCCGTCCGCCCAATTTTCGTGAAAAGGGATCCAAAGTTTTCGCTTCACGTATTAATATATAGATAAACTGTATATTCATTCATATCCACGCATATCACTAAACCTCTAAACCGAACACAAACTTGGGTTGAAACAATAATTGTCGAAGTCTATTAGAACAGTTCATCTTTGGAGAAAATCTAAATCGTCTACTTTACATATTGTGAAACGAAAACATAACTACTGCTATAATAGTACGATACATAATTTTACTGTTTGGACTATAACGAGCGGATCTTAGGGAAAGGAGGGACCGTTATTGCTATGCCATACGCACCAATCCAACGCACGAAACTTAGTGAGTTGTGAGTGTGAGTGAGAGTGGGTAGAGTGGCGCGGCGCATGAGGCGCGTGTGGCTTCACTAACCTGTGCGCGCTTGCAGACGCGGAGCAACTTCGACGAGATGAGCAAGCAGACCGAGTCGCTCATGAAGAAGATGATGGAGGTGCGGCAGATGGTGAGTGTGCTGGCTCTGTGGGACGCGGCGGCACTGTCTGTGTGTGTGTAACGCGTGTGTGTGTGCGCAGAACAAGGAGGAGGAGGCGGCCGCCGAGGAGGCGGGCGGCGGGCTGGCGCGCGCCGGCTACCTGTTCCTCATGGAGAAGAGTGAGTCGCTGCCTTACTAACACTATTGTAGTGCTTGTACCTACATTACTCCACATTGCAATTTTACACTGAGTGTCTTCTCTACATAACAAATATCTAAAATTTCGTCAATAACGATTGTCAAAGTCAACGAGATAAGATGAAAGATCCAGAGTAGCCCGCGATATTCAAATGTTCTTACGTGTCTTGCCATTGTCAGGTCAGTGCGAAGTTGTATGTTCAACAAAATATTATGTTACGGGCCTTAACAAATATGGCTTTACATAACTATACACCACCCGAATCATCACTGCAATCCTGTACGTTCATTTTGTTTAATTGAATTACTTTTTCATCAAATAGACTCTCAGTGAAATTAAATGAACTGACCCTCATTTAAAGCAGTTATTTCAAATAAATGCTTTGAGTTTCCCTGATCCCTAAAGGGGTTAAATAGATGATCAAAGTTTGTATGGAAGTTTGTCATTTTGTACGATGGGAGGACGTATGGGCTCACGGCTTGATAGTTCATGAGTGCAATTCTACGCATGAACTATCATTAGCAGTCAGCGAGTGTTGTGGACCGGGCCGGCAGTTTAAACTGAGAGGCGCGCTACTGTGATATTCGTATTAGTAAGCTATGACACCGATGTGTGCGCAGAGGCGTTCGGCACCACGACGTGGAGCAAGCACTACTGCACCTACGAGACCAGCTCGGGCCAGCTGTCGCTCACGCCCTACAACCAGATCAACGTGAAGACGGTACGTCTCCTAGGCTTGTTTGCTTATTTACGAACATTTGTGTACATCTGAGGTACTCCTCCCGTATTTTTAAGAACGTTTTCATTCTAATCTCAGTCCGATCCGTCAAATAATTTAACTTCCTTTACTTTATGCCAAGTATTAGATTTTGATTGTCGCCGAGATAACATTGCGGTTTGACGTTGCACGTTCGCGCACAATGGTCCACTTGAAGAACTAAGTGTGGAAACGAAACCCTTAAACATGGATACATTTTGATCGTTTTAATTAAGTACGGGAATTGGCTTTCTGAATCACTGAGCGGAAATACACGGTGCACACGTACAAAAGAGTTATTGTTTATTCAAAACATTGTGAGCCGTCGGATGACGTCGGGATGCCTGGCAGATGGCAAATATCGAAATTGTTTTGTGCGGGTAATATGCGTAAAAGGATAGTTCACGACAGGAAATAAATATGGCATAATAAAAAAATATGTAATTATATTTTTTCAATAAAGAATGGTGTGTATTAATAAACATTCATATTTATTACATACCTACTTTCGTACTTCATACATACATTGGAACCAAACCTTCCACCGACACAAGGCAAATGAAAATCAAATTGATATGCATCCAAAGGCTGACCTTCAGAAGTGTAGTTTAACCTAGCGAACCTACTCTACGAGAGACGCAAGGCAAAAGAAAAACTAAATTGTCACCGATCCAAAGGCTAACCTTTAGCTTTATTAAAACCTAGCAAACCACGAGGTAAATCAAAGACGCAAGACCGATAGTTGACACGCCAACTATCGGTCTTGCAACAATAGGTTTTAACCGCGGCTATCGATGTTTCACATCAAAAACTGTTTCCATTAGTACTTTATGTGAAACATATTTGCGCTGCTGTAGACATGGTACAGTATTGTAAGTAGCAGTAGATGAGCAGACAATATATCTATGTACCCGTCAGGCCAGCGGCACGGAGGCGCTGTGCGTGTGCGGCGCGCGCGGCTGCAGCGAGCCGGTGGAGCGGCGCTTCTGCTGGGAGTGCGTGCCGGCCGAGCGCGAGCGCGCGCCGCTCGTGCTGCAGGCGCTGGGCGAGCGCGACCGCGCCGCCTGGCTGCGCGCGCTGCACGCCGCGCCCGCGCGCGCGCCCGCGCCGCCCGCGCCGCGCACTGACACCGAGTGCGCGCTGGACGACGCGGGCTTCGCCTTCGTGCGCCGCGTGGTGGGCGCCATCGAGGCGCGTGGCCTGGAGGAGCAGGGCCTGTACCGCGTGGCCGGCGTGGCCAGCAAGGTGGCGCGGCTCGTGGCGTGCGCGGGCGCGGCGCGCCGCCTGCCCGCGCTGCACGACCCGCTGGACTGGGAGACCAAGACGCTGACGTCGGCGCTCAAGAGCTACCTGCGCGCGCTGCCCGACCCGCTTCTCACGCGCGCGCTGCACGCGCAGTTCATCGCCGTGGCCAGTACGTGTCCTTCAGTTTCTAATTGTCGACAATATTTCTCAGATAATTGTCATAAGTTCTATAAACTCTCGAAATTTTAAAGGTATTATTGCTGAAGTAGGACTTTTGAATTATTTCAATTTTTTTTCTGTGTTCCGAAAATATTCTCTGTTGCATAGATTTTTTTTTTGCTAGCGTGCTCTGTCGCACTACTGACCATCCCTCCCGGCATCCTTTTCCGGGGCCACCTCGATCTAACCCTTGCAATACGCGTGTAGCTCGTCTCGCCACCTCGTGCTTGGGCCATCCTCGGCGGCACCTTCACTGTGTGCAGACTATTACAGAATCGTTCAGATAACATAACATAATATTTATTCAAAAATAAAAGGCTTAAAAATATGTACAGTTTTGCTTATATGTAAATTATACATTATACAAGATTATTTTTAGTATATGCGAAACCTGAATATAGTTTGTTCAGAATCAGTAACTGAATCGATTCCAATAATTTTTACACCATGTTATATTTTGTACCAAATATATTTAATTACGCTTCCAAGTAGGACACCGAACGACAATACGTATTCACAATCATCTGTGCGGGTCACGGCAGTTCATAGCGCGCGTGGGCGCACAGCGAGACGGCGACGACGGGTAACAACTCCCTCCCTCGGGTCTCTCAGTCGTCCGAATGCCACCGATTGATGAGCACGTATCGCGAGCGCGCGCGCGCCCGCCGCGGGCCTTAGTGTTTTGTTTCGATTTTAAAATTATCATGTCTTTCTCGTACTCAAACGTCCATTACACGGAGATGGTACGTACACTAGCTGTTTGTGGTGATCTGCATATGTTTTTGCGTGGACAACCAGAAAAAAAATTACAGGCCCATAGCCCTCATTCCGGTAATAGCCAAGATATTTGAAAAATGGATCTATAGGTCCATAGACGGATACCTCAACAAACATCATATACTTGTGAAAGAACAATAAGGATTTAGGAAAGATCACTCAATAAATATGGCAATATATGACTTCCTTAATGTTATTATAGCTAATATGGATGAAAGAGTCCCAATATCAGCAATATACATGGATATGACCAAGGCATTTGACCTGGTCAACCATGATATACTGCTGAGCAAGTTAAATGCGTATAGGATAAGAGGAAATGTTTTATCACTCATAAATTCTTACTTAAAAAAACTTTTTAACAAAAAATTAAACCATCGAAAAAACTGAAAAGCAAAAAATAATAAACCTTAAAATTATGAGTCGGCGCTTTGAGTGATCTTTGTTCATTGATTTTTCAGCGCCGACTCAAAATTTTAAGGTTTATTATTTTTTGCTTTTCAGTTTTTTCGAGGGTTTAATTTTTTGTTAAAAAGTTTTTATTTTATATTTTTTGTGGCTTTAATGGACTCATAATACTTAGCAAGGTATATCCTATCCAATTAAAAAAGAATTATCAAAATCTGACTACTACTCTGTATAAAGTTATGTGTGTACATTACAATCAATCATTCCCTGTTTTCCGACCTTTTTTTTTTTTTTCAGTATGGGAAATCGTCAAATGACTTCTCCCGCTCTGGGCGGAGCGGGAGGGCGTGTCAGACTTTTACTGACTAAAACCCACCCGTGTTCCATCAGTTGCCCATGTGCCAGGGTCACGGTATCTCTTTCGAACAATCACGCGACCCCGGCAAGGTTTTCCGACCCTTAGCGTTCGATTTTGTTTTCCAAATTTATATGGGAATACCTTGGAAGTATACCCTTTTCAATAAAAAAAGAATTATCACAATCGGACTACTATGTAAAAAGTTATGCGTGGTCATACATAAAAAAAAAACAAAAAAAATATATACGCGTCGAATTGATAACCTTCTCCGTTTTTTTTCGATATAATAGAACACAACGTACAGAAATAAGTCGAATTTGTAAATTAAGTAAAACCGTTATAAAATACATATCAAAAGAACGAAAAAAATCGTATGGAGTGCCCCAAGGCAGTGTGCTAGGGCCTCTATTATTTCTTATATCTAATAAATAAATATCTTAGGACAACCAATACACCGTTATCTGATCCCAAACTAGGCAGAGCCTGTACTATGGTAACCAGACAACTGATAAATATACTTATATATTTCTAAATACATACATATTGTAGATAAATTACACCCAGACACAGAACAAATGATTGTGCTCATCACAAAAGATTTGTCCTGGGCGGGAATCGAACCAACGACCTCAGTCTTTGCAGTCAGGGTCACTAACCACTAGACTAACAGTCCAATATATATATTGTTACGTATCTGCTTAATCCTGTTAGAATGAAATGATTGGATAAAGGCAGATCTGTTACAATTTATTAGATGATTATTAACAAGAGATGGGAAGTACAGCTAAGTATAAAAGACCCTGCCTGGCACACACTCTTTGTTTTATGGTTTCTTCGAGGGCTTCCTGTAGAACTTAGGATCCGCCAGGTGAGCTCCGTAGTAGACCTCGGGGCCTATTAAGTCAGGCACGTAGTTGACCTTCGATGATCGGGAGTGAAGGTCCCAGGTGGATCTTTAGCTGGATCCCCTGGGTTTGATATTTTTTCAAAACGGCTCCAAGAGTAGACCGGCTTCAAGAGTAGACTGGCTTCAGAGTATGGGCTGACTTCAGAGGAGTGGCGTGGCTTCCAGAGTGGGACCGTCAGCGGTTCGAACGCCCGTTTTTATATCCAAGTCGTCTTCTCTTTCCAAACATTTTTCAAAATATTAGTTTAGCCATCATCTCATCTGTCAAGTGTAGTCGGCCAGGACATATCCATGAGTGCGTGTAGCTGGCCACATGAGTGCGTAAAGAATTTTATAAATATAATTTTGAGTTAAGTCATTTAGTAAACAATCGTAATAATTAATAAAATCAAATAGCTAGACATATTGATAAAAATAATTTAAATTATATAAACCAAAAAGTAGCCATTCATAGACTAGAAAAGTAACTGACAGTTGACAATTTGGCTTGTCACAACATGAAAATTTGAGTTAATATTTATTTCAGCTATTTTTAAGTTAATAAATCGTATTTAGATCGATTTGCTGAGTGTAGACATATAAACAAATAAAGATACTTGTAAAGCATGAATAGTGTAAACATAGAAACAAATAGAAAGGATGATAAATAGGTATTAAGAATCATGAATTAAAGTGTAAGTATAGGATGAACACTATATTTCCCCAACGACGCGACCCCGAGAAAATTTTTGGCCTAGAACAAAAATTTTGCTAGTTAAAGTATTACAGCATTCACAAAACTTACAAAACTCATCCAAACACACCGACATCTTACGAAGTTAGGTCAGGTAGGATTCACATTCAATGATCACTACTCAACCTGATAAATCAATAACTTTAAGGCTTATTTTAGGAGTTGTAATCCGCTCGCGTCTAAAACCACAAATCAGATGAAATAGAAAGATTTTAACAAAGGCTTATTTTTAACGGAGTTGTCATCCGCTCCTAATCAACTTTTAGTTGATATTTAGACTTTTAGAGTCATTAGTTAACATGGGCTTATTTTTATGGAGTTGTTATCCATTTCATTCATTAAGCAGATACGTAACAATATAAATGACTTTCCCAGGAATATACATGACATGACATTGTTTGCCGACGACAGTACCATCATTGTTAAACTTGACAAAAATAATAAAGACTTTGAAGCTGACATAATCAATGCATAACAACAAACCGTTAACTGGCTAGAACAAAATAATTTAATTATAAATTTGAAGAAAACAAAAATTATGAATTTTCGTCAAAGAGTAGCTAATCCGGAACTAAATGTAAGCTTTAATAATGAAAAAATTGAAGAAGTTGAAAACAAAAAATTGAAGAAGTTGAAAACACAAAATTTCTGGGCTTAACAATCGACAAACAATTAAATTGGAAACAACACACTACGATACTAATTAAAAAATTGAGTAAGTTTGCTTTTGCTTTATATTAACTAAAAAAAATAGTCAGTCAAGCAGCAGCAGTCACTGCATACTATGGATATGTCGATTCTATACTACGCTACGGAGTCATGTTTTGGGGTAACTCCTGCAATAAGGACATGGTGTTCAAATCGCAAAAAGATGCATTAGAGCTATTGCCGGTATAAAAATAACTGATAGTTGCAAACCTTATTTTGTATTGTTAAAAATAATGACTTTACCTTGCCTGTACATATTTGAGACTGCCTTATTTGTAAAAAACAACATTAAGAAAAAAAATATATAATATCTTAGGACAACCAACACAACGTTATCTGATCCCAAACTAAGCAGAGCCTGTACTACGGCAACCAGACAACTGGTGAATATACTTATATATTTCTAAATACATACATATTATAAATAAATTACACCCAGACACAGAACAAATGATCAAAAGCATCTGAACATCGCTATAAAATGAGTAGACAAAAATATAGACATTAATTATGTGTTTGACCACCATTTTTTTTTAATGTACACATTACTAAATTTGTAAGTATCTTTTATAACATTTATATTGGACGGATGGATGACCCCTGTAACACAGGTTTTTCCTAGCATAGGGGTCATTGATCATTTATCTTGTACCAGTCTATTTGCATATTACATTAAGTGTCACCCTGTATCTGTGTACTTTACGTCGAATACATTCTATTCTATCTAAGACCGCGTTGATGCATACTTTGCATGGCCCCAAAAATATTTAATAAATTACCAAATGGAATTAAAGACTTAAATATTATTCAATTTTAAAATAAACATCTTTTATTGGAAAATTGCTATTATACTATTGACAAATTCCTTATTGATAAATTGTAACCTATTTGACATGATATTTATTTAATTTTGACATTATATTTATTACCTTTATTTTCATTAATTATTTGCATGTTTACTCAACTGTTAATTAATTTTTTGCTTGTTATTTTTTCTGTATTCAGTTATGTTGTTTTTTGTGTTTTCAAATACGTTAATTATTTTTTTTTATAAAAAATACTAATTGCTTGAAAGAGTGTAACTGTACACCTTTAAGGTAGATTTTTGAGGAACGAATTATTTATTATTACGATCACATGTAAAATGTACCAAAAATCACACTAATTAATGAATTTGAATTTGAATACAATTAAATACTTAACATAGGTGAATACTTACTTTAACACAGTTAGTAAATTCTGTTTCTTCGTAAGATATACTTTGGAGAACGTCATTGAGAGTTCTCTTACAATTTGTGTAATTCAGTGAATAAATTTTTGCTATAGAGTTTAATCTATTATAGAGAAGAGGGCCGAGGTGCAGATAAAATTTGGATATAAAAGCATGTTTTGTTCTGTTTTGTGGACAGACAATATCTTTACGTCTTTTATTTGTAAATTCAGTGCTATAGGGTAGAGCTGCGTGTTGTTTTAATACAATGCCCATTATAAATAGCTGTCGAACTGTTAATACTTCACAACATTTGTATAGTAGGTTAGTAGGGAAAAGGAAATTGCGGAAAGTAGACACTTTGAGTATCGCTCTCTGAGCTCTCTCGATAGTTAATAACAATGTTTTACTCGCTCCACCCCATGTGGTAATACAGTAAGTTAATATAGATTGACATAGAGCAAAATAAACTTGTCTAATTATTTTTGGGTCAACAATATGACGTAACTTTTTAAAAACAAATATCAGATTGCGAATTCTGCTATTTAAAGCTTCTATATGTTTTTTGAACGAAACTGTTTCATCCATTATAACACCAAGGTATTTTGTTGTATTTGCTATTTTGATGACAGGACAAACACATTGGTTACACAGCCTGCAAATAATGCGGTCATGTCAGTTGTTGAAAGTGGCGGGTCATTTCCGAAGTATTTTTTTGCGTAGAATCCGAATACGAAGTCAGAATTGGCCCATCACGTCAGGATTTTGATATATTTGAGGTTATATACCCAAAAAATAGCGTTTTTGGCTACTTTTGAGGGTATGTACAGAAGACAGATTTTTTTTGGGTTTTTTTCTTTAGTCGTATCATATAGTACTACTGGTTATACCTTCCACTTTCCAACAACAAAACCATGTTGGCCTGTGTTATCTGTAGGCATAGCGCAATAATGAGCATATACAAGATAGTTTTTACCAGTGCGTAAATTTTAACAAATTAAACTTAAACGAGTTATAATAACCATGCAATTTTTATTTTGATACTAGCTGACCCGACAGACGTTGTCCTGTCTTAACGATAACTATTTAATTCGAATTGGTATCTATCTATATATATACACTGCCGACGGAAAGTTTCCGGACAAGCTTCTTGTTTACATTTTAACTGAAATATGATATATAAACACATTAGCTTGATCTATAACAAAAATGCTATGTTAGTTTACAGTGTGTACGATCGTGTATTTGACTTTCCTCCCTGTCCCCGCGCACTGTTTGTGAAAAACAAAATAAAATTATCAGCCGTAACATTTAGTACGTATCTGGCATGCAACGAAGTGAACATATTTAAATTATATTTTTTTTCTATTTCTTATAAAAATTTGATAATTTTTTGCATTTTTTCGATTTCTAGCAGTCAAATCAAATCAAATCAAAATATTTTTATTTCACATAAGCCTGCAAGGGCACTTATGAAACGTTAGAAGCTAGGTGCACGGTTCCAAATTGTTGATTCCTATGGAGAAGAGCCGGGAAGAAACTCCACGGTTACTCTTTTAAAAATAATTGGGTTTTACAATATTTTCAAACAACAGTTTTAATAGGTATGCGAGAACAGTGTAGGACTGTCAACAAGTACTACTAAAACCACCAACCAACCAGGTACTTAATAAAATAGAAAATTGTCTACAGTCTACAAGACCTACAACATTCTCACATTCACAAAATATAAAAGAATTTACTTAAATGATAGTATTACATAAATAAAACATAATAACCTATTTGAACCAAATGTCATTGTTGTTATAACAACCAATAATAAAGAGGTCAAATTAGAATTGTAAGTATATAATGTCAAATTATGAATAGAGTATGTCAAAGAAGAATGTAAAAAAAAAAAACTTAAATAATGTACATCGTCATTTGAGAGCAGTTAATAAACATTTACATGGTCATCCTGTAATGAGCTACCAGGGAAGCCACATGTGCAGACGGAGTTATTGCCAAACTTCCTTGTCTTGAACGTAGTTGAAGATAAAAATCTTATAATATGCATTTTTGATAAGGACACGCTTAATGTGTGATTTGAACTTTCCGTAGCTAAGTTCAGTAACCGACTTTGGCAACTTGTTATAGAAGCGGATACTGTTTATAAGAAATGATTTACTAGTTTTGGTTAATCTAAATTTAGGTATCACAATTTCATTTTTACTACGAGTATTTATATTATGGAAATCGCTTCTTAGTTTGAAGAGGCCTAAGTTTTTGCGAACATACAAGATACATTCTAAAATATAAAGAGAAGGTAGAGTCAGTATATCAATTTCTGTAAATTTGATTCTAAGAGACTCGCGAGGCTTCATTTTATAGATTGCGCGGATTGCCCTCTTTTGTAAAATAAAAACTGAATCTACGTCAGCTGCCGAACCCCACAGCAGAACGCCATAAGACATAATACTGTGGAAATAAGCAAAGTACACTAATCTAGCTGTAGCTATATCGGTCAACTGCCTTATTTTTCTTACTGCATATGCAGCTGAACTTAATCTACCTGAAATTGCTGTAATGTGGGCACCCCATTGCAACTTTGAATCTAACGTAATTCCTAGAAATTTAGTTTCCAAAATAACATCTAGTTTATTGCCGTCAAGTTTTAAATTAAGATCTACTTGGGGTACATTTGGTAATGAGAATTTAATACATTTAGTTTTGCTTGCATTAAGTAAGAGATTATTAGCTGCAAACCATTTTGAAAGAACAGCTAGACCCTCGTTCACATGTAAGACATCCGTATCTTTTCTATCTATTTTAAAAATAAGAGAAGTATCATCAGCGAATAAAATTATATCCGAAAAGTTAGCCATCATGTAAGGAAGGTCATTAACGTAAACTAGAAATAAGAAAGGGCCAAGAATTGAACCTTGGGGCACGCCCATCTTAACAAGAGACCCCGAGGACGTCACCCCGTTAACATTTACTTTTTGCTGCCTGTTTGATAAATAGGAAAGAACAAGATCAGCAGCTTGTCCACGAATTCCGTAATGGTGTAATTTACAGATCAGAGTATTGTGGTCAACGCAGTCGAACGCTTTTGAGAGGTCACAGAAGATGCCAATTGCATCCTGGGACTTTTCCCAGGATTCCAAAATGTGACTGATGAGTTGTACTCCCGCGTCAGTCGTCGACCTACCTTTCGTGAAACCAAACTGCCGACTATGTAAAATCCCATTAGAGTTGAAATGAGCTAACATCTGGTCCAACATGATTTTTTCATAAATTTTGCTCAATGCTGGTAGCACAGATATGGGTCTATAATTAGAAGGATCAGTCTTACTACCCGATTTGAAAATTGGTACTACTTTACTATGTTTCATTAAATCAGGAAACGTACCGCTGTCTAAACATTGATTAAATATACCTGTCAGGACAGGAGCAATTGTGTCAATGATATCTTCAAGAACCTTAACCGAAATCCCCCATAAGTCTTCTGTGTTTTTTATGTTAAGACTTTTAAATGATTTTTTAATCGTGGCAATAGAAATGGGTTTGAATTCGAAATTAGGAATGTCCTTACTGAAGTTTTCTTTAAGAAGAGATTCAGCTAATATAGATGAAGAGGGAAGAGATTTTGTAACTTCTATTGGAATATTGGTAAAGAAATTTTCTAGTGTCTCAGCAACTTTTAACTTATCTGAAATGGTTTCATTATGAATTTTTAGAGACAATTCATTCTGATCTCGCTGTTTTGTGTTTCCAGTTTTGTACACACCGGGACTTACAGCTTAGTACGGCCGGTGTTCCAAGTGTGTACGATGTGACTACGTTTGAGATAATTGAACCTGGATCAGTACCTAAAGCCCAACTGACGCCAAACCTAGCCCTACAGTAACTACCTAGCACCCCAGTTATCCTAGCCCTAGCCTACCATACAAACCACACCAAACGTAGGTTACGTTGGTTATACGAGAGGGAAGTCTGTCACAAGGAGACCTACGGTGACAGACGGAGTTTGGGTAGGAAGAGGGTTTTGTGTACGTCGTGCAATGTACACAGGAAATGGTTTTCTTACTGCCGATCCCACAGACTCATAGGACCGATGATGGCTAAAGGTGTCTTGGCCACAGTAATAGGAAGTAAGGAGATAAATCACACTCGACTCCAGCTTGATGACTAACTTTATTACAATAATGAACTTAATTATATACAATTTTTGTGGTAAATACACATTGATGGCTATTTACATGTGTGTCGTGTGTGTATCGAGCCGATGAAGCGAAGATCTCAGTAGGCCACATCTTAGTGCTGACGGTGTGCTGGTGTTGCCGTATGTGTGTCGCTGACGCTGTGATACTATTGTTGGCGCGTGCAACTATAGTATGTTCACGGTTGAACATTCTGGCGCCTCTCAGGACCTAGGCTCCAGTTGGTATAATTCGATAGTTTCGTGTTGACGTGGTGAACTGTACACAGGTTCCGTTGTGATAGTTGGTTGGCCTGTTGTCGGTTTGGTAGTTGTCTTGTTGGCAGCAAGCGAGTTTGGTTCTCTTGCTGGTTGGTTTTCTGGCTCGGGACTTGTTCTTCTGGTCTTGTGCTGCAATGTGACTCCAATCCATCTCAGTATGGCTGGGCCGTAGCAAACTAAAAACAAAAAGATTAAAAACATGATTATACACGATATCGCACTAGTTAAGTATGCGTGAGAACTGATTTGACTCCAAATAGTGCTATCTAATTCGGTTTGTAAAGCATTTTCTTGAGTAACTAGATTCTGAAAAATCTCCTTTGAGTTATCTACGACTTCTTCCTCTTTGGTAATGTTTAGCATGGATTTAGTCACCATGTGCGTTGTTATGGGAAAGTCTATTTGTTTTGAGTATGATGTTACTATCGGTACTGAAACAATTCTTTTGGCAGTTAATATATTATTAGTTGTTTTAATAATGCAGTTATCTGCGATTCGTATTACACCAACATTTTGAAGCTCGAATTCTTCTCTTTGTCCATCACAAAGTATTGACGTCGTAACTCGATCTCGTACAATGAATAACCAAGTGTTTGGCATGTAAAGTTGTTTCCATATTATTTTATTGGATAAATAGTATGTTTTAGTAGGACATTTCGTCTGTGTTTGGTTTTTGAATAGTTGATTTACAATGCAATTTTCTTTTAATTGCATGTTTTTCACGGCCCCAGGAAAGCAAATAAAATGGTTAGTCCATTCTAAACAACGTTTGAACTCCTCATAGTCCAAGTCAAAATACATTTCGTTGTTGTAATCTAACCCTATGTAAGCTTTATGTACTTCTATACTTTGGGCTGACTTGTCAGAATTTATCTTTGGGACTGGTGTAACATACATTAAAGTATATTTAGTTATCTCTTGTATAGGAAAATAGGCGTATACTTTTAAATGAGTCTTGTTCTCATATATCTTGGTGTCTAGTAACTGTTGTTGAACGATTCTTAGTTTAGATGGTAATTTTTTGTTTGCTGATGATATTAGGTCAGTGACGTTCTTTGGTGTTAAAACACTATATACTGTCGCCTTGGTTAAGTATATCTCTAATAGTCCGTTGTAATAATCCATGATTTCTTCCATGTAATTATATGCTAACTGGTAAGTCTGCATAATACGTATGTTTACACTGTTGTGGTCGACTGTACTGAACCAATGGTTGTTACTCTCGATGTAACCTATGACTTGGTTTAATTTAGTTTGAAATCCTATAAGTTTCTGTTTTATTCTTTCTTCAGTTTTGTTTACTTGTGAGATTGTTGATATCATGAATTTGGTTTGATGGTTGGCAGCTTCAATTAACTTTTTTTGGTTTAAATTTAATGTGTCTATATCTCGGTATGCCTCATCATTCACTCCGAAGATAGCAGTTAGTAACTCTCCCCATATTCCCCTTTTCTTCCTAATCTGGTTCACTTCTGTCAAATATTCTTTAGTTCGCTCTAATTTTGATGTTTCTTCTAACAAATGATGGTGTAATTGTTTACAAAATCCGGAAGCTGTTATTTGTTCAGCATTTGTACATAGTTGACTGAATTGTGACGTCATTGTTTTTATTTTGACAAGGTCTTGCTCTAGGTGTTGTTTTTCATAATTTATTTCTATCCTAAACATTCCTCTATCAATGCTTGCCGTTCCTATTTTTTCAACATAAAATCCTGGTGGTACTGTTTTTACAGAGTATGTCGTTGTAGTTGATTTTGCTGAACCCAATATTTGTAACATGATGAATAGCAACGTGAACCATTTAGATATTTTATTACATTGTTTGGGTTGATTCGTTTTGTTTTTTCTTAGGATTGTAACGGTATTTGTTTGTATTGACTGTTTCGGTTCATTGCTACTACTACACGTATTTGTTTCAATTGGCAATGGTATTAATGTGTGAATTGATCGTTTTTGAGTTGTTCCTGACGACTTTTGAAGTGTCACTACTCGGGATAGGTCGTCGTTGCCCATATGTATTTCCTTTATTTTTGCAAGTGGCCATTTGCTAGGCGAAACTTTTTCATCTTTTATAATTACTAGAGTTCCAACCGACAAGTTTCCTTGATTAGTTTTCCATTTGTACCTTTGTTGAAGTTGGTGTAAATAGTCTTTAGTCCAGCTTTTCCAGAAATCTTTTTTCATTTTTTGGATTTGTTTCCATCTGTTTATATGATCTGTATTAGTTTCCGATAGCGGGTCTGGTACCCCTACCGCTTCTCTGCCTATTAGAAAGTGACTTGGTGTTAACACAGTGTTATCATTTATATCTTCACTGAGTGCACATAATGGTCTTGAGTTTAAACATGCTTCAGTTTGGTGTAAGAACGTGCTCATTTCTTCATAAGTTAGTGTCTGCTCTCCTATCACTCTACGCAAATGGTGTTTCATCGATTTTACTCCTGCTTCCCAAATCCCTCCGAAGTGGGGGGATGATGGAGGAATAAAGTGCCATTGTATTCCAACATTGGTCAACGTGTTTTGAAAGTCGTCAGACTGGGTTATGTCTAACATTTCTTTATACAAGTAATTGGCAGTGCCTACGAAATTCGTCGCGTTATCACTGTACATGTGTGATACTGGACCTCTGCGTGCCATAAACCTCCGTAGTGCTGCTATAAACGTTTCTGCTGATAAGTCGCCTACCAGCTCCAAATGTACCGCTTTCGTGGATAGGCAAACAAATATCGCAATGTAGCCTTTGTAAGATTTATGTCCCCTTCCTTTCATTGTTCTCACTGATATTGGTCCAGCATAATCCACACCTGTGTGACTGAATGGGTACGATTCCGTCACTCTTGGTTTTGGTAATGAACCCATTTTTTTGTGTGGCGGTAGATGATCTGTATCTAGTACACTTTACACATTTTCTAATGCTACTTTTCACTGCTCGCTTTCCTCCAAGTATCCAATACTTCTGTCTTATATACGCTAAGGTCATACTATTACCTCCATGTAATGTAGTTAAATGAGCATCATGAATTATGATTAATGTTACATGATGGTCATGAGATAACAGAGTTGGGTGTTTTTGATCGTATGGTAGACTGGAGTTTTGAAGTCTTCCTCCTACTCGCAGTAAGCCCTCGTTATCAATAAATGGATCTAGGCATGACAACCTGTTTCCTTTCTTCAATGATTGTCCGGCTTTAATTGTTTTGTACTCCTCAGCAAATACTTCTTGTTGCACTAAGCGGAGGAGTTTTTTAGTTGTTGAATTAATTTCCTCACAGCTTAATGGTTTTTTGTATTCTTGTTTATTCACGAATCTGTAGCAATATGATAGTACTCGTATCATCCTTTTGAAACTTGAAAATCTTATCCAGATTTTGTTTTTTGGTATAATAGTTATGTGATAACATCGTTTAATCTCCTCACATATCTCTGGTACAGTTTTCGTACTAGGCATGTTATCACTTTTTAACCACTCTGGTCCATTCCACCATTGTGATAAGTTTTGTAATTTATTTGGTGCAATGCCTCTTGTAATTAGGTCAGCTGGATTTTGTAATGTATTTACATAATTCCATTTTGCTTCTGGTAATGTTCTTTGTATTTCTGATACCCTATTAGCTACGAACGTCTTCCATCGCTCAGCTTCACCCTTGATCCAACCGAGAGTAATCATGGAGTCCGTCCAACAGTAAATATTCGCGATTTGCATTTCCATTCCAGTAATCACTTTTTCCATCAGTTGGGTTAACAATAAAGCTGCACATAACTCCAACTTTGGTAATGTAGTTTTCTGCTTTTTTGGCGCTACCTTTGACTTAGCTTGCAACAGGGTTACGTTAAATGTGTTGTTATTTTGTATCCGACAGTATATTGCTGCACCGTACGCTTTTTCAGAAGCGTCACTGAATCCATGCAGCTCGACCCTCGATTTATTTGAAAAATGACACCATCTTGGTATGGAAATCTTCTCAATAGTCTTAAGTTGTGTTTGTTGTTCAATCCACCTTGTTTTAATAGTTTCCTCTACGGGCTGATCCCACTCTGTGCCATTTGTCCAAAGTTCCTGAATCATCAGTTTCATATTTATGACGACAGGTGCTAACCATCCCAGAGGATCAAATATCTTAGCTATTTCTGATAAAATAAATCGTTTTGTTGGTTTTTCATTTTGATTAATAGTGATCTGAAAACAGAAACTATCCTCTAATGGTGACCATAATACCCCTAAGGATTTTCTAGTTTCATCTAGCGGTATTTTCATCACTTGGTCGTCTTTGCTTTCGTTAGGTATATTTTCCAACAATTGAGCACTGTTAGACGACCATTTGCGTAGCCTGAATCCGCCTTTTCGTAGCATATTTATTAAGTTTTCTTGTAAATTTTTTGCTGCCTCAACATTTGTATCTCCTGACAAAATATCGTCCACGTAGAAGTCCTGGAGAGTTCTTTGGCTGGCTATTGGGTAGTTCGCTTCTTCATCAGCAGCGAGTTGTTGTAGCGTCTTAATCGCTAAGTATGGGGCAGCTGCAGTTCCATACGTCACAGTAGTTAATTCGTATTCGTCGATCATATGTTTCGGTGAATTCCTCCATACTATTCGTTGGTAGGTGTAGTCTTCTTTGTTGATATTTATGTATCGGTACATTTTTTCGATGTCCGCCATAAATGCTATCTTGTGTTTACGCCAACGTAACAGTATTACTGCTAATTCTTGCTGTAGTCTTGGTCCCGTAAACATATTATCGTTTAGACTTATGTTAGTACTTGATTTGCTCGACGCATCAAATACTACTCGTAACTTAGTAGTTAGTGAATCTTCTCTAATGACTGGTTGATGTGGTATATAGTATTTACCTTGGTAATAGTCAGTACTCGATACTTTCCTCATGTGGCCCATTTCTAAGTACTCATTGAGAAACTCTTGGTATTTTTTCCGTAAGTTTCCATCCTTGTCGAACTTCCGTTCTAATTGTAATAGTCTTGCAATAGCTTTTTTGCGCGAATTCCCATAATCTACGCTTTGATTCTTGAATGGAAGTTTCACTGTGTATGTCCCATCTGGATTTCTTATAGTTGTTTTTTGGTAATAGTTTTCACAAGCCTGATCCTCGTTAGTTACTTGGTATTTTTCAGGAATTTCTTCTAATTCCCAAAACTTGTTTAGTTGCTGAACTTCTGTAGTCCGTGTCATCATACTGATAACTGTATTAGTATTGGTTGTATCGCCGCAAATGCCGGATAAAATCCACCCAAATTCGGTATTTTGAGCGATGATTCCGTCTTGCATCTTGTGTAATCCGTTTAGTAGTAAATGGCTATATTCTTGAGCCCCCAATATTATATCTATTGGTCCTCTTCTGTAATATGTAGGATCGGCAAATAGTTTGTTTTGTAAACAATCCGATTTTAGTTCTAGTACATTTTTCTCTGGTAAACAGCCAGTTAGTTTTGGTAGTATTATAAGTGTGACTGGTAACCTATATTCGCTCGGAAATCTTGGCTGTAGCACGACATTGATAGAGTTTTTCGATGTTTTAGGTTTTTCGTCAGCAATCCCGATCACTTCAGTATGTATCTGAATACGTGGGTATGCCAATAGTTGGGCAACCTCTTCTGTACAAAATGATGCCTCTGAACCTTGATCACATAGAACCCTCAGTAAATGCGATGTCCCGTCCGACGAGTGAGCTTTTATTAAGGCCGTCGCTAGTAGTGTGGTTTTTGGTATATTCGTTTTGTTATAAATAGTAGACATGTTGGACACAGTTTTTTTCATGGATTTACTTGTAGACGGGGTCGATACATTTTCCTTGTTTGGCTCAGTTTTTGCGTTTCTTGTAGTAACATTATTGTTATGATGGTGTAAATAGGAATGATGACCTCTTTTTCCACAGTATCCACAACTTTTATCACTGTGACACTTTACCGACGTTTCATGAGTCAAACAGTTTTTGCACTTCTGTTTTTCGTTTACGATGTTATTGCGTTCTTGTACTGATAGCGTTTTAAAACCAGTACATTGGTAAATGCTGTGTTCGCGACTCTGGCAAAACCAGCATACACGTTGATCTACTTGTTTGGTAGTTGAATTTGAAGACTCATGGCGCGATTTGTGAGCAAACGCTTCTTCTCTCAGAGTGCTTGAAGTTTCCAGACACTTAAACCTTTTTTCTAAGAATTGCATCATTGCCGAAAACTCTTGTACTTTGTTAGGCTCTAATAGTTGATGTTCGTATTTTTCATCAGTTTCTGAGTCCCATATTCTACTTAGTATTCTTGTCAAAATGGGGTCCCAACTTGAAATGTCGATGTTTTGATTTTTTAGTGCTTCTAGGTTTTCGTTTATTGTGTCATGGAGATTTTTTAAGTTCGCGGCATTACTTTTCTTTATTTTCGACATACTTAGAATATTATCAATATGCTTAGTAATGATTAGTCTTTCATTCTTGTATCGTCTTGTCAACAAATTCCATGCAGTTATGTAATTTGCGTCACAAACTGTTAAATGCTTGATCAGCTTAGCGGCGTCACCTCGTACATGCGTTTTTAAATACTGCATCTTTTCTGTGTCACTCAACGATTTATCTTCGTGGACTATTTTCAAGAATAAATCTTAAAAGGAATTCCATGACTCATAACTTCCACTGAATGTTGGAATTATTATTTGTGGTAACTTAACCGAGGTTTTATGATTGTATGTTGATTTTTGACCTATCATCTCAAATAATTTTCCCATCACAAGGTCGAATTCCGTTTGCGTTCTCTCAAACATATTCTCGTGAAAATAGCTGTGTTCTAACGTACTATCTTCCATTAGAATGAGTACATGTGTTTCTTCAATTTCTTGCCATTCTTTTTGCAAAGTAGTCATTACAGATTCTAAGTACCAACTTGCTTTCCCTTCAGTAATTAATTGAGTTGCCGATTGTAACTTTTTCTGCATCTGATTAATCCGAAATAGTTGAATAAATAGTTTGGGTGAGCTACTCCCTTCTTCCTCCTCGGGTTGTAAATCTTCTGGCTCATATAGTTGGTTTACTACCTGTAGTCTTTTCTCACACTTTAACAGGTATTCAATTGCCTGCGTATACAGTGCGTTGATAGACCCAAAGTAGTTGGTGGTGATGTATTTGTGATCACACAACACATCTTGGTCTTGTAGTAGTGAATGGTTTTTGGATGTTCTAGTAAATACTTCTGTGAGTTGAGTTTTCCTCTCCGTGATATATTTTAGAGTCTTCCTTGATGCTGAGTCTTTCTTGATGTTGGTGAATATTTGTCTTAGTTCGTTGTAATCTGCTTCTTGGCTTCTTATAACTTCGTTTATCCCTTGTATGTCCATCTTTACTGCCCTTGATACTATAAGTGTTACTTCTCAAAATATCGGTGAACCCGTTTTTTGGAACCGAATTCCGAACCGCTATCGCTCTAATGGCGTATTAGTATGTCAGTCCCTTTACTTGCGCCTGTTGAGTACGCTAGTTCTAAGTACGTCTATACGTTATTCAGCCAATATTGGTGAGGGACAGAAAGAAGAACGTTTTATATTTATTTAATTTTATGTATATAAACGTTACTATGTTAAAGTACCGATTACACAAACTCCCGGTTTCCTAAAATCGCTCGAAGGACCAAATGTACACACCGGGACTTACAGCTTAGTACGGCCGGTGTTCCAAGTGTGTACGATGTGACTACGTTTGAGATAATTGAACCTGGATCAGTACCTAAAGCCCAACTGACGCCAAACCTAGCCCTACAGTAACTACCTAGCACCCCAGTTATCCTAGCCCTAGCCTACCATACAAACCACACCAAACGTAGGTTACGTTGGTTATACGAGAGGGAAGTCTGTCACAAGGAGACCTACGGTGACAGACGGAGTTTGGGTAGGAAGAGGGTTTTGTGTACGTCGTGCAATGTACACAGGAAATGGTTTTCTTACTGCCGATCCCACAGACTCATAGGACCGATGATGGCTAAAGGTGTCTTGGCCACAGTAATAGGAAGTAAGGAGATAAATCACACTCGACTCCAGCTTGATGACTAACTTTATTACAATAATGAACTTAATTATATACAATTTTTGTGGTAAATACACATTGATGGCTATTTACATGTGTGTCGTGTGTGTATCGAGCCGATGAAGCGAAGATCTCAGTAGGCCACATCTTAGTGCTGACGGTGTGCTGGTGTTGCCGTATGTGTGTCGCTGACGCTGTGATACTATTGTTGGCGCGTGCAACTATAGTATGTTCACGGTTGAACAAGTTTCTTTATTAATTACCTGCCACACAACTTTTATTTTGTTGTTGGAAGTACTAATTTTGTTACTTATTAATTTAGATTTAGCTTGAGCGCAGACTCTTTTGAAGACCTTAGAATATTTTCTTACATAATTATGAAGGGCTTGATCAGGAGTCAATGATTTTTCGTGATACAAATTATATAAAGTATCTCTGCTTTTTCTAATGCCAGTAGTAGCCCATTCACTAAATTTTGGTTTAATATTGATTGTAACTTTTTTCACAGGACATGCTTTATTGAATTCTTGGCATACCGTAGAAAACAAAGTACCGTAATTAATATTGGGGTCTTTTGAATCAAAACTTTCTGTTGAGAGATTCCTAAGAACATTATTATTAAACATTTTCAATTTATTTTGAGTAAGGGGTCGCAGTTCAATGGTTTTATCTAAATACAACTTTGTGTCTAAATCAAACGATACAAGCTGACCAGTATGGTCCGACCTAACGCCACTAATTAAGGATGACTCTTTTATTTTGCAATTGGTAAATACATTGTCTATGCATGAAGCCGAGGTCGGTGTTATTCTTGTTGGTTCATTAAATATACATTTTAAGTTGAATGATTTAAACAATGAGATAAGCTTGCATTTTTCGGGTGAATTAACTAGTAGATCAATATTTAGATCACCACAAGCGAAAACTAATTTATTCTCTTCAAAAAGTTTACCTAATATTTCTTCCATGATGATCAAAAATGATGACAAGTTTGAGGCTGGTGGCCTATAAATACATAAGAAAGTATGGCCCTCAACCTCTGCACATGCTACCTCACATAAGCGATCAACAGAGCAAGCAGTGATATCCTTTCTTTCTTTATATCTAAGATAACGGTTGCATAATATCAAGGTACCACCCCCTATTGAAGACCTGTTGTACGCACTGGCCACTGAAAAATTATTTATATTAAACAACATTCTATCCGGTTTTAACCAAGTTTCACACAAACATAAGATATCCATATGATATTTATCTATTAACATTTCCACGTCTAGGATTTTGCCAGAGAAGCGATTTATATTTTGATGATACAGTAAAATATTCTTATTATGCTTCTCTTTTGTCACCTCTAAAAGTTTAAAGAGTCAATTACAGTATTATTAGAAGTACTAGATAATACTGTTTCGTCACTTAACCTAGTCTCAGTTAAATTATAAATAACTGCGTGTATATTGTAAGCTAACAAAGTAGCTAATACATGTCTACTTTTTTTGGGAAGAAACATATGTTCCCCAACTAAAACAAAATCTCTAACAAAATTGTTAGTATCAAAATACAACAAACGGTCACTATGACGACATGTTAAAATATGCATTAAGTTGTTTAAACTAAAAATGTAATCATTTTCTTCAGTATTTAAATTATCTGAATATGGCAAAGCACATAATATAAGTTTACCAAATTTTAATTTAAGTAGGGTGTCAATACCATTAACAATGTCCGTTTTAGTTAAACTCAGACTGTTTCCAATTAATAGAACTACAGTAGTCTGCTGAGTGATTTTATTATTTCCACATAATTATATTACTTTAAAAGTAAGTAAATGTTCATGTTTTGTGGCATTACTTCCAGCAATCTTGTAGCCAACATTTTATTTTTATTTTTTATTAATTTATTTAAGAAAATGGGAAGGCATCCTAATACTAGTATAGAACATCGTGCATCTATTGTTGTTCTTCACAATGAAGGTTTTATTATATGTTATATTGCGAAAAAATTTAATATACCACGTTCTACTGTCGGAGATGCCATCAATCGTTTTGAAAAAACTGGTTCAAATCAGGACAGAAAACGCAGTGGGAGGCCTCGTGTAGCTTCTATAGTAGAGGATAAGTCCCTAATCATCATGTCCAAAATGAATAAGAAGCTTACAGTACCAGAAATTCAAATGCGGTTCAATGAAAGTCACGATAAACAGATATCAGTAAGTGTAGTAAAGGAACGCTTACAAAAAACTGGCCTAAATGGCAGAATTACTACAAAGAAACCACTCTTGCGACGTGGAAACAGGAAAAAAGACTAGAATGGGCCCTTGTACATAAAGATTGGACAGTAGAAAACTGGAAACAAGTCCTGTGGACTGATGAGTCCAAATTCGAAATGTTTGGGCAAAAGCGAAAAATGTATGTTCGTCGCGGACCTTCGGAAAAAAATCACCCCGATAATATAACTCGCAACTGTTAAACATGGAGGTGGCTCCGTGATGGTGTGGGGGTGTTTTTCACATGCCGGAGTAGGGGATCTCTACAGAATTAAAGGAACTCTCGACAGAAATGGTTACCATTACATATTAAAAACGCATAGTAGCCCCTCTGGGATGCGACTAATTGGCCGTGGGTATGTCTTTATACCCACTTTTGGCAAGATTTGGGCAAGAAATGACCCAAAGCACACATCTAAGCTTTGTCTCTACTATTTAAAAAATAAAGAAGATAGTGGTGAGTTAGAAATAATGAAATGGCTCCCACAATCTCCCGATCTAAATCCAATAGAATGATTGTCCAGTTCATCCCGAACTGGATCGGCAAGTTAGAAAATTGAATCCCACTTCTTCGGATGATCTTTGGAAGGCTCTTCAAACGTCTTGGAATAATATACCAAAAAGTGTGTAAGAAAAACTTATAGAAAAAATGCCGCGATTAGTTAAAAAAATAGTGGTGGTCAGAGGTGGTTTCATTGATGAAAAGAAAGTGTAGCAGTATAAAATGAAATAGATAAAAATGTGGATGGTTTTAATCGTAGAATGTTATCTTTTAATATTTTTAAAATAAAACTTATTTTAACTTGATTTATATTACTTTTAATAATTGTTTTAATACATTTTCATCTTGTCCGGAAACGTTCCGTCGGCAGTGTATATATAAAAATGAATCCCTATTTCCCTTGGTCACGCCATCACGCATTTCATGCCATCACGCATGATAGGCTGGACCGATTTCACTTTTTTTTTTCGTTGTGTTTTTCTTTCATAAGAACCTTCTCCTGACAATAACAAACACAACAAAAAAGAAAAAAGTGAAATCGGTCCAGCCGTTCACGCGTGATGGCGTGACCAAGGGAAATAGGGATTCTTTTATATATATATATAGATATCTTAGTACAAAAAAATTAAGTTATCCTTAACAAAAGATGTTTATTTTGGAACTGGTTTTTATGGTAACTTGCGCGCGGCGGCGGCGAAGGTGAACCACCGAGCTTAGCTACAAGTAGGTATTTACCAGCGGTTCGATCGGTCAAAATTCTAAGAATTTAACAGTACCTGCGCCGGGACGGCAGCGAAGGTAAACGACCGAGCATAGCTACGAGTAGGAACTAGGCTGGTAGGTATCACCTGTTCGGTCGGTCAAAATTCTAAAAAGTTTGAAGTACCAACGCCGGTGCGCGGTTACTGACTTATTCCTATTGTCGATATGATATTAGGTACGAAATATGTAGGGTGTTCACAGTTTATTGAAAACTTTTACAAGAAAACGGAACTAGAGGTTTACATTAATTCGCTACATAAGAGAGTAGACTTTATATGTATAAGTGAACATTTTGAAATGATAAATCGATTCATGTATTTAATCTTGAAAATTACAATTTAGTCTCTTACAATACTAGGAACAGAAAAATAAGAGGGGGGAGTTTAATCTTGGGGCACATTGACAGAAAAGTAGAAATTATAGATTGTAGATTATAGATTATTAGATTGTATAGGTTGGAAGCCTTTGAAGTGTGCTGTATTAAGGACAATAGTACTGGTTTATACTTATGTTGCTGTTATCGCGTCCCTAATGCTAAGAATTTCGAACACTTTATGTTAAAAATGGAGAAGTTGTTGGAATATTTGTTCAAGAGGAAAACTATTATTTGTGGTGATTTTAATGTGGACTTATTGGTAGAGAGCAAAACCCGGACTGAATTCATAAGTGTACTGGCATGTTATAATTTCCGACTACTTATTAATACACCTACGTTTATTCGCAACAATTGCGCATCTTGTATAGATAACATTATAACTAATCTGCCAGATGATTATGTGGAACAATGAGATGTAGACCACAATGGCTTGGCAGATGGACACGGTGCACTTTTGGCCGACTTTTTATTAGATAATATATGATAATTCAAATAAAAATTAGTATAGAGTTGTAAATAAAAGAGTCTTTAGCACTAAAACCTGCCTAGCTTTTAGACAAAAAAATCTTGAAACGGATTGGAGTGGTATGGGAGTGAACACGTTCTTGAAGACATTTGCTACAATTTTCAGAACTTGTTATACAGAAAGAGAGATCTAAAAGTTATAAACTCAAAAATGGTTTCAAATCAAGGTGGATGACAAAAGGCATTAAAATATCAAGCCAAGTGAAACGTCTGCTGTGTGCTGGGAGTACTAATAAGCTGGAAGGCAGTGTTCAGAATTATAAAAATAAATATATAAGAATATATAGAAGGGTAATATAGATGTTATAGGAGATAAGCTAATAGGGCCTCATTATTTGCCCGACAACATCAATGCGAACAACTACTTGGATTTTTTCATACATGATTTACCACCATTAGTGGAAGAAGTGTTCCAAGTAGACAAAAACAAGCCGATTTACTTTCAACACGACCAGCTCACTGAAGTCTGACTGTACGTGAGCATTTGGATAATTGTTTCCCAAATTCGTGGATTGGCAGGAGAGGACCAATTCCCTGGCCTCCGCGATCGCCCGACCTCACTCCGCTCGATTTTCACGTGTGGGGAAGGGTAAAGGAATTAGTTTACACTACAGAATTAGAAAGTCGAGAAGATTTGATAAATCGAATTAATGCTGCTTTCGAAGTTATGCGACAGGAAATGCTGCTGCGCACAACAACTGTAGAAATCAGACGTAGATGCCGCGCCTGTATTGTAAATGAAGGGCATCAATTCGAACATCTGTGATTTATTATTTAAAATGATTTAACTTCTTTCATTAACGCACCTAACTGGTAGAGCATAATTTCAATCGATCATTTAAATACCTTTAGAAAGCTCACACACTAGGGATGTTTTGCTAGAATTGGAACTCCTCAATCATTTTTTTTTTTTTTTTTAATGCAAGTTCAAATTAAGATTTAAGTATTTTTTACATCTTTCTGTAAGTTTGAGGACTCATAACTTTTTTTTCTAGCTAACATCTGAATAAAGCAATAATTTATAAGAATCTGTCAACATAAAATATTTAAAAAAAAACAAAATATTGCCTGTTTTACCCATTTTTTATAAAAATTACACTTTAAACTTAAGAAAGTGGTGAAACAAGAAATATATTTTTTTAAAATATCCAGTGGCCCAAGGCCAAATAAATTAGGGCTGAGTAAGTAGCAGATGACCCCACCTATCCACCATTTTCGTATGTTCAACGTTCTGCCAAACATCCTGTATACATTAGTGGATGATATAATTAGTAAATTGAATAGGAAAAAGAGGGTAGCTGGCATTTTCCTTGATTTAAGCTCAGCCTTTGATACAATTGACCACAAATTACTCATTGGAAAATTGGAGCATTATGGGGTGAGAGGCAAAACTTTACAACTTTTGATATTTGAGTAACAGGAAAATGTATGTGGATATTAATAATATGTAAGCGAAAAAATAAATACCATGGCAATTGCAATAAATCTTCTATGCAAGATATAGTAGTAGGCGTGCCCCAAGGATCGATTGTGGGGCCTATTTTGTTTATATCATTTACAAATGATTTAATTAATTACCTACATTAATACAATATTTTCTGACACACAGCTGAAAGTGTTTGCAGATGACACGAACGCAATAGTTGAAGCTAATGATATACAGGAGCTTTCCGCTAAGGTTAATGCAGTGCTAACAATGTTTAATTCTTGGTTTGAAAGTAATAAGCTAATAATTAACACCTAAAAAACCAAAATAATGTTATTCAGTACAACAGCTCGTAATAAAGACAAAATGACGATCGCACTTAATGAAGTTAAAATTGACATAGTGAGGTAAAGTTTCTAGGGGTATACATTGACAAATATTTAAATTGGAAAAGGGAATTGCAAGCAATTGATTCGTATATTTCCTCAGCGTGTTATGCCTTACGCAGTCTTAGTGATGAAATTGACATAAATATCTTAAAATGGTATACTATGCTCTAATAGAATCAAGGTTGAGATATAGTGTCCAGTTTTGGGGAAATAGTTTTAAATATAACTGCCAGAGAGCCTTTGTGCTTCAAAAGAGAGCCATACGGACCATGGTGCGGATATCACAAACAGAGAACTGTAGGCCACAATTTATAAATTCTTACTGTGCCCAGCCTCTCTGAGGCAGAATACGCGCAGGAAAGATTTTAAATACAAAATAAAACTCCAACTTAACATTATTCAACATAGTCCTCAATATCAAGCAGTGCGGATTTTAAACAGGTTGCCATTGGACTTAAAAATGGTTACCTATCATAAGTTCGAAAAATGTTTGACCGAATTTCATTTCACCTAATTTTTTTTAACTATTATCGTTTCGTTTTTTTTTACTTCATCGAAGTCACGTCTGCCACTGTATCAGTTGACCTTTTATCATTTCGACTTTTTACGTTACTCCGACGTTTTATTTGGTCGAAAAAGTTTTTACCGAAGTTACACTTAGCCGACATAAAATTTTTTCGAACATTCATTATACCACTGTTCAGATTAACCGACTCTTTTGTTTAATTAATTAATTATTTAAATGTAATGGCACTAAATAAAACAGTTGATTATGTACAAAAGTGTTTTTAAACAGTCCCAGTAAGAAACATGCAAAAAAGGATGCTTGCTCCAAGCATGCAGCATGCAAGCAGGCATGAAGCGTGCAAGCAGGCATGCAGCATGCAAGCAGGCATGCAACATGCGAACAAGCAAACAACCTGCAATCAGGCATGCAACATGCAGCAAGCATTGTTTCTGTCATGGCTCCGGCGCTGCGGGGTTTGGGCGGCCCCACGCGAGCCTATCGTCGCAGATGGTTTTAATGCTAACCACCGCAGCTTCGGCTTGCTGAGGTTGCACCGCAGCTGCGGCGGCGGGCCTTCGAACCACCTACTCCTAAGCTCGCGGGCCGCCCTACCCCTCCGCGCATACGCGGGCTTTAATTACACTCTAGGGGTAGGGCAGACAAGACTACGTAAAGTCGGTTTTACTGCGATTCGTTTCTCACTAATTTTTTTTAGTACAAGTGACTTTTTATAAATAAATAATAAAATAAAATAATAAAATAAAATACGTTTAATTCAGACCATTAAAAGTCCATATTTCGTTAGTATTACATAATCTTAAAAACTATGTTAGTCGTGAGATCAATAATACTCGTGTGAAAAATAAATTAAAATTAAATTGAACTACATTAAATTGAAATGAATTAAATTGCAATGAATTAAAATTGAAATGAATTAAAAATTAAATTGTTATAAGTAAAAATTTAATTTAAACGAGTTAAAATTAAATTAAGAATAAATTAAATTAAATTGAAATAAATTAATATTAGATTGAAAAAAATAAATAAAAATAAAAGTTGTAAATGAGCTAAAATACAAAGATTAAATTACAATATAATATCAGGTCACATGCAGCCTGATGAGTCTTTTCACCGCTGGCGATGCTGGTCTGTCTGCAAACATCCTTAGGATACCGTTGCTACCCCCTCGAATTCGGCGTATTAGTGAGGCTGACTTTTTGCGCATTATAGCGTAAAAGTCATCTACCCTCGCGTCGGCAAACATACCCGAGGCACTGCAAAATCGAGGTAGTCGCACCAGAATCCTAAAGACGTTGTTATACTGTACTCTGAGAGCATTGTAGGCCCGCTGTGTGTAGTTGGTCCAGAGGGCACTTGTGTAGAAACTTTGGCAGTAGGCTCTGAACAAAGTTATCTTTACTTGTGTTGTACACCTCGCAAACCTATGAACCAACATGTTAGCACGCACCGACAATGCTCTCCGCTTTCTCTCAATATCTGCGTCATCATGCAGGGTTTCGGTCACAACATGCCCTAGATACCTAAACTGCGAGACCCAACTCAAAGATACCCCGTTGAGGTACACTGGTGGTATATGTTCTGGTTGTTTATTATTACCTCTGATGAGCATATACTCACTTTTTCCAACATTGTACTTCAAGCCATGCTCCCCAGCATAGGCCTCACAGATACTTAATAGCTTCCTTACCCCACCGACAGATGGACTCAGCAAAACCATGTCGTCCGCGTAGCTGATGTTATTGACGCAAACGTTGTCTATATGACAGCCGACATGGCTGTTGCTGAGCTCACCTATCAGTTGATTGACATAGAGATTGAAAAGTCTAGGAGAGGTCAGTCCCCCTTGCCTCACTCCACACTTAAGTGAATATTCTTCAGAATATACGTTTCCCCACTTGACAACGTTTTTTGGTGGTTATACCAAAAAGAAAATACCTTAGTGAGTTCGGCGGGGGCCCCGACCTCCCCAAGCTTAGTCCAGAGCTTACTATAATCCACCAGGTCGAACGCCCTCGATAAGTCTAGAAAACAAGCGTATATAGGTGTTTTCCTATCAACATAGTAAGCGACTGTGTTCTTTAGTGTCAATATAGCACTTTCAGTTGACAAAGTCTCACGAAAACCAAACTGTGCATCGTGTAGGTTAATAAACTTGCTTAGCTCAGCATCCAAAAGCCCATCGAAAACCTTCGCTAAGACAGTGGCCAGGGAGATAGGTCTATAATTATTCTTGTCCGAGACATCACCAGAGACGTTTTTTGCTATAGGCACAACAATAGTCTCCATCATCTTAGGTGGTAAGTATGAGTGACGTATACAGAAAGTAAACAACATAGCCAGTACCCTAAATAAATGGTTACCCGCTTGCTGCAGGTGCTCAATGCTGAGCCCGTCACTACCTGGAGATTTGCCACGTTTCATGTTACTAATAATATTTTTCACATCTTTAGAAGAGAACCCAATTGGTTTCTCACAGTTAGTGACGGCCGCAACATCCGCCACCACAGAACTGTCGGCAAGCGGTGACTCAACTATAAAATGATTTTTAAACAGGTTAGCAATATCTTTAGGCTCACTACACTCGCCTACAGTCACTGGCAAACTTACCCTACCGTTCATTCTTTTAGTACTTTTCCAAAAAGCCCGAAAGTTTTTATCCCTAACGTGTGACGCTAATAAATCCATTTTAAGCTGGTCTTGGTGGTTTTGACAGAACTTAAGTCTAGATTTAAATATTTTCCGCGTAAGACACATGTTCTCATGGAGAGGCCCACTTTCAGGTTTACCATGTCCTAAGTATGTTTGATATGCCTGCCTAGCCTGATTATGAGCTTCTCTCACGTGTTTGTTCCACCCTACTACCGTTTTACCTTTCTTTAACTTTCTCACCTTCTTGCTCTGCACAGATGCCTCACATAAAATGTTAATAATATCATTATATAAATTGTCAATAATATTTCTATGTTCAAAATTACCACACATACTGTCTGCACAAACACAAAATTCATTAGGGAACTGAAGTTCTTTAAATTTACCATTACAAATGTCAGAATAACTCATTACTTCGTCACTTTCTCTATCACCCCACAAAATGTCATTAGAAATACAATCGGCAGAAATACATTTAGTTTGAATTATGTCAAGATTACATTTAACAATTAAAGGTAAGTGATCCGACCAATACACGCCATAGTCAACATTAATGTTAGTTATTGTTTGCCAGGCTGATTCCGTGACTAAACAGTGATCTAACCAGCGCTTACAACAATGAGCCTCGCTATAGAACGTATGTGTATCTGACGACCTACCAAGCTTAGCTATGTCTGCGCAAATCCATTTACTATCGCTACAAAAATCTAATAACTCCTTACAAAAAGGTGCTGATGGGTGAGCGTTAAAATCACCCAGAATAAACACAGATCCCACGTCATTTTGTTGCACAATAGCGCTAATCTCCCCTAGACAATTCGTAAACATTGGTAGGTTGTCAGACTGGTCTGTAGGCATGTACACACATATAACAACAACTTCACGATTATTACCTGTAATAGCTCTAATTGCCGTAATACGATCACTTTCACTATTGACAACTGTCACTTTTGTAAACAAACTTTTACGCCACAGAATCGCAACCCCACCGAACGGTCTCCCTCGCCTCACACCGGACGATAAGTCTATCGCCGATTTTCCGGTATAACTGAAGTCATCGTCGATGCTGCCCAGGAAAGGCAGGACCTGCGGCACCAGCCAAGTCTCCTGCAGTGCTACCAAGTCCGCGCGCTTGCACAGTGATCGCACACATTCCACACTCCTTTTCACATTTTTGCAATTAAAACTAACCAACGTGTTGTTTTGATTGTGTTCCATTAAAATTTTGCTCAACCGGCCCCTGTCTCATACTCACGAAACGGCGGAACTTTATTCCGTCCGGCCATAAGTTGTCATCAAGATACAGATGCATTCTACATTTAGATACATACAATTTAAAAGCGTTGTACCCTCTATCGTATTTCATGTTAATTCTTGACAGGGTCAGTTTTTCCTGCGTTTTTTTATAAATGTATTCAGTTATGTCCTCTTCCAGAGTGTCTTTATGTACATTTGAGACAAATAGGGGCACTTTAATGTCCGCCGCCTTAAAATTACTCAGAGGTTCCGCGGTTGCCTTACCTAACTGACTCACAAAACGATTTCGTAAACGATTTCTTTGAACGACAGTCCAGCCGTGATCGGGTTTGTCTATCTTGAAATCTCCGCCTTTTTTTACGACTTCTGCCATAGATAACGGATTTTCAGCCACTAAAATAGGCGTAGTCGTAGTACAAACCGGTACAGTTGCACTTAGTTTCTCAGCTGATTGAGATAACAGTTTACACGGCATCGAAACACGTTGATTTCCACCTGGCGCGACACCGTGCATATTTGCGTCCCGCTCGGTTACACCAGTCTCACACACTGAGTTATCCTCCGAGCGCAGGTATGACGGAGATAGCACTTGTGGAGTGCTCTCACTGCCTTGTTGTCCCAGTTTTTATGACACTACGTATATTTTAACTTCATATTGAAAACACTACCAAGGAACCGGCTATATATTTGAGACCAAATAATATTCCCTAAAATGTTGTTTCATTATGTTGAAAATTCTTAAATCGCACCTAACTGGTAGAACATAATTTCAATCGATCATTTAAATACCTTTAGAAAGCTCACACACTAGGGATGTTTTGCTAGAATTGGAACTCCTCAATCATTTTTGTTTTTTTTTTTAATGCAAGTTCAAATTAAGATTTAAGTATTTTTTACATCTTTCTGTAAGTTTGAGGACTCATAACTTTTTTTTCTAGCTAACATCTGAATAAAGCAATAATTTATAAGAATCTGTCAACATAAAATATTAAAAAAAAAACAAAATATTGCCTGTTTTACCCATTTTTTATAAAAATTACACTTTAAACTTAAGAAAGTGGTGAAACAAGAAATATATTTTTTTAAAATATCCAGTGGCCCAAGGCCAAATAAATTAGGGCTGAGTAAGTAGCAGATGACCCCACCTATCCACCATTTTCGTATGTTCAACGTTCTGCCAAACATCCTGTATACATTAGTGGATGATATAATTAGTAAATTGAATAGGAAAAAGAGGGTAGCTGGCATTTTCCTTGATTTAAGCTCAGCCTTTGATACAATTGACCACAAATTACTCATTGGAAAATTGGAGCATTATGGGGTGAGAGGCAAAACTTTACAACTTTTGATATTTGAGTAACAGGAAAATGTATGTGGATATTAATAATATGCAAGCGAAAAAATAAATACCATGGCAATTGCAATAAATCTTCTATGCAAGATATAGTAGTAGGCGTGCCCCAAGGATCGATTGTGGGGCCTATTTTGTTTATATCATTTACAAATGATTTAATTAATTACCTACATTAATACAAGTGACTTTTTATGACACTGCGTATATTTTAACTTCATATTGAAAACGCTACCAAGGAACCGGCTATATATTTGAGACCAAATAATATTCCCTAAAATGTTGTTTCATTATGTTGAAAATATGGCAAATAAATATTTTCGCAAATGAAAAAAGTTTAAAAGAGAGTTCGGCCAATAGTAAAAAGTTATTTTGTAAATCGGCGAAACATAGTTCGGTAAAATAATACATGATACTTCGAAGATCTAAAAATATGTCAAATAATGCATATAGCAAAAAAGACGTCGGTCAATAGTTTTCGGTGAAATGAAATTCGAACAATAATAATTCGGAAAAGTAATCGGTTCCCCTTAAAAACTTTAATTTACAAGAGCTCATTTAAGTCTTAAGTTAAAACTCAAAGTGTTCTTATTGGAGAAATGTCTGTAATCGATAGACGATGACTTATCCACGTTTTAAATCTATACATCTAATACAAATAAATAAAACTGAAGTGTCTGTTTGTAATTTCAAATTAACAGCATTTCACTAAATGAATGCATATGAAAGTAAATACGGTACTTACACCAAAAAAAATATTTTTAAAAACTTTTGTCTGTCTGTTTGTCCCGGCTAATCTCTGAAATGGCTGGACCGATTTTGACGGGTCTTTTATTGTCAGATAGCTGATGTAATAAGGAGTAACTTAGGCTAATTTCATTTTAGAAAAAATCTTTTATTTTAGAAAAATACCTGCGTTAATTTCCGATATCCACGCGAGCGAAGCCGCGGGCAAAAGCTAGTAATTCAAATTCAAATTCATTTATTAATTTTCAGGTAAATAACACCCATTGCCAAACATAAATTAATAGAAACTTTTACAGATAAAATCACATAATTAAATAAAATTAAACCGAATAAAATCAAATAATGTCAAATAAAATCAATTAAAATTAAATTACACCAAACTAAATTAAATGAAAATAAATAATGTCAAATAAAATAAAATCAATATTAAAATTAAATTACATCAAATTAAATAAAATGAAAATAAATAATGTCAAATAAAAAAAAATCAATTAAAATTAAAACACATCAAATTAAATAAAATCAAAATGAATAATGTCATTTAAAAACTGTAAATTAAAATCTTCTCTTCGGCACTGGTACAGCAACATGTCTGCCGGAACAATGCCGGAGGAATGGGCAGTCCAGCCTTCCCGCAATCATCGCCAGTACCGCGTTGGGGGAAGGGGGCTAACCCGCACCCTGTGCACCAAGGACGCGCGCGCTTGCGCATGGTCGCAGCAAAGCAGTGGGTGCGCGCCTCTGCGAACATACCCGAGGCACTGCAGTGTCGGGGTAACCCCATCACCGCCTTGAACGCGTTATTGTACTGGACACGCAATCGAGGAACTTAGATTTGGCCACCGTGTGAGCCTCACTGACATGTTTATTCCCCCCGCCATTCCCCGCGCTTCCCCGACTCGCCACTGCCACGTCACGGAGGGCAGCCTCAATGTCGGAGTAAAGCTTATCTAGAACAAGCCTGTGGCCACGGTCACTACAAAAACAATCAGCACAACTCACACACTCACGAGGAAAGTCAATTATTTTGAGTCGCTTATGACACTCTGGCGTATATAGAAACGTGTTCCTCACTTTTTATACCCCACGCAACATCTTTATTTACATTGGCAACTTGAGACGTGACCTTAGGGGATAATAAATTTAAATTACACACAACCACAAGTGGGAAATGATCAGACCACAGAGTGTCATACTTAACATCTACATTTGAATGTTCGACGCCAGGCCAGGGCCTCACCAAATAGCCTGCTTTGCCGAGTGAGTAGCTAAACAGTGGTCCAACCAGCTGCCAGTCCCGTGTACATCACTTATAAAAGTAAAAGTACCCGAGTCTAACCCCAGCATGTCTGTATCTATACATGACCATTGTTGGTCGCTGCAAATGTGCATAAGTTCAGTGAAAAACAACTAACCCGGATCCGCATTAAAGTCGCCCAAAATAAAAACAGATTCAAAATCAAAAATCAAAAGTCATTTATTCAAACTAGGCTGAGAGTCAGCACTTTTTGAACGTCAAAGTTACACAAGACAGTCCCCCCAAAACGCCCGCCCTTCGACACTTCCTAGTGCTTTAGCTGGGAAGAAGAAGTGGCGGAACAAACTCCCCAGCAGCACAGCTGTCTGTTAAGTTAGAAGAACTTGATTCTATACAATACTGTGTAAGTAATTAATATTATAAAACAAAACATACATTATTCACATATGTCAGCTAGCACACGCCAATATAACACCAACAAAACACTGAAAACTAAACTCAAGCTGAAATAAATAATAAAACAAAATCGTAAACAGAACTTAAAACGTAAATAAAGCCTCCAGGCATAAAGGGCGTGCCCGCTTACATATTCAACGATGCAAATTGATACATACAGCTAAGTTGAAGTTACAATAGTTAAACTAAGGACCTCCGGACCAAAATAAAATAACAGTTAATACAAGTAACAATAACAAATACCAAATACCATTCGATTCCATATTCGTCAATAATGGCACTTATCTCACTCAAACAATCAGTAAAGTCTTGTAAATGATCTACAGAGTGAGTAATAAATAAAAATAAAAACAAACTCATTAAAATTATAACACCCGGAGGTGTTGTGTGCTCTCCCTTACACTTCGGATGGACTTTGCTAGATGGTAACTGAAATAAGATGCTATTTCTGTATTTGTGGTTGAGGTACATTGAATATTTCGTTCAATTAGACAGCCGGGTTCGTCGCTGTGGCTCAAGTGCAACTGTGACAGTAGAGCAGTGTTATTTATGTTATGTTATGTACAGAGTGCGAGCGTCGCTCGGAGCGCGCGGCGGGCGTGGCGGCGCTGGTGCGCGCGCTGCCGCCGCGCAACAGGGAGATGCTGGCGCTCGTCATGACGCATCTGCGCAAGTGAGTAGCGAGGTTATGTTATGTTATGTACAGAGTGCAAGAGTCGCTCGGAGCCCGCGGCGGGCGTGGCGGCGCTGGTGCGCGCGCTGCCGCCGCGCAACAGGGAGATGCTGGCGCTCGTCATGACGCATCTGCGCAAGTGAGTAGCGAGGTTATGTTATGTTATGTACAGAGTGCAAGAGTCGCTCGGAGCCCGCGGCGGGCGTGGCGGCGCTGGTGCGCGCGCTGCCGCCGCGCAACAGGGAGATGCTGGCGCTCGTCATGACGCATCTGCGCAAGTGAGTAGCGAGGTTATGTTATGTTATGTACAGAGTGCAAGAGTCGCTCGGAGCCCGCGGCGGGCGTGGCGGCGCTGGTGCGCGCGCTGCCGCCGCGCAACAGGGAGATGCTGGCGCTCGTCATGACGCATCTGCGCAAGTGAGTAGCGAGGTTATGTTATGTTATGTACAGAGTGCAAGAGTCGCTCGGAGCCCGCGGCGGGCGTGGCGGCGCTGGTGCGCGCGCTGCCGCCGCGCAACAGGGAGATGCTGGCGCTCGTCATGACGCATCTGCGCAAGTGAGTAGCGAGGTTATGTTATGTTATGTACAGAGTGCAAGAGTCGCTCGGAGCCCGCGGCGGGCGTGGCGGCGCTGGTGCGCGCGCTGCCGCCGCGCAACAGGGAGATGCTGGCGCTCGTCATGACGCATCTGCGCAAGTGAGTAGCGAGGTTATGTTATGTTATGTACAGAGTGCAAGAGTCGCTCGGAGCCCGCGGCGGGCGTGGCGGCGCTGGTGCGCGCGCTGCCGCCGCGCAACAGGGAGATGCTGGCGCTCGTCATGACGCATCTGCGCAAGTGAGTAGCGAGGTTATGTTATGTTATGTACAGAGTGCAAGAGTCGCTCGGAGCCCGCGGCGGGCGTGGCGGCGCTGGTGCGCGCGCTGCCGCCGCGCAACAGGGAGATGCTGGCGCTCGTCATGACGCATCTGCGCAAGTGAGTAGCGAGGTTATGTTATGTTATGTACAGAGTGCAAGAGTCGCTCGGAGCCCGCGGCGGGCGTGGCGGCGCTGGTGCGCGCGCTGCCGCCGCGCAACAGGGAGATGCTGGCGCTCGTCATGACGCATCTGCGCAAGTGAGTAGCGAGGTTATGTTATGTTATGTACAGAGTGCAAGAGCCGCCAGGGGCGCGCGGCGGGCGTGGCGGCGCTGGTGCGCAAGTGAGTAGCGTTATTGTCTATTGCCTTAACAGACGTCGATTTTACAAACCTTTTACTTGCGGCGGTATTTTATGATATATGTTATGTATGTGTATATTTTTAACTTAAGTGTCACATTTTAAACCGGATGTGACATGTTAAGAAGACGGCTGAATGTCAGGGTTATTCCCCGAGTACCCCGATCTCCGAGGACCCCGTCCCGGAGAACCCCGAATACGATAAATATGATTACATTTCTTTTTTTTCTTTTTTCTATTGCTTTCAACTTGTATGGTCGACATAAAAAGTGCTTAAATGTATGTGTTTGAAATACATAAGACGAAAGTAGTTTATTTGACATGTTGTACAATATCGAATCATAGTTTTAATAGAGGTAATTACAATTTGAATAAAACGTATCAAAAATATAAAATAAATGTCAAAATATCATCAGATCATACTTAACAAATAGTATTTTTGATTTACTGTATTGTAAAAAAATAATGTAAGTAAAACTGATTTTACATGTTAGACGATTATTTTAGAGTTAACTATTTCCTATGCTACATTAATTACTCATAAAACATAATGCCTGAAAGTGAGAGTTTTTGCGTATTTTTTAAATTATCTTAATGCTCCATGTAGAGTAGATATTTTGTTTTTCGTATTGAAAAAGGAACCATTGTGATAATAATTAAAACCTGTAATTGCTCTAGGAGACTCTATATTGTGTTCTCCAATTATAATATTTATCTTAACAGAGCAAGAGTTTATAATGTTTTCCTGGTTCTTAAAGTTAAGTATTATAATTTTAGTTAGCAATAAAATGTAATTAAACATATTATCTGCTGACGGTACTTTTAATCTAAATTGACTGTTAATTGAGTTTATCTAGATAATAAATTGGGGGCGTCGGGGAACGGGGTACTCGGGGAATAACTCGAATGTCATCGTGCGGTATTGAGTTGGCGGCACAGTACCGCTGAGTGGGTATAGCAGACCCGCGCAGTGGCCCCTAACCCGTGTGTGTGCGCAGCGTGGCGGCGCGCTGCGACAAGAACCTGATGACGACGTCCAACCTGGCCGTGTGCTTCGGGCCCACGCTGCTGCGGCCCGAGCGCGAGACCGTGGCCTCCATCCTCGAGCTCAAGTTCTACAACGTGCTGGTGGAGACGCTGCTGGACCACTACGACCAGGTGTTCGACGCGCCGCCCGCGCCGCCCGCGCCGCCCGCGCCCCCGCCGCACAGGTACGTACCGCCACATGTTCACGTGCCAGTTCAACAATAACTCGATCATATCATTTATGTTTCAACATGTACCCAACATACTCTGTTAGTCGGGCTCAGTATACCATTTTTTTCCAGATATACCACACTACATAAGTAGTTCATAATTAGGTCGCTAGATGAGCCTGCCTAATTTTTTTTTTTTTTTGTAGTATCATAGTAACAAGGTATCTTTGTTTTCTGAAATCACACTTAATATGTTATATTAATAATAATCTACACTATTATAAAGTGGTAAAGTTTGTGATGTTGTAGTAAGTACTCGTTGGAACTATCAGTCGGATTTGATAAATTCTTTTTGCATTTGATAGCACAATTTTTAGGAAGGTTATACGCACAACGAACATAGCGATGTAACGTCACGTTACAACCCTTAGGAGCCGAATAAAATGGAAAAAAAATCGGAAAGAACGCTAAGTGTGAGCGAAGTAATAGCGCCGCCAGGCGATGAGTTACGTCGCGACGAAACAAGTCGCAGGCAGAAGCTAGTCAATAATAGTGTGCTACTCGCGGGGCTAGCTTGGCCTTTAGTTGAACATGTTGAGATGCGATGCCGTGAGTGCGGCTGAGTAGCGCTAGCGTCATGATACGCTTGTTGTATGTTGTTTAGGAACTAATTAGTCATGTTCCTTGTTGCATGTCTGAAATATTGAGAGAGTTGCAATAACTTAAGAGACAAACTTCAAGTTATCAGGAGAGCCAAAACAATCAAAACTGGTCATTAATCTATTATATTTGTCTTAAAGTTATCAACTAGTTAGCAAAGTACTTACATGAAACGTGCCTATGACAACGTTCCTTAGAGTTGTTTAGGCTTCAGAAATTAAATAGCGTATACTAAACAATAATGCGTTAAAATAATTATTAAATAGATTAAAAAAAGCTTTTTAAGGTATTTTTTTTGATATCAAGCACCACACGCTTTTTTCCATATTTTTCTACTTTTTAACCGACTTAAAGGAGTCTACTTTAACCGACGAAAAGGAGTCTACTTTAACCGACGAAAAGGAGGAGGTTATCAATTCAACTGTACTTTTTTATGTTTGTTACCTCATAACTTTTGACTGGGTGAACCGATGTTGATGATTCTTTTTTTATTTGAAAACTGGTGCTTCCCGAATGGTCCCATTTTAATTTGGTTCCATTCGGACAATGGGGTCCATGTGAAAACCATATAAGTCTTAAATTTGCATTTAGTATTTGAATAACGCGAAGAACGAATAACGCGATTAGATTATTGCGGGGTATCTACCGAAACTAAAAAATTAAAAAAATATGACATCCTTAAAAAAAAACACTTGAAAGTCAAAAATAACTTTAATTTCGGAAGTCGGTGGCAAAAAAACCTTAAATACAGATCCTAAGACACCGAATTCCGAAATTAAAGTTACTTATTTTTGACTTTGTAGTGTTTTTTTTAAGGAAGTCGGTTGTTTTTTTTTTAAGTAGTTTGGTTTTCGATGGAAGCGTGTTTTTAGTTTTTTTAAAACTATTATCTATGTATAGTTTTTTGACAAATGTGAGGCGACAAGCGACGCCTTGTTCACTATGTCCCGAACATTGTACAGTTGCTTTGGGGGTGTATACTCCTTGAATATGCCAAGAGCCACAGTGTGGACATGACACCACCCACCGCCCACCGACCCACAGGCGCTGTGTGTGCTGTGCGCAGCTACACAGCGCAGTGTCGCGAGGCTCGCCATTACATATTGTTTAGTATTCTTATTTGATGTCGTTTACAATGAACTGTTATGCTCTGATGACATTGTTTTAACCTTATACTTGTAGTAGATGTGCATGCCCAAACGTGTGTAGATATTATTGTGACCATGTATATCACTTTACCGACGCTTGCATTCATGGAGCATCCCACATACACTAATACACTCATACGTTAGCAACGGAGTATTCTGTTAATGAAGGCGTCTGTAAAAAACAACATTATAGGTCTGTTTTGTAATAAAAAGTGAATAAAAACGAATTTGAAAACATAAATGTTTGACTTGCACAGCATGCTCCTAACTACCGAGTTTGATAGCCCCCATTGTAGCGTGGCACTGGCGCATGGCGGGTGCTATCAGTACAGTACAGTACAGCACAGCACAGTACAGTACAGTACAGCACAGCACAGTACAGTACAGTACAGCACAGCACAGTACAGTACAGTACAGCACAGTACAGTACAGTACAGTACAGCACAGCACAGTACAGTACAGCACAGTACAGTACAGTACAGCACGCTGGCGGCGAGCCGGCCGCTAGCCGGACCACGTGACACGCTGCTGAACCTCAACAATGACAATTTGTTTTGATTTTTCTTTTTGTGTGCAGCCTACGCGCTGCATACCCCTGATAGCCCGAAACATGTGCGTTGTTCAGATTTGTCCCTGCTGAGCCATCTCACTGGAACACCTGACTGGCGTGAGTAACAATGTCGAGCTGTGTTCAGCGCCAAGCGCGCTCGGAGCGGCCGTGTGACGTGTGACGGAGTGAGCCGCTCGCTCACGTGACGCGGCCGTGTGACGGAGTGAGCCGTTCGCTCACGTGACGCGGCCGTGTGACGGAGTGAGCCGCTCGCTCACGTGACGCGGCCGTGTGACGGAGTGAGCCGTTCGCTCACGTGACGCGGCCGTGTGACGGAGTGAGCCGTTCGCTCACGTGACGCGGCCGTGTGACGGAGTGAGCCGCTCGCTCACGTGACGCGGCCGTGTGACGGAGTGAGCCGCTCGCTCACGTGACGCGGCCGTGTGACGCAGTGAGCCGCTCGCTCACGTGACGCGGCCGTGTGACGGAGTGAGCCGCTCGCTCACGTGACGCGGCCGTGTGACGCAGTGAGCCGCTCGCTCACGTGACGCGGCCGTGTGACGGAGTAAGCCGCTCGCTCACGTGACGCGGCCGTGTGACGGAGTGAGCCGCTCGCTCACGTGACGCGGCCGTGTGACGGAGTGAGCCGTTCGCTCACGTGACGCGGCCGTGTGACGGAGTGAGCCGTTCGCTCACGTGACGCGGCCGTGTGACGGAGTGAGCCGCTCGCTCACGTGACGCGGCCGTGTGACGGAGTGAGCCGCTCGCTCACGTGACGCGGCCGTGTGACGCAGTGAGCCGCTCGCTCACGTGACGCGGCCGTGTGACGGAGTGAGCCGCTCGCTCACGTGACGCGGCCGTGTGACGCAGTGAGCCGCTCGCTCACGTGACGCGGCCGTGTGACGGAGTAAGCCGCTCGCTCACGTGACGCGGCCGTGTGACGGAGTGAGCCGCTCGCTCACGTGACGCGGCCGTGTGACGGAGTGAGCCGCTCGCTCACGTGACGCGGCCGTGTGACGCAGTGAGCCGCTCGCTCACGTGACGCGGCCGTGTGACGGAGTGAGCCGCTCGCTCACGTGACGCGGCCGTGTGACGGAGTGAGCCGCTCGCTCACGTGACGCGGCCGTGTGACGGAGTGAGCCGCTCGCTCACGTGACGCGGCCGTGTGACGGAGTGAGCCGCTCGCTCACGTGACGCGGCCGTGTGACGGAGTGAGCCGCTCGCTCACGTGACGCGGCCGTGTGACGGAGTGAGCCGCTCGCTCACGTGACGCGGCCGTGTGACGGAGTGAGCCGCTCGCTCACGTGACGCGGCCGTGTGACGGAGTGAGCCGCTCGCTCACGTGACGCGGCCGTGTGACGGAGTAAGCCGCTCGCTCAAGTGACGCGGCCGCCGGCCGGCGCGCGGCGGGCTCCTCTTAGTAGGGGAGCCCACGATGCTAAATGTGGATTTACTCGAGCGTCATAGAGACCTATTGGGTTGCAAAGCTTAGATGATAAAAAAACAAAATGTTATATAATGTATGTCTTTTCATCGGTGGGGGGAGCGACTATATATTTTCAAATATGTAAAAAAAAAACTGTTGCATGGACTTATTCGAGCGCGTCAGATATTGATAGGATCCATGTCCTACGTATTTTGAATAAGGTACGTATGTTAATCTGATCGTATGCATGATGGGGGTAGTCGTAGGTAAGGGTTGAAAATGAAAAAAAAAAATGAAAATAATCGAGCGCGTCAGATTTTCTAAAGGGATGTTAAGTGAACCTAAAAAAAAGCTCTCATTCAATAATCTGATGATTTCGATGTGACGCAAACGCGCAGCCATTATTAGAATGTGCAAAAAAAATCGCCATTTTGACATACTCAAGCGCGTCAGTGTCCTAGACGTGCTGTCTCATAATCTGACGATTATCTAAAGGGATTCGCCTAATCTGACATTTTTTTTTTTTGAATCATTGCACTTAATTAAATGAAAAGCTCAGGAAATAGTATGCAAATAAAACAGTGTATGTTTTTTAAGTAGAATAGTTGTTGGCAAAGAGTCGCGTTACTAAGAGAATGTTCTGCGACGCATATAAAAAGCGGATTGTTGGACTGGAGGGACAGTCCCTAAATAATTTAACCCAGATCCAGCCAGTCCCTTGCTGTCCCCCCTACCAGTGATTGCCTAAGCCGAGGCTCGTACCCCCCTCGGGGTAACCCTTAGAGCTTTCGCTTTAGTTTTTTAAGTATAACAAGCCCCGGCTGGAGGCCTAAAAAGGTAACTTTTTAGAACTCGCCGGGCTACCATCCGTTTAAGTAGTAAGAATCTCTCAGGTTAACTACGAGATGTCCCACTTAATAATAAACTGGAGGGACAGTTCGAATGCGATCGAATACAATTCAAGCGATTCAGTACAAGCGAGACAAGTGATTCTGTTTGATATTTCTAATTACTGCGGTGTTTGTGATTAGTTTATTAATCTGTTTTTGTGCGATTTTGGTTAAATTGGTTTAAATTAATTTATCCCGAACCCAAGCTCATAACAATATGTTGTCACCTTCGATCAAAAATGTACTAGATTCCCGATGAGCGCTACAAAAACGGCCCGCAAAATAAGAGCACAAATATTTTTGTGCTCTTATTTGAAATTAGTTTGGTCCAATGATAGCCAACGATAAGACGTCCTAAATGCCGCAGCACGCGAACAAAAATTGTTTAAATAACCACTGTAGCACCAAGTTTTTGGAAGGAATATCTTTTTTTCCATAAGTTTAAATCTTTAAGTGTTTTTCATAAAATAAAAACAATCAAATAGTAAATATAAATCATTTACCAAATACATATTATGATTGTTTGACCAATGTTTGCGACAACGCACCAACTATTGTAACAAACATTGTCTGTTCTGGAACAGAGAATGCATGAAGTAGTATTGTAATTTTATATCTTATTTTTGTTTGTAGATTTCCTAGCGAGCCATTTCGCTGTGCAGAATGGGTATCTATTGTAGCGAAAGAAAGAGGAGAAGAAATATACAAACCTTATAAAAAATCATATTTGAACTTTAACACTAGAAGCGCGGAACGTAACGACTGAGGTAAATTTGGATAAAAAAATATGTATATTGCAATTACGTGGTTGAAGTCTCGTATAAATAATAAATAATAATAATCATCATATTTCATGAAAAGTCATAAAAAGTTACGATTATATGCATAATAAAATATTAATTAGAGCAGGAAGAATATCGAACTAGGTCAAATTTGGGACGCCCGCACTTCTAGTGTTAATTTAAATGAAAAAATAATTTGATTTAATACAAATTTAACTTCTAAATACTGGTACATAAAAGTAGACGCACTCATTTTTATACGGGTGGATCACATTGATTTAACCCGCACTTAATTAAATAAAACAACTATTATACTTTTTTAGTCCTACTACTTTTTTAAATCGATTAAAAATGTTTGCCACCATCAAAACATAGGTACCTTTTCACCTAAAAAATTATATTCTGCAACTCTACGTCTTTCAATAAGTACTGTGTTCTGAGCAATGAAATGTAATACCAAGAACTACGTCTAGTTCCAAAATAGAGTAAGCACGAAATAGTCAACACATTGTTTTTAACCTTATTGCTTAGACTTTAAGTTTCAGTTTAGAATAAATAATTTTGTACTTATATAAAAATGACTTTTGATTTTTAAGGGACATTTTAAAATTGCTCTTTACGTTTCTCCGATGACAAAAGGACTTAAATATGAATATTTTGCAATCGTAATTATGCTTTATGTTTGAGTGTTAAGGATTATAATAAACTGAATTTGTTATTATTATGAAACGTTTTCCTATATTTCGTAGTAAGAAATATAAATGTGTAAGTGTGTGCAAACGTGGCCACTTGAGCGCCTTATTTTTGTTCCTGATCCTTTAACTAGTGCTATTATTGATCGAAGGTTGTCACGGTAATAATATCTAACAGTATTCTATCTTCATACAAACGCTCGGAACGCAAGTCGTCTACGCGCTTCGAGTCTGGTACACTCCGAGTACCTCAGCTGTCGCGTACGCACCGCTTTGACAAACGGACGGCGGGCGGTGTGATTGATGGTTTTGGTGTAAGCAGTTAGCGTGCAATTTATGAATATTTGATAATAATCAGTGCAAGATGATTACTATGATAGTATTTTTTTTTATTACTTGGAAACTCCGAAAGGAAAGACCATATTTTTATATACCTACCTAATAGTATGAAATTTGTTTCTTTTATTAATAGGTGGGTATTTTGCTTTTCCACCCAGTAAAATACCTGGATTATTAAATAAGTAACTGGCTAGGGTGAAAAAAGTGACACACGAGTGACCTACCTACGCTCGTAGTAGTAGCGGGTTGTTTTCTAGCGTGGCGTGCCCGATCTTTTGATTTAAATCGATCCTTTGGATCGTAAATCATTGAATCGATACACGATCTAGACCGCAGGATTTGAATCGGTCCAGCAAAGATCGTATCATAATTAAAAATAAATAAAAGTTGACATAATTTACATTTTCCACCCTTGTCACTTTTAATAAAAACGGTCCAAACATTTGATTTTTTTATAATAATATAATATTTACAATCAAAGAAACTCAAGTAGGTAGATTAAAATAATTTATGTGGGCTGCTCGCATAAAAAAATGAATTCCCGCGTCTACCGTGTGTTTACGTACCGCGTGTGCTGTAGGCATCGATCACTAATAAAGAACTAGATACACAATCCCAAGCAAAAGTTCTCAAAAACTGTCACCAAATTGTGTTATTGTTATGTTAGTTGAAATAAATAAACATTAATGTAAATTCAACTTTAAGTGCAATGCTTAAAGTTTATTTCACAAAGCTATGTACAAAAAGCAATAAATTTTTACGACCTATTCGCACTGGTCAACACACATCAAAAGAAATTGAACCTTAGCCGCATGCCTTAAAGTTCGAATTAAAAAGTGCCAATAAATAACTATACAGTTATACGATCCAGGCTCTCCGCTAGGACAAGGAATACGTGGAGTCGAACTGTCCAATATTTTTTATTTATATGTACTGTAATAATTAGTGTTATTTCAAAAATTGTGTACATATTAAAGCATATTTTACTCTATTCTATGGTGTATATATGTAATGATTATAATTTACGTGAATGTAAATATTTTTGGATAGGGCACCACATTTATTTATTAATGAAACTAATATATCGTAGCCATAATCATTTATTTATTCTTCATCTTCAGCTTCATCGCGGATTTTTGGCGTGCTTTAACTGATATCCATTCACACCTCACTAGATCTCGAGAAAAGCTTAAAAAAAAACTCACGTCTTTAATTTTATTACATGCACTTACTTAAAATTAAATCTATAAAATATTACTATGTATAATATTGTTAGAAACAGCAAAGCTCTCTCATTAAATAAAAAATATTATTTCATATTTTTTTTTAAAACAATAGCGTCTCTACAAATGGAACAGAGTCAACGCACATAATCCGAACAATTTAAGTGGGCATGCGATAATATGATTAATAGGTTTAGTAAGGATCTTTACAATTGAGATGCTTTATAAATCCTTAATTTAATACGACTCAATTTAAAAAAATGTTTTTACGACGATTTCTTGACAAAATATCAGCATTTTTAATACAGTGATAACATTCAAATAATGATAATATTAATACTTACCGAAAAAGTGAAACTCCGTCCTATTTTAGCGTCCTAGGACTGATTTTTACAATTTTTAATCGAGCACCGAGAGATGTTTACCATCGGAGCGTTCGAATGATACTAAATCAAAAGCGCACCCAAATGTTCAAGTGGGTGCTCATTTGGTGAGGCCATTTTTTGACGCTGATTGTGTATCTAGTTCTTTATTAGTGATCGATGGCTGTAGGTAATTATTCCAAGGATATGAATGGTTCGCAGCGGTATTTTAAATACATAACTCCAGTTCTTTTATGTATACGGCCAAACAGCTCATCTATTAATGATGAACAATACAATCGGTACAAGAGCGAGTTGGACTCGCTCACCGAGGGTTCCGTACCATCATAGTGGACCCAGCCTTATACGATATGGTACTTGTTTTCATAATGAATGACACTATAAACCGCACCCTAGGCTTTTTTTTTTTTCAGGATGGGAAATCATCAAATGACTTCTCCCGCTCTGGGTGGAGCGGGAGGGCGTGTCAGACTTTTACTGACTAAAACCTACCCGTGTTCCATCAGTTGCCCATGTGCCAGGGTCACGGAATCTCTTTCGAACAATCACGCGACCCCGGCAGGCATCGGTCCTAGTAGACCCCTACTCTGCTGCTGACATCTCTTTGAGGCGCGCGTGGAACACTGCGCGCCGTCGACCCGAGCTTGGTCCTTACCGGGCGGCGAGCTACCCATTGCTCGCCACCCGCAGGCTCGCGCCTACGGTGGTCGGGAGTCCGCTATGGACTCCCGACGCCCGGGGCGTCTCCGCCTGCGGCGGCTAGGGACGTGAGGGCGCAGAGACTGCCACTCCCTCACGCGCCCCGCCTCCTCCTTCGCGAGCATTAGCAAGGAGGTGACGGCTCCTCATTCCCTCTCGCTCCGTACCATGGCTCGCACCAGGGCCGGACGCGAGAGGTCGCCGCCGCCGATCGCCTCCACGAGGACACGGCGGTGCTCCGCCCAGGCAGGGCACACCTCCACCGTATGCTCCACCGTGTCCTCCAGACGATCCTCGCAATGGAAACACCCGGACGTATCCTCCCGCTTTATCCTGAACAGGAACCCACCGAAGCACCCATGCCCGGTGAGAACCTGCGTCAGGCGGAAGGTGAGGACGCCGTGGCGCCTCTCTATCCACTCCTCAAAGAGGGGACTTACTGCCGCAATTGTGGCGTGCCCAACCCTAGGCTTGACATTACATCGATCAGGCTTTAAATATTAATTAGTAGAGGTTTAACCGTTGAGCGTGTAGAAAACTCCCATTGTGAAGCGTGCCGAGCACGCGGCCCCGGCCCCACTCGCCACAGGTACCTGGGCTTCGATAGCCCGCTAACAGTAACATGGCTATGTCACGCTCACGTGTGACGTGTGAGTGCGAATGTTGATCGGCACGTCAAAGTTAGCCTTACGTTCAATCTGCTCCCGGTAATATGCAGAAATTAGAGTGGATCATCCCAGCGTCAACTGCCTCATGCCATACTAGCGACCTACTTACTACCTCCGGCGCTTAAACATTGACATCCTCTACTATACAATACTTATGAACCTTTCTAATTCTCTACATGATTGTGTAGTTGAGAACTAAGTGACACAAGCACGAAAAGTCACTGAAGGCTCGTGCAGACTAGCGCGACGCAATGGTCCCGCGCGATTCGGCGATTTATTATTATTATTTACGAGCTTTTGCCCGCGGCTTCGCCCGCGTGGATGTCGGAAATTAACGCAGGAGGACGTACTACTGCGGTAAGAATGTATTAATCCAGGTTATATAGGTAAAAGCAGTAAAAATGTAACAAAATATTTTGAATTAAGATAAGAAGAACGGATCGGTGGAATTATAAAATATACCTATCAATCAAATCAAACTATCAATCAAAAGTATGATATAAACACAAATCAATTTCTAAATGAAGTCGTTGAGACACAACCGTCAGCAATAGGCAGCCTTTGTGATATTGATTCGTTGGTGGGAGAAGTGGTGGGAGGCGCCCGACGTGACGACCCAGTGATGGCGCGCGGGACTGGACGGTACTTGGACATTGCAACATTACTTTATTTTTCTGAAATGAAAGATATTTTCTAAAATAAAAGTAGCCAAGTTACTCTTTATTACACCAGCTACATGCTAATAAAAGTTCCGTCAAAATCGGTCCAGCCATTTCAGAGATTAGCCGGAACAAACAGACAAACAGACAAAGTTTAAAAAAATCATTTTTTGTTGTAAGTACCGTATTAATTTTCAATATCTGGTTGACCGAGCTTTGCTCGGTATTTTTTGGTAAATTGTGTTTAAAATAATAAGTTTATGTTCAAGTTGATTATCGAAAATGTAGGTCATTGAAAATATGAATAAAACGACATTGTATAAAAATGAATCCTAGCTAGATCGATATATCGCCCCCGAAACCCCTTGTATGCAAAATTTCATGAAAATCGTTGGAGCCGTTTTCGAGATTCAGATTATATATATATATATATATATGTATATACAAGAATTGCTCGTTTAAACGTATAAGATATGCATTTAGTGAAAAGCTGTTAATTTGAAATTACAAACAGACACTTCAGTTTTATTTATTTGATACGTATAGATTTTATTTTATTTGACAACACTGGCCCACTGGTTACTAAAGACTTATCAACTAAGGGTTAGTATTTACTAATTAGAATAATACAATGCAGCGACCTGACAAAGTGCATCCATATTGGTGCATCGTGTTGTTCGGCTACGGTTGTCAAGATACTGTTGCTGCTAGCCCTCATTCTGCTTAATACGGATGCGGTCCTTTTTCTCATAATAGCATAGAAGTCGACCGTATATCCGTAGAACAATTTCTATGACCGTGTCGCGGCGCGACAGGTCGCCCCTGTGTGAAGTGTCGCGCGCATTTTCATAAAAATTGTTCTACGGATATAAATCGCCGAATCGAGCGCGACCGTCGCGTCGCGCTAGTCTGAACGAGCCTTTATTCATATTTATAGATATACAGGATATAAGTTTTACCTTTTGAACGCCACAGTCGTGTATAGCCGACAAATGTAAACGTGCCCAACACGCCACCGCGTCGTCTATCTAATAGACGACAAGAAAACATTATTCTTTGAGTACAAAATAAATAGGTATAGTAATTTAAGTTTTCTGTGTTTCTTCTTCCTATTATTTAAAACTGCATTAATTAAATATTGTAAAATGGCACAAATATATATCCATTAGGTACATTTCACTAGAAAAACAATGATCAAAAATTGCTAGTCGAAATCCGTAAAAAAGTGTTCTTCTCCACGCCACAGTCGTCAAGACACGATAGCTAGTGATGGGTAAGTAATGTATATGTCACCGTTAGATAACAAGATCCGCAAGTTTATAAATTTCCTAGGAAATTTATAAACCTTCGTAGGATTCTAAACGAGAGATAAATTGTATTATTTTACGGTCACATTTTCGCAAATTTATCAATTTGCGACGTCTCGTGGTAAATTTATAAACTAACGGATATCCATTCGTAAGATTCTAAACGGTTCGACTAATCACAGAAGAGCTTTTAATTTTACGCTTCTTTAAACTACGGAAAATAACACACTGCTCTCTGATTGGTTGATGCTGACAGTGGCAATGCTCGTGTCCCTATAAAATGTATTTTATTTTATTTGACAATGTACCTAACTGTCTTACTCAGATGTTAGGTTAGGTTAGGTTACATTGTGACCTTATGAACGCGAGCGAAGCTAGCGACTGTTAATTAGGTAAGCGTTTCAACATTTAAACATAAATAATATTTTTTGGTGAACAATGGCGGTGGAGAGGAACGAGAAGGAACACGTGACTTATTCAACCAATCAGAGCGCGTTATTGCTTTCTTATTATTTTACGCGTGACTTCGGTAAGTTTACCAATTTACGAAAATGTGGCCGTAAAATAATACAATTTATCTCTCGTTTAGAATCCTACGAAAGTTTATAAATTTCCTAGTTTTATAAATTTACGGTTCTTGTTATTTTCCGGTGACATATAAATGATGAAATATTCTATTAAAAGTAGCTTACTATTCGACAATTATTTTTTAATGACAACCTTTCGAATCTGTTCGATGCAATATTTGCAACCGAACAGCTCAGCACTTTTGCCTGCATGCATTTCCATAAATGCGTGTATCGCAGCTATTACCAGTTAGTACGTGTCCGACGACCAATCGCGTAACTCAAATCAAACCATCTTAGTGCTAGTTTAGATTATGTTCACCATTTCATAATTGTAATTAATTGTGTAAATCAATATAGCCTTTAAACCATATAAATTCGTATAATTAAATCGGCGGTCGTAAACCAACAACCAAACCACAACCAATCAACCAAATATCAACCAACTCAGAAGTTAGTGCTAAACTTACTTTTTATCCCGTTCGACCGCGTTCCCATGTGACGTGACATTAAAAGTCAAAGAAAATACAAATACAAGTCACTGTAAAACGTGGTATGATACAAACGTTGCCTTTGAAGTATCAGATGGTCATAACTTGGTATGAGCTTATCAAACAGCAGTGTCAGCCAGAAAATGTTTTGTGCCTTCCAAGTACCAGGTTATCATAACTAGCTAACCAAACATATGAGTGTCAGCTAGAAAAAACTTACCAGATCACCACCGCGTACCAGGTTGTCAAACTTGGTAGGTTTATTACAACATTTATTGAACCTGAGGCGATACGAAGTTCTCTGGGTCAGCTAGTTTTATTTAAAACTAGCTTCTGCCCGCGGCTTCGCCCGCATGGATGTCGAAAAATATCCCACAGGAACGTATTATCCAGGTAAACAATGGGTTATTGCACTGCTTCTATGTGTTATCCAAGGAGCAGCGTTCGGATTGATAAATGAGTGTTGTAGGATAAATATTGCTAAAACATAACAATATTGACGGAATATATAACGGAACGGCAAATTACCTACTTGCATGCCAAATTTGAAGGCAACTTTAAAGCGAAAATATAAGTTCTCTTTATTCCCTGGGAATTCCGAAAAAAATTGTTACCTAAATTATTCAAATGACGATTTTACTTACATTGCTGTTCACAGGGGTTAAAGACTATTTATTTTTTAGTTTAAAGTATCTCTTTATATACTACTTTAGAGATTCTGGGTGCTAATACAACCAGGTGCTAATACAACCAGGCAGCTAGATGAGCTCACTCTCGCACAGGCAACGTAAACCTGGCCGTGCGAGAAGCAGTCCCCTCTAACATGATATCCCGCTGTTTTAAGTGACTGTACCCGAGACTTATTAATCGTCATTGCGAAACATACCATAACGGGACTGCAGCCTTTTAAACTCGAATGGGTACTCCGACGGTATTAGTGGTATCTGCGGTATATAGTACACCGATTCACCTTGAACACAGCTAGTAAATACAATGGCGGAGCCTCTACCACGTTTTGATGTGAGGTTTTCACACGTGACCTGGTCCCATTGCACGACTTGGCCGGATTGAGATTTCGTGGTGGAATTGCTGGAACACCCACTTTGAGGATAAGTGTGTGAGACGGGGACCAGATGGGTTGAATAAATTTAAGAGCTCCATAGGATAGTGTATAGTATCATCTTTATGAATTCGACACGTATGCATGTAATATAATTACAACAGATTTTTGTTGCCTGTGTTTATTTCATTGGTTTATTTTGTATAGCTTCTGCCCACGGCATTTTTTTTACACGCTTTATATTAGCTTCACTTGTATGTTTGTATGGTAGTATGTTTGTATGTTAGTATGTTTGTATGTTTGTTTGTAACCGACTCCTTATAGCGCGATTTTGACCCACTTTAAACGACCAGATTTCATTCAAACTTTGCACACCTGTCAAAGACCGATGACAATGCAATAATTTCACAGATTTGTGCCATTATCCTTGCCAGGGTTACCAGGACAGCAAAAAAACTGTCTTCTAAAACTACGCTGAGATACGTCTCAAAATTCGAAACAACCTAAAAAATATAAAATAAATAATAGTTTAAAAAACTAAAAAAACACGCTTTCATAGAAAACCAAACTAAAAAGTAGAAAATAATGGAAAAAAAAAGCGTGGGATGCCTGATATCAATAAAAATAACTTAAAAAGCACCCCACGCTTTTTTCCATTATTTTCTACCTTTTAGTTTGGTTTTCTATGAAAGCGTGGTTTTTAGTTTTTTATTTTTCAGAAACAACCGCACTCTCACTACCTCTCAATTTAATATACAAACTGACAATGGTACCGATTCCCTTGTTCACAAACTAAACTAAATTTAAGTTAAGTGCATCTCTTTCTTTGTATATCATTAAGAAAAGGACAAAAGAAAATTTTTAGTTTAGTCCTTTCAAATTAATCAGCACCTGTCACTACTCCATACAAGTTTTGACGTGATTAAAAACTTGCCTACTAAAATTACGTCAATTTACGTCAAGCGCTGATTAATTTGACAGGACTAAACTAAAATTTATCTTCTGTCCTTTCCTTAATGAAATAGAAAGAAAAAGATGCACTGAACTTAAATTTAGTTTAGTTTGTGAACAAGGGAATCGGCACCAATATCCCAAACAGATAGGACGAAGTTCTTCGTAAAACGTAACTAATCTCGGGGATGAGAGTAGTATAGTTTTAATATAACTCAAAGCGTGTGTGAAAAGATTTAGAAGACAACCAGAAGTGGATAATAAACAATTAATATTGTTTAAATGATAAATTACTTTATTTTTGCAAGTAGGTTTGTACAAACACTTTTACACGTCAATCATATTTTTTTTTAACTATATGAGGTCGGCATTTCCTATCTGACTACTCTGAGAAGAAACACCGAAACAAACTCAGAGGTCACAGTCTCTTTTAAAGTCCAGACATAATCTTGATCAGATCATGTGAAGACCATGTGGATTGGTGTCTGAAGTGGTCTTTTAAGGAAAGAACACACAGTTTGAGTGGACTTGTCTAATCAGTGCACGCATTTGTCAGTAATCATGCAGGTCCACTCAGAACTTAAGGAGGTCAATGATTTGACGAACAATACCAAAGAAAGGACATTTGTGTAGGTCGCGCAAATTACTCGAAACTGCCAGACAATGTAAAAAATTAAATTAGAAGAAAAGGAAACCAAAAAAAGCACACCCACTTCGTCTTCACATTTACAATAATTAAAACAATATAATACTTTAAAAGTAAATATTCATGTCATTGTATAAGTAAAATTCATCAATGTCAATGTGTATATAAAATCAGGAAATAGTCCCGGCCTGATCATTTGAGGACCATGTACATGGGGGTGTCTGAAATGGTCTTTTGAGGAAGGAACCATACAGATTGAGTGGACCTGTCCAGTCATTGCACGCATTTGTCAGTAATCTTGCATCTCAACTCAGAACATAAGGAGCACAAAGATTCGACGAACAATACCAAAGAAAGGACATTTACAACGAAACACTATGCCTACCGCAGTATTTCTTTGTAAACAATGTTTTTTGTTTTTACTTCAGGTGCTAGAATCACCAGGCTGCTGGTCTGCACCAGACCGTGTGAAAAGCAGTTCTCCCTTAAGGCTACCCCTGTTAAATTATTTGGCCTTGAAATTTATTTATGATCATGTCAAAGCAGACTTTGAAGGGAAACTGCACTCTTTTGAACTCGAAGGGGTAGTTCGATGGCGTTAGAGGAATCCTCGGAATAAACACAGACTCCTCTTTGGAACAACCTGTCAGTATAGTTGCCTCGATAACATTTCGTTGCAATATTTTCACTCGCAACTGGCACCCTAATTGCGGAACACACTATTAATTACAATTTGAATCGTTTTGAACCTTATTTGTCATCCATTCTTTCATATCTATACTAATATTATAAAGCTGAAGAGTTTGTTTGTTTGTTTGTTTGTTTGATTGAACGCGCTAATCTCAGGAACTACTGGTCCGAATCGAAAAATTCTTTTTGTGTTGGGTAGCCTATTTATTGTGGGAGGCTATAGGCTATATAACATCACGCTACAACTAAGAGGAGCAGAGCAGTAATGAAAAATGTTGCAAAACGGGGAAAATGTATTCCTTTTAAGTTTCCGTTGCGTGCGCTGCGTAAACGGTTAAAGTAACGCAAAAATAATGTATGACGGAATTGTTCCTCTTAAAAAGTTCTAAAAAAAAGTCCGCGAGAGCATATGTCTATCTTTTAAGGTTGACTCACTATAACTCAAAAGGAGCGAGCAGCAACGAAAAATGGACGAAAACTAGCAGGCAAATCGATGCGACGCACAGTGGAACGAATGTATGGGAGCGGTTGGACGTAGACATGTCCGAAAAAAAAGAGTAAAATTATGCCAAACTAATGATGCCATCTTATTCGATTACTTAATGCCTTCATAACTTGTGGTGATGAATTTCTTCATAACTCCCATATTTCGGGAGTAATTTGAGAAAATGTGAAATTTTACTATGAAAATGAGTGTATCGAGCTCTCTCCCTCCTGATTCCGGGCTTGTTTCAAGTAGCGGTCTCTAATATCATAATGCTAATACTAAGAGCTATATTTAATACTAAGACACATAGTGCGCCAAATGTGCACTTTCTGGGATAAAGAGTGATGTTTATTTTATAACACAATTTTTTTATTTTTTGTTTATTTTGTTGATTAAAACCGTTTTTCTAAAGGTTTACCTTATTACAATAACATTTCTGAGCAGCCAATTAGAGAAGATATAAGCTAATTAGGATATATAATTAGGGACTTAAGGTTTACATATAAAACTGATGCACTAATGATTACTGATAAGAACATTGCTATTATTTAATTACTAAATGGCTCTTAATACACTAATTTAGCATGCATCATTTACTAATTATCACAATAACTAATTACCTTGCAATATTTAACAAAGGATACCTGGGATACCTGGATTTTATATAAATAGGTCACTATTAGTAACTTTAAAATCAGTGTTGATTTACACCTCGTTGTATCCAAGCTAATCTCGCAATGTATTTTCCAAATTTTAATACAAATCTTGATATTCACGTTGCTTTATGCGCACGCGCACATAAAGATTTACGCGACTTTAACTATTTGTTCAGTGTTTTAAAAGATAACAGTTGTGTTCAGTTATGTGAAAGTGCTGAAACAAGTTTAAAAGACTGGTGTCGTCGATTTTGCTACCGCATTTATGCAAAATGGACACAGTCTGGAAGAAGCACAGATAAGTTTCGGAAGAAACATGAGATTTGGCTACAGGCTGCAATTCAATGGCCGGAATTACAGAATGAAAATATGGAACCTTCTACAGAAAATATAAGTGACGTCATCGAGCCCATAATTTCTCCTGCTAAATCTGATGCTTCAACTTGTACACATCCTAGTCCTCGTAAATCTTTTGAGGACCTTAGTAACCGGCAAAAAAGAAGACGCACTGAAGATAGTCTTTCATGCAGCAGTAGCAGCGCTGAAATTATGTTTTCGGCCGAAAGGGCGCTTCAAAAGGCAGGACAAAGCGATACAGCTTATGTTATGAAATACTTGACGGAGAATCCAGAAGAGGCCTCAAAAATCAAAGCCTTCATTGAAGGTAAATCAATTCAGGTACGGGAAATATCCCCTTTGAAGGCATTGGCTCTTTATGTATCGATGAACTTATCGAAATGGCGCTATAACACTCTTCGGGATTTCAACACTCAAGAAGGAGCTCTTCAATACCCGAGTTACTACATGTTGGTTAAAGAAAAAATTAAGTGCTATCCGGCCAAAGAAGATCTCACAGTTACAGAGAGCTCTGCAAAAATCAAATTACAAGCCTTGATGGATTTAACCTCAAGAAGACTTATTAGGTCGTTAGAAACCCCTGTTGATCCCAATCAACAGCTCGTATTGACCAGCAAATGGGGTTTTGACGGATCATCTAGCCAAAGCATTTATCATCAAAGGACGAGTGAAGATGAGCAAATCGATCTTGCTAGTAACTTTATGATTAGTCTTGTACCACTGCGGCTCGTCTCAAAAGGTGTAACAATTTGGGAAAACGAGCGACCATCTTCCACTTCATTTTGCCGGCCAATATTGTTTAAGTTTATAAAGGAAACCAAAGAAAATGTGCAGAGAGAGATGGCTGAAATCGAAGCAGAGATTGAAGCCTTAACTCCATCCACCATCACTGATGGAATTAGTGTCAAACACCAACTGCTGTTGACAATGATTGATGGTAAAATTCATTCCATTATATCCAATACAGTAGCTTCAGTGTGTGACATATGCAAGGCTTGTCCTAAAGAAATGAATAATTTAGAGTTAATCAAAGATAAACACGCAAACGAGGACATGTATAAATATAGCTTAAGCACCCTTCACGCTTGGATTCGCTCAATGGAATGCTTATTACACATTTCCTACAAATTAGACATAAAATCATGGCAAGTAAGGGGTGATATAGCAAAAAGGCAAGTTGATGACAGGAAGAAAAGAGTTCAAGAGGCTGTAAGAAGAGAAACGGGCTTACTTCTCGATGTTGTGAAACAAGGCAGTGGATCCACCAACAATGGCAACTCGGCAAGGAGATTTTTTGAAAACTACACTAAATCTGCTGAACTGACCGGAATAGATGCTATGCTTTTAAGAAAAATCTGTGTGATCTTGCAGTGTATTTCATCAGGAGAGAAGATCAACGTAACTAAATTCCGAGAGTTCTGCTTTGATACTGCTAAGCTTTACGTGAAGTTATACCCATGGTATTATATGCCTTCTTCACTTCATAAAATTTTAATGCATGGGCCAGACATAGTTCAGAACATGTCAATTGTGCCCATTGGTTTTCTATCCGAAGAGGCATCTGAGGCTAGAAATAAAGATTTTAGAAAATATAGAGAGGGGCATTCTCGAAAGCATAGCAGTATCTCATGCAATGAAGATATTATGCACAATCTTTTACTGTCTTCTGATCCACTTGTTACAAGTATCCGTCCAAAAGGAAATAAGTTTGTAAAAAAATCTTCTTTTAAGGAATTTTATGAGCTTACGGATTCTGAGAAAAGTGATATCGAATTTGTTAACATAAATGATTTAGCGGACATCGATTCTGAATTTGAATTAATTGATGATGATGATGATGACGAAGATAATTAAATGATGTTATTGTTTTAAAATGTGTAACTTAGTAAATTAGAGCTTACATCTTAATTATTTATTGTACTTTTAATGAAACTAGGTAATTTATTATCAACTTACTTAAAAGTCATACTCTCATCAGTTCTTGTGAATATTTTTGTTAATATATATTTCTGTATATATATAATATATTTATAGACCTCTTAATAAGTCTGTCTGCGGTTTAAAGTAAATACAAATGGGGAAAAAACGTTTTTTTTTTTAAATTTTCATTTCCTTTTATCCCAGAAAGTGCACATTTGGCGCACTATGTGTCTTAGTATTAAATATAGCTCTTAGTAATAGCATTACGATATTAGAGACCGCTACTTGAAACAAGCCCGGAATCAGGAGGGAGAGAGCTCGATACACTCATTTTCATAGTAAAATTTCACATTTTCTCAAATTACTCCCGAAATATGGGAGTTATGAAGAAATTCATCACCACAATTTATGAAGGCATTAAGTAATCGAATAAGATGGCATCATTAGTTTGTCATAATTTTACTCTTATTTTTCGGACATGTCTACGTCCAACCGCTCCCATACATTCGTTCCACTGTGCGACGGGAAGGGTCAGGGGAGCAAAAATTTGACGCGGACGAAGTCGCGGGCAGAAGCTAGTGTTCGATAAAATTGTTTGCTTAGCAACGTAAACAACGCCATGAATATTGCGCAACTGTCAATATGAAACCGATTCCTACTGATAGTGTAGTACACAAATACCCCTCTGGTGTCATTGCATAATTTTGGCGAGTTTAAATTACGCAGCAACATAACTGGGACGTCAACTCTAAATTTTAATATGTGAGTTGGGAGACTGGGAGGCTTCAATGTGTTAAGAAACTCAACCGGGTAAGGTATGGCGTCATCGTGGTTTATCACTCGAGTCCACTGCTTTATAATGATTTTCAACTCCTTCGAACGATCTTAAGAGAATTTCATTGATGGTTGCGGCCTGGTCGTTATGTTTTACTTTAATGTATAAATTAAAGTCGTATTATTACTCACTGAACGTACAGATGTATGTATGTGCCCAATTATCTTTTACTTATAATGTTGCATTGGTCTATTTAATAATAGTCACTGTAGTTATTTAATTTTATTTAATACAGAAACAAACGCGTTTTTACACGCTTTATATTAGTTTCACTTGTATGTTTCTTTGTAACCGACTCCTTATAGCGCGATTTTGATCCACTTTAAACGACCAGATTTCATTTAAACTCTGTAGATTTATCGAGGACCGATGACAATACTATAATTTCATAAAATTGTGCCACAATCCTTGCCAGGGTTACCAGGACAGCAAAAAACTGTCTTCGAAAACTACGCTGACATACGTCACAAACTACGCTGACATACGTCTTAATATTCGAAACACCCTAAAAATAGAAAATAAAAATAATACTTTAAAAAAAACGAAAAAACAAAGCCCGGGGTGCCTGATATCAATAAAAAATACCTTAAGAAGAACCCCACTCTTTTTTTCCATTTTTCTACTTTTTAGTTTGGTTTTCTATGGATGCGTGTTTTTTAGTTTTTTTTTTAAACTATTATTTATTTACATGTACTTACTTATTACTTGCAAATATTAGTTCATATTAATATCAGTTACATATTTGATACATCTCCGTTACCATGGTTGAGATTGGACACCGCTGACGACAATGCGCTCCCCGGGCTGCCCCGCACGCCATGCGCCCGTCTACCAGGCCACGTAGGATATTCGGCGCCCTATTTGACTCAGTAAAGGGATGATTTTAGAAAAACTGTGATACACGTGTCTCATAATTATACTTGAAGAGTATGTGTACCAATTTTTGTGTCAATCGACCCAGAGAATAAAAAGTTTCATAGAAACTTCAACCCCCCATTTCACCCTCTTAGGGGGTGGAATTTCTAAAAACCCTTTCTTCGTGGATACCTACTCCTCACAAAGAACCACTCTCCAAATTTCATGTCTCTAGGACCAGCGGTTTAGGCTGTGCGTTGATATATGAGTCAGTCAGTCAGTCACTCAGGACTTTGAATTTTATATATATAGACTAGCTTTTGCCCGCGGCTTCATCCGCGTGGTTGTCGGAAATTATCGCAAGAGGACGTACTACCGCGGTAAGAATGTATTAATCCATGTTATACATACATAAAATTACGCCTGTTTCCCATGGGGGTAGGCAGAAACTACGGAACGCCACCTGCTACGATCCTTACATATCATGTGTGTTTGATGTACTTAAAATAAAACTAATAGTATTCAGAGTAAGAAGACTGCGACATAGGGTTGGATTGAATTGAATATAAGTCTTCCTGGTTTTTCTTAACGCTCCTATTCTACCTATACAAACACTCAATTATTTACCAGACACCAAATTAAACATAGTTATAAGAATAGTACTTTGGCCAGTGGCTTCGCCCGTATAGCTGTCGGAAAATATCTCCCGGGAACGTATATGGTAAGTATCCAGGATAACCAAAAAACCAAATCCATCCAAAAATCTAAACATCTAAGCCATATTTCGCGGTCTCTTACTTGGAATAATACAATTGGGTTTATTTTGAGTACTTCGAACACACATGATATTCGCATTTACTATGAAGCCAAAGTACCTAATATGAATTACAATATTACAATCCTACTAATCCTGCAGTACCCGACCGCTACCAAGCGAGATGGCCGGACGCGGGACGGCCCGCTAGCCGCTCTGCGGCAATTTTATTATAATCTCTGATATCTTCTAAAATATTCATTTTAATGATATGCTGTAAAGGGCAATTTTGATCTACATGAAATGCACAATTTATTTAAGGTACTTAATTGGATAAGGATTAATGCTGTATTGCTTAAAATCGCATTCATAAATAAGCCATTATTTCTCGTAAAAAGTAAAGGATAAAAGTGGTTATTGTGGGTTATCCCTAAGAGTTAGACTTATACCATCGCGGACTTTTTTGTAGAACTTTTTAAGGTGTACAATACTGTAGTACATTATTTTGATCTAATTCGTAGAGTTCAGCCAGCGTTCGCAATGTAAGCGCAAATAAATGAGTTTATTTATGACATCACATTAGAAACCTCTAAAATTATCAGCGTTTCTTTACTATATTATACATGTTATATACATATAAACCTTCCTGTTGAATCACTCTATCTATAAAAAAAACCCGCAACAAAATCCGTTGCGTAGTTTTAAAGAGATAAGCATACATAGGGACAGACAGACAGCGAAGTGACTTTATTTTATAATATGTATGTATGTAATTATATGGAACGAAAAGCAATGATTATTTGGTTATCGATAACTTCCCGATAAGTTGTTGGAATCGCTATTTTTTTTGTAGGTATTTGCGCTGAATTTGTGGCTTGGCGTGGAAGGGGCGCCGATGCGTTTACGCTCTGGCGTTCAAAAGGTTAACCAGTGCGCAATAACAAATTAAACTTAAGAGCGTTAACGTCGATTTTGGTTGTTTGACCCAAAAAGCGTACTTTTCAAACCATTTAATCACCTCATAAAACGTATCTAACGAAAGTGTGAATAACTAAATATTGTTGGAAATATTTCGGTCTAAAAAGTTGACTGAAAACCTTTTTACATTAATAAAGTATTCGTGAATTCTAACCAGATAAACAAACAGTGTTTTCTAAAATCCTTTTACAGTAGTCATTTCGAAGCTTAAAATATCCGAAACCACTAATAAAATTGACAAACTAATAAACATATTTAATTGTTCACATCCTTGAGCAAAAACTGAGAGAGACTTTTTTGATTTTCAGCGCCTAACATAATAAATAAAACAATAAACAAAGTGAAATTAACAAGAAAAAGCAGTTGCTAAATTCATTATTTCTTCCAATAAATCTTATTTAATTTTACAAAACAAAGATGTATTGTAATAGAAGAACATCTTCTTTAAAACTTGCAATAAAAAATTTCAACTAAATTAGTTTTATTATTTTTCTACAATTATTTTAAAACTACTATAAAACCGTGCGCGGTAATAATTTTAAATCAGTCCGCCGCGAGGCTGTTCAAAGAGTGGACGTATCGCTCAGTGCTCTACGCGTGACCTCTCGCGACCCTTGGCATCGAGTGAGTTTATAGTGCGATATAACGATCTTGGGTTGGTAAGTAAAATCATTATTTTTTATTTAGATAATTGAAAACAATGTTTTTCGAAACAACAAAAATTGTTTCAGGTGCCATGGGTAATAAGAGTAAAAAAACGAAACTAGTTTTATCGAGGAAAAGGAAGAGACTCAATCAAGAGGTTTTAGCTAAAGCTAGGGCCAAAAGGTTGGGTAAAATTATATTTTGTATAGAACTTGATTTGTTATCTTTGTTGATCGAAGTTTGCTATATAAGGTCCTCGTTTATTAATTTATTTCCTTCTAGGGGGTGATTGTACTACTCAAATACATTTTTTTTTTCTAAACGATCAATTTCGAAATTGCAAAAAACAAAACTTCCTCAAACTAAACCGTCGATCATCTGATTTTTTTAACTTGCATTGTAATAATAATAATTTAATTGATTTGATTTAATTTAAACTTTATTTCTTCTTTTTAGAGAATTTTACTAAAAGCTTGTTTTTAAAAATGTTTTTAGGGTTCCGTAGTGAAAGAGGAACCATTTATAGTTTCGCTAAGTCTGTCTGTCTGTCCGACCGCGGCTTAGCTCAGAAACCCTTAGTACTAGAAAGCTGGAATTCAACATGAGTAAACATATTAATCACGCAGACAAAGGGGTAAAATAAAATTCTTTTTTAGGGTTCCGTTGCCAAATGGCAAAAAACGGAACCCTTATAGATTCGTCATGTCTGTCTGTCTGTCTGTCTGTCTGTCTGTCTGTCTGTCTGTCTGTCTGTCTGTCCGTCCGTATGTCACAGCCATTTTATTCCGAAACTATAAGAGCTATGCTGTTGAAACTTGGTAAGTAAGTGTATTCTGTGAACCGCATTAAGATTTTCACACTAAAATAGAAAAAAACAATAAATTTTGGGGTTCCCCATACATAGAACTGAAACTCAAAAATGTTTTTTTTCATCAAACCCATACGTGTGGGGTATCTATGAATAGGTCTTCAAAAATGGTAATGTGGTTTCTATTATCATTTTTTTCTAAACTGAATAGTTTGCGCGAGAGACACTTCCAAAGTGGTAAAATGTGTGTCCCCCCCCCCCCCGTAACTTCTAAAATAAGAGAATGACAAAACTAAAAAAAATATATGATGTACACTACCATGTAAACTACCAACGAAAATTGGTTTGAACGAGATCGAGTGAGTAGTTTTTTTTTAAAACGTCATAAATCGTAAACCGCAATTTACCTTACATTCAATCAACTGAAATATAAAAATTAAAAAATATATATATTTTTAAACCGAAAATACCTACAGGTTTGTACGGAACCCTCGGTGCGCGAGTCCGACTCGCACTTGGCCGGTTTTTTTTTATCTTCAGGCATTGTAAAGAAAATAATGTTGTTGTGAGTACGGAAGATGTTAAAATCCAAAATGAGGTAAAGGTAAAGCACAACTAACGTATTTTTTATTTACAATTTCATATTTACGTATGGGATTACATCTATCTTTTTTTTTTCAGGACTTAGCCTCGTCTTCCAAAACCAGCTTGTCGATGTGTGGAACACACGTGTCGGTTATCTTTCAAAGTCGGTAAAGGAAAACATTTATTTAAATCTACATACAAGTGCTATATATAATAAATATAATATTATAAATAAAGAATTCTTCGATATTGAAATATTTTATTTTAAAACTAGAATACTTAATAATTTGCTAGAGGACCATCGCGACTTCCTACGACTTCAAAATGATGAACCCCCTTCATTATGATTTTTTCATGTACTTTTTTATCAAATGAGCAATTTTTAATCAAAATTCATTTAGTAGTTTTTGTGAAAGAGTAACAAATATACATCTACTCATCCATAAATAAACTCTCAAACTTGCGCGTTTATAATTATTATTTGAAAATATGATCTGTATGGTATTCTGATGTGTAATCGATATGAATTGAAGTTTCATCAAAATTCGTTCAGTAGTTCTTACGGTAAATTGTTAAAATCATTCATCCATACATCCTCATAAACCTTTGTGTTTATAATATTATTCGTAGTAGGATTTTACATTTGTACAATATTTCTAACTTTTCTCCCCTAAATAGTACCTACTTACTATACTACGTATCCAAAATTGCCTTTTTATTTCACAAGCATGTAATAAAAATAAGAATAGTAAATAAAAATCAACTGACGATTAAATAAGTAAGTATCATTAAACATTAAGGATCAACTTGGTTTAGTTTGACTATAATGATGGGCAGCACACCAACTCTACGCACACAGTTATGCGCGTATCTGTGTGAGTGGAAGGAGCACTGCAATTACCTAAACTTGGTGCCGTGGATTTCACGTTAACGCTCTTAAACGAGTTATAATAACCATGCAATTTTTATTTTGATAAATATTAGTACAAAAAAGAAATTATCGTTTAACGAAAGATGTTTTTATGGTAATTTGCGCGCGGCGGCGGCGAAGGTGAACAACCGAGCGTAGCTGCAAGTAAGTACTTACCAGCTGTTCGATCGGTCAAAATTCTAAAAAGTTTAAAGTACAAACGCCGGCGCGGCAGCGAAGGTGAACGACCGAGCGTAGCTACGTGTAGGTACTCGGCTGGTAGGTATCAGCTGTTCGGTCGGTCAAAACTCTAAGAAGTTCGAAGTACATACCTACGCGGTTACTGACCTATTCCTATTGTCGATATCATACTAGGTACGAAATAGTTTACTGATTTAAGGTCGGATAAAAATTTAAAAAATATATTGAAAAAATTGTTGAAATGTGTTCTATTACTGATACTGAACAACCAAAAAAAAATTTGTGCACTGGTAATTTTTTTTCCCTGTATATTAATAAATATATTGTTTAATACTGTTTATACATCTATATATTAATACGTGAAGCGAAAACTTTGGATCCCTTTTTACGAAAATTGGGCGGACGGAGGAGTATGAAATTTCGCACACTTATAGTTTATACAGAGAAGAAGTGACGAATGCTAATATTTTTTTAAATTATTCGTTAAAATACATTATTTTCAATAAATAACACGTTACACACACTACTGTTCATTACCGTGTATCTAATGCACACATGCATAGATATTCTTTTGTTTATGGTCCAAATCTGTCTTTATTATTTTGTGCAGTGTTACCAACACCCAGAAATATTTACCCTAAAGCTTAATTTAAAAACGCCTAAAATTGCCACTATTACTAAAAAATATCCGCTAAAAAATTATAATGAAAATAACGAACGAATGTTCAGTAATCACAGACCGGCACACAGTATTAATATTTGTCTATATTTATTACGCGACATTTGTTAATCATTCACTCTGCATTCTTAGTATCAAGGAACCGTACTAGAAGTCGCTAATACTTTTATTGTAATCAAAAACACAATGAGAAATGTAAGATGGCAAAAAATCTCAAAGAATACCCCTAAAAATGGAACGCCCCTAAAAAATCTCAATCCTCTTATTTACCCCCTACATTTGGGAAAACCCCTAAGTTGGTAAGCCTGATTTTGTGTCTATAGTCTTACTGAATGTCAAGTATAACCATAGCTAATAAATTAATTTTATAGATATATATATATAACCTATTTCATTTTTAAAAATCTATGATTATATTGAAAATATTTTTGTCTTTAATATTATTTGTATTAGTGACGATTGGAATTTAGTTTAGATTTATAAGAAATATTTTTTGTGGTTTTATGGGGAGTGTCAAGTATGGCATTAGTAAGTTTCCCATACAAAACTTAGTGTCGTGTGCAAACTGTAGAGGTTATATGCCTCACGATTGTACAGGCTGGTCATAGATTGTACAGGCTGGTTATAATTATGACATTTTGAACTGTCATAATTAGAGAGTCCTGAAGAAGTATTCTTTACTCATTACACCTACGTCCTGGTCCTGGCCATCACCATCCCCCCAGCGAATCCTCTCCACAGTAGTATAGAGTCAACAATTTGTCTATAGTGTTACTGAATGTCAAATATAACCATATTATTTTTTATATTTATTATTATATATATATTTTTTCATTTAATAATGTGTTTCTATTCAAATGAAGTACGGTCGAATTTCGACCAATGGGCGATCACTAGTATACATAGATAGATCATGACTTGTATTTCACGGTTGCACAAAAACAAAACTAGCAAGGCATATGCAATGTGTTGCATTTTACAAGTTCACTCGTACATACCTACCGTCACCTGCGCCTGCAACGAGCGGCACTGGCGGGTTCAGATGTACTGTAACTTATCGAAACGGAAAACAACTTCACGTCTGTACCATCCGAAAGGAAAGGCAGATCTGTATGAATAGTACTTAAACCAATTTTAATTATATCTATAAGTGATAAGAAAGATTGCACGGCTCGGTGAGTCGTGGGCGCGCGACTCGCCACTCGGAGGGTTAATTAAAGACACCGCCTGTCTAGCCGGGGGCGCGGTAGCGCGGGAGGGCGGGGGCGCGGTGGCCCGGGGGGGCGGGGGGGGGGGCGGGGGGGGGGCGGGGGCGCGGTGGCGCGGCACGCGGAGGCTGCGCGCAACAGCTGCTCGCGACAAAAGCGCAAAAAGAAACCTCGCCTTATTATCCCGGTCCGCGCCCCCGCGCCGCATCGCGTGCATCACCTGTACGCGCATTCTGTTTGTTTTTGTTCCGTCAGCGGTACTTACGCGTTTTGTTTGACTTTGGGGATATTCGCGAGTTGGCATTTGTTTGATGCTGTTATAAAGTACTGGGATGCCCGATCTAGTTTGTTTATAATTACATAATAATATATACGTCATTTGCGCGCATTATTCGATTATCAGCGGCCCAGTGCTGGTTGGTTGTTGTCGCATATCTTCGAAGTTTTGGTTCGAGGACATGCCGTTTCCTCACAATATTTTTCTTCATCGTTTCGAGAGAATTGGTGATGAAATGTATCACAACAATAATAGTTAAAAAAACTAAAAAACACACTTCCATAGAAAACCAAACTTAAAAGTAGAAAATAATGTAAAAAGCGTGGGGTGCTTTTTAAGGTATTTTTTATTTGATATATATATGTATACTTTTTACAAGCGTTTGCGTTTGTTGCATTAAGTAATTATTGTACCTACGTACCTAAGGGTCTCACCGTGTTTCCATATGATGTCAAGTTTCCTCCGCGCGGCTAACTCTTAAAATTTGATGAAATTTTGCCAGGAATTCGTTGTAATTTGTTACAAAACACACCTCTTTTCCTGAATTTGTTACAAAAAAAACTAAGACGCTACGACCAAAAACAGTTGGCCGCTAGAACCGCCACTTGCCGTAGTGATCGTCCGTGATTACACAGAAACTAATGCAGATAGGCGAATGATACATCAAAAGAAAGGTCTTAATTTGTTGTATTTGTTTCAAAAATAAAAATCATCAAAACTTAAATATACAAAAAGTTATGCTATATTTAGTTTTCAGGTTAAGTGTAGGTACGTATCTCACCATAAAATCAAATTAATAGAGGCTAATGTGTATGGACAATTAGTTGCTAATTTATTGCAGAAAATAAACAAGAAAAATACTAGAAAATAGGTTCAATATTTTTTTTACAGTCGATTTTAGTTGGCCGTGCGGACGGCAATATGCCTAAAATACAATGGCGTTTATTTCGTTATTAATAGTAGGTTCAAGCTTAGTTCTAGTACTAATCGACAGGTATCGTAGCCAAGTTTGGATAGATGTGGCGAATATAACTACAGGCTTTATATTTTAGGAGATATTCACTAAAATATAGTAGTATGAAACTGTATTAGAGTAGAGTGACCATAAATTTTCATAATAAAGTGAGACTGAATCGCCATTAGTGTAATGTTCGGTAGTCATATCTTATTTTTTTAGGGTGAACTCTTTAAGACATCCTATAGCATACTTTATAAAAGTGAAATTCACAAATCGATAAAAATTTCTTTATTTAAAATCAGCATACAGGCAAAAATCAAGTAAATAAGTCAATATTTTTTTTTTTAATTTTTAAATAAATTACCATAACATTTATAAATTAACACAGACACATTAGACACATTTTCTTACAGGTACTTATTTCAATTTTAGAAATTTTTTAAAAATATATTAATTTTATTTACGCCACATTTATCCAAACAAGGTTACGTTACATGTCGATTAGTACTAGAACTAAGCTTGAACCTACTTTTAATAAAGAAATAAACTCCATTGTAATTTATTCATATTGCCGTCCGAGCGGCCAACTAAAGTGGACTCTAAAAAATTATTGAACCTATTTTCTAGTATTTTTCTTGTTTATTTGCTGCAACAAATTAGCAACTAATTGTCCATACACATTAGCCTTGTTACTCCAAAAAACTTCAAAACATCAAAGTTAATTAAAATCTATACTACAACGCCGGACTAGGCCCCTGACTAAAAATATTTATAGAAAAGAAAAAGGTAAATTCTAAACTGTAGAACTGAAATAACAAAAACTTTTTTCTAAAATAAAGACTGCAATTGCAATGTAGCGCACTCAGATTTACACACTGAACTACCGATTAGTATTAACATTAAAGATTTTTTCTTAGTGAGTGCTATAGAATTTATACCAGGCACAAAAATAGATCACTGTCATAAAAAAAAAACTATATTTTTTAAATAATTCTAAAATTGAAATAAGTACCTGTAAGAAAATGTGTCTAAATTCTGTGTCTTACATTAGTGTCAGTTAATTTATAAATGTTATGGTAGTTTACCAATTTAAAAAAATATATATATTTTGTTGACTTATATTACCTACTTGATTTTTGCCTGTACGCTGATTTTGAATAAGGAAATTTTATCGATTTGTGAATTTGACTTTTATAAAGTACCTATGCTATGGATGTCTGAAAGAGTTTCACCCTAAAAAATTAAGATAAGACTAACCGAGCATTCCAATAATGGCGATTCAGTCTCACTTTATTATGAAAATTTATGGTCACTCTGCTCTAATACAGTTTCATACTACTATATTTTAGTGAATATCTCCTAAAACATAAAGCCTGTAGTTATATTCGCCACATTTATCCAAACTTGGCTACGATACCTGTATATTAGTACTAGAACTAAGCTTGAACCTACTATTAATAACAAAATAAACGCCATTGTATTTTAGGCATATTGCCGTCCGCGTACTACTAAAATCGACTGTAAAAAAAATATTGAACCTATTTTCTAGTATTTTTCTTGTTTATTTGCTGCAACAAATTATCAACTAATTGTCCATACACATTAAGCCTCTATTCATTTGATTTTATGGTGAGATACGTACCTACACTTAACCTGAAAACTAAATATAGCATAACTTTTTGTATATTTAAGTTTTGACGATTTTTATTTTTGTAACAAATACAAAAAAATTAAGACCTTTCTTTTGATGTATCATTCGCCTATCTGCATTAGTTTCTGTGTAATCACGGACGATCACTACGGCAAGTGGCGGTTCTAGCGGCCAACTGTTTTTGGTCGTAGCGTCTTAGTTTTTTTTGTAACAAATTCAGGAAAAGAGGTGTGTTTTGTAACAAATTACAACTAATTCCTGGCAAAATTTCATCAAATTTTAAGAGTTGGCCGCGCGGTGGAAACGGACATTCCATATGAAATCTGCACTGGCATCTTTTTTGACATTGGTGACTTAATTATATAGCTAGTTGTTGAAAAAAATTTTGGACCAATTATCAAACCCTTAGCTACTTCAGTTTTTGAAAAATAAAGGTTGCAACCTGAAACTTGAATGTTTTTTTTCTACGAAACTCCAATAGATTTTCAAATGAAACCAACGCGACATGAAAGCTACTGAATAGATTTACATTTCACATTTTTCTCATAATTTTTCAACTACCTATGGTGCAGAACCAAATGTGTTTTAAAAATTAAGGGTGGTTTTTCTTGGCTATTTTTCGAGGTACACCGACCAAATAAATTACAAAAATTACGTATGTTTCACCCAATATGTATTATCATATTGGGTGGAACATATTCAAAACAATAAAAGTTTTCAATACACATGGCCACACCTTTCCAGTATAAGCTGACATATCATTGTACGAAACCCATATGCAATGCGAGGTCAGCTAAAACTGGAAATGTACAGCTTGACCTGTAGCCGTGTGTATCTATTGAAAACTTTGATTGTTTTGAATATGTTCCACCCATGACACATCTATGTAATTAATATGTATTATAGTTGGATACATACAAAAATGTGGAATGTAAATCTGTTAAGTAACTTCCATGTCGCGTTGGTTTCATTTTAAAATCTATTGCAGTTTCGTAGAAAAAAAAATCAGGTTGCAACCCTTATTTGTCGGGTTTGATAAATTAGCCCAAAATTTTTTTCAACAACTAGCTACGTAATTAAGTCACCAATGTCAAAAAAGGCGCCAGTGCAGATTTCATATGGAAACCCGGTGAGACCCTTTGTTATAACCCAACGATATAACGTATAACGTGTTTTGTACAGAGAGCAGCTTCCCTATAAGGTTGTATTGTCAGTATGTTTTTTCAATGTTCCTTATTGTAATCGCGCGGGCAGATGTCGGGGGCGCACAAAAAATGTATACAGCTGGCATACAATGCGCACCGCTCCGCGCTCGGCGCTCGTATTGTACAAACACGGATTTGAATCTTTAACTTATTGAATTGATCTTCACAAGTTCTATGGCACTCTAGCTAAGCCACCAGTAGGCGACGGGCAGCGCCCTTCACAGATTCGGAAACGTAACGACAACGTTGATCGGTGACCTCGATTATTTGCACTGTTCATACTTGACAAGCAAGATGCACCGGGCGGCGTGCGGGGTGCGCGGGGTGCGCGGGGCGGGGAGCACCGGCTGTCCGAAACCTTACGAGAGATAAGAATGCAGCGCGGCAGCTGCGCGTGCGCGGAATGTTCACCTGCCACCTGCGCCGCGCCGCGCCCTGCTGTACACTGTACACTGTACACAGCGCTTGATGTATCGCCGGCCGGCGTGAGCCGCGCGCCGGCAGCTCTGTGCTGTACTCTGTACATATCTGACGTGAACGTGAGCTGTCACTCTAGCGCGTGCTATGCGCGAACAGGTCGGCCGGAGTATGCGTGGGTACGAGCAGTGCTCGGCCGCTTCCTTAACCTAAGTTTAAGGAGTTACATCTCTCGGGACTTCGACGCATGAACTCATTACGATGTTGATAACTGAAACAAAAAGAACTTGTCATTTCAAGTTAAAGTATCGAAGTCGATCGAGTGACAGACAACGCATGTAGGTATAGCTCGAACCACTGAACATCGATACCTAGCATCGACGCGCGCTAACAATCAATTCCTAATTATTGCTTCATTATAAAAGTCTACCTAGATCGCGAGTAACTCGTCCGATGATGCCGCTTTTTTGTTAGTTAATTACAATTTTAACAACAGTTTTAACAACAATAAACAGAAAATAAAAAGAATTCAGTACTCGCATCGATCTATTCGTTCTTATTTGTATTTCACACACAAAGTACTTAACTACTGAACGCTATATTTTCCCTTCATCAAGTTTCTATGCTTAGCAGTTTGAGCTGATTCAATTATAAACATAAAAAACCGGCCAAGTGCGAGTCGGATTCGCGCACCGAGGGTTCCGTACAAACCTGTAGATATTCACGGTTTGTGCATGTTTAAGAAATTAAATGTTTTTTTTTTAATTTTTATATTTGACTTGATTGAATGAAAGGTAAATTGCGGTATACGATTTATGACGTATTAAAAAAACTACTTACTAGACCTCGTTCAAACCAATTTTCGGTGGAAGTGTACATAGTAATGTACATCATATGTATTTTTTTTTAGTTTCATCATGCTCTTATTTTAGAAGTTACGCGGGGGCACGGAGGACACATTTTATCACTTTGGAAGTGTCTCTCGCGCAAACTATTCAGTTAAGAAAAAAATATATTGGAAACCTCAATACCATTTTTGAAGACCTATCTATAGATAACCCACACGTGTGGGTTTGATGAAAAAAAAAATTTTTGAGTTTCAGTTCTAAGCATGGGGAACCCCAATTTTTTTTTCTATTTCTGTGTGAAATCTTAATGCGGTTCACAGAATAAGTACATCAACAAGTTTCAACAGCATAGCTCTTATAGTTTCGGAAAAAAATGGCTGTGACATACAGACGGACAGACAGACAGACAGACATGACGAACCCATAAGGATTCCGTTTTTTTGCCATTTGGCAACGGAACCCTAAAAACCGACCGAGTGCGTATCAGACGGCGCGGAATAAAGGGTTCCGCAGTTGAGATGAATTAAAAGGATTTTCACGGTGATGATGTCCGTAAGATCGTCCACACGATCTACAGCATATTTAAATATTCCAAGTCAATCATATTAAAATACGAAGTTAAATCTATAGAAAAACGGGTCTCGGTGGACTAACTTCAGTAGTTTATGAACTAGTCATAAACTTCTTTACAAAATAACGTTTTATTTAGCCATGGTTCAAATGTACTAATAAACCCAGTACTCGATTAAGATGGTGTTTTGGAAAGAGGTTGTATTATAGGCTTTAATTATATATGCGGGTTTCAAAATGTGTGAGCGTCGTTTTATGAAAATAAAGCACATGTCGGACCGTTTAAAAAGAAAAATCATTAAGATCGGATTAGTTTCGCCGCGTCAGAGCTGAGTGCATAACTTAATTTGATTTAGCATCGAGCAGTTTATGTTGACCCTAACATCGACATTTATATTCGAATCTTTGAGGTAGAATGCGCTGCTCGCCTTTGTTCATTAAAATGAAATGAGTTGGCCCGCGGAGTGTAAAGGATTCGCGTGGTAGATAGGCCGGGTTGGAATAAGTGAGGCGGTCGGGCATGCGGCAGGTGTGCAGTGCGCAGGCGCGCATCTGCCGCCGGCCGCGTATATAGCGCGCGCGCGCCCGCCGCGCTCACTGCCGTGCGCGCAGCCACCGGCACCGCACGTCACGCCGCGTCTCGACGGTACATACTCGCGCTAGTGCTGTGTTGTTACCATTGTCTGTGCAAAATGATCATCTGCCTGTCCGGGTTCGTGATTGCTGGGTTGGTGTCTCTTCCTTATTAGTTCCACTGTTCATAGTTGAGTGGGTGGGTGCGGAGGCCGGCTGACGAACACCTTGTCAGCTGTGCAGCTGTCACGTGCGCCTGTCTTTACTGATCACAATAAGGGTGCGTGTTCATCAGAGATGTGCGAGGATGCGCAACGAGGAATGTGCGTAAAAAAAGCCATAGCAACCCTAACCCTAAAACAAGTTATTTTATTTGTGAATTGCACTTGGTCGCTGCGCACGTTCGCCCACTGCTGGCCAACACGCAGCCTGACGATACTTCGTACACATATCTGACTCTCGTAGTTCTACATTCCTCCAGTTCATTTGATTACCATTTCACTCAGTGGGCAGTCGATGTTAACATGCAGTAATATTTATTTATTTATAATATTTATTTTCTATATACTTAATTATTTATTAGTTGTGTGTATATAGGTTTCCTTTGTTATTATTATTCAATATCAAAAGTGCCTTTTACAGGTCTAATCCAAAACTTAAAATATCCTGTTTAAACAAATAAATTTAATTAGTTCTGACAAACGTAGAGGGAGCTCGTTTTGAAATAGCAACCAAGACATCGTTATGTATTTGTTGTGCAGCTCGCAGGTTAGATACCGACAGAGTTTATAATTTTGAGTGTCGATATACTAGAACTAATGTAAGCTTTGTTGTAATGCTATCGTACACTTACGAGCTGTTTGTTCGTTGCAGGACGTCGCCCACGTCGGTGCCGATCTCCGCGCACAATGATGTAAGTACTCCACTATACTTTGTTCGACAGCTTCTTGAAGGAAACCGTTCGTTCATTTGATATTAACCGTCATATCTCATCTCTACTCATTCACTCTACCATGCGCATGTATCCCGGGGCCTCATTTAATTAGCTGGTGAAACTGCGCAGACGTCATGGTCCGCGTACATCCCTTGTAGCAAGCCGAAACACGATAAAGATAACGTTTGACTCATGAAAAATATCATCCAATTAAAATTGTTGCTACAAGCTATTAGTTTCACCGGAGTCTTTCTGCGATCAATTGTTGCAAGTTTGACCCATTTCCTTATTTCCGACTGACTTGAAATTATGCATGCACAAGTGAATCGGCATCAACGGCAATGACACCTGATCTGATGATGGAGCCCGAAGGTGGCCATGGGAATTCTAATAAAACAACACAACTCCTTCGAGTTTTGGCTCGTTACGTTAGTCTTGCTAAGTATTAAGAGTAGTACCGAAGCCGGATGTGAGACGTCCCTAACGAGTGTCGGAGCGGTACCGTAACGCGCGCGGCGTGTTGCAGGGCGCGGTGGAGCGGCTGGGCGTGAGCGTGGGCGGCTGCGAGCGCATGCTGGGCGTGGGCGTGGGCGTGGGCGTGGGCGCGCGCTACTCGCCGCACCACCACCAGCTGCTGCAGCACTTCGGCGCCGCGCCGCGCTCCAGCAGCTCGTCGGCCGAGTCCGTGTCGTCGCACAGCGCCTCGCCGCCGCCGCGCGGCCCGGCCGGCCCCGCGGGGGGCCCGCCCGGGGGCCCGGCCGGCGCGCTGGGGGCCCGCTGCGCGCGCGTGCGCACGCTGTACGCGTGCCTGGGCGAGAGCGAGGGCGAGCTGTCGTTCGAGCCCAACCAGATCATCACCAACGTGGCGGCGTCGGGCGAGCCGGGCTGGCTGCGCGGCACGCTCAACGGCAAGACCGGCCTCGTGCCCGAGAACTACGTGGAGCCGCTGCCCTGACCGCAGCCCGCAGACCGCAGACCGCACCCTCACACACCAAATACCATATCGTAGTCTTATGTTGTTGATTCTTTTGTACGTATTTGTATATTTTGTACATTGTAAATAAGAGTTTGTTGATATTTTAACTATTTATATTATACTTTGTTGTGAATTTTGTACCAAATATACTATGTATGACGTATTATTATGCGATATCCGCTCGTGGATTTTAATGATAAAGATAAAGACTAATTTGAACGAAAATCTGTTTTCATTTATTCCCAGTAAACATTACAAGTAGATAGAATAACAATCATAGTCGTCGATGAGTACATTGAAAACTAAATACGAGAAGCGTTACATCTGTATGCGATACATATTATTACGAGACCTCGAACTACCACAAGCGAGGCGTCACTCTCACCACCTGTTGCATCGTGCATCGGTTGACGCCTAGTAGTCGAATGTTCCGTGTGTGTACAGATAAGATACGGAGAACATTCAATGATACTTGCTCTAAACACCTCATTCCCGCACAAGTCCAGCTCCGGTCGCGGCCCCCACTCACAGCGGACACAAGATGCTTCGTCAATGCTCGTACTAATCACGTCGGCGCGGTCCTCCTCGGCTCACTCCCGAACATTCGCGACACCGCACTGTCGCTGGCGAGTCCCGCGAGGCGCCCCCCGCACCCCGCACACGATTAGCTGCCCGCAGCGCCCCCGTCGCTGGGCGCGCCCCCCGCGCCCCCGGGCCGCGCGCCCCCCGCGCCCCCCTGCGCCGCCAGCCGCTCCAGCTGGCGCGCCTCGCCCGCGCGCACCACGCGCAGCAGCGCCGAGTACTTGTCGCGCAGTGCGCGCAGCCGCGCCGCGCCCTCCTCGGCGGCGTGGCGCGTGGCGCGCTTCAGCTCCGCCACCGTGGCGTCGCGCGCCGCCAGCGCCGCCTCCAGCTCGTGCGCGCGCGCCGCCGCCGTCTCCGCGCGCGCCGCGCCCGCCTCCGCCTCCGCCTCGGCGCGCGCCACAGCGGCCCGCAGCGCGCGCTCGTCGGGCGGCGCCGCGGCGGGCGCCGCGCCGCGCGCCGCCGCGCCCAGGCGCGCCTCGCGCTCGGCCAGCACGAGCAGCTCGCGCCGCAGCCGCCGCACGTGCTCGGCGCGCCGCTCGGCCGCCAGCGCGGCGCGCGCCAGCGCCTCCACGTGGCGCGCCGCCTCGAAGGACTCGCCGCGCGTGCGCTGCAGCTCGGCCGCGTCGAGCGCGCGCTGCGCCTCGGCCTCGCGCAGCGCCGCCTCGGCGCGCAGGCGCGCGGCGCGCTCGGCCGCCAGCTCGGCCTCGAGCGCGGCGGCGGCGGGCGCGGGCGCGGGCGCGGGCGCGGGCGGCGCGGGCGGCAGCGGGCGCAGCGAGTCCCGCTCGCGCGCGGCGGCCCGCAGTCGCTCGTGCAGCGCCGCGTTCTGCAGTTCGAGCGCGCGCACGTGGCGACAGCGGCCCAGCAGGCGCCGGTTGCGCTCGGCGTGCGCGTCGCGGCGCCAGCGCTCGTACATGAGCTGCGCATGCGCGAGCGCCAGTTGCTCGGCCAGGTCGGGCCCGCCGCGCGTGGCCCGGCCCGCGTACAACTCCGCCATGTACGTGTCCAGCCTCTCGCACGGCTGATTCGACTCGCCGCACTGCGAACAGCGTTCAATTATTTATTTGTAATGTTTTGCGTCTTGTTCGAGAAGGGTTGGCTGTATTAATTATATTTAATGAACTTGATGCTAGTTTTTAAACCTACGTACAGAAATAAACATAATTTATCATCAAAACAATATTTCATTTAATCCATGATTCTTATTAAAAATCGTGTGCGTCTCAGGACGCCCGACAGAAATGATAAACTAATCTAAATTGAACTATTTAATATTGAAACAGTAATATTAGGTTAAATGCTCACAGTCAACAGTATATGTCTATGGCATACTTAACACCGAGTAGAGAGAACTGGGAAGCGTCTGTCCCACAGAAATCTAAATAATAAGGCACTAGAAGTCGTAAAGGCGCGTGACCTTGTCGCCGCAAATGTGACTCGTACACCACAATCGCGCGAGGAGCGTATTTTTCGGTCATCAATATTGTTTCGGACGTAGACACGTAAACATTTTTTTTTGTAGCATATCCAGCTGTGGAAATTCGTCCACGAAGTGTAACTTTGTTAATTAAAGGGATAACATTTCATAAGTAAGTAGTATTTTTTTAAATAATGTTGATTTTTAATGAAAATTACTAAAATGAAATTATTCACCACCATTATTACGAATAATTACGATTGTCGTAGAAAATGAAATTTGTATCTCATTTCAATAATCATTGATGCATTAGCGTGTTCATGTTTACAATACAACTATTAAAAGCAGCAATGGAATTATAGTCATGCGCAATATACAATATCGCCCCGTTAGTGTTGGGATTTTATCCGGATAAATACTCAAAATGGATAAATACTCGATAAATATCCGTTTTTACTGAGTTTTTACCCAAAACAGCGGATAAATACTATTTTATGTTTTCATAACGTAAGTTTTGTTATTTTACTAACAAAAGGAATAAAATTAATGAAAAATAGACAATGCAGATTGGTATCGTACCTTATTAATAATTTTAACAATTACAAAACGCCGATATTGATAATAATTTCATTCAATTATGAATACAGTTAGTCAATCACTGTCAAAGTGAGATAAAATTATACATTTGTACATTGGTTTTTCACATACATGCATGAACTCATGCCTTTCTCCCATGGGGGAAGGCAGAAACTATTTAAGTAACGCTTAAATCATTGTAAAAATAAAAAAACTACCTCGTAAAAGTCGAGAAAGATAAACAAATCAAATAACTTGGCTCGCGAGGTTGTCGACTTTGTAGGATATGGATTCAGCGAGCAATGTGCAGTTTTGAGACCAGTGGTGATGTAATTATATACCACAAGTAAAGCGCCTGCCTGAGTGCGAACCCGCGACCTACAAGTTGTAAGTCGGGGCTGATACCACCGGGCCACCACTGCTATCGCCAATATGAAAGGCATGTCAGACTTTTACTGACTAAAACCCACCTGTGTTCCTTTAGTTGCCTGTGCCAGGGTACCTCTTTTAAACAGATCCGCAACCCTGGCAGGCATCGGTCCTCGCGGACCCCTTCAATATGTAATGACATCTCTTTGAGGCGCGCGTGAAACACAATGCGCCGTCGACACGGGCCTGTTCTTTACCGTTGCGAGCAATGGGTGGCTCGCCGCCCGCAAGCCCGTGCCCACCGTGGCCGAGAGTCCACAATGAACTCCCAACGCCCGGGGCGTCTCCTCCTACGGTGGCTAGGGACATGAGAGCGCACAGACTGACTCTCCCTAACGCGCTTCACCTCCTCCTTCGCGAGGCTTACTTCTTCGCAGAAGAGGAGGTGACAGTTTCTTATGCCCTCTCGCTCCATACCATGGACTGCACCAGGGCCGAACGCGAGAGATCGCCACCGCCAATCGCCTCTACGAGGATTCGGCGTTGCTCCGCCCAAGCAGGACAAACCTCCACTCTATGCTCCACCGTATCTTCCAGGCGACCTACACAGTGGTAAAATTTACTGAAACCTGCTTTTAGATTTTCTCAAATCCAATGACTCATTATCAGTATCTGTCTGTAAATATAACCCATTTTGTGTTGATTTCATGTCCTTAAATATTATAAACACTAGAAGTGCATTGCATTTGTTGGACTCTTGTTGAAAGACAGGTTGTGTTATGAGCTCAAAAACAGATATGCATTGATATAGCTAATACCAAAAGTTATCGTCAAGCAAAGCTGCTTGTAGCATTTGACTTGACGATATATATTTCTTTTGCGTATGCTGAGAGAGCGGCTTTTCTATTTTTCATACTCCTTAGTGATCGTAGATCTATTTCTTTCTGCCCTATTTTGTGTAGCAAGGCAGGTTTAACTTTTCTCCCGTTACCTTTTGTTTTACGATTTGTTGTAGCTTCGATCGTGGTTTTTGGGTTGAGTTCTTGTGATTTTTTGATTGTCTTATAAATCGATGAACGCTGGCTGCACGCACGGAAAAGCATGACTCATTGTCACGTTCCGCCTGAACCGAGCGTGCAAGCGAGAGCGCGAAACAAGCGTTGGAGAGGCACGATCGGCCTTAGCGTTCGACTTGTGAAATCTATCTCTCTTCCACTCCATCGGCTAATACATCCAAGTAAAAGAGACTTAGACATTATCACGTAAAAATATCGTCCGTATACCGACTTTACAGACAACCAATTGTTTTTTATTAAAGATTTTACCATATCTGCATAGTATATAAATTTTTGAAACTACCGCATTTCAGTGCACCATGAGCCAGCAAATTACTAGTATGTGCTGCGCAGTTTAAAGGCGCAACACCTATAACTATTGAAAAGCCCTTTGCATGTTATAGCGTTGGCAAACAACAACAACAAACTTGTCTTCGCCGCATTTTTCTTGACTTTTAGAAACTCTTCACAGAGATAATCAATTATGTGGCTATTCTCTACGCTCTCAACAAAGAAAGATTCTAAAGTATCTAAAGAGCATGCTCTATTAGAGACGTTTGAGCTTCTGACACAATTACAGCCCTGGCAATTGACATTAGAATTAAATAATGTAATAACATAGTATTTTGAAAAGCCTAAATAACAATAAAAGTCATTAACATTTTAAAATAATCATCCGATGCGCAAAAAAATATATTTATCCATCATTTTGAGTATTTATCCGATAAAAATGAGTAAAAACGAGTATTTATCCGTTTCGGATAAAAACTCGAGTATTTATCCTCTGAGTATTTATCCACTGCCCATCACTACGCCCCGTACGTAAATTTCCAGGAGCACGCTGCAAGAGTTGAGCGCGAATTAGTGACGTACCACTACTATTTTGTATCGATAATTTTATTATGTTTAGCTTACCTAGTTTTACCGACATACGAATGAAATGTAATTTTTCGTTAAATATTTATTTAGTTATCTACTATATTTTTTCTTTTTTCTATATAATAATTGATAATAAAATCGTTTATCAGCGATTATCTGTTTATTAGTATTATTAAAATACTTGAAAGATTTTTATTCAGTTTTCCCCATCATTTAGAAAATTTATTGAAGTACAGTCAATTTGGGTGAATAGGAATGTTGGGATGAATCGGTTTATTGCCAAAAAGGACTGTAGTCTTTAATGCTTTTACTGAATCATAATTTACGATTTAATTGACTTGCTGGCAACAAACTATCTCATTTTAACGTTAAAATTCTTTTTAAAGTTTAGTCCGAATTCACCCCTGCATTCCTATTCACCCCGTTTGTCGTTAGGTTAATTATTTTTAGACTAGAAGCCGACCCCAACATAGTTGGAAAAGGCTAGGCAGATGATCGTGATTCCAATGTTATTACTTACGTTTATTATTAACTACAGATTTATATTAAGTTATGATAGCTATAAAAACAAATATTGCAAAACTAGCAATACTTTTCAAGAAAAAAAAAGCCATTGCTTCTAAGTATGCATTTGTTACTTACAATTATTTTATTTATTAAAAACCTTTATTCTCACCCTTAACGTTTTATTGTATTCCCTTTTCACATAGTAAAATTTTCTAAAATTAATGAGACACTCTGGATTAATTAGGTATCTATTGCTGCGATGCGGTACTCCTGCGGGATCAACGACGCTCAACAGAAAGTTATCGATACGAGCGTTGCGCTGCACTATTCCTAAGTGAGAGTGACCGCGCAGTATCATTCTTTACTTTTCGCACACGTTTATTATTGGTCCTAGTGGCCACGCCTCCTGAGATTTTGAGTTTTTAAAAAATATTACGTAATGACATAGTTTAAAGTTTATTTTTATTTGCTTCAATGAAAAAATACGTGTGTGCGTAATTGTGTATTTATTGTATGTGTATGTGATGGTAGCTGTGACCCGGCGACACGCGTTACGGTATTAAAGGACGGGACATAGCATTTCTATTGCCTTATTATTTAGATTTCTGTGGTCTGTCCGAAAAACGGCTAGCGCTGTGGGTTAAAGTGAGAGAAGAGGAGCTGCCTACCTAGCTGCCTAACACTAGCTTTTGCCAGCGGCTTCGCCCGCGTAGAGTTCGGCAATTATCCCGCGGGAACATACTACCGGGATAAAAAGTACCCTATGTCCTTTCTCAGGCTCTAAACTATCTGTGTACCAAATTTCATTTAAATCGGTTCAGTAGTTTTAGCAGGAAAGCGAGACAGACAGACAGACAGACCGACAGACAGAGTTACTGTCGCATTTAGGGCCGATTTTTCAATCCTCAGATAAAAGAACCAATAGCTACCTAAAGAATAAAGTTATTAGACTCTTTGTTCCTCGGATAAGTGGTTGTCAGTTTTTCAATCGTTATTTTATTTAGGAATAACTACCTGACCGAATATCACATCTGTGAATACGCTAACTTCAAGGAGGTGAAACAAATATACAAAATAAACGAATGTTAGAACGGGACGGGCTATTTCATTGTTTACTGTCAATGTTATAAAAACAATGTGCGGCAGCCAGATGTCCCTTTTTTACGTTGACACGTTGTATTTTTGTTTGTGTGGTATTTTTATTTGTATTTCCGTGATATTTAATTGTATTAAAATAATTATGGAAAGCAAAGATGAATCCCACACTTTAAAGTGTTCGACACTCGGTCTTGAAATTCTTTCTTTTCTCTCATATTCTTTCTTTATTTTCATTCATATACTTATATTTATTAATTATGGTTTCATCCTCAATTGCTATTTCGTCAATACTATCGCAAACATCCATTTTCATTAAGTACACTTTTTAAAAACGAAAACTAACCTCAAGTTTGGTAACGCCAACGTCGTTTATCAATGGAACAAGCGGTTATCTGGCCGTCAAAGAGCCAAATAGAGTTATTCCTCCGTTAAGGGAATTATTCGACCAATAAAGCATATTTGACGATTGAACAACACAGTTTTTTACTATCTATTGAATAAATCCTATCCGTCTGTTTATCTGAGGATTGAAAAATCGGCCCTTAGTGTGGAAGTGTGGATGTGGATAACGCATTAAGCAACGTTACGGAAAAAGTTTGATTCTACTCCCCATACATTTTCAAATCCGGTGACAGTAAAGAGCCCAACAATTACACAGGCCGACAAAATTTTTACCCAGAAACCAGACTATAGTTTTCCGAAGGTTTTTGACGCGCTAAATTCAAATCTGGCCTCAAAATTGCTCTATCACGTCAGGGTTTCGAGATATCCTAATCTGAGAGTGCAAAAAACGCGGTTTTTTGCGGTTTTTGAGTTTTGGTGCCGAGCAACTGTATTTTTTTATTAACTTAGGACCGTGTACTAGTTACATTCATACTAAAAAAAATTACTTCCTACGTGTAGTTTTCTAGATATGTCTTTTACAGAAAAAAAAAAACAAATCTACAACGAAAAACAGCGTTTATTAATTTGTTATGTTCATAAAAACTTAGTTTTCACGAATTTCGTGAATTAGTTGTATTGGGACAATCACGTTGCATACCCAAGCAGTAGTCAGCCGTCATATCTTAATTAATGGGCTTGGTACTTCGAATCTATCGTTTTTAGGTCCTGGTGAAACCATTTCCTTCGTTATCGCTATAGAATCCAAGATTCTCTGGAAATTTATCAAGACGCCTCTGGCGGTAGTGCACTTTGATGAACATATTACATCCTAAGTTCTTGGAGTTCTCTACAAGGGGAAAAATACCATTTTCCGAATGAAAAAAAGGTAGCAGATCTTGCTACCCTGTACGATAGAACGTCACTTTTGTATCCGTCGCCAACAAGTTTTTTCTTTTAATCTAGAAGCCAATACTTCCACAGATTCTTTAGGTAGCTCAAGAATCCTTATCAAATCATTCAATTCTTCTTGAGTAAGAGGTTTTGGTCCTGTAGACGCTATGCCTTCGAAATCACTGTCGCTACTCACTTTATTAAAGATTTCGTCAAATGATGGTTCACGGGTAGGACAAAATGTTGGAACAGGTACTTCTTCTGAATGCGGCAAAGGTCTTCTAGCCGATTTTAAGTCTGGGTAAACCATTTTTTAACGTTAACACCACGCATATCAACACAGCAGAAGTAAAAATCATCGATGTGATTTTTTTGTTCTTTTCATTGCATAAGCACTCCGAATGTCATAGGTACGACTTCTTTTACCACTGACCCATTGTCTCAAGTGTCCACAGCCTATTTTACAGACAATTTGAGGTATCCACCCACGGCTTGTATTTATCCACAATTTTTGAATTAAAGTTAGAAAAATAAGATCTTTTATGAAATCTTTCATAGGTTTTCTGTACTTTTAAACTGTGTATGTACACATACACATATGGTTCATTGAGACAACTTTTTTGCGATGAAGACATAATATTAAAATCAATTTATTTATAGAAATGTACCGAGAAGTTAGCAAACCGAGCCCATGAAAGTACTGATTACAGCCAATATACAAAACTGAAGATAAATCCAAAACTACACGTAGGAAAAAAAAAATTGTTTTTAGTGTTATCAATGGCTACTTAATAAAATCCACTATCGCTAACTCTGCACCAAAAACAAAAATATTTTTTTGTTGACCTGTGTTATTTATTTATTTTCAACACACTTGCTCGTAAAGTGAGCCTTATTATATCGTTCTTAGGGCCATAAACCGAACTATAACATACACGTGCATAATAATATTACACACTAGTGCATAATAGAATGATCCCTACAAAGTTAAGTTAGTACCTAACTGCAAATTATATGCGAGTAAACGGAGCATTTTCAATTTAACCGGGTAATACAGTTTTTTTTTTTTTTTTTTTGTAGCAACAAAGAGGTTTTATGCCACCGAAAATCTATTTACATTTTTGAAATAAATAAATGTGTCCCTAATTAAGACGAAAAAACATTTATTATTATCAAATTATTTATAATTCACAATAATTTCTTATAAAATATTTGCATTTTATCACAAAAATTATCATTTTGAAGTAGGTATGGCTGTAATCAATCAACTTACATTTGGCGCGTGCAAAAAAAAAAAATTGCGCGCCATTTCCCAATTTTCCCCTAATTTTCATATTTTGTTTGTATCGCATTTGTTGCTGTGTGGTAAATAATTATAAAAATGTCAGGTTTTAGTACAGAAGATGAACAATTGATTGATTTAACCCCGCCAGAAATACTAAATGCAGCACAAAATGCAAACGAAAGCCTAATACCTGCAAAATCTAGAGAAAAGTATTTAGCTGCTTACGATAGTTTCCTGCAATGGAAGAGCAACAAAAAAACCCAGTCATTTTCTGAAAATGTGTTTTTGGCGTATTTCTCTGAACTCGCCAATACATACAAACCTAGCTCCCTGTGGTGCATCTATTCCATGTTAAGAAGCATGGTTAAGCTCAAACATGGTGTTGATATCAAAACGTACTGTAACCTGATGGCATTTTTGAAGAGACGCTCGGATGGATATATTGGTCGGAAATCTAAAGTTTTGTCACCAGCCGACGTTGAAAAGTTTTTGAATGAGGCTCCGGATAGTCAGTATCTAGCAACAAAGGTACGTTTCATATTTTTAATCGAAACGAATCTACAATATACAAGTGTGTAACTTTAGCATAATTTCTTAGAACTAATTAATTGATTTCTTTGCAGGTTGCCTTAATATTCGGTGTTACTGGTGCTTGTAGACGACAAGAGCTGTACAATATTACAACAAAAGATGTAGAAATCCACGGAGATATGCTTCTTGTCAAAATTACCCAGACTAAAACCAAGATTCCACGATCTTTTACAATCCAAGGAACGTTTCGTGAAATAGTGAAAAAATACCAAGATCTCCGTTCAACAAAACAAAGAATGACCGCTTTTTCCAAAACTTTCAGAAAGGAAAATGTACTGCACAAACAATCGGTATTAACAAATTTGGTAATATGCCAAGAGAAATAGCGAAGTATTTAGGTTTGCCTGAGGCCGATTTTTACACTGGACACAGTTTTAGAAGAACGTCGGCTACAATGTTGGCTGATTCGGGGGCTGATATACTAACTTTGAAGCGACATGGTGGATGGCGTTCTGACGCAATCGCTGAATCGTACATAGAAGACTCAATTCATAACAAAGCAAAAATCAATGACAAAATAACGCAAGCCATTAATTTGGAGCCAAAGGCAAAAAAGTTTTGCCCCGAACCACAACCATGTACATCTACTAGCGTGAGTTATTTGGTGCCCTCTCCTTCCAGTAATTTGTATGATTTACCTTTGTCGCCGACATTTACACAAGAAGTAAATGAAGGTACTAAAGAAGTGGCAAGTACCAATGTAACACAAACTGTGAAATTGCCATCAAAAACAATCCAATATCGTTTTGAAAATTGTACATTCACCAATTGTTTTAATAATTAAACGATTTATGCAATACATATTTGTTTTTTCCTCGCAAGTGTGTTGAAAAACGTCGTATGATACACGTGTGTATTGATGATTACCGTCCTCGGCTCTCTTAAGACCCTCACCTGACGGCTCGGGTCTCAATGGCGCCTCAGCGGTAATCACCAACATTACACACTTGTACCATAATGTACTATTAAATAACATGGGAGTGGGGGGGTGGGGTTATCAAAAAACGTTGTATGGCAATTGAAAGTACCACCCTTCCCCTTTTAAACAAATTTGGATTTTTTCAAATATCTTTTTTTTTCACCAAAATATCGCTCTTTGAAATTTTACACTTTAGAGTATTAACCCAACTACACCAAAAAAAAAAAACTGCCCAAGACCAGACCATGTTGATCTTATGTTTTTGGGGTCGCTGATTCCGAATTCGAGGTTCAATTCATCCTATTAGTGATTAAACTTGCTGTTTCCAGGGTCAGGTGGGTTAGCCTGCTGATGGTTTGGTAGGGGTAGTTTTTAGCGGTTGTTTTTTGAGCTTACGAAAAATTCTGATCTTATATGGTGAATTGGACCTCGGAATCGGAATCAGCGACCCTAAAAACACAAGATCAACATCAGGCTTAGACAAAAAACATTTCTGATAGCGTTAACGCCAGACGCTAACGCTTAAATGTATGGCGATGACATTACCTGCGGAAAAGACACGTAACGTCACGCTAAGTTCGTAGACAAATAAAATTTGTAACAAAACGCTACCGCTAACACGGCGTTAGCGTGGCGTCTCCCATACAAAGTGGTAGACAAGTAGTGTTTTTACAGACGCTAACGTCGATTTTGGCGTTTAATGCTCACGCTAGCTAGCGGATGCTCGGACCGTGCTGCTAATGGTGTTTTGGACAGTTTTATTGATAAAAACCTGCATATTTTTGTTTTAATGCATTGTGTTTCGTCCCGTGACCGCAGGCGGACCGACTAACCGACCGTACGACCGTTGACTTGTTTACTCTGTGCGCCTACGTTTCTTGACGTGAAACGGAGTGTCAACTGTCACTTGTCATTTTGATTTCGACACTTGTTCTTGGTCTTTGAAAAATGAATGGTCGTTGTAATTTGCCTTGCGACCCTTGTTGTTATTAGTCTTCTTGAATCGATCGTTTTGAGGACAATTTGTCGTGATCCAATTGTTTTGTTTGTAAACAACCCCTTTTGACGATATAGAACGGGTTTATTTTGGAATTTGATTGAAATAGTTTGAGGTGATAGTGATTCATTGTGAACCGCATGCTGAGAAAATCTCTAGCGTATTGTAGCGGCCTGGTATCCTGGAATACTTACAGCTTTACTACACAATACAATATACACTCATTTACATGCATAAATCCAGGTAGGCCTCAACCAGGTGAGTGATTGAATATTTGTATTAATCAGCTCCGCGCACGGCGGACAGTTCTTCGCGTCACTCTTGCCCAAGGCCCACCATCATGCTTCCACGTACTTAATTAAATCCTATGGCCAGGGCCTTGGCCTGGCGTCGAACATGCTTGGTAGCAGAGCGTGGTTGTAAGATATACAACCAACAAAGATAGTAATTTACAGTAAGCTAATTACTTGGCAGTCTCTTTAGGGAAATAGTAATTCGCTGTAAATATTTGTTAACTGTAATTATTTGTTTATCGAAGTAATTTGTTTGAATTGTTGAGACAAGTAAACTGATGTTACCAAAGTCAGCCGGGTTACATGTGCTAATAAAGTTGATTGGATTGGGCGATGTTGCAGCCCCTTGTTGTGTCTGACCTGTTGTTGTTGGATGTCTGGAGGACATTACAATGTGGGAGTTGTTGTACCATTGACATAGTTGTTTGTGAGAAATAACATTTGAAGTTCACATTTTTGAACATTAACATTATTTTTATTGTAAATTAAAATAAAAGTTTATTGTTGTTCATTAATTTGGAATATTTTTGTTGTTGTCTTGAGTTGTTACAGTTTAATTGTTTGCTTTGGATTTCCTTTGTTATTTATTGTTGAACTTTGTTATTTAATTATTTTTTTTTGGTTATTTGAATTGTTTTGTTTGTGCAATGGCATACAAAGCGGTGAGAGAGGCAATCAGTGGACTGACCACACAGCTACGGTGGTTCACTTCAGCTGCAGCGACCGCTGAGCGTCCGGATCTTGAAAGGGTCATGCTTGCTCGGTTCGAGCAGTTGAACTCAGCAACGTTGATACTCTACTCACCCGCTTCAACGAGTTCATTTGTGAAGTGGATTTGGAAGAGCTGGACCAGGCAGCACGCGATAAGGTCCTTGCTGACTACGACCAGATCTTGGACCTGGGGGATGTCATTGGTCAACGTGCTCGGGAAATATTGGAGAGCCGGACACCAGTCCAGGTCAACCCGGAGACCTCGGTTGTTTCAGGTACCGGACTATTGAGTAGACTGCCTACGTTGGAACTGCCACACTTTGACGGTCGCTTGGACTATTGGTTGGGTTTCCAAAACCTTTTGAAAGTTTGGTTGATGCACGCTCGGACCTCAGACCCGCCCAAAAGTTGGCCTATTTGTTGTCTGTCCTGGACGGTGAGGCCCGAGCCTTGGTACAGCATTTGTCGGTGACTGACTCAGCCTACCCTACCGCTTTGGAACTACTCATCCAGCGGTACCAAAACAAACGTTGTTTGGCTGACGTTCATATTAAACAGATTTTGGGGTTACCAGTCATCACTAGATTGTCAGCATTGCGTACTGACCTGTTGAACCCATTGGTGGCAGCGACCAACGCTTTAAAGCGATTGGAGTTGCCGGTGGACCATTGGTCTTACCTTTTGGTGCATGTTGTGCTGCAACGGCTTCCTGCCGATTTGAGGGCTCGTTTCGAGCAAAAGTATGGTGGGGATAGTGTCACACATCACCCCCCATTTGGTGACCTCGTCAAATTTTTGGAGGATGAGTGTCGGTTTGTGGATAACTCTAGCGTTGCCACCGAGTCACGCCAACCGTCTTCCCGGCCACGACACCAGGGACGGACTAGGGCTCGCGGGCCTGTTGATAGTCGCCCCGCCACCCGTTTTGCTGGCACCCAGAGTCGTCCTGCTTGTGAATTTTGTAGGGACACCGGGCATGGCATGGCAACTTGCGCGGCCTTTTTGAAATTGCACGTGAGTGCCCGTTGCCGAATTGCCAATGCACGCCGTCTGTGCTTCTCATGTTTGGGGGCTCACTTCCATCGGGACTGCCCCAACCCTCGCCCTTGTAGATTTTGTAGGGGGTCCCATTTGGACATTTTGTGCGCTAACGCGAACCACGCTGGCAGACCAGCTTCTGATGGAGGTTCGCACACGGGGGGTTACCATGGAGTTGGTCACCGGGCTTCTGGCTCGCCGGTTCAGAACCGGGGAGAGGCCCGCAATTTTGAGCGCCGCACTCCATCCCCCGCGCAAGTTGATCGGGAGCCGCGCGACCGCCATTTGATCTCCCCCCGTAAAGGCGATTACGCAGCTGTTGCTAGGCAGCGCTGGTCAGACCAGCACCGCCTTCCCTCCCCTTCATTGGCGGAACGTCCCCGGTTGGAGTCACGCCCCCCGCCATTCAGGCATCCGGTGGGATATGCCCTTCCAGCGATGGCGCGTGGCTCGGGACACCGCGCGGGCAAGGAATTTGACCTCCATCCTCGTCGCGAAAGACTTGAGCCTGGGTGCGGCGATCGGTCGCCGCCCAGGCATTGTTAGGAACTTGGCGCCTGCCCCGCTAAGGTACCCCCTCAGATCGATACGGTTTTGTTGCCAACGGCATCGGTCAGGGTCTGGGGGCCCACGGGGGACTCTGTTGCGGTCCGTGCCATTTTGGAAACGTGAGCCTAGGGTTGCCTTTTGTCTATTGTTTGTGTATTATTTTGGGCGAAATGTTTTCTTCAGCGCCTTTGGACTGCGGAACTTGGTTGGGACGAGCCACTTCGGGGAACCCTGTTGGAAGATTGGCTCCAATTTGTATCCGCACTCCCTGCAGTCAACGAGGTCGTGTAACTCCGCGCTATCCTCCTCCCTGGGAGCTACACTGCTACCCTTCATGGGTTTTGTGATGCGTCTTCGCACGGTTATGCAGCTGTTGTTTATCTGCGCAGCGTCAGCGCGACATGCCAGGTGAAGTTTTCACTGGTCATGGCCAAGAGCAAGGTGGCCCCCCTCCGGACGGCACTGTCCATCCCTAAGTTAGAGTTGTCAGGGGCGGCGCTTCTTGTGCGTCTATTGAACCACGTTGCTCACACTTTGGGTGGAACTGTGGACATTCGGGCTTCTTACGCCTGGACGGACAGTCAAATTGTTTTGTGTTGGTTGAAGACGTCCGTCCACTCTTTGGAGGTCTTTGTTGCGAACAGAGTGTTCCAGATTCAAAATTCTGAAACGCCTTTGATTTACAGGCACGTGCCTGGAGATCTGAACCCAGGCGACGTGGCCTCACGTGGGTGCATGGCACCCCGCCTGATTGCTCACCCCCTATGGTGGGGACCAGACTGGCTGACTCACCCCGAGGATGATTGGCCTCGAACGCCAGTCTTGATGTCGGGTCCTTTGCCCGGGCTCAAGGTGCTCGCTGTTAGAACGAAGGACTCTCCGTTTGACCCTGATTTTTTGTTGAATCGATACAGCTCCCTCGACAAATTGTTGAACGTTACCTCGTGGATCAGGCGTTTTGGTGATAATTCTAGGAATCCCGGGGACAAACGCCTGTCACCGGTTCTCTCTCCTCAAGAGCAACAGGAATCACTCCTCCTTTGGGTCCGCTCCGTGCAGGCTGCACACTTTGAGAAGGAGATTGAAACTTTGAAGTCTGGTAAGGCTAAATTGTCGGGAGCCGTTAGTAAGTTGAACCCCTTTTTGGACAATACGGGTCTTTTGCGTTTTGGGGGACGGTTGAGGCACTCTAGCCTTCCTTATGGGGCCCGTCACCCGCTTTTGTTGCCTAAGGAGGGCCATTTGGTTAAATTGTTGGTGGCTGATCGTCACATTAAGAACTCGCATGCCGGTTGCAATGCGCTGTTGGCCATTCTGCAGCGAGAGTTTTGGATATTGTCGGCCTGTCGTACTCGTAGCATCGTCTTCCGTTGTTTACCGTGCTACCGGACTAAGGCCTCTACTATGCAGCCAATAATGGGAGACTTGCCGGCTGATCGTGTCAATGAGGCGAGACCCTTTGCAGGCGTCGGAACGGACTTTGCTGGTCCCTTTTCGGTGAAGACGTTTACTCTTCGCAGTAGTAAAATTGTTAAGGCTTGTACGCTGCCAGACTAGACCTCACAATACGATTTCAAATGCGCAGTGGAAGTGTGATAATCGTGGGGCTCTAGAGACAAGAGTGGCGAGCGAAACTAGTCCGCCGTACGCGGAGCAGACAAATCAAACAATTCAAGTGAAGACGCAATACAATTAACAAATGACTCACCTCATGGTTGAAGGAAACTGCTTCTGGTTTCTGGTTCTACCTGGATTTATGTATGTAAGTGAGTGTATATTGTATTGTGTTGTGACATTGTAAGTATTCTTCAGGTTACAATCCGCTGCAATAAGGCTGGAGACAATCACAGCATGCGGTCTTCAAACACTTAACCTTCAAACTAACACAGGTATTTCCAACAAACAAAACCCGTGTTATGTCTTCAAATTGGGGTTAGTTGGAATCAATACGATTGGGTCATGACAGATTGTCCACAAAACGACCGGGGTAAGGGATTAAGGGATTACTTTACAAAAGATCGCGAGATACCAAGCGGCGACCATCCCTTTCAAGAACTTCAGTTTTAACAAACGTAACCCGTATTATTACGTCAAATTGGGGTTATTAACAAACAAAGCGATTGGATCACGACTAATTGTCACAAACGGATCGATTTAAAAGGATTAATTTCAACAAAAGCGTCGCGGGCGTCCAAAAGGCGACGGACCTTCTTAGCGGCAAATCAAGAGACCTGTCAAGTGTCAAAATCAAACTGTCAAGTCAGATGTCATTCCGTTCGATGGCGCGTTCCGAAAGCGCATAGAGTAACTAATCCAACGGTCCGAAACAAGGCTTATTTGTGTGTGTTTGAGACAAACACACACAGACAGTGCACTTGGAGTTGGTAACCTCCCTCTCTACGGAGGCCTTTGTGGCGACCTTGGATAGATTTGTGTCTCGCCGTGGGTTACCTACTTTGATCAGGTCTGATTGCGGTACTAACTACAAGGGTACAAGTAACTATTTGAAAGAGGTATACGCCTTCCTTGCTGAGAACCAGGCTGACATTGGTAACAAATTAGCTCGCCGAGGGGTCACTTGGTTGTTTGACCCGCCAGCCTGCCCCCATTGAGGGGGTATTTTTGAGGCCGCGGTGAAAGCGGCAAAGGGACTCTGGCGCAAATTATTGGGAGACACCGTTCTCACCTTTGAGGAGTTAGCTACGGTATTTTGCCGCATTGAAGCTGTATTGAACTCGCGTCCATTGTGCCCGCTGTCTTCGGACCCGAACGACTTGGAGGCCCTAATCCCGGGCCATTTTTTGATTGGACAGCCACTAGTCGCCCTGCCGAAGTACCCCTTTGTCGATGTGAGCCAAAATCGGCTATCGCGGTTTCAGTTGGTGCAGCAGCTCGCTCAGAGTTTTTGGAAGCGTTGGAGCTTGGAGTATTTGCACATCCTCCAGCAGCGCGTCAAGTGGACTGATAAAACGCATCCGCCCAAAATTGGAGACCTCGTCCTGATTAAGGATGCCAACCTTAAGCCTTTGTATTGGCGCCGGAGGCGCATTCTCAATTTGGTGGCTGGCACTGACGGGGTTCCTCGTTTTGCAGAGGTTTTGGTGGACGGATCGCTCGTGAAGAGAGCGGTCGCAACCTTGTCAAGATTGCCAATTGATTAGCGGACGGGTTGGCCCGTCCGGGGGGGGTAGATGTTTCGTCCCGTGACCGCAGGCGGACCGACCAACCGACCGTACGACCGTACGTCAATGGGTTCCCCTCAATTGGTTCCTGCATGTGCCAAAAATTCTTAGAATTGAACAATGTTATCATTTCGAGCACATAAAGTATTCTTTTAAGCAAAAAATTTGTGTTTTTTTAGACTGCCTAAAATTTAAAATTTCTCCCTCGAAAAAAAAAAAACCTCGAATTGGTTTGTAGGTGCTAATTTCAATAATTTACAAGATATCCGCATAAATGATACCTCAAAAGAAAGAGCGATTATCAAGCATGTCTTCAAAAAGGTTTGAACAAAAAAAGCACCCTCCGTTTTTTTTTAAATATGGTTTAAAAGACGTATTGTACAATTTTTTTATTTTTTCTGAGCTTTAAATATCTGTAAAAAAAATGTCTAATGACACAGAAGCCTAAACATGTTTTGCTTGATTGCTTACACATTACTTTAATTAAATAAATAAAAAATTAATTCATTTATCATTCAATTTGGCCATAATTATGCAGTTTACATTAAATTTTGAGAATTTCCGAAAAAAAACTTAAAAATTTGGTTAAAAAAATTTGGTAAGACTTCGTCTAAGACAACCATGGCTTAAATGGTTCTAAATTGTCTATACTATCTTCACCTTAAAGCTTTGCACCCATCTTCCAATCACCCTGTATGATATATTCAATGTTGTTGTAGAACATGAACGCCACTATAAACTATTAAATAGCCTTGAGAGCTACACGTGAACAAAAATGTCATTGTGTCATTATGTAAACAAATTAACCCAAACTATGTACGTAATGTTTCGTGGTTATTGAACTTCTGCCTACCTATCTATAGAATCTATTATTATCTATTTTTTTGGGCTTGCTCGTAGTCAGAATTTCATAAAAAATTTACATAATACAGAAAGAAATCCGATAATTTCCGCCTTAAAAAATCTATATAATAAAATCAATGATCCATAATAAAATCACTTTTTAATGACACGTTACTTGTTATGTACTTACAAATATTAATTTACACAGGTAATTTTATCAATCATTATTATACAGGGTGATTGGAAGATGGGTGCAAAGCTTTAAGGCGAAGATAGTACAGACAATTTAGAACCATTTAAGCCATGGTTGTCTTAGACGAAGTCTTACCAAATATTTTTAACCAAATTTTTAAGTTTTTTTCGGAAATTCTCAAAATTTAATGTAAACTGCATAATTATGGCCAAATTGAATGATAAATGAATTCATTTTTTATTTATTAAATTAAAGTAATGTGTAAGCAATCAAGCAAAACATGTTTTAGGCTTCTGTGTCATTAGACATTTTTTTTACAGACATTTAAAGCTCAGAAAAAATAAAAAAATTGTACAATACGTCTTTTAAACCTTATTAAAAAAAAACGGAGGGTGCTTTTTTTGTTCAAACCTTTTTGAAGACATGCTTGATAATCGTTCTTTCTTTTGAGGTATCATTTATGCGGATATCTTACAAATGATTGAAATTAGGGCCTACAAACCAATTTGAGGGAGAAATTTTTTATTTTAGGCTGACTAATTAAAACAACATTTGAATTAAAATTATTTTTTTTTCATGTTCAAAATGACGGCCATGATTCCTAATACAAGCACGGCCCCGTCTTCTAACTTCTGTAGTCGTTATTTTCAACATCATCTCCAGCTTCATTGTCTCAAACGCTAGATTTATTCTTTGTATCAATTCTTCTCTAGTGTTTATTTCTATGTTGTTATACACCAGTTCCTTGGCCCGGCCCCACACGAAAAAGTCCAACGGGGTCAGATCTGGGGAGCGAGCGGGCCAAGGGATGGGTCCATCCCTGCCGATCCAGCTATCAGGAAAGCAATTGTTGAGGTGTTCCCTTACATTTAAAGTCCAATGCGCTGGACAGCCGTCTTGCTGAAAAATGACTGTTCGGTCTCTTTCGAAGATCGGGACACCTGATTCCTCTACCAGCAGTGGTAAATCAATTTGCAGAAATTGCAAATAATTTTCGCCATTCAATGGATCAGGCAAAAAGTGGGGCCCAATCAATGTTCTGCCAATTATTCCAGCCCATACATTCACAGAGAATTTCATCTGAAATGACACCAGCTTCTTAAAATGTGGATTGTTGTCTGCGTCGGCCCATTCATGGATGTTATGAAAGTTTGTAATACCTTCCCTTGAAAATTTACTTTCATCCGTCCACAAGATTGATTTCAGAAACCACGCATCTTCGATGTCTCTGTTGAGGAGGAAACGGCAGAACTGAATTCTTCTTTGAGGATCTTGCTCTACTAGACCTTGCACACTCCTGCCATGGAACGGATACTTATTATTTTGGTGCATTGTATGCCACACCTTCCATTGAGAAATGCTTAAATTTCGAGCTACTGCTCTAGTACTGGTAGTAGGATCCGCTTGAAATGCTGCTAAAATGTCTTCGTCGACGGCAGTTTCGTGTCTGCCCAGGTTGACTCCAGGTTCCACGCGGTGAAACCCATCTTGGGCAAGACGACGAAACGTGTTGTAAAACACTCGGACATTCGGTATCCTGCGATTCGGATAGCGCTCTTGATACATCCGTCGCGCCAAAGATCCATTGCCGTCTGCTCTACCGTACATAAATACGATAACCGCATATTCTTGATTGGAAAAAGTAGCCATAGTCACTTAACAATTAAGAAAAACGGCGCACATACGGGTATTTGATACAAAAAACTGGCCAAAAGTCATTTTTACAATAGTAACCGCGCAGCTATCCTTTGTTATGTTTTAACAATGGGACACTCTATTCATTAAGAAACCGGTACCCAGAAGGGGCTAGAGCGCTCCATGCGCCCTCAACGTCAGTCGGAACTCATCTGTTGTGCTAGTGACACGTTTGTTTTCTCGGCGCTCGCAAATTTCAATTGCTGTTTAAGACTAATCATACTGTTGTGTTTAGTGCAAACCCCAAAAACCATCATGGAATCTTCAGGCACAGGTATGTACTTTATTTTGAATCTATTGTGCTACTGTTAGGATCACTTTTTCATTCTTTAATTGTACCATAAAGTCATGAGTATTTTTATGCAAAAAAAAACACGTAAAATAGGTTTCCTTTGTCAAATTAAGTATCAGATAAACATAGTTAAGCTAAAGTTTATACATAATCGTGTTCTTTGAACCTTCTAGATTTCATATCAAGAGAAAAACCTTCCGCCTCTTTCCGCCCCTATGAATTATAGCCTCTGAACAAAAATAGGTTTTTTTCGAAAAAAAACAACACTTTGTGTTTCTTTGATTTTAACATAGATTTTTTCTTGTTGGCAGGTCCTTATGATGAGTCATCGATGACAATAACAAGAGAGGATATGTTTAACGTAATAAAACAGTGCGACTACAAAAATTTAGATAAAAAACTGGACTTTCTTGAGCATAAACTAATTGAAATGACCAAATGCCCCGAGGACAAAACTAAAGTACTCCGCGATTGCTTAAAATCATTTAAACATCATTACAAGCTAAAATGGACCTCAGCAAGCTACAAAGAATGTCGTTTCCGAAAAACGAATGAACAATGGCTTAAAGAAAAAATTTCTCTACCTGTTTGGCGACACAATAAACCCGGCCGACCTCTTAAGGAATTCCAAGAATGTAGTGAAAGAAGCAAAAGGCGCAAAACAGAGAACGTGAGATCAGAAATATCGCATGAAAAGTTGACGTATGCTGCTGTGATGAGTGAACGAGCCGCAGGCAACAATGATTTGTCTCAAATAATAAAACAGGCTTCAGCGACTCCGACACGAGCCACTAGATTCCGCAAAATCATAAGTTCAGCCGACAAAAGTTCAAAAAGCGGCAAGTTAACGATAACACAAGCACTGATTAAATACGTGGAAGCCGACCTAACGCGCAAACAATATAATGTGATAAGAGATGGGCAGGAGGATATATACCCCTGTTATTCTCTCCTACAGAGAGCGAAAAAGGAGTGCTATCCTAAATCTATTGTCTCCGAATCGATAGCAGAAATTACTTTACAAGATCTTCTTGACCACACCACTCAACGCCTTTGCCTGTACCTCCAGAAAGTGTTAATGACAGCAACAGAAATTGAAGGGCAGAATATGGAACTCATTTGCAAATGGGGATGTGATGGCTCGAAAGCACAAGAATTTAAACAAAAATTCCAAGATGAGTCAGGCTCCGATGCCCATGTTTTTATAAGCTCATTAGTACCCCTACGACTGACAAGTAATGTGAATGGCCAACTGAAGATTTGGTGGCAGAATCCAGCTCCTTCATCTTGCCGATTTTGCCGTCCTATAAGGATTCAGTTTGTGCATGAAAATAATGAAGTGACTCGATCCGAAATAGCACACATTGAAAACCAGGCACAAAACATAAACCCCACTGAAGTTGAGGCTGACAATAAAGTCATAAAGGTGTCGCACACACTTGTGCTTACAATGGTAGATGGTAAAGTGTGCAATGCCGCAACTAATACCACGTCAACAATGAAGTGCTACATATGCAAGCAGACCAGCAAAGATTTCAACAATCTTAAAACCGACGAAAGTTTGATAGATTCGAACTCGCTCAAATTTGGACTATCAATATTGCACGCTCGGATTAGATTTCTCGAAACATGTCTCCATATAGCCTACAAACTACCTATCAAAAAATGGAGGCTTAACAAGGAGGAAAAGCAGCTTTCGGCAGATAAAAAGAAAGAGATTCAAGAGGCCTTTCGAGAGCAAATGGGCTTGCTTGTAGACGTGCCGAAAGCTGGCTTTGGAAATACTAACGATGGAAATACTTCTAGGAGGTTCTTTGCCGATCCTGTAACAACTGCCTCAATAACAGGGATTGATATAAACTTCCTTAAGAACCTCAAGTTGATTCTAGAAGTTATTTCGAGTGGGTTCTCTATTGACACGGAAAAATTTTCGGTGTTTCTGAAGTCAACAGCCGAACTATATGTGCAGTTATACAACTGGCACCCCATGACGCCAACTTTGCATAAAGTTTTGTGTCATGGGGCTGTGGTAATCAAACATGCTCTTTTGCCGATTGGACAATTATCAGAGGAGGCAGCTGAGTCGCGGAATAAACATTTCCGCCTATACAGGCAAAACTTTGCAAGAAAGTTTTCGCGAAAGGATTGCCTCCAAGATGTCATGAACCGCCTTCTTCTGACCTCTGATGTCTTTCTTAGTAGCAGCAGCAGAATGCAATTCAAAAGGAACAGGAAACCACTATCGCAAGAAATTCTACAATTTCTTAAAGTTGAATACGAGTGTCCCGCGGACACTGACACTGATAATGCTGACCCGGGCACTAGTACTGATCAAGCAGATAGCGATAGCGAGTCTGACGAATATTAGCTGTATAAGTTTCTCTGTAAATATTACAAGAAAATGTATATTTAACTTTTATTTCGATGTAAATTACAGTTTGTACATAGCTTTTCATTTATGTATTTTGTAAGGTTATGTAAATAGTAAGCGTTATTTTTAAATCATTGTGTATTTTTAAATGCTTTTTTTATTAGTTATTGTACAAATAAATCACCATAATGCTTGAAATAGAAAATAATGTTTTATTTTATTTCGATTTTATTTCACACGTAAGTCCCTTTGGAGAAAAGGGTATAGAAATGATTGGGTTATACTAAAATTAATATGAAAAATAATTAGGAGGCACAATTGACCCAAAATTACCAAAAAAAGGTTTTGGCCAGTTTTTTGTATCAAATACCCGTATGTGCGGCGTAGGAGCGCACTAAATGTCAACTCAACACAATTAAGTCAAAAATCAACACGTGCAGGAGCGCGAGGCTACGACTGGACACGGTGAAACAAAAAAGTTCAAAACTAACGCAAACAACACGTACAGGAACGCAAAGGGCTACAACTGAACACGGTAAATTGTGAATCAACACGACAACGTCCACTCACAAGGGCAGTAGTTTGACTAATAAGTAAAAGATGTAACAGCTTCATCACAGACCGACTGACCCTGACTAAAGAAAAACGACTTTGTTGCCTCAGTAACTAAGACCATTTTGCTGTAAAAACCAACTCTTATCGCTTTTTGCTCTTATTCATTGGGCGTTCTACCTGGAAATGCCGTCGCACCTCGCTCGGTGGCCATTGTTTAGAGAATCCCCTCAATGGGTTCCCCTCAATTGGTTCCTGCATGTGCCAAAAATTCTTAGAATTGAACAATGTTATCATTTCGAGCACATAAAGTATTCTTTTAAGCAAAAATTTTGTGTTTTGTTAGACTGCCTAAAATTTAAAATTTCTCCCTCGAATTGGTTTGTAGGTCCTAATTTCAATAATTTGTAAGATATCCGCATAAATGATATCTCAAAAGAAAGAGCAATTATCAAGCATGTCTTCAAAAAGGTTTGAACAAAAAAAGCACCCTCCGTTTTTTTTTTAAAATAAGGTTTAACCCCTCGCGTGTTTATGATGCACACGTGTGCATCATGTTATTTCAATGCCCAACTGTTTATGATACACCATGTGCATCATGTAAAATACATTTCAATTCCCGCTGTTTTTTTATTGAAAACATGCGAGAGGTTAAGACGTATTGTACAATTTTTTTATTTTTTCTGAGCTTTAAATATCTGTAAAAAAATGTCTAATGACACAGAAGCCTAAAACATGTTTTGCTTGGTTGCTTACACATTACTTTAATTAAATAAATAAAAAATGAATTCATTTATCATTCAATTTGGCCATAATTATGCAGTTTACATTAAATTTTGAGAATTTCCGAAAAAAAAACTAAAAAATTTAGTTAAAAAAATTTGGTAAGACTTCGTCTAAGACAACCATGGCTTAAATGGTTCTAAATTGTCTATACTATCTTCACCTTAAAGCTTTGCACCCATCTTCCAATCACCCTGTACAACCCATTTCCAATAACACTAACCCTCGAAATACACTGCACAACTTTAACTTAAAATGGCTTCAAATTCCCGCCAGTAATGACGCGTTTGACGTTTGACATTGACGTTTGGAATTTTTTGTTTGTTCTCACGCTAACTTCCATAGAGAAACTACTGTGTTTCGTTAGGACGCTGCGGAATAAGCGTCTGGCGTGAGCTTGGTTCTTTGTCTACCATTTGTACAGGCGTAGACAAAAAACATTTCTGACAGCGTTAACGCCAGACGCTAACGCTTAAATGTATGGCGATGACATTACCTGCAGAAAAGACACGTAACGTCACGCAAGTTCGTAGACAAATAAAACTTGTAACAAAACGCTACCGTCTCCGCCCAGACCTCGATCGCGCCGGCCCCGTGTGGTCCGCGGTGGGCGAAGCTGGACCGGGAGCTTCTCCTGGAAGCCTCGATCGTGCAGGCCTGGGTGTCACCACCGGAAAGGCCTGCTAATATAAACGACGAGGCGGAGTGGTTCCGGGAGGCCATGTCCGTGATTTCGAATCCAGCCAAGACGGGCTTGGCGCCAGGTGTACTGGTGGTCGCCGCAGCTGACAGCGTTGCGCGAAGCGTGAGTTGCGGCGCGACGCCGGTACACCAGGTACCGCAGGCTCCGTATCCGCCCTCCGGATACGGAAGCCATTCAGGCGGAGCTATACGAGGGGTACAGAACGGCGAAGACCGCCCTCCAAGACGAGATCCTGCGGTCCAGAGGACTGGCCCGCAAGGAGTCACTGGAGACTCTGAACAGGGACCCATGGGGACGGCCCTACAAGGCCGTCCGGAAGAAACTCCGCCCATGGGCTCCTCCGCTGACTCAGTCTCCGGCCCCAACTCGTGGAGGGCGTGGTGAGCGCTCTGTTCCCTTCGCGAGGGGAACATAGTCCCCCACCCATGGCTCCGCCTCCTGCGGTGCCCGACGCTGCGGACCACACCACCGATGACGACGACAACGCTCCAGAGGTGACTGGGGTAGAGTTGAGAGTGGCGGTACGTCGGCTAAATGCCAAAAATACCGCCACAGGACCCGACGGCTTGCCTGGCAAAGCCTGGGTCCTGGCCTTAGAGGCTCTCGGGCCTCGACTCAGGGGGCTCCTAAGCGCATGTTTGGGGAGGGGACAGTTCCCACTTCTTTGGAAGTCGGGGAAACTGGTCCTCATTAAGAAGCCTGGGCGCCCAGCGGACTCTCCGTCCGCTTACCGGCCCATCGTGCTATTCGACGAGGTGGGCAAGCTCTTTGAAAGAGTAATTGCAGACCGCCTCGTTGGGTGGCTGGCGCGGGAGGGGCCGGATTTGGCGGACAGCCAGTTCGGTTTCCGCAAGGGGCGCTCTACGGTGGACGCCATCATGCGCGTGCGAGCCCTCGCGACGGGGGATGCAGTGGCCCGGGGTGGGGTCGTCTTGGCGGTGTCTCTAGACATCGCCAACGCCTTTAATACCCTGCCTTGGAGTTGCATTAGGGAAGCACTCCGGTATCACCGGATGCCGACCTACCTCTGTCGCATCCGGTGGTCGAGGCTTACTTGACGGATAGAGCCGTCATCTACCCCGGTCACCAGGGAGACTGGAACCGGCGAGAGATGTCGTGCGGTGTCCCACAGGGATCGGTCTTGGGGCCGCATCTGTGGGACATCGGGTACGACTGAGTGCTGCGCGCCGACCTCCCTAGCGGCGTCAGCGTAGTTTGCTACGCTGACGACACGCTGGTCCTGGCGCAGGGGAGGTCGCACGAGGCGGCGGCCGAACTTATGACACGCGGGGTTGCGACAATCGTCGATAGTATCCGGCAATTGGGACTCGAGGTGGCATTGCACAAGTCCGAGGCCATGGGTTTTCATGGTCCTCGGAACGCGCCACCTGCGGGTTCCCAAATCACGGTGGGCGGGGTTCACATCGGCGTCGAGTCGACGATGAAGTACCTGGGACTTGTCCTCGACAGCCGGTGGAACTTCATCGAGTACTTCCGACGTTTGGCTCCCAGACTGGAGCGGGCTGGGCCTGCCTTAAAGCGGCTACTGCCCAATCTGGGGGGTCCAAACGCCTCCTGCCGGAGGCTCTGCACGGAGGTCGTGCGGTCCATGGCCCTTTATGGGGCGCAGCCCAGAGGGTCATGGCCATCCGGTTAATCCGAGGATACCGCACGATCTCGTGCGAGGCGGCGAGCCTCCTTGCCGAAGTGCCGCCATGGGATCTGGAGGCAAAGGTCCTTGCGCACATGTGGGAGTGGCGCGAGGAGGCGAAACACCGGGGCGAAACTCCACTGCCGCGACAAATCGCGGCAAGGCGGACAGAGCTCCGGCAGGATCTCATGGCGACATGGCGGGTACGATTGTCGCAACCCAGCGCAGGGCACGCCACTGCGCCCTCACGTCCCTAGCCGCCGCAGGAGGAGACGCCCCGGGCGTCGGGAATCGATAGCGGACTCCCGGCCACCGTAGGCGCAAGCTTGCGGGTGGCGAGCAATGGGTAGCTCGCCGCCCGGTAAGGACCAGGCTCGGGTCAACGGCGCGTAGTTTTCCACGTGCGCCTCAAAGAGATGTCAGCAGCAGTGAAGGGGTCTACTAGGACCGATGCCTGCCGGGGTCGCGAGATTGTTCAAGCGAGATACCGTGACCCCGGCACACGGGCAACTGATGGAACACGGGTGGGTTTTAGTCAGTAAAAGTCTGACACGCCCTCCCGCTCCGCCCAGAGCGGGAGAAGTCATTTGATGATTTCCCATCCTGAAAAAAAAAAGCAAGGCGGAAGAAGAAGCTGCAAAAGAGGAAAGAAAGAGACTACGAAAAGAAAAGAAAAAGAAAACAGTGTACTGAAGAAAATCAAGAACAAAAGGATGGAAAAAGCAAAATGAAGATAATTTAAGAAGTTATGTGTTAAGAAAAGACTGAAAATACGAGTGTAAATCATAATTGCGAAGTTCATTACCGCGATGTACGTTACTGCGAAAGTTTACTATCGCAACGTTCGTTGTTGCGAAAGTTCTTTACTGCGATGTATGTTACTGCGAAAGTTTACCACTGCGACGTACGCTGTCGCGAAAGTTCTTTACTGCGATTATTGCAGTTTCAATACCACCCTATTGCAATTGAGGCCATGTAGGAGTGTTGCTGATTCTGGTGATAGTGAAAATATTACGAAAGAAAGACATGAATCTTAAAGATTTTCCGAGTGGCCTTGCGTACCTATGTTTCATAAAAACATAATTAGCATTTATGCAGATTTTTAAGTGTTATTTATGTAGTCTAAGTACCTAGTGTGCATATACTTAGGTACCTACATGGATTTTAGTTTTTTTCTAATTACAAGTCAATATGTACACACGGCTACAGGTCAAGTTATATATTTCCAGTTTAGCTGACCTCGCATTATACATATAGGCTTTTCCTCCAATGAGATGTCAGCTTATGCTGGAAATGTATAGCTTGATGAGTGGCCGTGCGTACATGAATTTAGTTTATGTTAATTTTATTATGATTTACTTTGGGTGCAATTATTATTTTTTACCGACGAAAAAAACCGAGGAGGTTATCAATTGGACGCGTATATTTTTTTTATGTATGACCACGCATAACTTTTTACATAGTAGTCCTATTGTGATATATTTTTTTTTTGGAAACGGTATACTCCGAGGTGGTCCCATATCATTTTGGAAAACAAAATCGAACCCTAAGGGTCGGAAAACATGGGATAATTGATTGTTCACTCACTGATTGTAATGTATAACTACGCATAACTTTATACCGATTTTGATCGTCCGATTTTGATCATTCTTTTTTCATTGGATAGGGATAACTTGCCAAGTATTAAAGCCACAAAAAAATTTAAAATAAAACCTTTTTGACAAAAAATTAAACCGCCGAAAAAACTGAAAAGCAAAAAATAATAAAACTTAAAATTTTGAGTTGGCGCTTTGAGTGATCTTTGTTCATTGATTTTTCAGCGCCGACTCAAAATTTTAAGTTTTATTATTTTTTGCTTTGCAGTTTTTTCGGCGGTTTAATTTTTTGACAAAAAGTTTTTGCTAACATTTTTTGTCCATTTACTAGTCCTGCCCAACAATGTTATATTTCTATTCTAGGTACGCAAGGCCACTCGGAAAATCTTTAAGATTCATGTCTTTCTTTCGTAATATTTTCACTATCACCAGAATCAGCAACATTCCTACATGGCCTCAATTGCAATAGGGTGGTATTGAAACTGCAATAATCGCAGTAAAAAACTTTCGCGACAGCGTACGTCGCAGTGGTAAACTTTCGCAGTAACATACATCGCAGTAAAGAACTTTCGCAACAACGAACGTCGCGATAGTAAACTTTCGCAGTAACGTACATCGCGGTAATGAACTTCGCAATTATGATTTACAGTCTGAAAATACATATGTATGAGGTTACAAAGTTTTTAGAACTAGAGAGGGCGCAAAGAGCTTTACTAAAAGTCATGTACTTTAAGCCACTAATATTCCCCACCGAAACCTTATACTTGAATTCGAACCTCTTATCAGTTAGAAAGCTCTATGTCCTGCAGATTACTCTAAAGAAACATAAATCCCTCCCCTTCGTCACTCCAAGGACACAAACTAGGAGGAAGAATAAAGTAGCTCCAGAAACCCCGGTCAAAACTGTATTCGCTTCTAGACAATACGCAAAACAATCTTCTCGACTATACAATTCTCTCAACAATATTCTCAACATATTCCCTATGACATACCGCGACTGTAAAAAGACACTCACCGAATGGTTGAAGAGGAAAGGTTACGAAGAAATCGAGGCTATGCTCCATACAATTACATAATCAAATCTACACCAACATTCACACCCATCACACACACACACCCTCACCTCACTCATACTCCCCCAACAAACAAACACATAACATTGTGCGCATTCCTTTAATTTTTTTTTTAATTTAATTTATTTTAATTTTAATTTAATTAATTTTTTTTTTGTATTTTCTATTATTATTATTATTTAAACATTTGGCGTGTTTTCAAAAATATCTATTGTTAATTCTCTCACATATATGTATAGTAAATGTAAATTGGAAGAGCGGAGCCACCTACTACAAGCAAATCTTTGCTTAAAAGGTGACTCCAAAGTGGACAGTGTAATTAACATAATTGATGAAATAAACATTTTTTTTATTTATATATTTATTTATTTTGTAATGAACAGTTAGTTTTTGTGATTATTGTTTGAATCTCATTACACGTAGGGTTATTGAATGTAACCTGTGTAAAAACGGTTTCGTTTAAATTGTGATCCGTTATATCATAGAATTCCTGTACCTGTGGAAGATGAGGATCAGTTTTTGTGCCACATTTGCTATCGAGAGAGTAACACTGACTCATCTGACGGTGATTGTGATGCCATATTTAGCTCTGCTTGTGAAGAAGCGCGATGAAACTAGGATGAAACTGAAACTTCTTTCATGTGGCCAGTTAATAGTTTCATGACGGCCAGTTTCTAAAATTTGTGGCTAGTAACTACCAAAAAGTGATAGTTTTTTGTTTATATTAAAATTTGATACACAATATTGTTTTCTTTTACGTTTAAAAGCCCAAATTACATAAAAGACTAAGTGTATTTTTGTGTGGCATTGCAATAAATCTAATATAATAACATATTTTGACATAATTGAAGTGTCACTTAGTGAAAGTGCTTAAGTGGCCAGTTACTGGTGGTTTTACCCTATATTTTATTTAAAAAATATGGAACGAAAAGCAATGATTAATTGGTTATCGATAACTTCTCGATAAGTTGTTGGAATCCTTATATTTTTTTTGTAGGTATTTGCGCTGACTTTGTGGCTTGGCGTGGAAGGGGCGCCCGCGCCGATGCGTTTACGCTCTGGCGTTCAAAAGGTTAATAAAAATTCCATCTTTCATGAATACCAGTACGGTTTCACCAAAGAGCGTTGTACCACCGACGCTGGTATCAGTGTCACCCTAATAAAGAACATTTTTAACGCCTGGGAAGAAGCACAAGATGCCATTGGAATCTTTTGTGACTTCTCTAAAGCATTCGATTGCGTAAACCATGAGACACTTATACTGAAACTAGAGCACTTTGGGATTAGAAATACAGCATTTGACTTAATAAGATCATACCTGAAGGATAGAACGGTCAAAGTCCAAGTAAACGGCGTAAACTCATTAGGGTCTGAAATGGCAATGGGCGTTTTTCAAGGCTCGATATTGGGTCCATTCTTCTTTTTGATTGACATTAATTATCTACCCCATTTACTTCCAACCTAACCGAACATGGTGTTATTTGCAGATGACACATCATTGATATTTTAAATCGACAGACGGTCACAAAATCTTGACGACGTGAATAACTCCATTCTTCAGGTCCAAGACTGGTTTGCGGTAAATAATTTGGTACAAAATGAAAAAAAAAAACCAAATGAGTTCGATTTCAATTACATTATTTCAGAAGTAGCGAATGTGATATCTTATTGAATGTGACTAATGTGAGTGACATATATTGGGGAAAAACTGGAATTTATTAATCAAACTGTTTTCCTGGGAATCGCGCTAGACGAGAAATTACAATGGGGACCTCATATAACATCTCTTGCGGGGCTTAGAAAGATATGACAGTTAAAAGATGTAGAAACCGCGCGTTTGGTCTATTTTAGCTACTTCCACAGCATAATGTCGTATAGCATTTTACTGTGGGGAAGGGCTGCTGACATGCAAAAGAGAGCTTTCAGAGCTATTTATAAACTAAGTCGCCGCGAATCTCTCAGGGAACTATTTAAAAGGATTAATATTATCACGGTGGAGCATACGGTGTAGGTGTGCCCTGCCTGGGCGGAGCTCCGTCGTGCCCTCGTGGAGGCGATCGGCGGCGGCGACCTCTCGCGTCCGGCCCTGGTGCGAGCCATGGTACGGAGCGAGAGGGCATGGGAAGCCATCACCTCCTTCTGCGAAGCAGTAATGCTCGCGAAGTAGGCGGGGCGGTGAGGGAGTTGCAGTCTCTGCGCCCTCACGTTCCTAGCCGCCGCAGGAGACGCCCCGGGCGTCGGGAGTCGATAGCGGACTCCCGGCTACCGTAGGCGCGAGCCTGCGGGCGGCGAGCAATGGGTAGCTCGCCGCACGGTAAGGATCAGGCCCGTGTCGACGGCGCGTAGTGTTCCACGCGCGTCGTCAAAGAGATGTCAGCATAAACTGAAGGGGTCTGCTAGGACCGATGCTTGCCAGGGTCGCGAGATTATTCAAACGAGATACCGTGGCCCTGGCATATGGGCAACTGAAGGAACACGGGTGGGTTTTAGTCAGTAAAAGTCTGACATGCCCTCCCGCTCCGCCCAGAGCGGGAGAAGTAATTTGATGATTTCCCAACCAAAAAAAAAGCTCTTATAGTTTCGGAAAAAAGTGGCTGTGACATACGGACGGACAGACCAACGGACATGACGAATCCATAAGGGTTCCGTTTTTTGCCATTTGGCTACGGAACCCTAAAAACCCGCATCAAAATCCGTTGCGGAGTTTTAAAGATCTAAGCATACATAGGGACAGACACAGCGGGAAGTGACTTTATTTTATAATAGCTTCTGTCCGCGACTTCGTCCGCGTAAAATTTCTTGTTCCCCCGACCCTTCCCCTCGCGTCGAATCGCCTACCCGTGCGATTTCCCCGTTTTTTCAACATTTTTCATTACTGCTCCGTTCTTCTTGGTTGTAGCGTGTTGTTATATAGCCTATAGCCTTCCTTAATAAATAGGCTACCCAACACAAAAAGATTTTTTCAATTCGGACCAGTAGTTCCTGAGATTAACGCGTTCAATCAAACAGTCAAACAAACAAACAAACAAACTCTTCAGCTTTATAATATTATAGTATAGATATAAGTAATATAAGTAATAAGTATATAAGTATAAGTATAGATATGTAATTATAATTATGATGTAAGAAAAAATCAACACCTTTTTAATAAAATAAGCGATAGACATCATTTTAATCTATATACTATACTAGCTTCTGCCCGCGACTTCGTCCGCGTCAAATTTTTGCTCCCCTGACCCTTCCCGTCGCATCGATTTGCCTGCTAGTTTTCGTCCATTTTTCGTTGCTGCTCGCTCCTTTTGAGTTATAGTGAGTCACCCTTAAAAGATAGACATATGCTCTCGCGGACTTTTTTTTAGAACTTTTTAAAAGGAACGATTCCGTCATACATAATTTTTGAGTTACTTTAACCGTTAACGCAGCGCACGCAACGGAAACTCTCAAAAGGAATAAATTTTCCCCGTTTTTGCAACATTTTTCATTACTGCTCCACTCCTCTTAGTTGTAGCGTGATGTTATATAGCCTATAGCCTCCCTCGATAAATAGGCTACTCAACACAAAAAGAATTTTTCAATTCGGACCAGTAGTTTCTGAGATCAGCGCGTTCAATCAAACAAACAAACAAACAAACAAACTCTTCAGCTTTATAATATTAAAGTATAGATAAAGTATAGATATATATCAGTGGCGAGGTGTAATTTTTTCTAAAAGAGAAGCCGATGTGAAGTCTGCTTTAACTTACTGACTCATCAATAAAGAATATTACTATCATTCTAAAATTAATATAGGAATGTAATGAATTAAATACAATTAAATTGAACAGCTGAAAACCGAATAAAATATGTAAAATTTCTTCTATCTCGTTCTCTCTGACGCATTTTTCTATACCTGTCTCTGTCATAACCCGTTGTACAGCGGCTTGTTCTCGTACATATCAAGCGGTGCCACGTGACCTAAAGTGACATCATTACGGGATCGCTGTTGTATGAATTTTTAGTTCCCGATTATGACGTTTTGGCGCCGGGTTAATTTAGAACATTTCTCTTTTGTTGTAATACAAAGCTATAAATAACCTTTTTTGTTGTTTGAATGTTATGGTGAATTAAATACCCGTAGTGTAACTATATTTATTGACAATCGTAGCCACTATTTACATACTATTGTATTTTTAATAGTGATAGAGTTACCAATGCGAATCCCCGAAGGCAAGCCGGTAGGAATCGTGTTATATGGTGCTTTCGCCACTGATATATATACATATATATATTATATATATTTATATATATCTATACTAATATTATAAAGCTGATGAGTTTGTTTGTTTGTTTGATTGAACGCTCTAATCTCAGGAACTACTGGTCCGAATTGAAAAATTCTTTTTGTGTTGGGTAGCCTATTTATTGAGGGAGGCTATAGGCTATATAACATCACGCTACAACTAAGAGGAGCGGAGCAGTAATGAAAAATGTTGCAAAAACGGGGAAAATGTATTCCTTTTGAGAGTTTCCGTTGCGTGCGCTGCGTAATTGGTTAAAGTAACGCAAAAATCATGTATGACGGAATTGTTCCTTTTAAAAAGTTCTAAAAAAAAGTCCGCGAGAGCATATGTCTATCTTTTAAGGTTGACTCACTATAACACAAAAGGAGCGAACAGCAACGAAAAATGGACGAAAACTAGCAGGCAAATCGATGCGACGGGAAGGGTCAGGGGAGCAAAAATTTGACGCGGACGAAGTCGCGGGCAGAAGCTAGTTATATACATCTTATACCTTTAAACGAGCAATTCTTGTATATATATATATATAATCTGAATCTCGAAAACGGCTCCAACGATTTTCATGAAATTTATTATACAGGGGGTTTCGGGGGCGATAAATCGATCTAGCTAGGATTCATTTTTATAAAATGTCGTTTTATTCGTGTTTTCAATGACCAACTTTATCGATAATCAACTTGAACATAAACTTATTATTTCAAACACAATTTACCAAAAAATACCGAGCAAAGCTCGGTCATCCAGATATTATATATATATACAGGATGCAATCGAAGTCATGGCATTATTTTAACCTAAGGCCCTACTCACGATACTGATTGCATTAGGTCTATTAATACGCAAATCAAAAACATTTTAATGCAAGTATGTAAAATCTTAGAACTGTAGTAAGTCATATTGCAAAAGGCTTATTATTGCAAATAAACACTTAAAGTAATTAAAACAAGATACTTCATAAACGCTAATAAGTCTTGAAGTATCAACATCTTAAAGCACAGTACAGCGCGAAACGAAAAGTAAACAAACATCAAATAATAATAAAAACCGGCCAAGTGCGAGTCGGACTCGCGTACCGAGGGTTCCGTACAAACCTGTAGGTATTCTCGGTTTATGCATAAGGTTTATGGTTATGAAAATAAATGTTTTTTTTTTATTTTTATATTTCAGCTGATTGAATGAACGGTAAATTGCGGTTTACGATTTATGACGTTTTAAAAAAAACTACTTGCTCGATCTCGTTCAAACCAATTTTCGGTGGTAGTTTATATGGTAATTTACATCATATATTTTTTAAAGTTTTATCATTCTCTTATTTTAGAAGTTACGGGGGGGGGACACATTTTACCTCTTTGGAAGCGTCTCTCGCGCAAACTATTCAGTTTAGAAAAAAATGATATTAGAAACCTCAATTCCATTTTTGAAGACCTATTCATAGATACCCCACACGTATGGGTTTGAAGAAAAAAAAAATTTTGAGTTTCAGTTCTATGTATGGGGAACCCCAAAATTTATTGTTTTTTTTCTATTTTAGTGTAAAAATCTTGATGCGGTTCACAGAATACATCTACTTACCAAGTTTCAACAGCGTAGCTCTTATAGTTTCGGAGAAAAGTGGCTGTGACATACGGACGGACGGACAGACAGACAGACAGACAGACAGACGGACAGACAGACATGACGAATCTATAAGGGTTCCGTTTTTTGCCATTTGGCAACGGAACCCTAATAACTAGTCATAGCGAACGACCGGCGCGCGGCGAGCGGCGGCGTTTCCTTAGAAGCGGTAACACAATCACAGACAATAGGACAATAGGCTAAAAGGCATGCCGCCCGCCGACAACTCTCTCCGTCCCGCTCCCTCACTCGCAAAAAATACGGATTTCACCCCCGCGCGGGGTCTGCTTCCCAAACCAGTGTCATAACGACTGCGCAGGTGCGTTGACGCATGTAATTGATCCCATGACGTAATCGCCGCACGCGCATCTCACGTCTCGATCATACCCTTGGATTGCAATGTATTAAGTGTTGCGGTAGTGTAGTGATTAGAAACACGATGCCTCGACCGCGTAATGTGCAGGCTAGGTACACCATTCAAAAATACTACAAATGGTTGTACTTTACGATCGCCTAAAAAATTTAGTACGAACCCGTGACATGTTCCAACACCGCTTCCCTCACGAGGTCTTATTTTAAGAACCACTCAGAACGTATTGGATTTTTCGTCATTTCACGTGCCACCACATTCACAAATGGTGATGGTTTTCAACAACGTTTTTCGTGGCCGGCGAGATCACCCGATCTAACACCTCTGGACTTTTTTTATGAGGTGAAATTAAAAGAATTGTTTACGAACGTAAAAGTGAGTCGAGAGACGATTTAAAAAACAAAATTTCTAACGCATTCGACACAGTGATAGCGCGGGACTTTGAGTTGAACAGTCTGAAAGACAATCACAGACGTAGGGCTCAATTGTGTATTGTAAAAGGTGGTGGGCATTATGAGCATCTTTTAAAATACGTGTAAGTGCTAGATACTAAGATAGGTAGTTTAAATTAGTGTAAATACATTGAGATTCCTGAACAATTATTGTAAATACTGTGATTCCAACTTTGTAAATACGCCAAAACTACAGGAAATTAATTTTAACTAGGTAGGTACGTACGAGCGTTCTCTGTGCATTTTATCACCATACTGCGATCGCCAATCCGCCTGCCAAGCGTGGCGATTATGGCAAAGCCCCCCAAATTGGGGGAGGTCATGTCCAGCTGTGGACGTATTACGGCTGAAATGATGAGGTACGTAAACATTTTTTTATATATTAATATATTTATATTTTATATATAATATATAATTATATAATATATTATAAAGCTGAAGAGTTTGTTTGTTTGATTGAACGCGCTAATCTCAGGAACTACTGGTCCGAATTGAAAAATTATTTTTGTGTTGGGTAGCCTATTTATCGAGGGAGGCTATAGGCTATATAACATCACGCTACAACTTAGAGGAGCGGAGCAGTAATGAAAAATGTTGCAAAAACGGGGAAAAATTATTCCTTTTCAAAGTTTCCGTTGCGTGCGCTGCGTAAACGGTAGTAACGCAAAAATTATGTATGACGGAATTGTTCCTTTTAAAAAGTTCTAAAAAAAAGTCCGCGAGAGCATGTGTCTATCTTTTAAGGTTGACTCACTATAACTCAAAAGGAGCGAGCAGCAACGAACAGGCAAATCGATGCGACGGGAAGGGTCAGGGGAGCAAAAATTTGACGCGGACGAAGTCGCGGGCAGAAGCTAGTACTAGAAATAAAGATTATAGATCAACCATTTTTCAGATTAGCAAAAGTAGGTACATACATCCTTTTTATGGTGATTATTTCTTTGAATTCTTGTTTATCTGGAGTAAACACCAAAAATAACATGTTTTCTGAACATGCCTATTAATACTTTAAAAAAATATTATATGCATGCAGGTTTTTTAGAATCCACAAAATTTACTCAAAAGTAATGTTTTCTGAAGATCACCCAAGCGTTCTCCTTACACCCTTTACTGTAACGAGGACAGATTTGATTTTTTGTATGTATGTTTGTGATGGATAAACTCGAAAACTATTGAATGGATTTAAAAAAAATCTTTCACTTTTATATTTTACAAAAAAATGCACAGTTAGTGTGAGTCACGCGGACGAAGTCGCGGGCGAAGTGCTAGTTTATAATAAACTGGCACTCACCAGGAGCGAACAGACGCCGGCCGTGAGGTACTACAGATTACTTACTTGGCGACGACTGTCGTCCGGCAGAGCGCGGAAGAAGTCAGCGATGACGAACTCGTAGGGCTCCGGCCACGTGTCCACCGTCTGCACCGCCACCGACGCGCGCGAGCCGCCCGCGCGCGGCCCGCACGACGCCGAGCGGCGCGGCGGCGGCGCCGAGCGACGCGCGGCCAGCGCGGGCGAGCGCCGCGGGTCCCGCGCCCGCGCGCGCTCGCGGCCCTCCGCCGCGCCCTCCGCCGCGCCCTCCGCCTCCGCCCACTCCAGCGGCGGCCGCGCGCGCGTCGTCAGCTCCAGCACCTCGCGGTCCTCCACGTTGAGCGGCTCCAGCGACAGCGCGTCCGCCGGTGGCGCCGGCCGGCTGGGCTCTGGCCGCGCCACGGCGCCGGCCGGCGGCGGCACGCCGGCGAACGGGACCGGCGAGTCTGCCGCGCGCCGCTCCAGCGCCACGCGCGCCAGCCGCGACGAGTAGGCGTCGGGCGGCGCGGGCCCGCCAGCCCCGCCCGACGCGCTCGGCGCCGACGGTGAGGTCTCCTTGCGCGGCGGCGACGCGGGTCGCGAGCGCCAGCCGATGGCGCGCACGGCGCCCGACTCGGCCGGGAAGCGGAACTGCGCGCGCGTCTCCCGCGCCGGCGTGTTCTCCGGCGTGGCTTCCACCGCGGCCTCGGGCGGCTCGGCCGTGTCCGCGTCGCTCGGCAGCGGCGTGTGCGGCGCGGAGTCGGCGCCGCAGCGGTCGCCCAGAGCGAACCACGGCTCGGCGCCGGGTCGCAGGCTGGAGGCCGAGCGCGCCGCGTGCGCGCCCGAGCCCGGCGCCGGCGACGCGCGCGGGGGCAGCGGCGCGGGGGTAGCGGCGCTGGTCGGAGGCAGCGGCGAAGGCGCGGCGTCTTCGGCGCGCGAATGTAGTGACAGGCGGCGGCACTCGGCCAGTACGTCATGGTGCTCCAGCCGCGCCCAGCGGCCCGGGTCTGCCTCGCGCAGGCGGCTGCCCGTCACCAGTGCCGGGTGCAGGCGCACGGACTCGGCCAGCGCGGCCACGCCGCGCTCCCAGGCGTCGCGCGCGGCGCTGGCGGGCAGCTCGGCGCCCTGCGCGCGCAGCGCCTCCAGCAGCGTGCAGGGGTGCGTGGCGTAGAGCGCGTGGAACAGCGCCAGCTGCGCCAGCTGCAGGTGCGCGCGCGTGGCGGGCGCGGGCGGCGGCTCGAGCGCGGCGGGCCGCAGCAGCGCGTCGGACAGCTCGGCGGGGTGCGTGGCGGCCAGCGCGGGCGCGGCCGGCAGCAGCGCCGCCAGCGCCAGCAGCGCGTGCAGCAGCGGCAGCGCGTCGCGCTCGTGGCGCGCGGCGCGCAGCAGCTCGCGCGTGAGCGGGTGCGCGGGCAGGCGGTGCAGCCAGGCCGGGCGGCGCGCCACGAGCGGCGCGAAGGCGGCGAGCGCGTGGTGGCGCTGGGCGCGCTCGCCGCGTAGTTGCTCCTGCAGCGCGTCCAGCAGGTGGCGCGCGTGCAGCTCGGGCGCGCGCGCCAGCAGGTCGAGCGCGCGCGCGCTGCCGGTGCGCGCGTGGTAGGCGAGCAGCGCGCGCGTGAGCCAGGGCTCGCGCACGCCGCAGTAGAGCGCGGCGAGCGCGTCGGCGGCGTCGCGCGCGCCCGCCGCGCCGCCCTCCAGCAGCGCGAACACCTCGCCCGCCTCGCACGCCGCCAACATCTCCAACCGCCTGCCACACGCACACAGTTACACACCGTGCTCCACTACTTTAGCCACTTGGCCACAACTAAACAATTTAAAAATAAATCAATCAAACATGCCTGTCTCTTATGATCGACATGACTGCCCTAGCACGCGTAGCATGATCACCCTAGAAATGGGTTTTGTCGACGGAAGAATAGACAAAAATTACAGATAGTAGAAAGATTAAAGACAGAATTAAAGATTGTAGAAAGTTTTGTACCGTTTTATGCTGGCGTAGAATGACAATTCTATCTCTATTCTACCAACAATAGACCAAGTTCTTTCTATGGTGGTTGTGCTACGCGTGTAGGAAATCAATACAATAGTTATCCTGGGGCTGCAGTTTCAACATACATTAGCAATCTGTCTATGACCATATTCAGTTGCTAATGATCCAGATGGACAACATTTAGCAGGCAGTTGTAAGTTATTGATTGTCATTGGTGTGTGACTGAACTGTGCACCAAGCTGTATGCTTTCACCAAAATAAGGTGCAACTTAAAAATAAACTTAATTGTATGAACCTAAATAACATGATTTCTTACGCTGTACCTAGAACCTTTCACAGGCGACAGGTGCGTACTGCGCATGCAGGTACTCTTTTTGCAGTGAAACCTTGCCGAACTAACTCTGGAGAGCGCTCACCTATCCGCCGTATGGTGGACACATATAACAGTATTTTTGAAAATATTGACATCTTCAATTGTCCAATGAGTACTTTCAAAAGCCTCACCCGCTCCTATTTATTAAAAAAATCCCATGTGTATTCCTGATAGCTATCAAACTCACTAAGACAACAGGCCATACTTAGTATTGTGCAATCTTTGTCTTTTTAATTTTATTGATACTCATTACAAAACTGACCACTGCAGGTACTGCTACTAAAGCGCCTAGCGATTACACTTTTCCATTTTTTCTAAACCACTATGTTTATCTGTGGACAGCATCGTGGGTTACATAATTATTTTTTTTTTTTTTTTGTTAAATTAGTTGTAAGTTCTTATAATGTAACTGTTTGCTGTTCATTTCAATAAAAATAAAAAAAATAACAATGCTCTTAATTTTTGAATAAGTCGACACCTGCAAGGAATAACATCGTAACTCAGTTTTAGGCAATTTTAAGTTACAATCATATTCATGCTGTACAAAAAATGTTGAATTTTTTTGCACTTACCCCTGTGTCTAAACTCTATTGCGCACCGATTTGTACAGTGTACAAACATTGTAAGTAAGGGTCGACTGTAGTTAATAAAAAGGTATATTTAGTTACACATCATTATCATCATTGTTTTATGCTCGCTATTGTTAATATAACATTCTAATTCAAAATACACTCTTCTTCTTGAAACTAATTATTTCATGAAATGAGCTTTTATCATACTTTATGCGATTTATGTCTGAGTTACAATCTAAGTTACAATTTTAAACAGTATATGTTGTGGAATATCATTGTAACTCACAAAAAGTCTTAAAATATACATGTATATAACAATATAATCACACAAAAGTGTAGCTAACCCCTCATTGACTCATATTTTCATGGTTGGTTGGCAATAAGACTTAACCGAAATATGAGAGATTTTTTAAAATCGTTGACATTGTCTCCTGTAAAGTTACTAAATATTAGTTACAATGTTATTCCTTGCAGGTCTCCATGTGACCATTTCATAGTGATGCAGAGGAATACTTTTAACCTCTGCATTGTAGCAATTATAACTATAATATATTTAGTATCATAATCTAATATAAACCTGCAGCTCTTTTTTCTTTACTATACCTTAGTATTCTTTTATCCCATCAAAAACATAAATGTGAAATGAGAGCCAAGTTCAATATTATCATATATGCCTTGGTTGTTGACTTCAACGACAAAAGAAGTGAGATCTAAATGGGTGCCAAGTTCAATGGTCAGTCCTGACTTGGCTAGTTCTCATATACGAATTATTATGTTCGATGGCTAGTTTCTACGAGCAAGCCAAATTTTCGGAATAATAAAATAAGAACCGACAAGTAACAGGTTTAAAACTTGCGAAGGCTATAATATAATTCGTATATGAAAACTAGCCAAGTCAGGACTGACCATTGAACTTGGCACCCATTTAGATCTCACTTCTTTTGTCGTTGAAGTCAACAACCAAGGCATATATGATAATATTGAACTTGGCTCTCATTTCACATTTATGTTTTTGATGGGATATCATTACTTTTTGTACATAAATTATTAGTAGGTACTTATTTATAACAAAATTAATACCAAATGGTTTTAGTTATAAGTGTTCCTAATAGAATCAATTAAGTGAAAAATTATAACAATATGATAAAAATTTACCGGTTTCTGATTTATTCCTTTGTATTCACCTAATTACCTATCTGCATGCCAAATTTGAACTTTCTAGGTCATCTGGAACTGGGTTAGAGTTTTGATCTATAGGTCAGTCAGTGATAAAAATGACGATTTTTGGACGTTAATATCTAAATATCCGTTTGAGATATGTTTATGAAATTTGTAGCACATATGTATCTTGCAAGTTTCACTATATGAGCCAAATTTGACACGTTTATGTGAAATAGTTTTTGAGTTATGAGGGGGTCAAAAGTGGCTCCAAATGGTTCGTGTAATATTACACACGGTGCTGCTCGCCAGTTCTGTTACTTGAACTTGGCTTGACACGCTCCCGCGTGTCTAGATGTCTATATTAATACTGTGAAGCCAAAACTTTAGACCCCATTTAACAAAAATTATGCTATCGGTGGAGGATGAAACTAGGCACAGTTAAAGTTTATAAGGATAAGGAGTGCAGACCCCACTCGGTATATTTTGACGTAATGTTAATTAAAGATTTAATTGAATTATGGTTAAATTACCACCACCAGGCAACCAAATATACCTTGTGGAAGAAAATCTTTAAATTTTGGAAAATCACAATCAAATTGTATCATCATCATCATTTCAGCCCAAAGACATCCACTGCTGGACATACAAGACAGAAATTTAAAACATTTTTATTCAATAATATAAAATTTATACCAGCTTCTGCCTGGAATTGGTAATTTCTGACTTACATAGTCAGAAATTACCAAATCCAAGGAATCATACTAACTGAACCCAGGTCATGTCTCCCCTACTCCCCTTCCCTAGATTGTGAGGCAAACAACATCCATTAAGGCATCAAAAGGTAACGTACAGACAGACCATACTACTGTCTCACATACAAGGCCACTGTCCCAGCAGTACATACATTTTACGTACATTATTTGTTACCCACTGATACAATAAAACTTATTTATGGTATCTTGAAACTTACGTCTTATTACAAATTTAATTTAACAAAAAATAAAAACAATAATATTATGTTACATCAACAGCGACGTCTTACAAAGGAAGTGGCTTGTAACAGTACGCGAGCCCCGCTGCTAATCCACCTACAAGAATCGTATTATACGATAGAGCAATCCCTGGATAGTATTCCGGGAGTAGTAATAACTGCGCAGATAGACATCTTCGTGCATACGTGATACGTACCAATCAGCAGTTCGGAGAGAAGATCCCTGAGTCACTGAGGCAGGAGGAATTTTGATTTGGTTTACTTCAACTAGGGTAAATTTAATACAATGACATCCAAAATTATGCTTTTTACATATAAGTCGATCCTTCAACGACGATAAATACGCACAACTTTAAGATTTTCACGAGTTTTTCACAATTTACGGCAGACCGGAATCTTTTTCGATGACAATTAATTGACTTGACAGCTGACACACCAAGAAAGAATTGACTGTGTGACAGCTGACACCTTCCAAGAGATGCGTTCACATGGTTCAGACAGCTAAATTCAACGCAAGTACAGCTTATCAAAAAAGAATCTGGAAAAAATGAGGGCGCCTGTTCAGTAGGTATGGCCACCCTGTATACTAGGGATAAAAGTGAAAAGATACTTGGTGTTTTATTCAACAAACACGAGATTCCGGGAATTCTCAACAGACAAAATTTCAAGACTTGATAGGCACACAGGCTTTTACTTTCATTGTATTTAGTAGATTGCGCATTATTTCGCTGGAATAACCTTTTATCTAAGAGATACGAGTGCCATCATAATAACATAATGAAAACTTATTAACTATATAAATAAATTAAATTATACTCAGCAGTGGCGAGGTGTAATTTTTTCTAAAAGAGAAGCCGAGGTGAAGTCGGCTTTAACTTACTGACGCATCAATAAAGAATATTACTATCATTCTAAAATCAATATAGGAATGTAATGAATTAAATACAATTAAATTGAACAGCTGAAAAACGAATAAAATAAGCAATATTCCTCTATCTCGTTCTCTCTGACGCATTTTTCTATACCTGTCTCTGTCATAAGCTGTTGTACAGCGGCTTGCTCTCGTACATATGAAGCGGTGCCACGTGACCTAAAGTGACATCATTACGGGATCGCGGTTGTATGAATTTTTAGTTCCCGATTATGACGTTTTGGCGCCGGGTTAATTTAGAACATTTCACTTTTGTTGTAATACAAAGCTATAAATAACCTTTTTTGTTGTTTGAATGTTATGGTAAATTAAATACCCGTAGTGTAACTATATTTATTGACAATAGTAGCCACTATTTACATACTATTGTATTTTTAATAGTGATAGAGTTACCAATGCGAATCCCCGAAGGCAAGCCGGTAGGAATCGTGTTATATGGTGCTTTCGCCACTGATACTCAGGGATTGCCGACTGAACCCGATACACAATAAATAATGTTCAGCGATCGCATTTGCGGCCACCATCTAGGGTATTCACAATCATTCGATGGTTGCTACACCTGTATCGAATTTGACATAAATGATAATGAACGAATCCTGTTAATGCTGACAGTTTATAGTCGACAAGAAGGCGACTAACAGCTGCTTACTGTCGGAAACTAATCGGAAGTCGGAGAGTACCTATAACATGTCGCATTCAAAAGGTACGGGTAATATCGAATAAACTTGAACAGTTGACTAACGAAGCCGTCAGGTACAGACGCTAGCACATCAAGCTACCCGAAACTGTCAAATTTTCCCAATCCATCTTAAACCTAACACTTTAGCGATAAAGTTGAAAACTTTTAAAGAAATTGGACAAATTGTAGTAGCTTTATGTGCTGGCGTCTGAACATAACACTATCACTATCCATATGATAATGAAAATAAAAGAACATGCTAAAATTTAGGTTTTATTTAAAAAGAAAAACGTGACATGACATCATTCGTGTATTCCTTTTCGGTACTATGATAGATTTTTCCATTAACACTGATGTGTCAGTATTATATTTCTTATTTATGAAATATAAATAGTGTAAAAATCTTTCTTAGATGGTTACGGCTCCCATTATAACCCAAGTCTCCTCAAACTATAGGTAATGCATTACGTAGAATAGGCACCTGAAAAATTATAAATGTAAATTATACTTTTTTTATTGTGGTATGATGTATGCGATAAAAGCATTAACAAAAAATACTTGCCTGTTTCTTTACAGTGTTGAACATTTTGTCTAACTGCACACAAATCAAAATCGTCTAATTCTGACTTCTCTTCTCGAGGTGTGGAAAAAATCCTTAATTTTTTTCACCTTCGTTAACAACTTCTCCAATGAAGATCAGTGAAGCTTTTAGTTAAATATGTAGAATTACAGTCCAAACCAATTATTTCAGTAAAAGAATTATTAAAATTGGACCAAAAGTGACTAAGTTAGAGCGGTTTTAATTTTGCATTTTCAAAAACGCTCACCAATACGCACAATTCGTTGATGACGTCATCTACCACGTTCGCGGCACCACCGCGCACGTTCTTTCTGCCTTTAGTTACGTGACTCGCAGTACATTTAAACTAATAATGTCTTCTTTATTACAATATTGTATCGTGAAACAATGCGAAAATACAAATGTTGCTACACCGCACAAATTGTTATTTTGTGTCCCAAAAGACCCAAAAAATAGAAAGAAGTAGTGTACTTTCATGAGGAGCGACGCCCCATGCCCACTTCACTAAAAGTACTTTAAACTACAGCTTGGCAAAAAAGAGTCTGGAAAAAATGAGGGCGCCTGCTTAGCAGGTATGGCCACCCTGTATACAAGGGATAAAAGTGATAAGATACTTGTTGTTTTAATCAACAAACACGAGATCCCAGAAATTCTCATCAGTCAAGATTTCAACACTTGATAGGCACACAATCTTTTACTTTCATTGTATTTAGTAGATTGCGCATTATTTCGCTGGGATAATCTTTTATCTAAGAGTGCCATCATAATAACATACTGAAAACTTATTCAGTTTAAAAATTAATTAAATTACACTCAGGGATTGCCGATTGAACCCGATACACAAGACATAATGTTCAGCAATCGCATTTGCGGCCACCTTCTAGTGTATTCACAACCATTCGATGGTTGGTATGCCTGTATCAAATTTGACATGAATGATACTGAACGATTCCTGTTAATGCTGACAGTTTATAGTCGACAAGAAGGCGACTTACAGCTGCTTACTGTCGTAAACTAATCGGAAGTCAGAGAGTACCTATAACATGTCGCATTCGAAAGGTACAGGCAATATCGAATAAACTTGAACAGTTGACTAACGAAGGCGTCAGGTACGCGCTAGCACATCAAGCTACCCGAAACGGTCAAATTTTCCCAATCAATCTTGAACTTAACACTTTAACGATAAAGTTGAAACCTATTAAAGAAATTTGACAAATTTTAGTAGCTTTATGTGCTGGCGTCTGTACATAACATTATCACTATTCACATGACAATGAAAATGAAATCACACGCTAAAATTTAGATTTTATTTAAAAAGAAAAACGTAATATAAGCACCACATTCGTGTATTCCTTTTCGGTGCTATGATAGATTTTTTTCCATTAGCACTGATGTGTCAGTTTGACATTTCTTATTTATGAATTCTAAATAGTGTAAAAATCTTTCTTAGACGTTTACGGCTCCCATTACAACCCGTCTCCTCAAACTATAGGTAATATATTACGTAGCGTACGTTTACGTACCTGAAAAATAATAAATATAAATTATACTTTTTAGGGTTCCGTTGCCAAATGGCAAAAAACGGAACCCTTATAGATTCGTCATGTCTGCCTGTCCGTCTGTCTGTCTGTCTGTCTGTCTGTCTGTCCGTCCGTATGTCACAGCCACTAAACTTGGTATATCACAGCTCACACCACTACTCCTTATTGTTTTATTCATTTTTTAACCGACTTCAAAAAAGGAGGAGGTTATCAATTCGACTGTATTTTTTTTTTATATTTTTTTTTATGTTTGTTACCTCATAACTTTTGACTGGGTAAACCGATTTTGATGATTCTTTTTTTTATTTGAAAGCTGGTGCTTTCCGAATGGTCCCATTTTAATTTGGTTATATTTGGACAATGGGGTCCATGTGAAAACCATATAAGTCTTAAATTTTCATTACGTATTTGCGCGACAAATGAACGAATAACGCGATTAGATTAGTGCGGATTATCTACCACAACTAAAAAGTCAAAAAATAAAAACTTTTTACAAAAAAAACAACCGACTTCCTTAAAAAAAACACTACAAAGTCAAAAATAACTTTAATTTCGGAAGTCGGTGGCAAAAACCTTAAATACAGAGCCTAAGACACCGACTTGCGAAATTAAAGTTATTTTTGACTTTGTAGTGTTTTTTTTAAGGAAGTCGGTTGTATTTTTTTTATATGGACAAAAGCATTAATAATACATGGTTAATTAGAAAGAAGTAAAATACAACTGGGAACATAACACAATGACAGATTAGCTACTTGCTGATGATAAACAAAGCAGTGTTGCCACCAAAAAAATATTTTAGTTCCAATGGTAACCACGACAGACTCGTTTTTGCCAAGCTATACATTTCAATTTAAAAGGCCCTCGCCAGATAAGCTGGGGTAAAATGCCCCCGTTGCAATCGGGCTATTTTTTTCTGGAATTCCTTATACTGTGGACAATATTTCAGCCCAGTTTCAACTCTGAAATATTACGCGTTTTTGAGTAAAAATTTTTTTTTTAACACCCGTTTTTCTCCGAATCTACTTGACAATATTTAAAAAAGTGCGGTTTTAAGATATCACTAATTAATATTCCTGAAGAAATTCACTTGATAATCGGGTAAGGTGGTACACACGTTTGGTACACCTAAGCTTTTTTTTGTACGTATTATCTAACATTGACCTACAATATATGTATATATTTTTTAGATTTTTCAAAATATTAGAAGACTAGCTTCTGCCCGCGACTTCGCCCGCGTCAAATTTTTGCTCCCATGACCCTTCCCTTCGCATCGATTTGCCTGCTAGTTTTCGTCCATTTTTCGTTGCTGCTCGCTCCTTTTGAGTTATAGTGAGTCAACCTTAAAAGATAGACATATGCTCTCGCGGACTTTTTTTTAGAACTTTTTAAAAGGAACAATTCCGTCATACATGATTTTTGCGTTACTTTAACTGTTTACGCAGCGCACACAACGGAAACTCTCAAAAGGAATAAATTTTCCCCGTTTTTGCAACATTTTTCATTACTGCTCCGCTCCTCTTAATTGTAGCGTGATGTTATATAGCTTATAACCTCCCTCGATAAATAGGCTACCCAATACAAAAAGAATTTTTCAATTCGAACCAGTAGTTAGTACCAAACAAACAAACAAACAAACTCTTCAGCTTTATAATATTAGCTAATGGAAAAAAAGCGTGGGGTGCTTTTTAAGGTTTTTTTTTATTGATATCAGGCACCCCACGTTTTTTGCGTGTTTTTTAGTTATTTAAACCATTATTTTTTCATTATTTTCTACTTTTTAGTTTGGTTTTCTATGGAAGATTGTTTTTTAGTTTTTTTAAACTACTATTTTTCCATTATTTTCTACTTTTTAGTTTGGGTTTCTACGGAAGCGTGTTTTTTAATTTTTTTTAACTATTATTTTTTGATAATTGATTTCACGGAGGGAACGACGTCGGGTTTTTTTTACAAACTTTTATTTACTTTCACCCGTCCCGTTGTCTGTCTGTACTCAAACCTTGCAAGTTAAAGAGGCAAATAAATATTCTTCAAAATATTAATTTTGAAAAATCTAAAAAAAATAAACATATTGTAGGTCAATGTTGGAGTAATACGTGCAAAAAAAGCTAAGGTGTACAAAACGTTTTTGGCATAAAAAAAATTATTAAAAAATATAATCGCATTTTTACCCATGAACAACTTACCCGATTATCAAGCGAATTTTTCTATGAATACTAATTAGTAATATCCTTAAAATCCATAAGCACTTTTTTTAATATAGTCAAGTATATTCGGAGAAAAATGGGATTTAAAAAAAAATAAAAAACGCGTAATATTTCAGAGTTGAAACTGGGCTGAGATATTATACACAGTATAAGGTATTTCAGAAAAAAAAAATTATCCCGATTGCAACTGGTGCATTTTACCCCGGCTTATCTGGCTAGGGTCTTTGTCCGGAAAGATATTGGTGCCGTTTCTGTTGTCACAAAATTCTCTAAACTAAACTAAAAATCACTAAAATTTGGCTTATTCCTGTCAAACGACGATTTCCTATTCTGAAATAGACTAAAGTGACACAACTATATTTTAGTTTTGACAGCACTAAGATTGCACTGAGTTATTAGTTTACTGAAAATGACAATTTTACTATTCTGAGTTTGCCGGTTTTCACCAGAAATTTTGACTATATTAATTTATTTTAACTAAATCTGACTATTTTTAATCGCGATTAAAAAGGTGTGGAATAAAACTAGTGGTCATGAACTAAAATTCACACCAACGAACGCCTTGCCTTCACGTGCAAAAACGGTACTATATTTTTTTTTCCTTTTCTTTTGCTTTTATGTATCTCGAAAATGGGGTTTCCTATCGCAAAAGTAATGAAATATCCGACCCCCTTTTCAACCCCCTCACATATAAATGTCAACTCGTGGGTAATAATTATTTTCTTCGAAGAAAAAGTGCAAAATTCCAAATAAAAGACGTCCAGGTTGCTCCATTGCGCGCGCCTTCGTCTCTCGAAAAATTCATTGCGTAGTGCACACAAGTAAAAGCTGAAGAGTTAAGTACGTTTAGTGTTGGATAGCCCATTTATCAAGGAATGCCATATATAGACTATATATATAACGTCACGCTAGGACCCTTAGGAGCCGAGCACAAAGAAAAACGTCACGCATACAAAGACCTCGCACGGGCAGGCGATTCGATGCGACGGGATGGGTTGGGGGAGCAGGAAAATTTACGCGGACGAAGTCGCGGGCAGAAGCTAGTAAGAAATAATATTTAAAATAGGTAGAGAGGTGCCTATACACTGTAGAAACACGAAAAGGTACCTACCTGCCAAATCAAAATATTCTAAAACGTAGTACCTGCCTAGTACCTAACCTAAGTACCTGCCTACGTATATGTACTTAGTGGATCAAGAATTGTAGACGAAAGCAAATCTACTATACCTTTTTTTTTTCAGGATGGGAAATCATCAAATGACTTCTCCCGCTCTTCGTGTCAGACTTTTACTGACTAAAACCCACCCGTGTTCCATCAGTTGCCCATGTGCCAGGGTCACGGTATCTCTTTCGAACAATCACGCGACCCCGGCAGGCATCGGTCCTTGTAGACCCCTACACTGCTGCTGACATCTCTTTGAGGCGCGCGTGGAACACTGCGCGCCGTCGACCCGAGCTTGGTCCTTACCGGGCGGCGAGCTACCCACTGCTCGCCACCCGCAAGCTCGCGCCTACGGTGGCCGGGAGTCCGCTATTGACTCCCGACGCCCGGGGCGTCTCCTCCTGCGGCGGCTAGGGACGTGAGGGCGCAGAGACTGCCACTCCCCCACGCGCCCCGCCTCCTCCTTCGTGAGCATTACTGCTTCGCAGAAGGAGGTGACGGCTTCCCATGCCCTCTCGCTCCGTACCATGGCTCGCACCAGGGCCGGACGCGAGAGGTCACCGCCGCCAATCGCCTCCACGAGGACACGGCGGTGCTCCGCCCAGGCAGGGCACACCTCCACCGTATGCTCCACCGTGTCCTCCAGACGATCCTCGCAATGGAAACACCCGGACGTATCCTCGCGCTTTATCCTGATCTACTATACCTTGTCATTTTATCTCATCGTATCTGTGCACTGGGATAAATTGTTTTTTTTTTTTAAACTTTGCAACCTTGAATGTATCAATCTTCGCGAGATTGTCCGACTGGGCCTTGGTAAATCCGACTTCCATGTTTCCTATCTACCTATATCTATATTGAAATCTCTTTAAAACTTAAAGTAATAATTTGTTGTTTATTTATCTCTTATATAAAACTTTAAAAAAATATTATTCTATTACAAAAAACAAGAAACAACGCCTTTACTCCGCAAATAATAACAAAGCAGCACGGCGGGTGGCAGGCGATCGTAGCTCGTGACGTCATCACATGATCCGCGCGGCCGACGTGCGTATTAAAACTCCATTTCTGAAAACTTTAATATCTCGGTAATTTCTCGATGGATTTGAGTGATTCAAAAATAAATTAACTCAGTTATTTATATTGTATTCGATGTAGTATTCAAAATTGCTATATCCTTTTGTCGAATTGATCCTCATTGTACTGTGAGATTTACCTTGCAAAAAATATAAAGACAATCATATTAATTCCATGTAAATTTTTCAAATTCAAGTATCAACCATTAAGAGTCAACGTACACGCGAATTGTCAAACTAGAAAACATAACCTCAATAATCTATTAGTAAATTTAACAATAAATTGGCTTGAAACTTATAATACCGATAAAACTTAGTATTAGAAAGGAAAAACAGTGACTGACATTGGCTAAAAGATACATTTCTTGGATAAATACCTGTCATGTCGGCAGTTCTTTCGAAAACATTGTCAATCGGAGATAAAATTTGTTCCGCTCCAGATTCCGCCATATTTCTTACGAAAACTTGTTATATCACAGCTCAAACCACTACTCCTTATTGTTTTATTCATTTTTAATGTGTAAAAAAGCATTAATAATTAATAGTTAATTAGAAATAAGTGAATGAGGCCTAAGTCCAGCAGTGGACATCTTACGGCTGAAACGAAGAAGTGAAATACAACTGGGAATATAACACAATGATAGATTAGCTACTTGTTTTTGATAAACAAAGCAGTGTTGCCATATAAAATATATTTTAGTTCCATTTTTCATCACGACAGACTCTTTTTTGCCAAGCTGTACAATACACGATGTACAGCTTGGCAAAAAAGAGTCTGGAAAAAAGAGGGCGCCTGTTCAGCAGGTATGGCCTATGGTATCACCCTGTATACAAGGCCTTAAACTGATAAGATACTTGGTGTTTTAATCAACAAACACGAGATCCCGGGAATTCTCAATAGTCAAAACACAGGCATTTACTTTTATTGTATTTAGCTAGCAGATTGCGCATTACTTAGCTAGAATAACTTTTTATGAGATGCGAGTGCCATCATGATAACATAATGAAAACTTATTCAGAATAAAAAATAAATTAATTCATTCTCAGGGATTTTCCAATGAACCCGACACCCAAGAAAAATTTTCAACAATCGCATTTGCGGCCACCATCTAGAAAGAATGATGAATAATGAATCCTGTTATGCTGACAGTTTATAATCGTCAAGGAGGCTACTAATAGCTTTTTATTGTCGGAAACTAATCGGAAGTCGGAGATTACCCATAACATGTCGCATTCGAAAGGTACGGGCCATATCAAATTAACTTGAACAGATGAATAATGAAGTCGTCAGGTATGTATATGTGGGGTACATACCACTATCACTATCTTCATGACAGTGAAAATGAAAGAACACGCTAAAATTTAGGTTTTATTTAAAAAGAAAAGCGTGACATAACAAATCATTCGTATATTTTTTTGGCTGCTATAGATTTTTCCATTAACAGTGATCAGTCAGTGTTACATTTCTTATTTATGAAATTTAAAAAGTATAAAATCTTTCTTAGAGGTTCACGGCTCCCATTATAACCCGTCATCTCAAACTATAAGTAATAAATTACGTAAAGTAGACACCTGAAAAATAAAAAGTGTTGATTATACTTTTTTCAAAGCTTTTTTCACTGTGGTATGCAATAATAACATTCACAAAAAAATACTTGCCAGTTTCTATAAAGTGTAGAAAAAGTTAACTTTTTCTCATTGTACACAAATCATTCAAGTCTTCTTTCAGGTGACATTTTAGGTGTTTTCCAAGTGTAGAAAAAAAATCCATTATTTTTTTTACCTTCATCAACAATTTTCCTAATTGTATTGACAAAATTACCATAAAGAAATTATAAAGACAATCATACTAATTCCAATTGTCACCACGACAGACTCTTTTTTGCCAAGCTGTATTTCTGAAGCAAACACGGATCGATTTTTAAAGCTTTGGGTAAATTAAATTAAAAATTAGGGTCAAATAACTCTTGTATACTCGTACTCTCGAGATATTTTTTTAAATTTCCTTTTTGACCCGAAGTAATGGCCATGTATGGATCGTTTTTTTTTTAACCCGAAGTGGCTAAAAATTATAATTTAGACTAATTTAATAAAGCTGAAGAGTCTGTTTGTTTCTTTGGTTGAACGCGCTAATCTCAAGTACTACTGATCCGAATTGAAAAATTATTTCTGTTTTGGGTAGCCTATTTATTGAGAAAGGCTATAGGCTATTTAAAATCATGCTACGATCAAAAGGAGTGGAGCAGCAACAAAAAATGGATGAATGCTGCCAGGCAATTTGATGCGACGCACAATGGTTCGAAATCGACGCTTCGTGGACATTGAAATCCAAATTTATTTCGGAGAGAAATAAAAATCGGAATGGCTTTATTTCAGTATTATTTATAATATTTGGTAATATGACAGCTATAGACAGCACCATCTCCGAAAAAAAATATATTTAATATTTTTTGTATGAAGAAAAACACAAAAGTCGTTTTTTCTCACAACTTAATAAAACTTAAACTTAAAACCTTCGGCTTCCATGGGGTGTTGTCCCACATCAGGCGATTCCGAAATGTTATAACACGTACACCCATGTGCGCCGCTTCACTCACAGCAGAGTGTTGAGTTTCGAGAAATTCAGTTAGGGATTTTTACGTTAATTTAGGTGTGATCTTGAAAAATATACAAAGTAATTGAGTTTAGTGTGCTAATTTTATTAAAAATAATGAGAAATAATCGAATATACAATATAAAAAAAAAACAAAAAACACTTAAGTAGAGACCCATTTACAATATTAATAAATTTTTAAACATTTCTTAAGATAATTTAATTCGTTGTTAGTAGATTAAGTCAGTAGATAAAAAGTTTGACTTCTTAAGTAACAAAAAAAAAAAAAAATATATTAGTACAAAAAACTAATACAGAAAAATACTAAGAATATGCAATTGTATAAAAAAGAAATATATTATTTCACCACTTCACTCAGAGCAGAGTGATGAACTTCAAGAAATACAGTAGATTTCTCGAAGGAATTTAATACAAATTATTTGATATTTTTGGGATAGGTACATATACCAACTGGAAACGATAATTACATAGTAATGATTGTTTGTTGTAAGTTGGAAATTTTGTCGCAGAGCAACAAACCAAGACATCTTTAATGTCATCGTATCCTCAGACCAATATTTGTCAAGCATTCGACTTAAACTGACAAATAAGAGTTGAAATGATTTAACTGAAGAAATTAAAGTCTTCTCTTATTTTAATTTTCCCGGATATCATGGATAAGGAAAACATTGAATTTGTTGAGGTGCCAAGTATGATGGATTCTGATTTTGAATTCTTTGATAGCGATGACGAAACTCAGTAGACTAGATTTGAATATGTAATGTTTTTGTGTAAATTTTATATATTTCTCAATTATACAATTGCCTATTTTTAGTATTTTTCTGTATTAGTTACAAGTTTTGTACTAAAAAATAACTTTTTTATTTTAATTATGAAGTCAAATTTTGTATCTACTAACAACGAATTAAATTATCATAAGAAATATTGCAAAATCTATTTATATTATAAATGAGTGTCTTTTTGAGTGTTTTTTTTTTAAGTATTTCTATATTGTATGTTCCATTATTTCTCATTATTTTTAATAAAATTAGCACACTAAAGTCAATTACTTTGTATATTTTCAAGATCACACCTAAAACAACGTAAAAATCTGTAACTGAATTTCTCTAAATTCAACACTCTGCTGTGAGTGAAGCGGCGCGCATGGGTGAGCGTGTATTGCGTTTCGGAATCGCCTTATGTGGGGCAACACCCCTTGTAAACCGCAGGCTTTAAGTTTTATTAGGTTGTGAGAAAAAACGACTTTTGTGTTTTTCTTCATACAATAAAACATTTTTTTTCGGATATGGTGCTGTGTATAGCTGTCATATTATAAATAATACTGAAATAAAGCCGTTCCGATTTTTATTTCTCGCCTAAAGAAATTTTGATTTCAATGTCTTTGGAGCGTCGATTTCGAACCACTGTGCGACGGGAAGGGTTAGAGGAGCAAAAATTTGACGCGGACGTAGTCGCGGGCAGTAACTAGTTACTTATAAAGTAACCGTGAATGCGCTGCTTGAGCTCTCAGCAGCCGCAGCAAGGGCGCCAGCATAGCGCACCGTGCTAGGAACATGACATGGCGCAAGGGTGTCGAAACAGGTTATTGCGTACTTGTTAAAAGAAACTAATCCCAATAAATCTATGTTTTTGAGATTGTTATCTTTTTACATAGGCGGTATTTTTATCTGTGCGTGGCACAAAATAGACGGAACCAACCACTGTGCGTGGTCCAACCGCACTTGGCTGTTTTCTTTCTTTTTACTTAAATGAAATGATAATTTTGTCTTTGCCCCGATGTCAAAGCATGTAAAAAATCTGTCAAAATACTGTCAAAGTCAAAGTAGTCAGTAGCAGAGCAGCCAACAGCCAGCTTCATAACCTAGCCGCGAACCTTAATTTCACAACATTTCTAAAATATTTCAAAGATGTATGGGAACGAGATTAATGGTTTTAATTGAATATTAATCCATCAAACCTGCTGTATAATTATTTACTAGGATTTTGTGTTTGTGGGAAGTGAGAAATAGTTTAGTTATGCTCAGAGTGCGAGCCGTATCTGCAATTTACATCGAGAGTCAATCCCTCGAACTACTTTCAGCAGCCAGAAGAGATGTATTCAAGCTGTTTCGTGAGTCTTTTCAGTATTCAACGATGCATTTAATCTGTTGCTCTCCTAAACTTTTATTTCACCAGTTATGCTTAGTTGGAGATAACCTACACATTGTCATGATATTTCTTTTGCTTTAAATTCTACGTGAATGTATAGCTTTGCCGGCATTCTTCAGCATTCAGACAAATTCTCTAGAGCAGTAACCTCTTGCCAGTTCTTCATAGAAGATGACAGCAGTGCACTGTGATTAGGTTGTATGTGGTTAAGTGCCCGTAATCATTAATTAGGTTCCTTATATAATAATAATAAGTAATCGTCCGCTTGTGTCGAGAACATTCAAAGTAAACCAGCTGATTAAGTTGAATTCTAAAAGTGCCACTTGTTTGGTTTGTTTATATTGAAATGTTGTGTGTACACTGAGCAACAGACCTGCTCACGGACACAGCAGGACTGTATGCTTGTGGCTTGTTGCAGGCACCAGCTCGCTGACCACTCAGGCGCCCTCAGCACAGGTAACTAATTTGATGTGTATTCACACACCCACTCTTCCTTACCAGAGTCCATGACATAAAATGAAAACCATCAATAATACCCAAACATAATGGTTAAAATTTCCATTATGGGCCATCGATTTATTGGACGGGGTGGGGAGGTGAGGGGAAGGGAGGGGGGGGTGGTGAGCTACCCCCTGTACCATCCCCACCCTTCGGAGCCCCATGGAAAGTCGACGGAACCCCGCTTCGCGGGGCTCCTATTTCTGAATGGTTTAAAAAAAAAAAACACGAAGAGGATGGTGGGGTCCTTGACCCCGCCATCCTCTTCTAACCTAACCTGTCCGAGTTGGGGTGCCTCAAGTACCTAAAAATTTGCAATTGGCGTTTTATTTTACAATTTGTATGGAAACTTTAATTTTTTTTTATCTCATAAACCGTGAACATCTGTAATTTGAAAATTTGTAAAAAGCTTTCTATTTAGGAGTATTATCTACACAAAAAATATGAACCTCAAAATCAATGGCCCATAATGGAAATTCTATCCAACAACAATAACATGATACAAAACAAAAAAAAACATTACTGAATTCATGCAAGGCAACAGAAGAACTAGTCAGCTATCACTGTTTTTTGTTGGAATTGGAACGGCTACTTGAAATGACCTAATAAGATAACGCCTGCCTACACACTGGTACTGTATTATTTTAATAAAAGAAAAACTAGAAAGTGAATTGAAAGTGCTCATTCCATAACAGGTTATTCAATTGTTTTCTTTTTCAAGCTTCCAAGGAAAATAAAACGTTATAGAACGGTAGGTTTTCAAAATTATTATCTTTGAATGTGATGTTCTGTTAGCATAAACAAATGTGGCGTTCCGCGCATAAAGGTACCAGTAGGGAGTTACTGAGTTAAGACGGCATGTCAAATCTAGAAGAATCCCTTTATAATGCTGAAAAAAAAAATCCTAATACTTTTTTTGTAACAGACATCCAAAGTTAAGATAAGATAAGATAAGATAAGATGCATTTATTTGTCAGAAACACGTGTAGGTTTAAAATCAGTTGTTGTGATTACAGGAAAAGTTGAAATTCTGTAACAACTAGTTTTGAGAAATTGGAATTTATACTGCCAATAGTATTAAAATTCAAAAACCCAAAATAATAACTATGAAAATATCGACATTTTATAAGACCTACCGACATCTGGTACCATTTTACAAAACATTTCCTTTTAAAAAAAATGTGCTTCGAAATGTTGTCAATAGATGTTCATCATCATCAGCCTATAAATTTTCCCACTGCTGGGAGACAGGCCAAATCAAATCAAATCAAATTGTAGCTTTGTTGTAGAACAGTAATCAGTAAAAAAACATTTTACAAAAAAAAAAACCTTAAATACAGATCCTAAGACACCGACTTCCGAAATTAGAGTTATTTTTGACTTTCTAGCGTTTTTTTAAGGAAGTCGGTTGTTTTTTTTTTTCTGTAAAAAGTTTTTATTTTTATCTTTTACTTAACTCCGCACTAATCTAATCGCGTTATTCGTTCATTTGTCGCGCAAATACTTAATGCAAATTTAAGACTTATATGGATTTCACATGGACCCCATTGTCCGAATGGAACCAAATTAAAATAGGACCATTCGGGAAGCACCAGCTTTCGAATAAAAAAAAGAATCCATCAAAATCGATTCACCCATTCAAAAATGATGAGGTAACGAACATGAAAAAAAAAGACGGGTTGCACTCCGGGAGTACCGGCAGAAGTGAAAACTTGAATGTTAATGTTGTGCATTTTTGATATTTTGGAATGGTTAGGGCATAATTTTGCACGAATTGCTTTAATTATTAGTATAAAAGTACCTACTATTATTTATGTGGTAGAATACAATATTTATTTATTGCGCTATCGTACACAAACATGACAATTTTTATTACATTAAAAAGTTTATCTCTCAGAAAAATCAACTTCCATCCATAATTTCGACGACGGCAACTACACAGACGGTCGAGCCATCAGCTGTCACCATCCATGGATGCGCGTGGCACGCTGTAACATAAACACACACGAACATTCGCGCAAGCGTCCTGCGCCGCCTAAACGAAACAGCAGCTGAGCAGGCGCAGGCATACATTTTCGCCGCGCCGTAGAAAGAGAGGGGGATACTTCCTCTCCTACGCCGCCGCGCTGCGCCGGCTATCTACTCTCCGTCCGTCTTACGAATTTTCGATCAGGTCACGTGTCCTGACGCGAGTTTAACATTTTTTACCTATTACAAAAAAAGTGCACAACGCCGCTAAAGAAGTTATCACTTCATAAAAATACAGTCGAATTGATAACCTCCTCCTTTTTCTGAAGTCGGTTAAAAATCACAAAATGCCATATTTTCACCCGATTTTACAAAAACGCAAATAAATCGGAAACTAAATGCCGACATCTGGTGCCTTTTTGCGCGGAACGCCACAAATGATAACCTCACACCTTTTTTCCTCGAAAGGTTGGGCGAATGTTTTCCTATGAGAAATCTGTCAAAATATTTAAAACTCTGTTTTAATACAATTTAATGGAAATTCAATTGAATGGTTTCGTTTTAAGTGTGGCTTCGACAATTGAACAATATTATTGAAACAAACACTTCTTAGCGTGTCAGTAGCAATCTAAATATAGTCAGCCCAGAATTTGGCTACGAAACAAACATTGTTGGAGAAGGATAAAGCTGAAACCCTCCAGTTACACACAAATGTGTTACTGATTCTCTAAAGTAAAGTGAGTGATTGATGAAAGGGGTTCCCTCTATCTGGCAGAAACTTGATGCTCCGAATTTTATTTGGCATAACACACTTGGCATAATCTTATTTAAACGAATATTTGTAAGGCATAAAAAATGTTTAACATAATCATTGTTTGGCCGAATGTTTATATGCTCGACTTTACGCTCGATACTTTTAAGATGGCAGAATTTTATTTCGTACAATTACCTTTGGCAGTCTTATAATTCCGCATAATTTCGTTTAGCATAACATTTATTTGGAGCAATGATTATTTGGCATAATTTCACTTGGCATACTATGAAGATGGCAGAATTTCATTTAGAATAATTTTGTTAGGCATATTTTCATTTCTATTAAATTGCATTTTAACCTTAAATAAAATGAAATAGTGTCTCAAAAAGTCAGTATATGTTGTGCTACAAAAATTATTGGCAGAAACGAATCGCTGCAGAACCGACTCCACGTAGTCTTGTCTGCCCTACCCCTAGAGTGTAATTTAAGCCCGCGTAGGCGCGGAGTGGCGAGGCGGCCCGCGAGCTGAGGAGCAGGTGGTTTTGACGGTCGCCGCCACGGCTGAGGCTGGGCGGCGAAGCCGGCCAGCAAGCCGAAGCCGCGGTGGTGAGCGTAAAACCATCTGCGACGATGAGCTCGCGTGGGACCGCCGGAGCCCCGCAGCGCCGAAGCCGTGACAGAAACCATGCATGCTGCATGTTGCATGCTCGCCTGCATGCTGTAAGCTTGCTTGCATGCTTGCTTGCATGCTTGCTTGCTGCATGCTTGCTTGTTGCATGCTGCATGCTTGGTTGCTTGCATGCTGTATGCTTGCTTGCATGCTGCATGCTTGTTTGCATGCTGCATGCTTGTTTGCATGCTGCATGCTTCTTCGATATGAAATGTATGCCAAAAGATGATTCTAAGTTTAAAGTTTCTGAGATATGATAGTTCTGCCTTTTAATAACTATCGAAATGAAATTATGCCAAGAGACTATTCTGACTGCGAACTTTCTGCGATATGATGGTTCTACTTTTTAATTATTATGGAATAAAATTTATGCCTAAAGATGATTCTGACTTATAAAGTTATGCGTTGTGAATGTATGATAAATGAGTGTATGCCAAACGATTTTCTGCGAAATGAAGTTTATGCCATCCGCTGTTATGCAAAATAATATTATGACGAAAAAAATTCTGCCATAAAGGGTGGACCCTGATGAAAGGTTTTGTTGACATTTCTATTCAATTGTAACAGACTATAGGCAAGAGTATGACAAATGCATGATGTTTAATCTGAGCTTGCTTGACTTCCAATTTATATTAAATACAAGTACATAAATGTATTCCATGGGATAAATGATAACTTCCATAACCATATAGTCAACATTCCATGTTTACTATAGTCTGTGCTAGATGTGAGACAAAAATAAAAGTTGTTGACATCCGCCTTCCAATGTATTCAAATATTTCAAAACAATACGAAAAAAAATTAAACCGCCGAAAAAACTGAAAAGCAAAAAATAATAAACCTTAAATTTATGAGTCGGCGCGCGGCGCTTTGAGTGATCTTTGTTCATTGATTTTTCAACGCCGACTCATAATTTTAAGGTTTATTATTTTTTGCTTTTCAGTTTTTTCGACGGTTTAATTTTTTGTTAAAAAGTTTTTATTTTATAAGTTTTTGTGGCTTTAGGCGGTTCACCCACTGGAGATGCGTCCCGCCGCGGTGCGCGGAGCGACGTATAACGCACGGGGCGCCTAGGCGTGATTTCTATATAAATAGAGATACTTGTATACAATGGTAAAATCTGCCATCCCGCGCTACGCGACGGGGCGCGGTGCAGTGGGTGGAGCGCCTTAATGTACTAATAATACTTGGCAAGGTATACGCTATCCAATAAAAAAAGAATTATCAAAATAAGACTACTCTGTATAAAGTTATGCGTAGTTACACATTACAATCAGTGAGTGAATTAACATTAACATTAATATTCCACAACTATCACACAACGCCATCTAGTCCCAAGCTAAGCAGAGCTTGTGTTATGGGTACTAGACAACTGATAAACATACTTATATATTTCTAAATACATATTATAGATAAATTACACCCAGACACAGAACAAATGATCGTGCTCATCACACAAACATTTGTCCTGGGTGGGAATCGAACCCACGACCTCCGACATAGCAGTCAGGGTCACTAACCACTAGACCAACAGGCCTGTCAATGAATAATCAAACATCCCCTGTTTTTCGACACTTAGGGTTCGATTTTGCTTTCCAAATTTATATGGGACCACCTTCGGAGTATACCCTTTCCAATAAAAAAGAATTATCACAATCGGACGACGATGTAAAAAGTTATCCGTGGTCATACATAAAAAAAAAACTTAAAAAAAACTTTTTAACAAAAAATTAAACCGCCGAAATAACTGAAAAGCATAAAATAATAAACCTTAAAATTATGAGTCAGCGCTTTGAGTGATCTTTGTTCATTGATTTTTCAGCGCCGACTCAAATTTTATAATGTTTATTATTTTACTAGCTTTTGCCCGCGGCTTCGCCCGCGTGTATGTCGGAAATTATCGCAAGAGGACGTACTACCGCGGTAAGAATGTATGAATCCATGTTATACATACATAAAATTACGCCTTTTTCCCATGGGGGTAGGCAGAAACTACGGAACGACACCTGCTACGATCCTTACATATCATGTGTGTTTGATGTACTTAAAATAAAACTAATAGTATTCAGAGTAAGAAGACTGCGACATAGGGCTGGATTAAATTGAATATAAGTCTTACTGGTTTTTCTTAACGCTCCTATTCTACCTATCATCATCATCATCATTTCAGCCGTAAGACGTCCACTGCTGGACTTAGGCCTCCCCCATTTTGGGGGCCTGCCATAATCGCCACGCTTGGCAGGCGGGTTGGTGATCGCAGTATGGTGGTAAAATGCATAGAGAACGCTGCTGCTCATTCTCTAGTAAGTCCCATAATCGCCTTTTACGACACCCACGGGAAGAAATGGGGAATTCTACCTATACAGACACTCAATTATTTACCAGACACCAAATTAAACATAGTTATAAGAATAGTACTTTTGCCAGTGGCTTCGCCCGTATAGCTTTCGAAAAATATCACTCGGAAACCTACTACCGGGATAAAGTATCCTATGTATATGGTAAGTATCCAGGATAACCAAAAATCCAAATCCATCCAAAAATCTAAACATCTAAGCAATATTTCGCGGTCTCTTACTTGGAGTAATACAATTAGGTTTATTTTGAGTACTTCGAACACACATGATATTCGCATTTACTATGAAGCCAAAGTAATATGAATTACAATATTACAATCCTATTAATCCTGCACTACCCGACCGCTACCAACCGGGACGGCCGGACGTGGGAAGGCCCGCTAGCCACTCTGCGGCGATTTTATTATAATCTCTGATATCTTCTAAAATATTAATTTTAATGATATGCTGTAAAGGGCAATTTTGATCTACATGAAATGCACAATTTATTTAACCCCCGACGCAAAAAGAGGGGTGTTATAAGTTTGACGTGTCTGTCTGTCTGTCTGTGTGTCTGTCTGTCTGTGGCATCATAGCTCCCGAACGGATGATGCGATTTCAATAAAAAAAAATATGTATTAAAGGTGACTTATCTGCGAGTGTTCTTAGACATTTTTGATGAAAATCGGTTAAGCCGTTTAAAAGTTGTGGGGGGGAAAGTGGGGAAGAGTAACCGAATGTCAGCAAATATACTCGAGTGGGGTCTCAAATGAAAGCGCACTAAAAGAGAATATTGATGAATTAATCGAGAGTGTTCTTAGCTTCATTTGATTCTACATTATATTACGTATGTACCTATAAAAAGTACAAAATAAAAAATTAAATTTAAAATTTAAAAAACCCCCGACACAAAAACCTAATTTCCCTTTAAAAAGTAAAAAATAATAAAAAATAACTCAATCTTAAAGTACCTAAGAATGTATTAATAATTAAAAAAAAAAACGTCGCGTTGGGGGACCGCTCCGCGAGTGCAGACGTCGTTGACTGCTTAGTTAGGTAATAAGACTATTTGTAATTAAATTGTTAGGTTTGAAGCGGTCCCCCAACGCGGCGTATTTTTTTTTAATTATTAATACATTCTTAGGTACTTTAAGATTGAGTTATTTTTTATTATTTTTTACTTTTTAAAGGGAAATTAGGTTTTTGTGTCGGGGGTTTTTTAAATTTTAATTAAGGTACTTAATTGCATAAGGATTAATGCTGTATTGCTTAAAATCGCATTCATATATAAGCCATTATTTCTCGTAAAAAGTAAAGGATAAAAATGGTTATTATGGGTTATCCCTAAGAGTTAGACATATACCATCGCGGACTTTTTTGTAGAGCTTTTTAAGGTGTACAATACTGTAGTATGTACAGACGCCAACACATCAACTTACCCCAATCTGTCAAATTCTTTAATAGATTTTCAACCTCATATCACAATAGTGGAAGGTTAATTTTCGATTGGTAAAATTTGACAGATTGGGGTAGCTTGACCTGGTGGCGTCTGTACATTATTTTGAGCTATTTCGTAGGGTTCAGCCAGCGTTCGCAATGTAAGCGCAAAAAAATGTGTTTATTTATGACATCACATTAGAAACCTCTAAAATTATCAGCGTTTCTTTACTATATTATGCATGTTATATACATATAAACCTTCCTCTTGAATCACTCTATCTATTAAAAAAAACCTGCATCAAAATCCGTTGCGTACTTTTAAAGATATAAGCATACATAGGGACAGACAGACAGCGAAGTGACTTTATTTTATAATATGTAAAGATGCTTTTCAGTTTTTTCGGCGGTTTAATTTTTTGTTAAAAAGTTTTTATTTTATAATTTTTTGTGACTTTAATGTACTAATAATACTTGGCAAGGTATATCCTATCCAACAAAAAAAGAATTATCAAAATCGGACTACTCTGTATAAAGTTATGCGTGGTTATACATTTCAATCAGTGAGTGAACAATCAATCATCCCCTGTTTTCCGACCCTTAGGTTTTGATTTTGTTTTCCAAATTTACATGGGACCACTTTGGGAGTATACCCTTTCCAACAGAAGAAGAATTGTTACAATCGGACCACTATGTAAAAAGTTATGCGTGGTCATACATATAAAAAAAAAAAATATATAAGCGGCGAATTGAGAACCTCCTCCGTTTTTTTTTCGTCGGTTAAAAAATGTAAAGAAAGCATCACTAGCACGGTCAAAACGGTAATTTGAATACATTGGTAGGCAGGTGTCAATGACTTTTATTTTTCTCACATCTTGCACAGACTGTGTTTTACCAAACAAACTTTAACCTGTTTGAGGAAGAATTTTCAAAATTCTTTCCTTATCAGAAATTAAAATCAGAATCTGAATCTTAGTTTTTGTTATGAAAGGAACGGAGGAGTTGACTATGCTTCGCCTGTCAGTGAACAATGGAATATTTATGAAGTAGAATTAATTAGATACGTGTGTTCCTACCAGACAGTGTTAGCGTCGTCGAGTGGTGGCAGCGAGCATGCAGGCGCGCCCCCCGCCCCGCACGCGCCCCCCGAGCGCGCGCCCCCGCCGCCCCCGCCGCCCCCGCCGCCGCGCCCCTGGGTGCTCGCGGCCACGGCACTCACCATCAGCGCGTCGCTCGGCGGGGTGGGTACTCTCGCACAGTGTTCCACAGTGACACCAGTCACTAGTTTCATTTTTCCTATGTGTCTTTCAGGTATATGTGTATAGAAAACTGAGCGATGACAAGCAGCGCCAACTAGAAGTCGTAAACCTGCTGGAGCCGGCGCAGGAGAGCGCGGCGGAGGAGGCGCCCGTCCCGAGCTCGGGCGCCGACATCCCGCGCCACGTTCAGTTCCTGCTGGTGGGCGCGGGCACGGCGTCGTTCGCCGCCATGCGCGCCATCCGCTCGGCGCGGCCCGACGCGCGCGTGCTGCTGGTGGGCGCGGAGCACGAGCTGCCCTACATGCGGCCGCCGCTCAGCAAGGAGCTGTGGCGCGAGCCCGACCTGGCCGCGCGCGCGCCGCACCTGGACGCGCTGTCCTTCCGCCAGTGGAACGGCCGCCGCCGCTCCGTGGCCTACGAGCCGGCCGCCTTCTACACGCCCGTGGAGCGCCTGGGCGAGAGCGCGGGCGGCGCGGGCGTGGCGCGCGGCTGGCGCGTGGAGCGCGTGGACGCCGCGCGCCACGCCGCCGAGCTGCGCGCGCCGGGCCGCGAGCCCGTCACCGTCACCTACGACAAGGCGCTGCTGGCCACCGGCGTGCGCGCGCGCCGCACCGACGCGCTGCGCGACGCCGCCGCCGCCGGGCGCGCGCTGGCGCTGCGCGGCGTGCGCGACGCGGCGCGCCTCGCGCGCGAGCTGGAGCGGCCCGACGTGCGGCGCGTGGCCGTGCTGGGCGGCGGCTTCCTGGCGTCCGAGCTGAGCGCCGCGCTGGCCGAGCGCCTGGCGCCGGACGGGCGCGCCGTGCTGCAGCTGTTCCGCGAGGCGGCGCCGCTGGCGGGCGTGCTGCCGCCCTACCTGGCGGCCGAGGCGGCGCGGCGCCTGCGCGACGCGGGCGTCACGCTGCTGGCGCGCGCCGAGGTGCAGGCGGGCGAGCCGGCCGGCGGCGGCGTGCTGCTGCGCCTGGCGTCGGGCGAGGACGTGCGCGCCGACCTGGTGGTGGAGTGCGTGGGCAGCGAGGTGGACGACGAGCTGGCGCGCGCCTCCGGCCTGGAGACGCACCCCGAGCTCGGCGGCCTGCTCGTCAACGCGGAGCTGCAGGTAGCGCGTCCGCTCTCACCGGCTGGCCGGTCACACGAATACTAAATATTCAAATATGTACTGCGTTACGCTGAGCCGATGCTTGTTTTCGGTCGGAGTGACGAGGGCGTGTGTGGTATGCGCAGGCGCGGACGGACCTGTACGCGGCCGGCGACGTGGCGTGCTTCTACGACGTGGTGCTGGGCAGGCGCCGCGTGGAGCACCACGACCACGCCGTGGTGTCGGGGCGCCTGGCGGGCGAGAACATGGCCGCCGTGGGCCCGCCCAAGCACTACACGCACCAGAGCATGTTCTGGAGCGACCTGGGCCCGCAGCTCGGCTACGAGGTAGGTGCCGCGCCGGCCGCGCCCGCGCCGCGCGCGCGCTGCTCACGGCCCTCTGCCCGCAGGCCATCGGCATCATCGACTCGCGGCTGCCCACCGTGGGCGTGTTCTCGGCGGACGCGGTGGCCGACAGCGCCGCCAGCGCGCCGGCCGACGCGGCGGCGGCGAGCGGCGCGGCGCCGGACAGCGCGCCGGACGCGCGGCCGGACAGCGCGCCGGACGCGCCGGACGCGCCGGACGCGCCGCACCTGCAGCCGGCCGAGCGCGACGCGACGGCGCGGCGCTACGAGCGCGGCGTGGTGTTCTACGTGCGCGACCAGCGCGTGGTGGGCGTGCTGCTGTGGAACCTGTTCAACCGCATGCACGTGGCGCGCCAGGTCAGTGTGGCGCCCGCTGTGCGCGCGCGCGCGCGTGTGTGTGTGTGTGTGTGTGTACTGACCGCTCGTGTGTGCAGGTGCTGGCGCAGGGCGAGTTCGACGACCTGTTCGAGGTGGCCAAGCTGTTCTCGTTGCACGAGGATGAATAGTATTAGTAGTGGACGGCGGCGGCGGCATTTATCTGTTATAACTTTGTACATAACTATTATAAAACAATTAAATGATCTAGTTATTACGAGTGCATTTTTATTTACAACAACTGCACTGTTATTTAAACAAATCACACACCTTGTTAGCGCCATCTATTTTATTTTGTTAAACTATTACGCAAGATGTCAAGCTAGTCCTTTCCCGCCAATCACAATCGTGCACCTCGCAAACTTCTCGCCAATGAGCGTCGCCTTCTTTATGGCTCGTTCGAGAAAGACATTATAACAGTTCAAATATGGATTCCGTCGTCATCGCATCCCCGCTGTGTTTTTTTTCCGCTGTACTATTTTATCGCAGAACGATATAATTTAAATATTATAAGTTAATAGCAGTCCCGCTGTTTCTTTAGTGGTGTTATTTTGTGGCTTCGTCGGTTGAGTTAGAGATACTATGCTACACTACCTATCCCATAGGCCAACTTTTTCGTTGGTGGCAGCCCCATCGTGCATCGTTCGCGTCCCATTATTCTACTGTGCCTCACTAATCCGTGTATAATGTCGTCCACTGTGTCCTACTAATTGATTTTGGCTAAGCAAACTATGCTCGCATAAACCGAGTTCCCTTTTTGACACTAGGGCTGGCACTGTTGAATTTATCAATCTGGTTTCTCTAGAAAACATACCTGTGGCACCTGGCACCTTTTTGTTCGTATCACGTACATCATGCAACTGATTGCCAAGACTATTTCTTAGGCGCTTACTGACTGCTTCACATTTCAAAATTATTTTACAAGAAAAATATTCTTACAGACATTCATCTCTGCAAGGACGAGCATAGGTTCGCATATATTTAGGCATTAGGTATTTAATCTAATCACTGGCAATGCCTGTAGCGGACGACAGGACCTCGGGGAGACGGCTAGCGGAGAGGATACAAATAAAAAGCAGTGCGACCGTGGCATTGATTGCGTGTTGTTGCATTGGTACCTACATTTCTAGTTAAAATAAATAGATACCATTTACTGTCTGTGGTCGCCAAGCTATTACAAGTTGGGTGGTTTGTGCTACGTCAGTGCTATAAAAAGTATAAAAATTAGAATAATGAATTAGAAATTAAAGTTTATCGAACATTTTCATACAGAGTCTATTTTATGGGATGCAAAACATAGACATAGAGATAGACACAGGATACCAGTGGACCCCTGGTTGGGTTATAAACGTGCAGCGGGTGAACCTAGGCGGACCTTTTAAATCCCCCACACTCGTGGGACTCATATGGAATTGCAAAAAAATTAAAATTTGACGAAGGTGCCGACCGTTGTGGTCGAGCGTTTGGGGTCGGGTGTGGCGTCGGATACCGACGCGCCTGTCAGACGCGGCGTGCGACGCCGCGTCTGACAGGATGAGCGTGGCGAGCGTGAGCTCGCAGCGCTCGAGAAAGGAAAAGGGGGTGGCGAGGCGCCGCGGTAAGCGCTCACCACGCTCCTCTAGCGAGGAGAGCCGCAGCACGGGCAGCAGCAGGCGAGGTCGCGCGGGGGCTGGCAGCAGCAGGCGAGGTCGCGCGGGGGCTGGCAGCAGCAGGCGAGGTCGCGCGGGGGCTGGCAGCAGCAGGCGAGGTCGCGCGGGGGCTGGCAGCAGCAGGCGAGGTCGCGCGGGGGCTGGCAGCAGCAGGCGAGGTCGCGCGGGGGCTGGCAGCAGCAGGCGAGGTCGCGCGGGGGCTGGCAGCAGCAGGCGAGGTCGCGCGGGGGCTGGCAGCAGCAGGCGAGGTCGCGCGGGGGCTGGCAGCAGCAGGCGAGGTCGCGCGGGGGCTGGCAGCAGCAGGCGAGGTCGCGCGGGGGCTGGCAGAGCTGCCGCTCCTTCAATGGAGCGCGATGAGCGGGGGCGCTTCGCATCGGTGTCTCGGCCCGACACTCCGGCTCCAGTGGAGCCCGTCGAGATTGTCGAAAGTGACCCGGCCGCTACTTTACAAAGGCTATACTATTTTAGTCACGAGCTAGACTCTAATCGATGAGCTTTTGTTTATGCATATTACTCAACAATACCTAATCTATCTCAGTAAAAATAAAATGACTCCAATAGATTAGCTTTTTGTTTAGATATTTTCAAAGAAAATGCACGGACAAAATCTAGTTCTATATAGGTACCTAATACATATCACTCGAATAGCTAAGCTTTTGCCGAGATATTTTTAAACATTACTTATGAATAAAACCTAGTCGAGTAGAGGCTCACGAGAGAAAATAAAAACTTTTTAACAAAAAATTAAACCGCCGAAAAACTGAAAAGCATAAAATAATAAACCTTAAAATTATGAGTCGGCGCTTTGAGTTTTCCTTGTTCATTGATTTTTCAGCGCCGACTCATAATTTTAAGGTTTATTATTTTATGCTTTTCAGTTTTTCGGCGGTTTAATTTTTTGTTAAAAAGTTTTTATTTTATAATTTTTTGTGGCTTTAATGTATTAACAATACTTGGCAAGGTATACCCTATCCAACAAAAAAAGAATTATCGAAATCGGACTACTCTGTACAAAGTTATGCGTGTTTATACGTTACAATCAGTGAGTGAACAATCAATCATCCCCTGTTTTCCAACCCTTAGGGTTCGATTTTTTTTTTCCAAATTTATATGGTACCACCTTGGGAGTATACCCTTTCCAATAGAAGAAGAATTGTCACAATCGGACCACTCTGTAAAAAGTTATGCGTGGTCAAACATAAAAAAAAAAAAAAATATACGCGTCGAATTGAGAACCTCCTCCGTTTTTTTTCGTCGGTTGATAAACTCATTTGGTCTAATTTCATTTTATTATCGTTCAAAAGATGTAATCAACGTGAGATATACCAACTGTTGGTTTATAATAGGTCTTTACCTATGAAAATGCCGTTTTGTATGAAAAAAATTAAACGAATTTTTTTCATGTATTTTTTATTAGTATTAAGTAATCGAAATATTAACCCATGCAATCAATGCATCTTTGCCAACGCAGTGGCAGTTTATTGATGCCCTTCTTAAAAAAATGAGCTGGACGGGAGGCAACAAATTCTTCAAAGGCATTTTGTACTGCCTCTCGGGTATTGTTTTTTTTTTCCCGCCAAGTAGTTATCCATATTCTGGAAAAAGTAGTAGTCTGTAGGCGCAAGGTCTGGTGAGTAGGGCGGATGACGGAGAGCTTCCAACCCCAGTTCTTGCAACTTGGAGACCGTCTGCTGTGCAGTATGAGGTCGCGCGTTGTCGTGCAGGAGCAGCGGAGACGAGCGATTGACCAATGCTGGTTGGAGATGTGCCAGTTTCTCCATCATTGAGTTCAGTTCTTCACAGTACACATCTGCAGTAATGCTCACCCCGTTTGGTAAGAAGCTGTGATGAATCACACCGGCGCTAGACCACCAAACAGTGACCATCACTTTTCTAGGGGTAAGTTTTCGTTTAGGGCATTGTTTAGGTGCTGAACCAGGATTCAACCAACTTGCTGAGCGCTTGCGGTTATCAAACAGAATCCATTTTTCATCGCAGGTAACAATGCGGTTCAAAATTCCTTCATTTGTGTGTCTGTTGGGTAGTGCAAGGTATGTCTCGACGCGTACTTCGCGCTGGCGATCATTGAGTTCGTGGGGCACCCATTTGTCAAGCTTTTTTACCTTGCCAATTTGACGCAAATGGACCAATATTGTTTTGACGCTAACGTCGAAAGCTGCTGCTAATTCAGCCGTAGATTGTGTATCATCAGCTTCCACAATCGCCTTAAATTCGTCATTGTCGACCAAAGTCTTCGGACGACCGCGAGGTTCATTTTTCAGGTCGAAATTTCCAGAACGGAAGCGAGCAAACCAATAACAGGTGGTGCGTTGGTTTGTAGTGTTAGCTCCGTAAACGTCGTTGATGTTGCGTGCCGCTTGTGCCGCGTTGCTGCCACGACGGTACCCATATTCCATAATTACTCGAATTTTTAACGTATCCATGATGACGAAAAAGATTGAAATGCGATGAAAATGTAACACTAATCAATAAACAAATGACTACTTTTGGAAAAAGAATTCCATGTTTTTAAAATAAAATTAATTTGAAATTAGAATTCTTAGACAAACAAAAATTATTTTGATTTGAAATGGCCAGTACTGCAGAACGGCAATTTCATAGGTAAAGACCTAATATAATTTATTTCCATATAACATTTATTTATTCTAAAACTTAATATGTAATCGAAAATCATTTGGTCTAACGTTTAATATGTATATTGTTTACTAGCTTCTGCCCGCAACTTCGTCCGCGTAAAATTTCTTGTTCCCCCGACCTTTCCCGTCGCGTCGAATCACCTACCCGTGCGATTTTCCCCGTTTTTGCAACATTTTTCATTACTGCTCCGCTCCTCTTAGTTGTAACGTGATGTTATATAGCCTATAGCCTTTCTCGATAAATAGGCTACCCAACACAAAAAGAATTTTTCAATTCAGACCAGTAGTTCTTGAGATTAGCGCGTTCAATCAAACAAACAAACAAACAAACTCTTCAGCTTTATAATATTAACATAGATTTAATCCAAAATCATTAGGTCTAACGTTTAACATATATAAAAAACGTCATTATGGTTCGACTCGGATAGGTTAGGTTTTTTTTTTTTTTTGGTTTGGCAGGGGTGGGAAATCCTCATGGACACCAGACTGTCTCACGTGTGACACAGTTTGGGTAGTGCCGGACTCTTACCGGCTAAAACAAACCACACTCCTGCCTTTGCTCACTGTCCCTCTGACATGATCAGAGCCCTTGTAGGACGTGGAATTATCCAGATAGTGGTGGCCTTTATTTCCTATGTTGTTTCCTTAAGGACGCTATAACATTTTTCTACAAATATCGGTGGTTTTCCGGTACCATTTAAATCAAGAGGAATCACAACTGCGAAGTCAATTATGACTTAAATTAAAGATAATTTAATCATCTCCATGATGGAACCATAAAAATTGTATAGTCCCATACAATATTTTCACAAAAATACGTTTTCCCCACCGCAATAAACGAAGAAAATGAAAAATAATGGGGTCTGTATCGGTACCTGTATAGTGAGATCAACTGTATATTTTAACTTCAAAATGACAGGAAATTATGGTTAGTATAATCTTCTACGTTTTACCTGAATATTTTGTAATTAAATACATATTTTTTTTATATATGAGAAAAATAAAGAACGCTCTCAAATTTCTTCATACATTTTCTACTCGCGGCTTGTCATTCCGCGCTCAGACGCGCTCTAAGCACGGGCGTATCGCTTTTTTGTACGAAATAAATACGATCAAAATAATAATAAAGTGAGTGCCGTGCTGTATACTGCGCTTGAAAAATCTTGATACTTTTCGGACCAAAAGTATGAGTACCAAACTTATTATCAGAACTTGGTTTAAAAATAAATAACTTAAATTCTATAAGGAATTATGGAGTAGTGATGATTATGAATATGTATTCATTTACAAGAATTCAAGATGGCGAATGATTATTCAATAAAAATTTATATGAACATCTATTTTTAATGTGGTAATTAAATTGTGCAAATTTCGTCAATTTTTGTAATGAAATTCTTTAATGTAGCTTGCGGTAGGGGTAAACAAGGGTGCTGAAGCCGATTGTGAGGTAAAAATCAAAATAAAAAATGGCAGTTGCGAAAATTTTCAAAGTTTTCATCATGGGTGTTGTTTTCAATATTTTCGAAGGTGCTGAAGCCGAAAACTCCATACAAATTACATTCGGAGTCAAAGGAACATATTTCCTGACGGGATGTCTACCGACCCCACAAGTTTTTCATTAAAAACGCCGAATATTTTAATTTTTTAAATGAAAAGTGGGCATAGCTATTAACTTTGGGTAGTTTTAGGATAGTGATTATGAATGTTACATCCAAATTTGATCCAAATATTTTATAAAAATATTACTATCCATATTGGGGGTAGGCATTATGAAATCATTGATTTTTAATTTAAAATGGCTGATGTACTGTTATAATGAAATGTCGACATGGGTATCAATTTTGGGAGTTTTGCTAGTATATAGTCAAAATATTTAACGTAACTTTCATTATTTACAAAAATTGAAAACATGTAGTTACTACACAGGCCGACAAAATTTAACAAAAGTCCAGATATAGAGACCAGACCTAACATACCCGAAGGATTTTGTTGCGCTGAATCCGAATCCGTGCTCAGAATTGCTCCTGTACATCTGGTTTTCGAAATATCCTAACCTAAAAGAGCAAAAAACACGTTTTTTTGCACTTTTTGAGTTTACGTGACAGAAGGAATAAAATGATTATCAAAAACCGTTGTATGTCAATTAAAAGTACCACCCTGTCTCTTTTAAACCTATTTAGATTTTATCAAATAGCTTTTTTCTTTCACCAAAATATCGCTATTTGAAATTTGACACTAGCGTATTAACTCAACCACAAAAATAATCGAAAAAATCTGCCCGAGGCCAGACCATGTTGATCTTGAGCCGAGGTGCTTGATCCGATGCTTGATCCGAGGTCCAATTCATCCTATAAGGTCAGAATTTTTCGTAAGTAACCATAAGCACGCTAACCCACGTGACCCTGGAAACAGCAAGTATAATCACTTATTTTTCTTTAACCAAAAAATTCAAAACTAACAAACTCGGATTCGGAATCAGCGACCCCAAAAACGCAAGATCAATATTATCTGGTCTCGGGCAGAATTTTCTCGATTTAATTTTGTGGTTGCGTTAATACGCTAAAGTGTAAAATTTCAAATAGCGATATTTTGGTGAAAAAAATAGATATTTGGAAAAATCCAAATAGGTTTAAAAGGAGAAGGGTGGTACTTTCAAATGCCCTACAACGTTTTTTGGTAATCATTTATTTCCTTCTGTCACGTAACCTCAAAAACTGCAAAAAACCGCATTTTTGCACTTTTAGGTTAGGGTATCTCAAAAACCAGACATATAGGAACCATTCTGAACACGGATTTGGATTCAGCGCATCAAAATCCTTCGGGTACGATAGGTTTGGTCTCTGTATCTGGACTTTTGTTAAATTTTGTCGGCCTGTGTAACTACATGTTTTCAATTTATGTAAATAATGAAAGTTACGTTAAATATTTTGACTATATACTAGCAAAACTCCCAAAATTGATACCCATGTCGACACACCCATGTAGAGTACAAAAACAGCCTTCATACAAAAATGAAGGCCTCCTATAAAGGGTTCCTATTGTGTATTAAAAATTCTGAATACGCGCTCCAATCTCAAAGGCGAGGTTCGGGCGTTACACAATTTTTGCTTAGTTTTCTTTGGGGAATATCCTGTATATTTTCACCGATAGTCTACGATCACCATCCGTTATATTTGTTTATTATCCAAAAATATTATTAAAGTTTTTTATTGTTACACCTCTTTTTTTTAAATTGGCAAATTATATACGTTATTCCAAAAATAATGATGATCATGGTAATAAAACTTATTTACTGTCACCAAATGCAGAAAGTAAAGTTAGTATTTGCTCAACAGTATTAATAAAATAAAATAAATAATACCTTCGAGTATCAAGATTAGTTTCGTAATGTTTAAAATCGAGCAAACAATGGTTTCAATGTGTGCGTGCGTGGAATGTTGTTGTGTGGCGACTCAGATACCTAAACTTGAGCGATTCAAAAATGTTATAGCGTCCTTAAATTGTTATGTTTATTTTGGAGAGTTTATTTATAGAGTAGAGTAGAGAGCTTATAATATCCTTAGAACTAGCTAATTTTAACTTAGTTGTCTACTTTATTTTAAAACAATTTTTTGTCAATTTTATTTCTTTTTATATTTACCTAGTATTTTATACTTTTTATATTTAGTCGCGCTTTTACGCTATGACTACCCTAATATATATGCAACTAGCTATTGCCCGCGGCTTCGCCCGCGTGGATGTCGGAAATTAACGCAGGTATTTTTCTTAAATAAAAGATTTTTTCTAAAATAAAAGTAGCATAAGTTACTCCTTGTTACATCAGCTATCTGCCAGTGTAAGTCCCGTCAAAATCATTCCAGCCATTTCAGAGATTAGCCGGAACAAACAGACAGACAGACAGACGGACAAAAATTGTAAAAAATGTTGTTTTAGTATATGTACCGTGTATACATCCATATACATTTAGTAAAAAATGGTTATTTGTATAGATGTATAGATAAGACAGCAGTGGTGGCTAAGTGGTATCAGCCCCGACTTACGAATTGTAGGTCGTGGGTTCGAACCCAGGCAGGCTTTTTACTTTGTGTAAACATTTTCATCAACACTGCTCTCAAAACGGTAAAGGATAATATCGTGAGGAAACCTGCATGTCCTAGAACCAACAATTCGAAGACACGTGACATCTACCAACCCGCACTGGGCCCGCATTTTACACACAGACATTTTGACAGACAGACAGCGAAGTGACTTTATAATACGTAATTAAGTCACTTCGCTGTCTGTCTGTCCCTATGTATGCTTATATCTTTCTCCAATCTTAATCCTTATCCAATTAAGTGCCTTAAATAAATTGTGCATTTCATGTAGATCAAAATTGCCCTTTACAGCATATCATTAAAATGAATATTTTAGAAGATATCAGAGATTATAATAAAATAGCCGCAGAGCGGCTAGCGGGTCGTCCGGCGTCCGGCCGTCCCGGTTGGTAGCGGTCGGGTAGTGCAGGATTAGTAGGATTGTAATATTGTAATTCATATTACTTTGGCTTCATAGTAAATGCGAATATCATGTGTGTTCGAAGTACTCAAAATAAACCTAATTGTATTATTCCAAGTAAGAGACCACGAAATATGGCTTAGATGTTTAAATTTTTTGAAGGATTTGGATTTTTGGTTATCCTGGATACTTACCATAAAGCATAGTTTATCCCGGTAGTAGGTTCCCAGGTGATATTTTCTGACAACTATACGGGCGAAGCCACTGGCAAAGGTACTATTCCTATAATTCCTATGATCGATTTGGTGTCTGGTAAATGATTGAGTGTCTGTATAGGTAGAATACGAGCGTTAAGAAAAACCAGGATGACTTATATCAATTCAACCCAACCCTATTTGACAGTCTTCTTACTCTGAATACTAATCATCAAACACACATGATATTCTCATAAACTATGAATCCGAAGTAATATGAATTATAAACCTACTTACTACTAATATTATAAATGTGAACATTTGTATGATTGGATGTTTGTTTCACAATCATGCAAAAGCGGCTCAATGGATCTTGGTCGAAAATGGCACACGGATAGTATTTATTACCTCTATATAATTAGCCTATATAATTCCCACTGCTGAGACACAGGCTTCCTCTCGGTGAGAGGGAGTGGGTCGTAATCCACCACGCGGGCCCAGTGCGGGTTGGTAGATGTCACGTGTCTTCGAATTTTTGGTTCTAGGACATGCAGGTTTCCTCACGATATTATCCTTTACCGTTTTGAGAGCAGTGTTGATGAAAATGTTTACACAAAGTAAAAAGCCTGCCTGGGTTCGAACCCACGACCTACAATTCGTAAGTCGGGGCTGATACCACTTAGCCACCACTGCTGTCTTATCTATACATCTATACAAATAACCATTTTTTACTAAATGTATATGGATGTATACACGGTACATACATATACTAAAACAACATTTTTTACTATTTTTGTCTGTCTGTCTGTTTGTTCCGGCTAATCTCTGAAATGGCTGGACCGATTTTGACGGGACTTACACTGGCAGATAGCCGATGTAACAAGGAGTAACTTATGCTACTTTTATTTAAGAAAAATACCTGCGTTAATTTCCGACATCCACGCGGGCAAAGCCGCGGGCAAAAGCTAGTTATTTTATAATATGTAATGATAATGATGATGATATATCATGCAGACATAATTTCTTATTCTTAATATTACATTTATTCCTAATTCTATCAGTTATTACTAAAACTTGAATATAACATATTTGTGCTAATTTTGTTTTTAACAGCCCCAATAAGATCACTGATTCTATTCCTAATACAATTTCTTTCAGGTAGTGCTCAACGATTTGCGTACTTCGGATTGATGCAGCGCTTTGGATTCGGCTTCTCGAGGCGTTAGCTTCCTTCCTCACAACCGCAAGTTGGTTTGACCATAACGGTGAGTTATTTTTATTTCTACATTTTCTTGAATTAATTTTGGGAACTATTTTAAATTGAGCAAATTTCTTATGAATTTGGTTCCAATTTACGTTATTTGGATTCAAGATAGCTTTATTGATGCAAAAATGTATAGTTCGGGCTTTGAGAGTATTAATTTTGCAGCCATTACCGTCGTGGTTGTTATTTCCAATAAACGCTGAGTACACCTTAACAATACGCCACCGACAGGCGCGCTAACGCATCCCATTTGACGCGAATGGGGCACACGCTGTCGAAGGCGTTATGGTCAGTCCTCTCCAATTTTGCTATGAGGCAATTGTGACACCTCGGCACCTCCGCCGCTAAACGGGATGGACAGTCTGCCCGCATGTGGGGTTCGCCACAGTGGGTGCAGAGGTCAGCGGGCCGCGTGCACAGTTTCCGGCTGTGCCCGAAGCACAGGCAGCGAGTGCACTGCACCAGTGGCGACTGGTCCTGCACTCGCACCCGCTGCAGGTCGATGTGCACGCGACCCTCCGTGGTCAGCCTCTGCCACACAGTTGGGGACACCTGTAGGATGACGTGGCCCATATGGGGGTTCCTTGTCTTGCGACGATATTTAACCCCCAACCTCACATCATCCACAGGAATATCCCCAATCAGGTGTGCATTTTGCTTTTGCAGGGCCTGGATAATTTCCACATCCGTGTGGCAGGTGAGAACGTCCCTGATTATAACGAGCGGGTCTTTATTTTTCATCCGCTCAACGACCAAATTACCGGCTTTCTTTATCCGTTCGGTAACTTTGCTTAGCTCTTCCTTCGTTTTGAAACCAACGACCACTTTTTGGTCTCTCGCCTTTCGCAACCGCTCCACTCTCGTGCCCTCGTTTCGGGCGTCGACCGCCGCACAGTGATTCGTCTAGTACAAGCTAGCGGGACAAAATTCATGACGTCATTTCCAGGAATTCGTGACAACAACCTTGTAAACAACCCTTCCCAGGTAAGGAATTCTAAGACATCATTTGTTTGTGACTTCAACAAGTAATTTTGTGGAGGGGTTAATGTTAATTATAAAGGAAGCGCAATTTTCATTTGTAAATAATCTTACCGATCCTGATGATCCCACTACTCTCCTCCAGGAGAGTCGAAAAGAGACCAGTACAGCTAGACCAGCACACAGACACAAACCGTACCGACCTCGCCGCCGAGGTCCGTCGTCGCGACCCCGACTTAACAGTCCCTCCCGACCCTTGCAAGAGCCAGCCCGCGATGCTGCGCCGCTAGCTTTAAATTAGTCCCTAAATAATTTAACCCAGATCCAGCCAGTCCCTTGCTGCCCCCCTATCAGCGATTGCCTAAGCCGAGGTTCGTACCCCCCTCGGGGTAACCCTTAGAGCTTCCGCTTTAGTTTTTAAGTATAATAAGCCCCGGCTGGAGGCCTAAAAAGGTAACTTTTTAGAACTCGCCGGGCCACAATCCGTTTAAGTAGTCACAATCTTTTCAGGATTAACTACGAGATGCCCCACAAAAAAAAAAAAAAAAAAAAATTGTAAATAAGTTGCATTTTTAACACACTTGTGACACCATCTCAAATAAGTGATATTAAAGTGAAACGATTTTCTTGTGATGGATTCTACTATTGAAGGTATGTACTTACTATTTTGACTTGATTTTAAAATAATACATGTACTTTTTTGCCGTAATTAGAGTTTATAAGTATGTTGAAATAATCCCACATATTTTTTCTTAACTTCAAACTTTAAAGGATTGCAACTTTTTTTATCCCAATGTATCCGGCTAGATTCTTCTGTATGTTATAATTAAAACATTCAGGCGTAGTTTAATTTATTTTTTGGCTCCCGAAACCGCCCGTAGATAAAGTAATTTACTTTCTTTCAGAACGAGCCATAGCTATGAGAAAATTAGAGTTTTTCGAAGAATGGTTAAAACATAGTAAAACTGAAAGAGCAAGTCACATTTTTGATCATTTATGTGTACAACATAATCTACTAGATGCTTCTGAAGATTCACTGAGGAAACTCAAAATGAAAATTTCGAGCCTATCATCAAAATTAAACGAAAAGTGGACATCTTCTAAGTGTAATAAGGATGAATTTCTCATCAAACATAAAAATTGGTTAGAAGGATGCGGAATCGAAATGTTAGTGTGTGTGAATAAGCCGTGCCCTTCAACATCATCGGGAGTTCGTTCTGTAGGGCGACCCCAGAAAACCTTTGATGAGTCATCAATAAAAACAAAAAGACGGAGAGTAGACGATCTTTTAGAATCGCGAAGTGCAAATGAACTAATTACTGCAGCACAATTGGCAACATGGAAAGAAGGGCATCGAAGTGTTGCCAAACAAATTGACAGTGTCGCGGCCGGTGAAAGTTTAAAAAAAAAAGTGTTCTGAAGCGAGTAGGCGATTGAGTCCAGACGAAGCTTTAGCTTATTATGTAGACTCTAAATCTACTTCTCACTCGTACAAACAGACGAGAAAGTGGTCAATGAAAGCAGGACATCAAGTGTATCCATCCTTCTATAGCCTAGGTAAGTCCAAAGCTTCTTGCTGTCCTTCTGACGAACATATTTCTGTGACTGAATCTCGAGCTGAGATTAAACTTCAGGCGATTTTAGATAAAACGGCTGAACGATTAGTTGAAGCTCAGTCGAAAGTCATTACAAGTGTGTTACCTCGTTCATATTATACGTTAATAAGCAAATGGGGTTGTGATGGGAGTTCACGGCATAGTACATATAAGCAGAGATTTGAGAACATCAACGCTACAGACGAATTTCTGTTCGTGTACTCATTTGTCCCCTTGAGACTACTTGACGGCGAAACTGTTATTTGGCAAAATCCACGACCTTCTTCTACCTTATATTGTCGTCCTATTAAATTCATTTTTAGCAAGGAGACAAATGAGTTTACGAAAGAAGAAACTAGTAAAATTTTGGATGAAATAAGTCAGCTTCTTCCCACTTTATGTAACGTTGATGGAACTCAGATCTCTGTTAAACACGATTTGTTGTTGACGGCAAAGTATGTAATGCTTTAACAGACACGCGTTCAACACAGAAGTGTTATATTTGTGGTGCCACTCCGTCTACTATGAACGAGGAGTCAAAGGACTATCCCAGCAACCAAGAACGCTTTGGATTTGGTTTATCTACTTTACATGCATGGATCCGCACTTTTGAATGTTTACTTCATATCAGCTATCGTTTACAAATAAAAAAGTGGCAAGTTTGGGGAGACAACGATAAAGCTATTGTTAAGCAACGCTCACAAGAGATCCAAAAAGCGTTTAAAGAGCGCATGGGCCTTATTGTGGATAAACCAAAACCTGGGTATGGCAATACGAACGATGGAAACACAGCACGTAGATTTTTTTCTAATGCAGAATTAAGCAGTGAAATTACAGGATTAGACGTTAGTCTTATGCGAAGATTTCATGTAATTTTAAGAACTTTGTCATGGGGATATGACATTAACTGTGTAGATTTCGAAAAGTATTGTAGTGATACAAGAAAGTTATATCTTGATCTGTATTCGTGGTACTTGATGCCCGTTACTGTGCATAAAATTCTTGTACACAGTGCAGAAGTCATTAAATCTTGCCTTCTTCCTATTAGACAGCTTTCCGAAGAAGCCCAAGAAGCAAGAAATAAAGACTGTCGTAGATTTCGGGAACGACATACCAGAAAACGATCACGCTGTGCCACTAATACGGATCTTCTGAGAATGCTTTTGATTACGTCCGATCCTGTAATAAATACATTCAGAGAATTACCGCGAAAAAAATTCACTACATTACCACCAGAAGTTCTGCAGTTGATTGTCCCACCTTCATTATCATCCCAATCAACATCAGTTTGCGAATTTAGTGAAGCGGATTATTCATTATCGGAAGATTCTAGCGAAATGGAGAGTGGTGATGAGGAATCTTCTGATGATGAGTATTAGATTCGGCTTGGTAGATTTTTCTTTTATTGTTAATATGTTTACCTATTTTATTTTGTAGTAATTTTAACAATATATTAGTTTTAAATTTTATATATTAGATAAAACATTATAGTAGACGGATAATACTAATTTTGTACGATTTTGTTTCAAGAGTTATTTTATATGTATGGATAATTGTTGTTGTCTTGGACTATTATTGTATTTTATTTGATAAAGTGAATAAATAAAAACCTATTTTGCACATATTTCTGATTTTAATTTTGAAATACCGCGAGACATTTTTGTCTACAACATTTTTGTCATTTTAGTCTTTTTTTTATATACTACATGTATGTATAGTGCCTTGCCTGCATAATAAGAAGGCAGACGCAGCGAAACCGATAAACAAATAAACAAAACAGTAGACAAAAGTAGAACATTTGGTGACTTCTGCCATCTTGCATCCACACCTTTGGACTTAGAGAACACAGAACGGCTTAAGACACCTTAAATATACGTAAACAATTAAAATAAGTAAAAAAATAATTTTGTCTCGCTAGCTTGTAGGTACTAGACGAATCACTGTGCGCCGTCCTGAGCTTCTGGATGACCTCTTCACTGGTGTCCTGATCGTCGACAGACGATACGACAATCGAGTGAAGAGGTTCCTGACCGTGCTGCTTCAGGCCGGCGGCGGCGGTCATCTCCGCGAATGTCGGGCCTTGGCCTGCTACGAAGCGTGAGGGCTGCTGAAGTTGCTCCGAAAGAACCTGGGTCTGTTTGTGGCACACGTGCAATGCCTCTTTATGTTCTTTGAGGCCAACCGCTAAGCATAATTACGAATAAGTTCAGTTGGTTCGTCGTTGGTTGGCCTAGAGTCATGTCTGGTTTCTAATGTGGCCGCTCCGTCGGATGGTCTTTCGTTCCCGGTTTCGGCCTCCTTCACTAGCTGGTAGAGTCTTTCTACTGCTTTGGTAATCTCGTCCTTTATTTCTTTCTTTAGGTTTCGAGAGTTAAGCAACTGCATTTTGTCCTTTTGGAGACAGGCCTTAGCCTCCGTGGTGCGGTTCAAGTATCTCACGGGGCGAGTTTCTCTTGGCGAGCTCTAATCGGTTCTCTCTGGCTGCTTCGGGCCATCCAACACGCTCGGATGGGCGAGCGCAGATTTGGGCCGAAGTTTAGGAGGGGTAGACAGCGGGGTCTTCTTTGGGGGCGTAGGCGTTTTGAGAGGCTGTCCAGATTTGGGTCTCTCGGCCTCCCACTCCCCAATGCTGCGCCTTAGTGATGGGCCAGCCTGTGCGAGCCTTGGCCTCTCCGTGTCAGAGTTCTGCTCCGAAACCTTTGCCTTGTTCACAGGTGTCCTAATGCAAAACATTTTTGTTAGGAACACAGGTAAGGGACAGTGAAGAGACTAAAATGTCAGGGGACAAGAAGAATCTGTACTGAATCCCTGTAAGTAAAATATATGTGTAGTAAAATAAAGTAAAAATAAAATACAATGCGAGCCCAGTAGACTCAGTCAAGTCAGAAATGAGTATGTATTTGACTAATAAATTTATAGTTTAAAAAACAATAGAAAAACACGCTTTTATAAATGCACGTAAAGACAAAAAACTTAATCGTGGTCAAAGTTCATTACAAGACCTTTCTAACAAGTCCAAACACGGCTATGATACGATATTCCATCATAGAATGCCAGTTCATATCTTCCAGCTCCATCATCAGATCAGTTCGACAGTACCATATTATTGTATTGTCATCAGAACTACATACAGCTGCCAATTTTCATGACGCTATGATCCTTGGAAGATGTTTAAATTAGTTACCTTAGATTCCATTACATAGTTAGTTACATACAGGTCGACCATTAGGTCGACCTGTACCCTAATTGCGAAACGCACTATTTATCAGAATCTGAATGGGATTGAATATTATTTCTAAACCATTGCGTCATTTGTTAGAATAAACTGTCGGCTTATTACGTAAATAACGCAATGAATGTTGTTTAACTATGAATATTAAACCAATTCCTACCGATAAAAAGTTCCGCAATTACCCCTCTGTATGTGACCTTTTATTAAAAAGCGTGTTAAAAATAGAGATACGATGTCAGAAGTACCGCCAATTACTTTCTTTTCGACTATCGTAACGCGTCAAGAGGGATGTAAGAAATAAAATTTGATGATTGGTTTGCTTGCTATTATAAGGTGTCCTGTTCTAGTATGAAATGAAATTTAATGAAAAATTCAATGTTTGCAAACTTTTATTTCAGCAAGACGCACGGGCGAGGTGTCGGAAGACGCGTCTCCACGCGGGCCAGCTTACTACGGCGTTACTTTAGTTTTCGCAGAAAGAAAATTTAAAATTAGGGTCCAAAAACGTGATTTTTAAGGGAAATTTTTTGAAAAACTTCTAATAACTCCACCGAACAAGACTCCAGCTCGCGGAACGCTCGCCAGAATACAGGTAGGGCAGGTAAGTTGCTATTTAACACGTTCGCGGACACTTTGCTTGATTTTGTAACCCTATCTTGACACAAGATTTTTGTATAAAAGGCTTTAGCCGTACTGTCACCGGTAAAAAAGATAAAGTATTTAAATAAGACAGCACCGGCCATAGCCTTCGCCTGCTCCAAACGTTACGTCACAGGTATGTAGTCTTTGACTATATAAATAGGACGCGCTGGCTATAGCTTTCCAAGGCATCAGCCGTTACGTCAGTAGTAAACGGTTATTTTACTCAAATACAGCATACTGCGACTATAGCCTTTAATGTTTTTAACCCCTTCTTCTACAAAGTTTCAAAATAATTATGATAAAAAGAGCACCAGTAGATAATAAAAACACAAGGTTTTATTTATTTTAATGTACGAAAAATTACAACGACATTACAATAGTTATTTCAACATAAAAAACCGGCCAAGTGCGAGTCGGACTCGCGCACCGAGGGTTCCGTACAAATCTGTAGGTATTCTCGGTTTAAAAATACATATTTTTTTTAATTTTTATATTTCAGTTGATTGAATGTAAGGTAAATTGCGGTTTACGATTTATGACGTTTTAAAAAAAAACTACTCACTCGATCTCGTTCAAACCAATTTTCGTTGGTAGTTTACATGGTAATGTACATCATATATTTTTTTTAGTTTTATCATTCTCTTATTTTGGAAGTTACGGGGGGGGGGGGGGGACACACATTTTACCACTTTGGAAGTGTCTCTCGCGCAAACTATTCAGTTTAGAAAAAAATGATAATAGAAACCTCATTACCATTTTTGAAGACCTATTCATAGATACCCCACACGTATGGGTTTGATGAAAAAAAACATTTTTGAGTTTCAGTTCTATGTATGGGGAACCCCAAAATTTATTGTTTTTTTTTCTATTTTAGTGTGAAAATCTTAATGCGGTTCACAGAATACACCTACTTACCAAGTTTCAACAGCATAGCTCTTATAGTTTCGGAATAAAATGGCTGTGACATACGGACGGACAGACAGACAGACAGACAGACAGACAGACAGACAGACAGACAGACAGACAGACAGACAGACAGACAGACAGACAGACAGACAGACAGACAGACAGACAGACAGACAGACAGACATGACGAATCTATAAGGGTTCCGTTTTTTGCCATTTGGCAACGGAACCCTAAAAATGACTTTTAATCACAACATAAACTTTCCTTTAGTTTTAGGTAATCATTCTAAACGACATTGCAATTAAAATCTTTAATATAATTTTAATCTACTTAGGTGACTACTAATCACAGCACAAACATCACATCTTGTGATATTTTCTTATATTTAAACTTAGAATAAAATGGCAGTTTTAATCACAGCACAGTATCTAAGTAAAAATGGGATGGTAATATAACGGATCAGCAAATGTAAAAAGTTTTCGAATATTGGGTGTTTCTATATGAGATTGCAAAATGCATAATCCAAGAAACTGCTTCATTTCTTCTGTTGTAGTTGGATTAAAGCTCGTTTCTTTTTTGGTTTACCTCATGTTTACCTCCACTCGGTCGTTGTCGAGACATCTGAAAAGTAGAACGTATAAGTAGTAGTTGTTTACATCAAGATTTTAAGATAAATCATTTGTTGAAACCTCTTCTCTTATAATGATTTATGAAATATTTGTATTTATATCCATTATTATGTTCTAAAGTACGTTTCATTTAAATAATACTAACATTATGTAATTAGTTAATCATAAAAACCAATTCTACTTACCATAGACGTTGATCAGAAACCGCGTGTAAATCACGTTCCCGACGTGTGCACTCCGCGGCGCACTCCGCGGCCAACTGAGAATAGTCTTGTGTAGTTCACGAACGAACTAGTTCGTAAGAGCGCTCCCATAGGTGAACTACGCGAACTAGTTCGCTTATTTCCCGATCCATAGTTCGTTAGTTCATCAGTTCGCGACCGAATGAGCGAGGATGGCGTCAACCGAACTGATACACGGGACAAAATACAAAAAGGTTTTTGTAATCACTAAACTAGTTATTTATTGCAACAATAAACCTTGGTATTTTTTACAATCATGATCTTTTTATGAATTATCACTCAATGGTTTTTGCTGTTTTTAGAGTCCAAAAATTGTAGATAAAAGTAGAACATTCCATAATCTTGTCACATGCAGTACGTGCAAAATCTAAACGAGCGAAGGAGCGAACGATCTGCCTCTCTTTGATTCGAGCTGGGAGCGGATGAACTATGAACTAGAGGAGCGGATGAACTCGAAGAGCGGATGAACTAGAAGAGCGGATGAACTAGAAGAGCGAACTAGTTCGTTAAGGAGCGGTGAACTAAACTGAGCGATCTCAGTCGCGAACTACTATGCCCAAGCCTACAACTGAACAAATTCTCATACAATGGCCGCTGCTATGAACGCGACGTCAGTGTGAGTGCGCACACAAATGTTCCAAGTAGTAGTACATTGGGAGCGGTAAAAATACATGTTATGTGACACCTAGCAATTCGAATAATTTAATTTGGGGGCACTTGATGATGAACTATATGGTAGCAGTATGGAAATTCGTCTGCTAAAGCAGTTGTGCTTCTAGAGTACAAAAAAATATCGAAGGGTATAACCGGCGCGTTATTCTGCGCAAGTTCCTAATGAATGTCATAACCGGCGTGTCCGTCAACGTGTTAAACTAATAAAAACAGGGTTAACAGTAGGAATTTTGAGATAAAATAAAAATGTGGTTCAGTACAAAAATGTTCTGAATTTTTCTATATTAATGACGAAAAATGAATTTTTTTTCGTGTTTTGTCAATTCTTTCAGTCAAAATAGTCTCACGGTACCCAAATACAAGCGATTCAGCTGAAAACAGCTTCGAAATGCGACACCTGGTTGCAAAGATATTTCGGTTAGGTTAGGTTTTTTTTTTTTGGTTTGGCAGGAGTGGGAAATCCTCATGGACACCCAGACTGTCTCACGTGTGACACAGTCTGGGTAGTGCCGGACTCTTACCGGCTAAAACCACACTCCTGCCTTTGCTTAGTGTTCCTCTAACATAATCAGAGCCCTTGTTAGACTATGCAGTTTACTTATCGTCGGGTTTTATTGTAAGTTATGGACAATCCTGTTTAGGAGAGTTCATGGAAGCGGTTACCTCACTTCACTTAATTCAGCCAAATCAATTATCTTATTAGGTTTTCTATAAAAGCCAATATCTTACTTACAAACTATTTAATCTAATTTTCTATTTTTTTTTTCATTCTTTTTATGCTTTTATTTGTTTTTGTTTATTTTTAGAATTTGCTTATGCTTTAATCTTAAATATTTCTAAATCTATTTTCTTAATCTTTAGCTTATTATATATGACTATCCTAATATATATACAATATATCATATAGACATAATTTTCTTATCATATTTCTTATTTTTATTACTAATACTATCAATTTACAAAATGTCTTTCTATACAGTTGCCTGTGTTTGCTTTTTCTCAATTCTGGCAGACTCAAAGCTGCTATTTTGGGTACAGTAAAATAAATACTTTTCAGTTTGTTGCCAGAGCGCATCCAAGTTTTGTAATGTGCTGCCAGTGCCCCGTGGTGATAGACTATTTCTTCAGGTCTATATGGTGCTTTGCGACTTGCACACTTTGGGCTGGTGCAGCACGTCTAATGCGGAGTTTTAAGGTGATTACGTCCTCCTCTACATCACCGAGCTCGTCGGACCACAACGGTAAGTTAAATTTGTAATAAATATTGCTTAGGTTATCTGTAGTGTTAATTTTATATGAACTAATTATTAAATCTATTTTATTGCTTGTTTTATTAATTTTTATTGAATTTAGTTTGGAGTCAGCTACTAATTGAGCCAATTTCTCATGAAGTTGGTTCCAATTTGCTTCTCTAAGCCTAAGTCCAGCAGTGGACGTCTTACGGCTGAAATGATGAATGATGAGGTTGTGAGTTCTATAACGGAATCTAATGACGTTTATTATATTAAGCTTCTGTATTTTTATTTCTATTACAATACCATTGTGGCTGTTTTTTCTCGAACACGCTAGCTGCACCTTAGCAGTACGCCACCGACAGGCGCGCCAATGCGTCCCATTTGACACGAATTGGGCACACGCTGTCGAAGACGTTGTGGTCGGTGCGCTCTAGCTTGGCTGTTAGGCAGTTGTGGCATTTTGGAGCCTCCGCTGCCAGACGTGACGGACACTCAGCTCGCATGTGGGGTTCCCCGCAGTGTATGCAGAGGTCAGCGGGCCGCGTGCACAGCTTCCGGCTGTGACCATAGCACAGACAGCGAGTGCACTGCACCAGTGGAGACTGGTCCTGCACTCGCACTCGCTGTAGGTCGATGTGCACGCAACCCACCGCAGTCACTCTTTGCCATACCATCGGAGACACTCGCAATATGATATGGCATATGTGGGGGTTCCTCGTCTTTCGACGATACTGAACCCCCAACCTTATATCCTCTGCAGGAATGTCTCCGATCAGGTGGCTGTTTTGCCGCTGCAGGGCTTGAATGACCTCCACATCTGTGTGGTAGGTGAGGACATCCTTGATGATGATAAGGGGGTCCTTATTTTTCACCTGTTCTGCCACCAGATTACGAGCTTTTCGAATGCGTTCCGTCACCCTGGTCATCTCCTCCTTGGTCCTAAAGCCTACCACGACCTTTTGGTCCCTCGCTTTTTGCAACCTTTCTACCCTTGTACCCTCGTTTCGGGCATCAACCGCCGTCCTCAGCTTCTCAATGACCTCTTCACTCGTGTCCTGATCATTAACAGATGATACCACTACCGAGTGAAGAGGCCCCTGGGTGTTCTGGTTCAGGCCGGCGGCGATTTCCGCGAAGGACGGGCCTTGGCCTGCAACGTAGCGAGGGCCTCCAGGAGTTGCTCGGACAGAGCCTGGGTGTGCTGTTGACACACCTGCATTGCCTCTTTGTGGTCTTTGAGGCCTGCCACAAGGCTCTTCATAAGCTGTGCCGATTCGACTGTGGTCGGCGTGGGGTCCTGCGTAATCTCTAACTTTTCTGATCCGTCAGTTGGACTTGCTTTTCCAGTTTCGGCTTCCTTCACGAGCTGGTACAGTCGCTCCACCGCTTTAGTAATCTCGTGCTTGATCTCTTTCTTAAGGTTACGAGAGCTTAAAAGCTGGATTTTCGCCTTTTGTAGGCATGCCCTTGCCTCCGTGGTCCTGTTTTGGTACTTTACGGGTGGCACTTCCCCGGGTGAACTCTGCTTGGTACCCTCCGGCTTTAGGCCATCCAATCTGTTCTGAGAGGCAATCGTCGATTTAGATTTCACCTTTGGGGGAGTAGTCACAGGGGCTCTCTTCGGTGGCGATGGAGTTCTAAGAAGCTGTCCGGACCTTAATCCCTCAGCCTCCCACTCACCAACACTACGCCTCACCGACGGGCCAGCCTGTGCAATTTGAGGCATCGCTGTATCTGAGCTCTCCACGGCGACCTTTGGTTTGCTCACCGGTGTCCTTATCCCGAACATTTTGGTTGAATTATGGAGAGAGACTGTGGAACGACTAGGTTGTCAGAGGACACAATTGTCTGTTTCTAAATCCCTGTAAAGGAGGGATTAGCCAGAATTAAAATAAACGAATTACTATAATAAAATACGAGCCCAATAGCAGGGACTCGGTCAACTCGAATAATACAAATTCCCTTATATGCGTTCAGGGACGCTAATATACCACGAAGACCGTCACTTTCCCTAAATTATACCGCAGGTAGGTATAAGTGAATCTTGCAGGGCAAATAATTATAATAATAATTTTCGACAGAAACTGAAGTTTAACTAACTATAGACCAGAGGGAGGGTGGGTAAGCAAAATTTTATTTCAGCTAGACGCACGGGCGAGGTGTCGGAAGACGCGTCTCCACGCGGGCCAGCTTACTACGGCGTTACTTTAGTTTTCACGGAAGGAAAATTTAAAATTAGGGTCCAAAAACGTGATTTTTAGGGAACATTTTTGAAAAACTTCTAATAACTCCACCGAACAAGACTCCAGCTCGCGGAACGCTCGCCAGAATACAGGTAAGGCAGGTGATCGCGACGATAGTTCGTGGTGAATGTAAATAAAACTTGGAGTGGACTGTATAACATGTAATATGAATCAGAATCAGAATCATTTATTTGTGAAACATAGGTTACAGGTCAAGGTGTTAATAATTAAATGATGCGCTATGTTTTGCCATTGATGACATACAAAAATATCAGTGAAGATTATCATAAAAATAAAAAAATAAAGGCAGATCAAATTCACTATACAAAACAAAAAATAACCAGAAAATTAAATACATGTACAGTTGTTACAGTGATGTATCATTTAGGTAATCATCTAGGGCATAGTAACATTTCTCCACCAGTAATTTAGAAAAACATTTTTTGAATTTTATTAGTGGCATGCTTCTTATGACCTCGGGTATTTTATTATAAATTTTGGGCGCAACACCAAAAAAGCCCTTTTTCATTAATGATGTACTGCATTTTCAACCGACGAAAAAAAAGGAGGAGGTTCTCAATTCGACGCGTAGATTTTTTTTTTTTTTTATGTATGACCACAGTTAAGTTACGGCGAACGAGATTATTATTAAAAAAAGATATTTATTTAAATTAAAACAATGTTTATTGAATGAAATGTTCTACAAGACTAATTTACAATTATGATATTTCTATTAACTAAAACTTATTACTATAATTTATGAAACTGCAATTGTGCAGTTTAATATTGACGCGCGGGCGCATCCGCTGCATTAGTCAGCGATTATGTTACCCAGGCGATTGCCTAACTCCTCCCTCCTTAAGATGGAAGCGCGTCCCGCAGCTTCCCGCAGCGTCCTCGGTGCGAGGTTCAATCTGTTTCTCTGGGCGACGCCGATTCCACTGCCAAAGCTTCCATAGCAGAATTGTCATCAGGATGAGGTACAGTCCTAGTGTTGACCAACTGGGCGTAGCCATCATAGTCTGCCAGTCAATTGTGGGTTCTTGTAAGTTTTCGGCTCGTTCTATCAGTTCGTGGATGCTGTCCAGTTATATATCTTCCAATTGTAGGTTGAAATGGATGTTCTCCTCTGTAATCACGGCTTTACTGGGTAGTGGTATAATTTCGTCTACTGGGACAGTATTGATGTTTGTTGTTAGTGTTCGGTTAAGAACTTGCATTTGGCAATCGCTTTTAATACTGGCGATGTGTATTCCTGATATCCTCTTGTATTCAGATTTAGTTCCGCATTTACTTCTTAGGACCTCTTCTTCCTTCAGGATGATAAGCCACTTGTTGTCTTGGAGTTTCTGGATTCTTCCATGTTTGAGGTCTATCTTGGCCCGTGTGCAGTTTGCGTTTTGGTGTTTCACAAGGGATATTATGCAGTCTTCTGATTTATCAACAGGTTGGGTCTTCAACGACGTGCAGAGTTGTGTGTCTTGTGTGATCCGTTTGCAGTCTTCCTCTAGGTACGAGTACTCGTTGGTGCCCAGTACAAGGTATTTGGATTTAGGAATAATTGTCAGGTTTTGCTTGTCGGGAATGGAGTACAGGTGGATTAGGTCGTATTGGTTTGTATCGATGGAAGGGATATCTAATATAAATGTTAACGTGTGATCTGTGCTATACGCTTTTACACTAATAGACTTCTCTAAGCTATGTATATTATTAATAGTAACGCTATCCACTGGTCTAAAATTGTATGATTTCTGAATAGCTAACATTTCGTTTATAAGAATGTGTGGGGATACAATGCTTGGATGCATGACTTCTAACTGGGCAAAAGTCATGGCGTCTTCTAAAATTACTAACTTATCTAACAGCAATTGCAGACTGAAATCTATTTGTATATATAAATCTAGAAAGTGCAACCTATTTACTATAACATTATTATTAAAAGTGGTATTTCTTAGCATTACACTTAATTTTTTCTGGTTCTCGTCTAACACCTTAATCTGTTTACTATACTCTTCAACTGCATGTTTTGCTATGAATAATGATTGCTTTTGAGACAAATTAATTTTACTTACTGAATTCTGTAATATTGATATTTCGTTTTCGAATTTAATAGCATCTTCATAATCTAAATTACCTGTTATAGTTTTAACGATGGAACCTAGGCCGTTAATAAAACCACGTCTAAACCTATGGTGCGGTGTAATAAAAACTATTTTCTTACCTATTAAGTTTAAGCTATTATCTATTTGATCTTTGTATGCTTTATTTAGTTGTTCATTATTTTCAGCAGCTTTAGTATTGGCATATAAAGACATAAGTTTTAAAGTTGTTTCGTGTAAATAGGATATGTTATACACGCAGGCCAAACTAAACGTATCTGCTTGCTTCAAAATTTGACCTTGCTTTAATAAAAGTATGCCATTGACGTTATCTACGGGGTTAAGAGTCAGGTTGGCAGTTGCGTAGAGCAGGAGGGTTCCTGTGATGAAGGTCCTGGAACAAGATGTTGTCTTCGTAAAAGTTTGAAATGAACTCTGATGGATTTTGAGTTGGGGTGGTTTCCTATGATTTCAGCAACATTGTTAGGATGAAGGTGAATAATCTTATACGGACCTTTAAATACTGGTTTCGTTTTGTCGCTCCTCGTAGTCTTTGCAACCTGTTTATATACTGTTTCACCTACCTTGAACGTGATCTCCTCAGCAGCCTGATTCCGTTTTTCTATTACCTGCTCTTTATTTTTAGATACGTGGGCTGCTATGCACTCCTGTACTGCTTCTGCATTTTTGCGATGGTTATGGACATAATCCTGATAAAACTCTTTAGGATAGTAGAGTTCTAGTGGATTTCTGGATGCTGTATGACCAAATAAAAGCTCACGCGGTGTATAGCCTGTTGTAGAATGAATGGCATTATTGTAGGCAATAATAGCGTACTTCATCAGTAATTGTATAGGGTCATCTTTATTTGTCATTCTCTGAATTCTGATTATTTCAGCAATAGTAGAATGAAATCGTTCAATGGGTGAGTTTGAATTCGGATTATAAGGAGTCGTGAAGTGTATGTTAATATCGTGAGAGGCACATATTTCCTTTATGACGTCGTTGTCGAATTTCGTGTCTGAGTCAGTAGTAATTTTTAGAGGATTACCTCTAAAAATTACTACTGACCTAGTATGGAAAATACTTGTAATAAAGCTTCTGCGATATGAACGCTGCTTGAAGCACTTAGCGGTACAGCCTGGGCAAATTTTGAAAAATTATCTATAATTGTCAAGAAAGTCGCGCCTCCAGTGGAATATAGGTCCATAAACAGATGTTGAAACGGTTTCGTGGGTGTTTCCGTTAACATTAGTGGGGGTTTCAAAGGATTTCTTTCGTATTTGGCTCTTAAACACATGTCACATTGATTAATGAATCTTTGAATTGACAAAAGCATATTAGGCCAGTGATAGTTTCGGTGGAGTTGTTTGTACGTTTCCTGAATACCTCTATGCGATGATTTACCCTCGTGATGTCGCTTAATGAGTTCTTGTTGCTCAGTTTTGTTTTCAACAAGGGTAACCCGTGACGTACATCGTATAAGTTTAGGACCTCTGTCATTAAAAATTGTAGTGTAGACTCTCGCGAAGGCCGAGTACAGATTTTCATCGTAGAAATAGCAGTGGAAGATACGGTCTGCTATTGTGTGCTCTTTAAGGAACCTAATGATTTCGGGTTCCGTATTGTTTACGGGGATAAAAACATCTTTAATAACAGTCCTAGAGTTAGTTGATCTATTGTCTACTCTATATGTTGAACCCGGGGTAGACCTAATATAGAATTGTTTCAGTTGTCTATCTATTGCATCGGATAAAATAGGAATGCCGTTGTTTTCATTATCGGGTTGGGTATGATTTGTCGAGACTAATTGGTCAGGGTCGACTGTAACAATGCTCATTGAGTCTGTTCTGTTGTCAGTGTGGGCGTGGTTAGCACTTCTTTCTTCTAAGTCATTATTATTACCAGGGTCGTTACTATTGTCAATGGGTACATTGGTATTATTATTGCTAAGTCCGTCATTGTTGTCGTCTCGGTCGTTATTTGTCTCTGCTTGTCTACGAGCGTTCTCAAATATTCTGTTTATAATCTCGTCGTCATCGTTATCGTCAAAATTGACAGCTAGAGAATCTATGCTGTTATGAAAGATTTTGGCTCTGGATAATGCATCAGCGTTGGTGTTTTGTTTACCCTTTTTATAAACTACTTTATAATCGTATTCCGCTAGCTTTAGTTTCCAACGTGTTAGCTTTGAGTTGGGATCTTTTAAAGACATCAGCCATGTCAAAGGTCTGTGGTCTGTATAGATAGTGAATTTCCGACCATACAAATAAGGCCTAAAATATTTGATAGCCCAAACTATCCCGAGTAGTTCTTTCTCTATAGTCGAGTAACGAGTCTCTGTTTCTGATAACGTTCTTGAAGCAAAAGCTACGGGCTTATCGGCACCAACATTGCCTTGCGATAAGACCGCGCCTAACGCAAAGTCAGATGCATCTGTTGTCAAGATAAATGTTTTGTCAAAGTCAGGGTATTGTAATATTGGGGCATTGGTTAAAATTTGTTTACACTTGTCAACTGCGTCTAAAAATTCGTTACTGTGAACAACTTTTGCGTTTTTTTTAAGACAAGCTGTTAGCGGTTTTGTAAGTTTCGCGAAATCTTTAATGAATTTTCGGTAATAACCTACTAATCCTAGGAAAGACTTTATGTCTTTTTGTGTTCGTGGTACGGAGAAATTTAAAACTGCTTTAATCTTGTCTTTGTTAGGTTGTAGTCCTTGGTCAGTCAATTCATGTCCTAAAAAATTCACATGTTTTTGTAAAAATTCTGACTTGTCTAATTGCACTTTGAGGTTATGCATTCTGAATCGCTGAAGTACTAAGGTAAACGCTCCTAATACGGCGGTAGTCAAAATCGCTTCCTATTACGGTGGTATTTCTATTTTCGCGTTTTATTCCCGTTTTATTCAGTGTAGGTACACCAAAACCGAAACTATTTATTCTAAATCTATTACTTTATGACTTAACTGACGTTTGCAAGTATAGCACATAGACAACACAACAAGATCAATCAGTCTGTGTAACGACATCGACGTGAGAGGTGTTTCCATACAAACGCGGAACAACAAAAGTAAGTACACAAATATTTAGAAACTAAGTTTTTCGTATTAAGATGCCGTTCGAGTTTGTTCATTTGTTATTTATAGCATTTTCTTATTATTACACTCACTATTTAAATAGCTTATTTTATATTTGTAAGTCATTTTTTACCAAAAAAATAAAAAACAAAATACCGCCGTAATACGATACAAATTTTGTAGATTAATCCTAATACGGTGGTATGACTCCGAAATAGGAAAAGTACTGGACATGTTTAATTGTTTATAACTTTCATTTGATTAACTTATTGAATTAGTTTCAAGTTTAGTTGAAATAATTATTAATCACATAACTTAGAAACCATATTCTGTGGTATGTGTTCTTAATTAGAAATCTAGTTAAATATGAAAACTGTCGAGTACAAAATGTTAGTTTCTTAGAAGAGGCAAAAATGGGAAGGTGTATTTTAATTTATCACAAAAGATTTATTTTGTATAAATTTTGACTTGAGTTTTACAAATCTGAGCCAAAAAACTGTTAATGTTTGATTAGGCATTTTTACTCTTTTGTTTATCGAAATATATATGGGTCAGAATTAGGATTATCGAAAACATGAGTAGTTTTCCTATTACGGCGGTAATTATTTCCAGGTAACTCCGTGTAGGGTTCTAAGATCTCCTATTACGGCTCTATTCATACAACATAAAATTACAAGTTTTTAGGGTTCCGTAAAAGTTTTGTATCTTTTTTTGTGGATTCTTATTTGACATGCATGTTTTTTTGATAAAATCAAAAGCGATGAAAACTTTTAAATTTATGTACTTAATTGTTTTATTTAAATTTATGCAATCTACATAATTTTTATTTTTGTTTTTATAGATATTATGGACAGAAAGAGACGCAAGTGTTATACTAATGCCCAAGTGGCTGAAGCACTTTCATCAATTCGACAAGGTATGAGTATTTACAAAGCCTCGAGACAGTATAATATACCAGAGACTACATTACGGAGTAAACGTGATGAGCTTTACGAGAATGAACATTGTGGTAAGCAACCAGTACTTAACCTAAACGAAGAAAGACAAATCGTTGATTGGATCCATTACCTTGGTAAATGTGGCTTTCCAGTTACTAAGAATCAATTATTACACACTGTCTCTAAGTTAGTTGAAAACCTGCAGCGCCCTAATCCGTTTAAAGATGGAGTTCCTGGAAAGAAATGGTTTTCAGGGTTTATGCTACGACATCCAGCAGTGTCAAAACGTGTGGCACAAAATCTTCCAACAAGTAGAAACCAAGTCACGGAAGTTGCATTGCGAGCGTGGTTTGATAGAGTAGGATCATATTTTAAAGAAAACGATTTGCTGCAAGTTCTTCAAGATCCAAAACGTATATTCAACTGCGATGAAACTGGGTTTTTTCTTTGTCCAAAAGACAAGCAAGTTTTGGTAAAAAAGGGTAGTAAACGAGTATATAACCGCGTTGCAAATGATGAAAAAGAATGTTTGACCGTTTTAGTCAATGTGTCAGCAGATGGTAATGTAGCTCCGCCAATGGTACTTTTCCCCTACAAGAGGCTACCTAACAATATCAAGTCAACGGTTCCTTCGTGGTGGGGACTTGGTAACACAGAATCAGGCTGGATGACTATGGAATCGTTCTATGAATATGTTGCAAATGTGTTTTACCCATGGCTTCAACAACAGGAAATAACACTGCCCGTTGTTTTATTTTTAGATGGCCATAGTTCACATATATCTCTGCCTTTAACAACTTTTTGCAAGGAAAAAGGGATTGTACTGGTTGCTTTGCTCCCAAATTCAACGCACGTCTTGCAGCCTCATGATGTCGCCGTTTTCAGGCCCGTTAAGGGGACTTGGCGGGATATTGTGAGGGAATTCAGGGTTAAACATAATTATGCGAAGCTTAAGCGTACAGACTTTTGTAGAGAAGTACAAAAATGTTTTCACAGAAGCCTCAAGCCTGAAACAATAATGAGCGGATTCAAATGCTGCGGACTTTACCCGTTTGATGAACAAAATATTGACTATGATAAACTTTTGTCAAAAGTGAAAAAACACCAAGACAAACTATCTGAAGCCAATCAAAATACTCTATTTAATACTCATCAGATGAGCAATATAGATAACAATGAGCAGTTCAAGAAACAATTTGAAACTCGATTATCACAAAATACATTAAAATCATTTAAAGAGGCAGGCAACCAGTGGACAGGTGACCCCACTTATGAAAAACTATTTTTATTCTGGAAAAGTCTTACATCATCGGAAAGCATATTTGAAGATCAAGCAGACTCTGCTCTAGATATTGGGGAGACAACCTTTACCAATAATGTCGATATAGACAATGTTTATGATTCCGTAAACTTTGATATTAGATCGGATGGTATTCTAACCCCACTTAATTATGAGGAAGCTAACGATATAGGAAAGGTCATATCAAAGTCATTGCAAGTGTCACTGTCATCAATTAATGTGGTCCCAACAATCGAAGAAAATACATTTGAAGCAAATTCTCTTCTACCGAAACCATTGGTTGATTCACCTGTATTGATAGAGATTATTGATCCGAGGTTATCAGAAGTTACCCCACCACAGAAAATACGATTATTAACAGAAGAAAAAACCCAACAAATATTACGTTCATCGACTCCTGAATTAAGCAAGTGTTCTAGTACCGCTCTATCAGTCTCTGAAATAGAGAACGTAGATGATGAAGTTAATAGTTGCTCTTCTCCCTTAAGTCTACGTCCAAACAGAATGCAAAAAAAAACGCTGATAGACAAGTATTCGGAAGAAATAGATACCCTTCAAAAATCTTTAATAATGCCTAGTACAAGCAAAGCTCCAACGCCAATAGTTATTGAAAATGTCACGCCGCCGACCCCATTCAAAGGAATACCTACACCTTTCAAGAATGCATTTTTTTTTCCGAAAACCGAGAATACTCCCCAAACCAAAAAACTCACTAAAAAGGTTACTCCCACCGTAGCTATTGCAGCAGAATTTATGGAACACCAAAGAAGGTTATACAAAGAGAAAGAAGAAAAAGAAAAACTTAAACAACTGAGAAAATGTAAGGCATTAGAAAAGAAAAGACAAAAAGAAAACGATAAAAAGATAAAACAAGCACAGACTGAACAGAAAAAAGAAGAACCGAAAAAAAAAGTGTAATGAAGAAATTAAAAGATGTAGATATGCGTCACGTCAACACACTAGATAAAAATTCAATCCAAAACTCTTCTGACAGTGACGATGGTTTTGTTTGTAATATTACTGCAAGGGCAAAGGAAGATAGTGACGATGATTTAGTTTTTAACATTCCTGCAAAGGCAAAGGAAATTAAACGCCGTAACTTCTTTGATTCAGATGATTCTGTTTAAATATTTATTCACAAAGTGATCAATAAATAATAATTATTATTTTAAGTTCATGTTAAATATCGTGTATAGCGCAATTCAGGCAGCGATGGCAGCGAAAAACAGCGGTGCGTAACACTTTCGGCTTTGAAAGAGTTTTAAACTTTATCTTCATTAAAATAATTATTATAAATACCTATTTAAAAAGATAAAACTGTCGGTGACTGATGCCGCTAACAGCTGGTGGCAGTTACGATCAGTATCAGCGATACTAGTCTTTAAAATAATGTTGATAACGTTTAAAATTCTTTCAAAACTGAAAGTACTCTTCGAGCTGCTGCCGGCCGCTACCACCGCTGCCTGAATGGAGTCTAAAACTTCACTTACCTCAGTTTATTTACCATTAATTACGTAAGTAATTGTTGTTCCTTTTTGTTATGTTATTTAGATGTTTTTTAAAACTTTTTTTAAGTGCATAATGTGTAAACCTTCAGTAACTTTTAGTTCGTTTTTAATTATACTCTACGGATTGTAATTTTTTGAAAGATTGAGATTTAAAATGATGTTATAGAACATAATTTTAAATCTCATTCTTTCAATACGTTTTTAATTTTATAACCTTTTGTTCCTCAACGAACTGTTGATTTTTGAAAGATTTTGTTTAGATTTTATTGTTATTAGTTGTCATTATTTTTTAAATAATATAACTAGTTGATTCCTTAATAATTGTATTTTTAATTCTATAAAACCAGTGAACATACCTCCTTATTTATTCTTAAATTCCTTCGGAATCCGTTTGAAATAAAAGTTATTTTATTTTAACATGAGAGAATCCTAGGGGATTCTCTCATAGGGGATTCTCATGTGAATTAATTTAATAATACAATACAGAAAAAATGAGCGAAGCGATTTCATTCTGTACGGAAAGATTTTTCTATACAGACCGACTTCTTTCGCTCATTTTTTTGACTCTGACTATTTAAATATTTCTTTAAAATAAGAAATATCATCAACAGAAACATTGTCTCAACAGCAATACAAAATATAAATTCCACTTTTAACGATAGAATTTTTTTCCACCTTTAGAAATACCTACAAATGCTTATTTTTGTTTCTTACTTTCAAATGATGCGAAATATCTCCGTAATAGGTGCTTTTACCTTAACTTGAGTTTTTCGTTATGATTCTGAAGTGAGTTTGCTGCAATTATGACGTCATCTAAATAGGTAAAAACGTTATCTATTCCTCTAAGAATATGGTCCATAAGCCGCTGAAAAGTGCTCGGAGCATTTTTCAATCCAAACGGCATTCTTAAGAACTCATAATGACCTCTTTCTGTAGTATACGCTGTTTTTTCTATGTCGTTGGGATGCATTTCTAATTGATGATAGCCACTTGCTAGATCAAGGGTGGTAAAATACTGTGCGCGCCCTAATCTATCAAGTATGTCGTTGATATTTGGTAACGGGTACTTGTCTTCAACAATTCTATCATTCAGTCGTCTGTAGTCTATAACAAGTCTCCATTTGACCTTCCCTGAAGCATCGGGTTTTTTTGGGACGATATGGACAGGGCAAGACCAGGGTGAAATACTTTCCCGTATAATTCCTTGTTTTAGTAAATTATCTATTTGTTTTTTAATTTCGGCACGTTGTTGCGGAGCTTGTCTATAGTTTCTAACAAAAATGGGTGTGTCATCGGTTAGTCTTAATTCATGTTTTACAGTATGTGTGAAAGATAACGGTATGTTCTCCGAGTAAAATACGTCGCGATATTGATAACAAATTTTGATAACCTCACGTTTTTCTTCCTCATTCATATGACTGGTTCTAATTTTCTTTAAGTTTTCGTAAAGTTCTTTGTCAATGTCCGTTTTAGTTTGAAGGTTGTTAATTTTGTGTGTTTTATTTTGATTTATCAATTGTGGCGGTAAAGGTTCAAGGGGTAGATGGCAATTGTTACTAATTACTTGTTCTTTATCGGTTAAGTTAATTATAGATGTTTTAAAAATTCCATTTTTTACCGTTACTACCGCGGCGGGTGACTTAAGTCCTTTAAACCAATTAAAGTCGTCACAGATATAGTAACCGTCCATATAATTCGTTTTTACTGTTATAAACTTTTCGCAATTCGGTTCAATTTTAAGTCTCTTTACTGGATAATCAAAGTGAATTGGTATTTCGGTATTATAAGTTCGCAGTAACTTATTTTTAAAATCTATGTTACACCCTAATTCTTTTAATAAGTCCATCCCTATTAGTCCTTTATACTTTTGGTCAAAATCGAAAAGTAAAAATTTATGATATATGTCTGTCTTAAACAGTGGGGGTAAAGGTAAAATAGCAACGTGTTCATGACGAGTAACAGCATGCGCAGTTTTTACTTGGAATGGCTCGCGCTCAACGCAATGTTCAAGATTAGTACCGGCTATTACGTCAGGTGATATCATACAACGCGAAGCTCCAGTATCTAATAAAAATTTTCCTTGAAATTCCGGCAACTCTATATAAGGGAGATGGTCTTTACCTTGGTTGTTGAGGTGAACAGTCTTTACTAGGTTTGGTTCAATAGCTCCTCGTCCTGGGGAAAATCCTGATGGCTTGGTCCATCTATAGGCATGTCCTGTGTATAGCTGCTGTCTTCACCAGTAAGCTGTAAATTATTATTATTATACTCACCATCATAGTAGGCATTGTAGTCAGGGTAATACTGGTCTTGGTTGTGCTGTGTATAAAACATTTCTTCGGAAGCAAAACGCGGTGCTTCGGGCTTACTTACTGATCTCATGGTGACGTCAGACACTTTTTGTGGCGGGTTTACCTGCTGACGAAGCATATTTGGCTGAGATCTAAAATTACCTGAGTTTCTGATAATGCCAGAACCACTAGGTCTTACGTTACCTGGAGCGGGTCTTCCTTGGGGACCTTGGGGTATGCCTTGACCCCTTTGTTGTCTCTGATCTGTATTCCAGCTATTACGCGGGGGAAAGTTATTATTTTGCGATACCTTTTGGTTTGGCTTGGGTATTTCTTTCGGTTTGTTTTGGATGGAAAGTGTATTAAAACTGTTATTGAATCTATTGAATGCTAAACGTGCCTCTTCTTGCCTAGCTGCTACTATAGCTGCTTCAAGAGTCGTAGGTTGCGCGATCCGCACGCCGATAGAAACGTGAAAGTCCAAATGGTTAATGTATTGATCTATGACCATACTCTCATAGTATGACTTATCCGTGTGCTTACCTACTACGTTTAAGGTGTCTAAAATTTCCCGTAGTCGTTTACCAAACGTCTCAGCATCTTCATTTTTATTACGACGTAAACGCGTTAGTTCTTGCATCAGCTGTATTTCATTACGTGGTTCCCCTAATCTACGCGTTAACGCAGCCTTAATTATCTGCCAACTATCCACTGTTTCTTCGGATGCTATTGCACTGATCGCCGAACCGCTTAATTTGCTTTTAATTAAACTAACAATAGCAGGGTTTGCCCTAACTTGTGGATCCAGTAATGCTATGACATTTTCAGCTTCTCTAATAAAGTAATTTAACGTTTTAGGATTGCCATCGTATTTTGGCAATAGCTCTGAAACGAACTTGAAAGTCGCTAGATCAATGCTTGCCATAGCCATCGTATCTTAATTTGTTAAAAGGAATAAAAAGGAATAAATTCTAGCTCACTCTAAAATACTATTGAAATTACGTCTAAAAAAATTATTTCGTTATAAATAGTGCCTACTCTCTAAAAGGTTAGCTTGAAGTTATTTTAATTGTGTTATACGAACCACGATTATAGCGAATGCGTAAACAAGTGAATATATCTTGTTACAGAATAAACTGCTGAAATGCGAAATGTATACCGCGATTCTAGCACGTATACATAAACGCCAAAATTAAAATGAATGTAATAAACTCATATAACTAATGTAATTTGCCTATAGCGATTTTAGCCTATAAACAAACACACAGGATAACATTTATATAAAAATACGGCAGGAAATATAGCATAGGAAACTGGGTATACAACAAGCACTCACCACAGTGTCTTCTGCATCTCTAGCCGGGCCTTGTAGAACAGCAGGGCTCCCAATTCTCCAGGACTCCCTCAGGTTGCTCTTGCTCGCCTTTGTAGATTCGAATTTGCGATCGCGAAGATAACGATAGATACCGTTCACTCTTACCGAAGAGTCGTATTCGAAATAGAGTGTCGCGATCCTACCGACTGCGCCAGTTAAGTTACGGCGAACGAGATTATTATGAAAAAAAAAATCGGCCAAGTGCGAGTCGGACTCGCGCACCGAGGGTTCCGTACAAACCTGTAGGTATTTTCGGTTTAAAAATATATATATTTTTTAATTTCTATATTTCAGTTGATTGAATGTGAGGTAAATTCCGGTTTACGATTTATGACGTTTTAAAAAAAAAACTACTCACTCGATTTCGTTCAAACCAATTTTCGTTGGTAGTTTACATGGTAATGTACATCATATATTTTTTTTAGTTTTGTCATTCTCTTATTTTAGAAGTTACGGGGGGGCGACACACATTTCACCACTTTGGAAGTGTCTCTCGCGCAAACTATTCAGTTTAGAAAAAAATGATAATAGAAACCTCATTACCATTTTTGAAGACCTATTCATAGATACCCCACACGTATGGGTTTGATGAAAAAACATTTTTGAGTTTCAGTTCTATGTATGGGGAACCCCAAAATTTATTGTTTTTTTTCTATTTTAGTGTGAAAATCTTAATGCGGTTCACAGAATACACCTACTTACCAAGTTTCAACAGCATAGCTCTTATAGTTTCGGAATAAAATGGCTGTGACATACGGACGGACAGACAGACAGACAGACAGACAGACAGACAGACATGACGAATCTATAAGGGTTCCGTTTTTTGCCATTTGGCAACGGAACCCTAAAAAGATATTTATTTAAATTAAAACAATGTTTATTGAATGGAATGTTCTACAAGACTAATTTACAATTATGATATTTCTATTAACTAAAACTTATTACTATAATTTATGAAACTGCAATTGTGCAGTTTAATATTGACGCGCGGGCGCATCCGCTGCATTAGTCAGCGATTATGTTACCCAGGCGATTGCCTAACTCCACGCATAACTTTTTACATAGTGGTCCGATTGTGACAATTCTTCTTCTACTCCCAAGGTGGTCCCATATAAATTTGGAAAACAAAATCGAACCCTAAGGGTTGGAAAACAGGGGATAATTGATTGTTCACTCACTGATTGTAACGTATTAACACTCATAACTTTGTACAGAGTAGACCATTAGTACATTAAAGCCACAAAAAAATTATAAAATAAAAACTTTTTAACAAAAAATTAAACCGCCTAAAAACTGAAAAGCATAAAATAATAAACCTTAAAATTTTGAGTCGGCGCTGAAAAATCAATGAACAAGGATCACTCAAAGCGCCGACTCATAATTTTAATTTTATTATTTTATGCTTTTCAGTTTTTCGGCGGTTTAATTTTTTGTTGTACATAGTTGATTTTTATATTGACTACGGATTGGGTTCTTCTTGATGGAATACGAATTTACAATGATTAAGCAACGGTCGGTTAAAATAAGAACAAGAGAAGTAAAGCGCAGCCGTTCGTGGAGGCGAGCAACAGCTGACTGGTGTGGTGGGGGGCCTGCGCTCGGCCGTCGGCCGGTCGGCGACACCTTGTCCCCGCACCTCTCGTTCACTGCCGCTGGACGCGCGGCGATGTTGAACCTCACTCAACTTTTCGCAAGACCTAGAAATATTTAAATATGAAGTAAACTGCGTAAGCTTAGCCTTTATTGAAGCTCGCTTCTTAATAAAGCTTTTCATGTCAGCCATGACAGTGAAAATTTTGCAAGTACAGTAAAGAAGAGAAAAGATGAAAAAAAAAAAAATACTATTCAAAGTTAAGTAAAGGTTACTGACACTAAATAATTAGCAATCAGTTGTAAAGTATGCACAAGAACTATAAGCAGTAAGAAATGAGATGGCTATTATGAAAGCACTAGGCGTTTCCGATCAAATCTGCTGAGTAATGCTAAGCGAATGATGAAATATTTTCTTTACACAAAAAAAAAACAAAATAAATTCAATTCAATTCAACGGATTAATGCAAAATATATCGATTAAAAGCTATGATGAATATGATTTAGAATAAAAACACAAAAAAAAACCAAATTGTGCACGGTACCTACAATATAATACTAAAATCACTTTTGCAAATGGCTTATTTAAAGCTTGGTGTTTTATAAAGTAATGGAAACTACTAAGACAAGTTGATAGGCTGAAGATTATGGACTGATGGAAATTAATTGATAGATCACTATTGAATAAGTTTAAAATGGCAAAATGATTAGGCATCATACATAAAAAAAAAAAAAAAAAAAAAAAAAAAAAATATACGCGTCGAATTGAGAACCTCCTCCGTTTTTTTTCGTCGGTTGAAAATGATGGAACAAAGGAAATTGGAACGTTTTTTTTTTTTTTTTTTTTTTTTTCAGGATGGGTAATTATCAAATGACTTCTCCCGCTCTGAGCGAAGCGGGAGGGCGTGTCAGACTTTTACTGACTAAAACCCACCCGTGTTCCATCAGTTGCCCATGTGCCAGGGTCACGGTATCTCTTTCGAACAATCACGCGACCCTGGCAGGCATCGGTCCTAGTAGACCCCTACACTGCTGCTGACATCTCTTTGAGGCGCGCGTGGAACACTGCGCGCCGTCGACCCGAGCTTGGTCCTTACCGGGCGGCAAGCTACCCATTGCTCGCCACCCGCAAGCTCGCGCCTACGGTGGCCGGGAGTCCGCAATCGACTCCCGACGCCCGGGGCGTCTCCTCCTGCGGCGGCTAGGAACGTGAGGGCGCAGAGACTGCCACTCCCTCACGCGCCCCGCCTCCTCCTTCGCGAGCATTACTGCTTCGCAGAAGGAGGTGACGGCTTCCCATTCCCTCTCGCTCGGTACCATGGCTCGCACCAGGGCCGGACGCGAGGGGTCGCCGCCGCCGATCGCCTCTAAGAGGACACGGTGGTGGTCCGCCCAGAATTGGAACGTTCTCACGGTTTTATGCTGTCAACCTCTGATGGTGAGCTGACGACTGTGGCTCCAATAAGTAGATCCTGGGATCTTGAAAAGTCTTCCCGTCCCGAAGTCTCGTCGATCCTTTCTTGCGTCGCACAGTGTTTTATGAAGACGATTTTTCGGACATTGCTTTTTTATATAAAAAACCGATAGTTAAAGTTATTTCAATGCAATATTTCGTATCCCCATTTCACTAGTATGTTTAGTTTAGGAGATAGAATTTTTTGAAAATAGTCTTTTTTTCAACCAGGTATTTAGAAAAAAAATCATATCTCTGAAACTAAATATGATACGCAATTGTGACCTAAGAAACATCGAAGGCGTTTTTTATGCTGCATATTTTAAAGTACAAATAAATCTCGGGACTTCGTTAGATTAAGACTTATACGAGGTTTTCAGTTTTTAGTTTTTATTTTTTTTCTCGGTAATTCCGTCGTATTTGGAAAAGTTATTTATACTAAAATTAGGCCCTTCATCCTCCCTACATACCACAAAAATAACACATCCTAATTGCGTGGAATCTAGAAACCACAACATTTTTAATTTTGATCCGTATTTTACGTCGTTAGGGTTGTCACGCGATCATATTATGTTAGTTCATATCCGGATCTGAAGTTATGTCTATATTTATACCAAAGTTATCCACACAATCAGAAGAATCGCCAAACTTAACGGGCAGTGGGCAGGGCACATTTACATTTTAATGTATTTTTTTTATTTTCAGAACTACCTCCAACAGAACAATTTAGGGGTTTTTAAAGATCGTATGGAGGAATCTTATTTCTTAGGTTAATAAACTTAAAACTTAGCAAAAATTAAAATTAAAATAATGATTGTCATTGCCGTTTCTGTTGTACACCGAACTAAACTATCTCTAAAATTCCTTACTTTTGGCTATGAGAATTGTGACGCTATTCTGCAAGAAAAAATCTCTAAATTTAAAAATTATTTTGACACGACTAAAATTGGATTTGACAATCGCGACTCAACGTGGTATTTTTTTTTTCTTTTGGCTTCGCAACGTGGTACTTGTGCGCTACGCAATGAATTTTTTGAGAGACGAAGGCGCGCGCTAGGAGGCAGCCTGGACGTGTTTTATATAAAAATTTTCACTTTTTGTTTGAAAAATATAAAAAAATATTACCCACGTGTTGAGATTTAAATGTGCAAGGGTTTTAAAGGGGGTTGAAATTTTCATTATTTTTGTGATAGGACACGCCATTTTCGAGATATAAGCAAAAGAAAAGGAAAACAAAATATACAGTACTGTCTTTGCCCGTGAAGGCGAGGCCTTAGTGTGAATTTTAGTTCATGATCACTAGTCTTATTCCACACTTTTTTAATCGCGATTAAAAATAGTCAGATTTAGTTAAAATAAATTATTAAGTCAACATTTTTGGTGAAAACCAGCAAACTCAGAATAGCAAAATTTATATTTTCACTAAACTAATAATTCAGTGCAATCTTAGTGCTATCAAACTAAAATATAGTTAAGTTGTGTCACTTTTAGTCTATTTCAGAATAGAAAATCGTTGTTGATGAGGGATAAACCAAATTTAAGTGATTTTTAATTTAGTTTAGAGAATTTTGTGACAATAGAATCGGCCCGTTATTCGTTTGTCAAAACTACCGTCAAAATTCAGTTTTAAAGGGTGTTAAAGTTTTTATGAAAATATGTGCGAACGAAATTGCTGGCCAAGTGTAGTTTCAGTATAAATAACTTATCCCAATACTACGGAATTATCGAGAACAAAATAAATAAAAAACTAAAAACCTTTTAGAAGTCTGGATATAACAAAGTTCCTAGGATTAATAGTCAAAATTTTAATAACCAATACGTACCATTAAATAAAAATTGAGTCATCAAAATTCAGATTAGAAAGTGACAACCCTAGCAAAAACAGTTAATTTGGAATAACTTCTAGATTCCACGCAATTAGGATGTGTTATTTTTGCGGTATTTAGGGAAGATAGAGGACATAATTTAAGTATAAATAACTTTTCCAAATACGGTGGAATTACCGAGAAAAAAAATAAAAACGAAAAACAAAAATCCTCGTATAAGTCCGAATCTAACGAAGTTCCGAGATTTATTTGTACTGTAAAATATGCAGCATAAAAATCGCCATCGATGTTTCTAAGATCACAATTGCGTATCATATTTAGTTTCAGAGATATGATATTTTTTCTAAATACCCGGTTGAAAAAAAGACGATTTTCAAAAAATTCTATCTCAAAAACTAAACATACTAGAGAAATGGGGATACGAAATATTGCATTTAAATAACTTAAACTATCAGCTTTTTATATAAAAAAGCAATGTCCGAAAAATGGTCTTCATAAAACACTGTGCGTCGCCCGTTGGTTTGAACTCGATGAAGACGGCTGTAGCCGTATCGACGTTCACGATGACCAAATGCAGACGATGACACACGAAGAAATGAAGACCTCTTGTGAAACTTGAACCAGAAGATGAAGTTCTTTGTTCTCCAACCGACGAACCGTTGAATTTTGAAATTTCGAATTATCTCGTTTTCTTTGTTTGGTTCAAACGTTAACGGTAGAAGGACCAATGTTCGCGACGATAGTTCGTGGTGAATATAAATAAAACTTGGAGTGGACTCTATAACATGAAATATAATAAAATACGAATTTACAAGATCGTACAAAATAAAACGGTCGGTTAAAATATGAACAAGAGAAGTATAAGGTATTAAGATGCGCAAGCGCAGCCGTGCAGTGTGGAGGCGAGCAACAGCTGACTGGTGGGCCCACGCTCGGCCGTCGGCAGGTCGGCGACCCGTTGTCCCCGCACCTCTCGTCCACTGCCGCTGGGCGCGCGGCGATGTGGTTCAGTACAAAAATGTTCTGAATTTTTCTATGTTAATAGTGAAAAATTAAAATTTTTTCGCGTTTTGTCAATTCTTTCAGTCAAAATAGTCTAATGGTACCCAAATACAAGCGATTCAGCTGAAAACAGCTTCGAAATGCGACACCTGGTTGCAAAGATATTTCGGTTAGGTTAGGGTAGGTTTTTTTTTTTTTTTTTTTTGGTTTGGCAGGAGTGGGAAATCCTCATGGACACCCAGACTGTCTCACGTGTGACACAGTCTGAGTAGTGCCGGACTCTTACCGGCTAAAACCACACTCCTGCCTTTGCTTAGTGTTCCTCTAACTTAATCAGAGCCCTTGTTAGACATTAGTTTGTTTGTTGTGCCTTTCTTTTAATTTTTTGTGTTTGGTCGGTATTGTTCAAGGAAGTTGGCAGTTCCTGGAAGAGGTAGGCCCTCTTCTTGTTATCTTCTAATAAAATTTATGCTAAATTTTATATTTGTAATCCCTTATTTGTAACATAACTTAAAACTAGTTTTTTTTTATTTTCTATTTATATTATGTGTTTTTCTTTTGTTTTATTTTCATTTGGTTTTTTTTTTCATTATTGAGTCTCTTAAGTTTACACCTATTTATTTGTATCTAAATATTAAGCTATCCTATTTTTATAGTTAGGTTAGGTTAGGTTAGGTTGGGGTGTCTGTTGGTGGGGTGGGTTGCAGCTAGGGTCAAGCTGCTGCAACCCAGGGCTTTGCGGTGTTTCCGTTGCCTGGACATGGGGCATGTCAGGGCACGGTGCACCGCAGAAATAGACCGCAGCGAGCTGTGTTATCGCTGTGGTCAGCCCGGCCACAAGGCCACCCAGTGCTCCGCCGCGCCAAACTGCAGCCTTTGTGCTGCTGCAGCGAGGCCCGCTGGGCACAGAGCGGGTGGCAAAGCCTGTGGCGCGCCCACCAAAAAGGGCAAGAAGAGGAGGCGAAGAAGGGGTGCCAAGGCTGCCGGGGGCTCTTTACCCCCCCCTCAGCCTGGGTGCTCAACGGCCGACTCCCGGCCTAGGAATGGTGCTGTGGAGGGAATGGACTGCGCATAATGGCGCCTTACCATTTCCTCCAGGGCAATATCAACCACGCTGCCAGAGCTCAGGACCTCTTGCTCCAGAGCATGGCAGAGTGGTCGATCGACGTGGCTGTGGTCGCTGAGCCATACTTTGTCCCCCCCAGAGATAACTGGGTGGGAGACCTGGATGGCTCGGTGGCCATAATTGGCAGGGCTCTTGTCAACCCGTCCCGAGGTCACGGCTGGGTAGCCGCCCTCGCGGACGGCATTGGCACGGTTGGGGCGTATTTCTCGCCCAACAAGAGTCTCGCCGACTTCGAGAACTTCCTTGTCGAGTTGGGCGCCGTCGTAGGCCGACTCCACCCTCGCCCTGTGCTGTTGCTAGGGGATCTCAACGCCAAGTCATCGGCGTGGGGATCTCCGGTGACCGACGCTAGGGGCGAGGCGCTGGAAGAGTGGGTGGTCACGACGGGCCTGGTCGTTCTAAACCGGGGCTCGGTCCACACGTGCGTGCGGCAGCGGGGCGGCTCGATAGTGGACGTCTCGTTCGCTAGCCCTGCTGTCGCAAGCCGTGTCCGTAACTGGCGTGTTGCTGTGGGGGTGGAGACGTTGTCGGATCACAGATACATCCGGTTCGACGTCTCCACCCAGACCATCGGCGGCCGTAGTCCATCGGCCCCGCGAATGGACGGCCCGCGCTGGGCGCGTAAGCGCATCGACAGGGAACTTCTCGAGGAGGCTGCAATTGTCCAGGCCTGGAGCCGGGAGTCGGCAACGGACGGACCCGTTGACGTCGAAGAGGAGGCGCTGTGGTTCCGCGGGGCGATGACGCACATCTGCGACGCGTCCATGCCCCGCATCCACACGCAATCAGCGAGGCGCCAGGTGTACTGGTGGTCTGCCGAGATCGCGCGGCTACGTGTCGCGTGCGTGTCGGTCAGGCGCCGGTACACCCACTACCGCAGGAGACGTCGTCGGGTCCCTGACGAAGAAGCCGCGCTGTATGAGGTGTACCGCGCGGCGAAGGAGGCTCTGTGGCTGGCCATCGGCGAAGCGAGGACGCGAGCCAGGGAGGAGATGTTAGAGACTCTCGATGGAGATCCGTGGGGGCGCCCCTATCGGGCGGTTCGAGGGAAACTTCGAGCCGCGGCGCCTCCACTCACGGAGAGTCTCCAACCAGAGCTGCTTGAGGAGGTCGTTGCAGCCCTCTTCCCGGCAAGAGCGGAGCACACTCCGCCGCCGATGGCTTTGCCCACGGCCGCAGAGCCTACAGAAGAGAACGCCATCAGCGTCCCAGAGGTGACACAAGGAGAGATGGGGGCGGCCGTGTTGCGGCTCCGGGCCAAGAACGTGGCTCCGGGGCCCGACGGTATACACGGCTGTGCGTTGGCCCTCGCTCTGAAAGAGCTAGAGCCCCAACTGAGAGGACTCTTCACAGCGTGCCTTGAGCGGGGCCAGTTTCCCAGTTTGTGGAAAACAGGTCGTCTGGTCCTGCTCAAGAAGGCGGGGCGTCCTGCAGACTCACCGTCTGCGTACAGGCCCATAGTGTTGCTGGACGAGGTCGGGAAGCTATTCGAGCGAATTATCGCTGCCCGCCTCGTCCACCACTTGTGCAGAGAGGGGCCTGACCTGGCCGAGAGTCAGTTTGGCTTTCGGCACGGGCGCTCCACCATCCACGCGATATCGCGGGTGAGAGTCCTGGCAGAGGAAGCAGTGTCCCGGGGCGGGGTGATGGTGGCGGTGTCCTTGGACATATCTAACGCCTTCAACACCCTGCCTTGGAGCTGCATTCGGGAGGCACTGCTGTACCATCGGGTGCCTTCCTACCTCTGCCACATCGTTGGGGCTTATCTCGAGGATAGGGGTGTCACCTACATGGGACGTGATGGCGGAAACCAGCGCCGCATGTCGTGCGGTGTTCCACAGGGCTCGGTCGTTGGCCCACTCCTGTGGAACATCGGGTACGACTGGGTGCTGAGGGGCGAGCTTCCGCCGGGCGTGGAACTGACGTGTTATGCTGATGACACGCTGGTCACGGCCCGGGGGAGCTCGTACAGGGAGGCAGTGTTGCTGGCGACGGCTGCGGTCTCACTTGTGGTGAGCCGCATACGGCGCCTAGGCCTGGAGGTGGCCCTTAACAAGTCCGAGGCCATGGTCTTTCATGGCCCCCGGCGGGCGCCGCCGGCCGGATCACACATCGTGGTCGGGGGGTGTCGGATCGCTGTCGAGTCCACCATGAAATATCTGGGATTGGTGCTCGACAGCCGGTGGGACTTCGGCCCCCACTTCCGGCGGCTGGCGCCCAAGTTGATGGGCGCGGCTGGGGCGCTGTCAACGCTGCTTCCCAATCTGGGGGGCCCGAGCGTCGCCTGTAGGCGGCTCTACGTGGGGATCGTGCGATCCATGGCCCTGTATGGGGCCCCAATTTGGGCGGCTGACCTGACGGCCGGCAGCATCGCTGTTCTGCGAAGACCGCAGCGTGCTATGGCCGTCAGAGTCATCAGGGGATATCGCACGATCTCCTACGAGGCGGCCTGTGTACTGGCTGGATCCCCACCGTGGGACCTCGAGGCGAAAGTACTCGCGTCACTGTACCGGTGGCGCGAGGAAGCGCGGGAGCGGGACGAGCGACTGACGGAGCGCCACATGGAGCTTCGTCGGTCGCAGCTCCACGCAGCCCTGGTGGCGAGCTGGCAGGATAGGCTTTCACGCCCTACCGCCGGCCTCGCCACCGTCGAGGCGGTCCGGCCAGTACTCGGGAACTGGCTCGGGAGGAGGCACGGCTCCCTGTCGTTTTGGACGACGCAGGTGCTCTCGGGGCATGGTTGCTTCGGGAAGTACCTGTGTCGCATAAACAGGGAGCCGGACGCCCGGTGTCACCACTGCGTCGACTGCCGGGAGGACACGGCGCGGCATACGCTGGCAGAATGTGCCGCTTGGGAGGAGCCGCGTCGTGCCCTCGTCTCAGAAGTCGGCAACGACCTATCGCTGCCGGCTGTGGTCGAGTCCATGGTCGGTAGCGAGGAGTCTTGGGACGCGGTGGTATCCTTCTGCGAAACAGTAATGTCGCAGAAGGAGGCTGCGGAAAGGGAGCGGGAGATATCTTCCGCTCACCCAGCCCGCAGCAGGCGCACCGGGCGTCGGCGGAGGGCGGACAACGCCCTCTTCCAGCCCCCCTAAATGGGTCCAGGGGCGACGGATCTGGGGACATCCGTCGCCCCCTATTCCTTAGGACCCGAGATGGTGGCGCGTAGTGTTCCACGCGCGCCTCTCTGTGATGAATGGGGGGGAGTTTAACAACTCACTCCCCCCCAACGTGAGGAGGCCCGCAATGACGAGCCGGCACCAGTCGGGGATCGCGGAAGACATATTGGTTCCCGTGGTCTCCGACGTAGGTGTGGGACGGAACACCGGGGTGGTTTTAGTCAGTAAGAGTCTGACAGACCCCTCTGCCCACCCCAGGGCAGAGGACATCCATGAGGATTTCCACCTCAAGAACAAAAAAAAAAAAAAAAAAAGGTTAGGTTAGGTTAGGTTTTTTTTAGGGTTCCGTTGCCAAATGGCAAAAAACGGAACCCTTATAGATTCGTCATGTCTGTCTGTGTGTCTGTCTGTCTGTCTATCTGTCTGTCTGTCTGTCTGTCCGTCCGTATGTCACAGCCACTTTTTTCCGAAACTATAAGAGCTATGCTATTGAAACTTGGTAAGTAGATGTATTCTGTGAACCGCATTAAGATTTTTACACTAAAATAGAAAAAAAACAATAAATTTTGGGGTTCCCCATACATAGAACTGAAACTCAAAAATGTTTTTTTTCATCAAACCCATACGTGTGGGGTATCTATGAATAGGTCTTCAAAAATGGTAATGAGGTTTCTATTATCATTTTTTTCTAAACTGAATAGTTTGCGCGAGAGACACTTCCAAAGTGGTAAAATGTGTGTCCCCCCCCCCGTAACTTCTAAAATAAGAGAATGATAAAACTAAAAAAAATATATGATGTACATTACCATGTAAACTACCAACGAAAATTGGTTTGAACGAGATCGAGTGAGTAGTTTTTTTTTAAAACGTCATAAATCGTAAACCACAATTTACCTTACATTCAATCAACTGAAATATAAAAATTAAAAAAAAATATATTTTTAAACCGAGAATACCTACAGATTTGTACGGAACCCTCGGTGCGCGAGTCCGACTCGCACTTGGCCGGTTTTTTTATATTCACCCGTCATCACAGGGCGTTACGTGTTTCCTCTGACGTGTATGATCAGAGACCTTTTTTGGGCAATTTATTTATGTTATCTCTTGTACATATATTTTCTTACCTAGTATTACTTATTTTAGTTTTACAAATATTTTAGTGCTATGTTTTCTAATCTTATATTACTTATTTCAGTTTTACAATTTTTTTAATGCTATTTCTTAATGCTACTTAAATACTGGTTTTATTCACAATACTACAATTTCTTATTTTACAATATTTGATTTACTTATTTCTTGTATCATTGATTACTTATCAAGTATTTTACAATATTTGAAAGTATATCTTTTTATGCTTTATTCTTTTTTACAACTCTGGCAGCTATTTCCTTGCAATATTTTAAGAATTTTTGTACTATCTCTTTATTCTGCATTATTTTTGGTATTGTGTCTGGATTTATTGTCACTTCAGTTTCTGACTCAAAGTTATATCTTTCTCTTCCAAATATGGGACATTCTACAATTATATGCGGCACGCTTTCTCTCTTTTCAGGGTCACAGGAACATCCCGGGCTCTCCTTGCACTTGAAGTGGTTCAAATACTCGGAGAACCCGCCATGTCCCGTCAGCACTTGTGTTATCAGGGGATCTACCTTGAGTTTGCGCACTATACTATAGGCCGCGACTGTATCAGGAAAGAAGATCTGGGTGGTTGACGCGGTTTCCTCGGATCGGTATCTCGTATTCCATTCGTCAAGTGATTCCATTCGGATTTGTCGCTTGACGAATGAAACCGGGCACAGACTATAGTCCGGTCTGGTCTTTTTACCCATGGCTGCCTCTTTTGCCAATTTATCAGCCCTTTCATTTCCCTCCAGTCCTGCATGTGCCTTAATCCAAAATAATTTGAGCGATTTACCGCATATTGCCATTTCGCGAATGTTATTTCGGATTCGAAGTGCTAGAGGATGGAGGGAAACGCCTCGACTTACTGTTTCCAGAGCTGATCTGGAGTCACAGTATACCTCGACAACGGGTGTTTTTTGTTTTAAGGCCATTTGGGATGCCTTAAGCAGAGCTAAAAGTTCGGCCTGATAGACGGTGCAGAAATGGTCCAGCTTAAACTTTTGGACTTTGGTTTCTACTCCATTTTCCCAAAGGCTAAGTGCCGCACTGACTTTCTCCATTATTTTGCTCCCGTCGGTGAAAATCTTGGGGTGATTAAGTCCCCGCTGGTCCATCTCTGCATCGTTCGTCACGCACTCAAACTCCATACCTATCTGGTCTGCAGGGCGTGGCAATTGGTTTGTTGAGACCGGTAATTCGATTTCTCGGTCCCCTGTTACTCTCCGCGAAAATCCTCTTTTTTCTTCATAAAAAGAGGCTGCTTCCCGAATTCTCACATCCAGTGGAAGCAGTCCGGAGAGTAACAAGGCCGAGTTTAACGAAGTTGTCTTATACGCTTTTAGAATTTTTTGCACGAACCCACGTTGTACCGAATTTAGGTGTTTCCTTAAACCTATCTTATTTGTAGCTGGTGCCCATGCGCTTGCTGCGTACATTATGATTGGCTCCACTACTGCTATGTATATGGTCCTGATTATCTCGGGCTTCAGCCCCCAACTGACCTTTGCGGCTTTTGACACCTGTTTGTAAACGTTCATTGCCTTTCTGCATATGTTCGACGCGTGAGCGTTAAACGTCAGTCTGTCGTCAATCGTGAGCCCCAGCATCCTGATCTCCTTTGACAGGGCAATGGCCTCCCCGCCCATGTGCAGGAGTGGTGTGTCATACTTCAACTTTTTTGTGATAACCATGGCCTTTGTTTTTTGCGGCGCAAACTTAAGTTTATTTTTAACACCCCACTTCTGGAGGTGCGCGAGGGTCTCGTTTGCCTGCTTCTGGACGTCAAGCGCCGTGACTCCCGAGAAAACCAGAACCACATCATCAGCGAAGGCTTGGCAATAATCGCCTCGCTTTTCCAGTTCTTTGAGCAGAGGGTCAAGGAGCAAATTCCAGAATGTGGGGCCTCCTATAGAGCCTTGTACGCAACCTTTGTTGGTTTTCTGTATATGTTCCGCTCCTGCATACCTGACCCTCACTTTCCTTTCGCTAAAATAGCTATCCACAAGACGTCTCAGGTTTACTGGGCATCTGGTTTCTGCCAGTCGACATTTTATTGCCGGCCACCAAGCGCTGTCGAAGGCTCCCTCTATGTCCAGTGATACGAGAACGACGATCTTTTTCTACTTTAGTTTTTCGCGGGTATATTTTATCAGATCATAGAGGGAGTCCTCGGTGCTGCGTTGTGGCATGAAACCATATTGGTTGTTGCTTGCCTCAGGCAGAACATGCCACCTGATACGACGCACCAGCATTTTCTCCAGGATTTTACCCAGTACAGGCAATAGCCCAATTGGCCTGTATGATTTAGGGTGCGTGTAATCGTCTTTCCCTGGTTTTCTGAGCACTATGACCACTGCCTCCTTCCAGATGGTCGGGAAGTGCGACAGGCTAAAGCATTTGTTCAGCAGTGCCAAGAAGATATGTGGGTTGTGAGTAACTGCCGCCCAGCATATGTCCGCTGTTAACCCGTCGATCCCAGGAGCTTTCTTAGGATTGAAGCTTGATGCGGCCCACTTCATTTCTTCTGTCGTGAACAGAGGGTCGAATGCTTCATCATACGCCTCTTTATTTACTCTATTCGCCGACTCTCTGACTTTTTTGTGATCCTCATCATCGTCCTGCGTTTTATCCTCAGGATAAAATGTGTTTGCGAGCATCCTGGCCGACTCCTCACCGCTAAGAACATGGCTTGCTTCCACCAGTGGTGTATCTTCTTGCCTTGTAGCTGTGTGGCCTATCACCCTATAAATAGTATCCCACATAGTTTCCCGCTCCTGTTTCCCACAGAATTCCTTCTTGCTCGCTGTCAGAGTGGTTTCCATCTTCTGCCTATACTCCTCTTTAGCTGAAAGATAAATTTCAACGACGAATGATCGCCGTCCCGGTGCGGCACAAGAAATTCTCCTCTGTTTCCTTTTCAGTTCCTCTCTCATTTGAGTCAACTCCTCGGTCCACCAGGGCAATCCTGTCTGCTGTGTTTTCTTCACTATTGATATCGTCCCTTCGCAAGCCTCCCCTATTGAGTCTGTGTATTTCTCAGTTATTTTGTTTAAATTTTATACTGAGTCTATAATATCAATTTCTGTTTTGTTAAAAATTTTATGTTCCCAGATTTGGTTTAATTTTTCTTTAAATTGTACCCATTTTGCCTTTTTTGTGTTATATTTTCTAGTAGTTTTTTTTTTATGTCCATTCCTTTTGATTTTTTCAGTTTAAGTTCAAACAGGATTGCTCTGTGGTCCGAAGTGGTGACATCTCCTGCAAGTCTCCAGTTTGTCACTCGTCCAAGCATGTCTTCTGTGCATACAGTTATATCTACACAGCTGCAGTATTTTTGACCTCCTCTGATGACATCGAAAGTAGGAGTCGTTCCCTGATTCAGGATCTGAATTCCCAACTCATCCAGCGTGCCTCCCAAAGCCTCCCCCCTGTGGTTCACTTCCCGACTTCCCCACCACGTGTTCCAGGCGTTGACATCCCCCCCCAGTTTCACATCCTTGACTCCAATCTCCTCCATGTCTTTCTTTAAATGGTCCAAGTCTGGCTCAATAGGCTGTCCACCATCTAGGTACACTGACACGACTCCTGTTTCCCATGCTCCTGTCCTTAACTTCGCTACCGCAAAGTTTTCAGTTGTCAGGGTTGGGCACAATGTGAGGTCTATCGTGTCGTCAAAGAGTACAATGGCCGCTTTATTAACCTTCTCGGTTTTCCGCGCACATTGCACTACTCGCGTACCCGTATGGATCTTCATTTCGCCAACACCATCTATGTAAGGCTCCTGGACCATTGCTAACGTCAATTTCCTTTTTCCCGCTTCTATAATTAATTCGGCTGTAGCCAGTTTGCACCTTTGGAGATTTGCCTGTACCACACGATACTGGTGGGGTCTCTCTTCACTTATACTGCTTGTCACGTTTTCACTTGGGACCACCTTAGCAATACGCTACGGTGGACCTTGCCATATAATCCCATCTTTTTCTTACCGGGCACTCGGAACTAAACGCATCGTGACCCACATGGTCCAACTTGGCCTTAAGGCAATTTCTGCAAGTCGGAGGAACCCCGGCGAGCCAGTCTGGACACTTAGTCTTGAGCACAGTGGCTGCACAAGTCTACTGGGTCTTCTCGGCAAATCCGTTTTCCGTGCCCGAAACCCAGACATCGCGAACACTGTATAAGCGGCGACTGATCTGCCACCTTAAGTCGCTGGATATCGACATGGACTATACCGACATCTGTTAGTCTGTTCCATATAATTGGCGATACGCTCAACACTATGTGCGCCATGTGTGGGTTTCTGGCTTTTCTTCTATATTTTATTACCACTCTTGCGTTTTCTTCACTCACATCTTTAAAAATGTGGTGGTTTTGGGAGCGTAGAGCCTTGAGGACATCCTCATCAGTGTTGTATTGAAGGACACCACGTATGATCACCAGTGGGTCTTTGTTCCTTACCTCTTCAACGTTCAGTTCCGTTCCTGCCCTCTGTATTCTGTCTTTGACTCTATCGATCTCTGTTTGCGTATTGCACCCCACTATCACCTTTCTATCTCTTCCTTTCCTAATCTTGTCTATTCTTACTCCTTCTTCTTTGGCATTTACTGCTTTTCGTAGTTTTTCGAACACCTGCTCCCCGGTGTCTGTCTCATCCTTTGAAGTGACAACCACTGAATGCATAGCCGTTGTCTCTGGGTGTTGCCTCTTTGGAGAACCGGCCACTACACTAGCGTATGTCACTCTATCCTCTCTCATCTTTTGCTCTCTCTCTATGACTTCCTTTAATTTTTCCATTTCCTTTCGGTTTTCCTCGAGCTGTTTGCCATGCTCTTCTATTTTCTTTATAATTTCGCTGTCTTCTTTATCCTTCCTTAAATCTTTTATTCCCTTTTCTTGCTCTACAGGATGTTTTATTGTTTTGTCAGAGCCCCTTTCCGCTTCTCCTTCTTTTACCAGTTGAAAAAGCCTTTCTATGGCATGCGTGACCTCTGCTTTAATATCTGTTCTCAGATTTCTTGAGTTGCCTAGGTGTAGTTTAGCCTTGATTATGCATGCTTTAGCTTCGGCCAATCTGTTTGCATACTTTGGGTTTTCGGCTTTAGGTGGTGAGCTCGAAGCTTCGGCAGATACGGATCGCGTTACTAACTCTTTTTTCTCCTGTGATGCCTTTGGTTTTGGCTTCGAAGGAGCCACCGGGACCGTCTTTGTTGGTGTTTTCGGGGAAGCAACCTTTTCCACTGGCCGTCCCGATTCCCAATCTCTTATACTTCTCCTAACTTTGGAAGTCATGTCAATATTTTTTGTAGAAGGACCTGCCTTCTCCGTCTCATTTGGCGAGCTTGAGCAGCCCTCGTCTTGTTTAGCGTCCATGTCTTTCTTTGCAGGAGTGCGAAAACCAAACATTTCCAGAGGAACACGTCAATATAATCTATTACATCAATAAGCGTTGTGTTGACCATAGTCGCTAAAAGGTATAATATATAAAAGGTTTGTATAAGTTAAAAAAAAGACTAGTAAAATTACATAAATGATCTGTAAATAAATAATTATTTGTGTCCAATGAAAAAAAAAAATCCACGAAACAAAAGTTGTAGAGTCGCAGACTCTACCCGTTTTTTGTATAGCTATTCCAATTCTTCGTTAAACAAGTCTAGCTACTATTCTTAATGCCTAAATAGAATTCTAAAGCCGAACAAAACAAAAATAAAATAAAAAAAATTGTCACTCTACATAGAGTCGGTTCTATTCACTTATATGAAAGTCCTATATATTTTTATTTTTTTTTATAAGCAATCAAAACCGCAACTTTCTAGGACTAAAACTTACGGAGTTATACAGGTTTTAAATTTTCCAAGATGGCGGTAAAAATGGCCGCCAAATTTTTAAAGTATCGTAATATCGCCAAATTCTGTCACATTTGAATGCGGTTTTGTTCTCTATTATCAGCTGCACAAAATCAAGGCTTTAAAGCGCCCTCCTGGGCGGTGGTTTCAGGATTTCTTGGAATATTTCCGTGAGGTTTCACCAGGAAAATATGGGATTCGAGGTCAAGCTAGAAGCTTTATATCTGCACTATTTGGCACGAAAAAATGTATATGTCACCACGATGAATCCAGCAGCGTTTCACAATTAAAGTTAATTTTTTTTCTATTTTTGACTTTTTCACAAAGAAAATTTTTTCCACAACGCTCCGGAAAATTTCACTTTTACCAATACACGCGCGTCACTTTTCCGCAATTTTTGATGTATCACACAAGGCGGTACGGCAAAAATTTACCACTTCTGTGAATTTTCGAGCGTGAAGCGACTTAAAAACGATCTGCTCGCGGCGAGGGGTACCGCGCGACTTGGTTAGGTTAGGTTAGGTTAGGTTAACGCTGAAGTCGTCACAGCCCTCTTCCCGGCAAGAGCGGAGCACACTCCGCCGCCGATGGCATTGCCCACAGCTGCAGAGCCTACAGAAGGGAACGCCATCAGCGTCCCAGAGGTGACACAAGGAGAGATGGGGGCGGCCGTGTTGCGGCTCCGGGCCAAGAACGTGGCTCCGGGGCCCGACGGTATACACGGCTGTGCGTTGGCCCTCGCTCTGAAAGAGCTAGAGCCCCAACTGAGAGGACTCTTCACAGCGTGCCTTGAGCGGGGCCAGTTTCCCAGTTTGTGGAAAACAGGTCGCCTGGTCCTGCTCAAGAAGGCGGGGCGCCCTGCAGACTCACCGTCTGCGTACAGGCCCATAGTGTTGCTGGACGAGGTCGGGAAGCTATTCGAGCGAATTATCGCTGCCCGCCTCGTCCACCACTTATGCAGAGAGGGGCCTGACCTGGCCGAGAGTCAGTTTGGCTTTCGGCACGGGCGCTCCACCATCCACGCGATATCGCGGGTGAGAGTCCTGGCAGAGGAAGCAGTGTCCCGGGGCGGGGTGATGGTGGCGGTGTCCTTGGACATATCTAACGCCTTCAACACCCTGCCTTGGAGCTGCATTCGGGAGGCACTGCTGTACCATCGGGTGCCTTCCTACCTCTGCCACATCGTTGGGGCTTATCTCGAGGATAGGGGTGTCACCTACATGGGACGTGATGGCGGAAACCAGCGCCGCATGTCGTGCGGTGTTCCACAGGGCTCGGTCGTTGGCCCGCTCCTGTGGAACATCGGGTACGACTGGGTGCTGAGGGGCGAGCTTCCGCCGGGCGTGGAACTGACGTGTTATGCTGATGACACACTGGTCACGGCCCGGGGGAGCTCGTACAGGGAGGCAGCGTTGCTGGCGACGGCTGCGGTCTCACTTGTGGTGAGCCGCATACGGCGCCTAGGCCTGGAGGTGGCCCTCAATAAGTCGGAGGCCATGGTCTTTCATGGCCCCCGGCGGGCGCCGCCGGCCGGATCACACATCGTGGTCGGGGGGTGTGGGATCGCTGTCGAGTCCACCATGAAATATCTGGGATTGGTGCTCGACAGCCGGTGGGACTTCGGCCCCCACTTCCGGCGGCTGGCGCCAAAGTTGATGGGCGCGGCTGGGGCGCTGTCAACGCTGCTTCCCAATCTGGGGGGCCCGAGCGTCGCCTGTAGGCGGCTCTACGTGGGGATCGTGCGATCCATGGCCCTGTATGGGGCCCCAATTTGGGCGGCTGACCTGACGGCCGGCAGCATCGCTGTTCTGCGAAGACCGCAGCGTGCTATGGCCGTCAGAGTCATCAGGGGATATCGCACGATCTCCTACGAGGCGGCCTGTGTACTGGCTGGATCCCCACCGTGGGACCTCGAGGCGAAAGTACTCGCGTCACTGTACCGGTGGCGCGAGGAAGCGCGGGAGCGGGACGAGCGACTGACGGACCGCCACATGGAGCTTCGTCGGTCGCAGCTCCGCGCAGCTTTGGTGGCGAGCTGGCAGGATAGGCTTTCACGCCCTACCGCCGGCCTCGCCACCGTCGAGGCGGTCCGGCCAGTACTCGGGCAATGGCTCGGGAGAAGGCACGGCTCCCTGTCGTTTCGGACGACGCAGGTGCTCTCGGGGCATGGTTGCTTCGGGAAGTACCTGTGTCGCATAAACAGGGAGCCGGACGCCCGGTGTCACCACTGCGTCGACTGCCGGGAGGACACGGCGCGGCATACGCTGGCAGAATGTGCCGCTTGGGAGGAGCCGCGTCGTGCCCTCGTCTCAGAAATAGGCAACGACCTATCGCTGCCGGCTGTGGTTGAGTCCATGGTCGGTAGCGAGGAGTCCTGGGACGCGGTGGTATCCTTCTGCGAAACAGTCATGTCGCAGAAGGAGGCTGCGGAAAGGGAGCGGGAGATATCTTCCGCCCACCCAGCCCGCAGCAGGCGCACCGGGCGTCGGCGGAGGGTGGACAACGCCCTCTTCCAGCCCCCCTAAATGGGTCCAGGGGCGACGGATCTGGGGACATCCGTCGCCCCCTATTCCTTAGGACCCGAGATGGTGGCGCGTAGTGTTCCACGCGCGCCTCTCTGTGATGTATGGGGGGGAGCTTAACACCTCACTCCCCCCCAACGTGAGGAGGCTCGCAATGGCGGGCCGGCACTAGTCGGGGATCGCGGAAGACATATTGGTTCCCGTGGTCCCCGACGTAGGTGTGGGACGGAACACCGGGGTGGTTTTAGTCAGTAAGAGTCTGACAGACCCCTCTGCCCACCCCAGGGCAGAGGACATCCATGAGGATTTCCACCTCGAGATCAAAAAAAAAAAAAAAAAAGGTTAGGTTAACGCTCGGCCGTGTTGCGGCTCCGGGCCAAGAACGTGGCTCCGGGGCCCGACGGTGTACACGGCTGTGCGTTGGCCCTCGCTCTGAAAGAGCTAGAGCCCCAACTGAGAGGACTCTTCACAGCGTGCCTTGAGCGGGGCCAGTTTCCCAGTTTGTGGAAAACAGGTCGTCTGGTCCTGCTCAAGAAGGCGGGGCGCCCTGCAGACTCGCCGTCTGCGTACAGGCCCATAGTGTTGCTGGACGAGGTCGGGAAGCTATTCGAGCGAATTATCGCTGCCCGCCTCGTCCACCACTTGTGCAGAGAGGGGCCTGACCTGGCCGAGAGTCAGTTTGGCTTTCGGCACGGGCGCTCCACCATCCACGCGATATCGCGGGTGAGTCCTGGCAGAGGAAGCAGTGTCCCGGGGCGGGGTGATGGTGGCGGTGTCCTTGGACATATCTAACGCCTTCAACACCCTGCCTTGGAGCTGCATTCGGGAGGCACTGCTGTACCATCGGGTGCCTTCCTACCTCTGCCACATAGTTGGGGCTTATCTCGAGGATAGGGGTGTCACCTACATGGGACGTGATGGCAGAAACCAGCGCCGCATGTCGTGCGGTGTTCCACAGGGCTCGGTCGTTGGCCCGCTCCTGTGGAACATCGGGTACGACTGGGTGCTGAGGGGCGAGCTTCCGCCGGGCGTGGAACTGACGTGTTATGCTGATGACACGCTGGTCACGGCCCGGGGGAGCTCGTACAGGGAGGCAGCGTTGCTGGCGACGGCTGCGGTCTCACTTGTGGTGAGCCGCATACGGCGCCTAGGCCTGGAGGTGGCCCTCAACAAGTTGGAGGCCATGGTCTTTCATGGCCCCCGGCGGGCGCCGCCGGCCGGATCACACATCGTGGTCGGGGGGTGTCGGATCGCTGTCGAGTCCACCATGAAATATCTGGGATTGGTGCTCGACAGCCGGTGGGACTTCGGCCCCCACTTCCGGCGGCTGGCGACTAAGTTGATGGGCGCGGCTGGGGCGCTGTCAACGCTGCTTCCCAATCTGGGGGGCCCGAGCGTCGCCTGTAGGCGGCTCTACGTGGGGATCGTGCGATCCATGGCCCTGTATGGGGCCCCAATTTGGGCGGCTGACCTGACGGCCGGCAGCATCGCTGTTCAGCGAAGACCGCAGCGTGCTATGGCCGTCAGAGTCATCAGGGGATATCGCACGATCTCCTACGAGGCGGCCTGTGTGCTGGCTGGATCCCCACCGTGGGACCTCGAGGCGAAAGTACTCGCGTCACTGTACCGGTGGCGCGAGGAAGCGCGGGAGCGGGACGAGCGACTGACGGACCGCCACATGGAGCTTCGTCGGTCGCAGCTCCGCGCAGCCCTGGTGGCGAGCTGGCAGGATAGGCTTTCACGCCCTACCGCCGGCCTCGCCACCGTCGAGGCGGTCCGGCCAGTACTCGGGCAATGGCTCGGGAGAAGGCACGGCTCCCTGTCGTTTCGGACGACGCAGGTGCTCTCGGGGCATGGTTGCTTCGGGAAGTACCTGTGTCGCATAAACAGGGAGCCGGACGCCCGGTGTCACCACTGCGTCGACTGCCGGGAGGACACGGCGCGGCATACGCTGGCAGAATGTGCCGCTTGGGAGGAGCCGCGTCGTGCCCTCGTCTCAGAAATGGGCAACGACCTATCGCTGCCGGCTGTGGTTGAGTCCATGGTCGGTAGCGGGGAGTCCTGGGACGCGGTGGTATCCTTCTGCGAAACAGTCATGTCGCAGAAGGAGGCTGCGGAAAGGGAGCGGGAGATATCTTCCGCCCACCCAGCCCGCAGCAGGCGCACCGGGCGTCGGCGGAGGGCGGACAACGCCCTCTTCCAGCCCCCCTAAATGGGTCCAGGGGCGACGGATCTGGGGACATCCGTCGCCCCCTATTCCTTAGGACCCGAGATGGTGGCGCGTAGTGTTCCACGCGCGCCTCTCTGTGATGTATGGGGGGGAGTTTAACACCTCACTCCCCCCCAACGTGAGGAGGCCCGCAATGGCGGGCCGGCACTAGTCGGGGATCGCGGAAAACATATTGGTTCCCGTGGTCCCCGACGTAGGAGGGCGGAGGACATCCATGAGGATTTCCACCTCGAGATCAAAAAAAAAAAAAAAAAGGTTAGGTTAACGCTGCGGAAACCAGCGCCGTATGTCGTGCGGTGTTCCACAGGGCTCGGTCGTTGGCCCGCTCCTGTGGAACATCGGGTACGACTGGGTGCTGAGGGGCGAGCTCCCGCCGGGCGTGGAACTGACGTGTTATGCTGATGACACGCTGGTCACGGCCCGAGGGAGCTCGTACAGGGAGGCAGCGTTGCTGGCGACGGCTGCGGTCTCACTTGTTGTGGGCCGCATACGGCGCCTAGGCCTGGAGGTGGCCCTCAACAAGTCGGAGGCCATGGTCTTTCATGGCCCCCGGCGGGCGCCGCCGGCCGGATCACACATCGTGGTCGGGGGGTGTCGGATCGCTGTCGAGTCCACCATGAAATATCTGGGATTGGTGCTCGACAGCCGGTGGGACTTTGGCCCCCACTTCCGGCGGCTGGCGCCTAAGTTGATGGGCGCGGCTGGGGCGCTGTCAACGCTGCTTCCCAATCTGGGGGGCCCGAGCGTCGCCTGTAGGCGGCTCTACGTGGGGATCGTGCGATCCATGGCCCTGTATGGGGCCCCAATTTGGGCGGCTGACCTGACGGCCGGCTGCATCGCTGTTCTGCGAAGACCGCAGCGTGCTTTGGCTGTCAGAGTCATCAGGGGATATCGCACGATCTCCTACGAGGCAGCCTGTGTGCTGGCTGGATCCCCACCATGGGACCTCGAGGCGAAAGTACTCGCGTCACTGTATCGGTGGCGCGAGGAAGCGCGGGAGCGGGACGAGCGACTGACGGAGCGCCACATGGAGCTTCGTCGGTCGCAGCTCCGCGCAGCCCTGGTGGCGAGCTGGCAGGATAGGCTTTCACGCCCTACCACCGGCCTCGCCACCGTCGAGGCGGTCCGGCCAGTACTCGGGAACTGGCTCGGGAGGAGGCACGGCTCCCTGTCGTTTCGGACGACGCAGGTGCTCTCGGGGCATGGTTGCTTCGGGAAGTACCTGTGTCGCATAAACAGGGAGCCGGACGCCCGGTGTCACCACTGCGTCGACTGCCGGGAGGACACGGCGCGGCATACGCTGGCAGAATGTGCCGCTTGGGAGGAGCCGCGTCGTGCCCTCGTCTCAGAAGTCGGCAACGACCTATCGCTTCCGGCTGTGGTCGAGTCCATGGTCGGTAGCGAGGAGTCTTGGGACGCGGTGGTATCCTTCTGCGAAACAGTAATGTCGCAGAAGGAGGCTGCGGAAAGGGAGCGGGAGATATCTTCCGCTCACCCAGCCCGCAGCAGGCGCACCGGGCGTCGGCGGAGGGCGGACAACGCCCTCTTCCAGCCCCCCTAAATGGGTCCAGGGGCGACGGATCTGGGGACATCCGTCGCCCCCTATTCCTTAGGACCCGAGATGGTGGCGCGTAGTGTTCCACGCGCGCCTCTCTGTGATGTATGGGGGGGAGTTTAACACCTCACTCCCCCCCAACGTGAGGAGGCCCGCAATGGCGGGCCGGCACCAGTCGGGGATCGCGGAAGACATATTGGTTCCCGTGGTCTCCGACGTAGGTGTGGGACGGAACACCGGGGTGGTTTTAGTCAGTTCAGTACAAAAATGTTCTGAATTTTTCTATGTTAATGGCGAAAAATGAAAATTTTTTCGCGTTTTGTCAATTATATCAGTTAAAATAGTCAAACGGTACCGAAATACAAGCGATTCAGCTGAAAACAGCTTTGAAATGCGACTCCTGGTTGCAAAGATATTTCGATGTATAGGGAATTTTGTATCGGTTAGGTGGATTTCGTACGTACTGATTTGCTTGGAAAAACGAAAAATTCAGTGTTTGCAAACTTCTATTTCAGCTAGACGCACGGGCGAGGTGTCGGAAGACGCGTCTCCACGCGGGCCAGCTTACTACGGCGTTACTTTAGTTTTTGCAGAAGGAAAATCGAAAATTATGGTCAAAAACGTGATTTTTCACGGAAAATTTTGAAAAAACCTCTAATAACTCCACCGAACAGGACTCCAGCTCGCGGAACGCTCGCCAGAATACAGGTAAGGCAGGTAAGTTGCTATTTAAACTAATAAAAACAGGGTTCACAGTAGGAATTTTGAGATAAAAATAAAAATGTGGTTCAGTACAAAAATGTTCTGAATTTTTCTATGTTAATGGCGAAAAATGAAAATTTTTTCGCGTTTTGTCAATTCTTTCAGTCAAAATAGTCTAACGGTACCCAAATACAAGCGATTCAGCTGAAAACAGCTTCGAAATGCGACACCTGGTTGCAAAGATATTTCGGTTAGGTTAGGTTAGGTTAGGTTAGGTTTTTTTTTTTTTTTTTTTTTTTGTTATGGCAGGAGTGGGAAATCCTCATGGACACCCAGACTGTCTCACTTGTGACACAGTCTGGGTAGTGCCGGACTCTTACCGGCTAAAACCACACTCCTGCCTTTGCTCACTGTCCCTCTGACATGATCAGAGCCCTTTTTAATCATTGATGGTTACTTTTCGTCATTTTTGTTATTTTATTTTTGACTGCCCTTTTCAGGAAGTGGAGAGCACCTGGAAGCGTTTTTGCCTCGTTTCATGTCATATTTCTGTGGGGCATACAGCTATTTTGACATCAATATTTTTTATTAGCTAACATTTTACAAAAAATCTATTTACAAACACCTTATAAACTTATTTCTATATTTTTCTATTTATGTACGTTTTGCTTATGGGTTTACCTATTTTTATACCACTAAAATTATATCTTTAACTGAATTAACACTAAAATATTTATGTTATGACTATCCTAATATATATTCAATATATCATATAGACATAATTTCTTATAGCTAATTTATATTTTTTAATTCTATCTATATTTAATACTAATTCTACATATTTTTGTCTTATCAGCTTTGCAAGCACTAGCAGATTCAGGACTTTTACTTGCAGTACTTTTACTACTTGTATTTTGTATAGTTTTTGGCATTTTACGTTCGTAATATATGCTTGTTGTTTTTTCAGATATTGCTCAACCAGTGCAGTGCTATGAATGCAATGTTTCCTATTATTTTTGTGCGAACACAACGACGAACTCGTTTGACCACATCTCGGTATCAAAAGTTTGCCACTAAATTTAGATTTGTTACATAAATTAATGTTTTTACTTTTATGAGGTATTATATGGATGATAATGAATGAATTGTTACGAATAAAAGAATTTAAAAAGATCTCTGCTCGTAATTGGGCCAATTTCTTAGGAATTAGCTTACAATTTGCTACTTTTTTGCTGTAAATTCTTTTAATTCTAATGGTTATGGTGATATTAGTGTTTGATACAATAGTAATTAAGTGATTTGAGTTCAAGGTTCCTTCCACAGTTCTATTACACCTTGAGCAGGCGTCATTGACACGTCGTCGTTGGTTACAAGAGCAGAAGTCGAGCAAAGCCTGATTACACTGATTAATATTCCCGGGAGTGGCTAGCTGCACTTTAGCAGTACGCCACCGACAGGCGTGCCAATGCATCCTGTTACAGTACAATATCTTTGTGCTGTATCTACAATCTACATCGCAATCTTATGTTCTTTATCGCACGTTCAATATCTATTAAATGTTTCTACTATCTGTAATCATCACGTAGTCGTTAGTATATAAGTTGCACCTTTGGATAATTATAACCAGACTATACTACATCTTTGGTCTCATTTATACCTAACCATATACTGCCAAGAAGTTTGGCAAATTGGTGACCCCGACGAACGAATACGCAGCAAGAAACATGGCGCAACCACCGTGCAAGGCGAACATAAATCAGCAAGAAACACTTGAAGTAGCTGCTGGCACCTCGGTTTTATCCCGCATTCCGGAATTTTGGAAAGACCAACCCAGATTATGGTTCACGCAACTAGAAGCCATATTAGCACCACAGAAGCAAGGAGACGAATACAAATACTGTACGGTAATAGCAAAGTTATCCAAGGAAGAAATACTACAGGTTAGTGACCTAATCACTTCGCCACCGACTACAGATAAATACAAAAACATCAAGTAACGTTTAATTGATTGTTACGAAGAAACAGAACAGCGGCAGTTTCAAAAATTAATATCGGAGACAGAACTCGGTGATCAAAAACCTTCGCAGTTATTACGTCAAATGCGAGTCCTCGGGAGAGGAAAAATCAGTGACGAAACAATTAAACTACTATGGTTCAGGCTTTTACCAACATCAGTTACTACGGTTCTAGCAGTTACGGAAGACATGGAAATTGACAAACTGAGCCTAATTGCAGACAAAATAATAATGAATTCAAAAGTAACCGAAATATCAGCTGTTCGCAACGACACTTCAAACGACAACAATACAGCATGCATTTTAACCCAGCTAGAAAAATTACAGATAGATATTGACGCAATTCAGCAAGGTCGATATGGCTATCGACCCAACACGCACAATCATTTCAAGGAACGTCAACAATTTCCGATTATGAGGCCGAGAACAAACTATAGAGGGGCAAATCGATTTTGTTACTACCACGGAAGATTCGGAAAATATGCAAGGAACTGCATTAAGCCATGCGGTTGGAAACCAATGACTTACGTACGGAACCAGGGAAACGAATAAGAGCACAGACAACGGCGAAACTCTGTGCAATCCACCCATCCAATCGCCTCACCATTACCGACCGAAAAAGTGGTATGAAGTTTTTGATTGACACGGGCGCAAATATCTCAGTCATTAGCAAGCAACAGAGATATTCAATTTTACAAAATGAACAATACACACTATACGCTGCAAATGGGACTAAAATTAGGACTTACGGCGAGAAGACGCTTACCTTGAATTTAGGACTACAACGGTGTTATAAATGGAATTTTATAATCGCCGATGTTACACAACCAATAATTGGAGCAGATTTTCTAGAGCACTATAAACTATTAGTCGACATAGCTGGTCGCAAACTTATCGACAAAGTTACAGAGCTGACAACGCATGTAACTTCAGAAAAAGCGGCACAACAAACAATTCGTACTATCGCAGTGGGAACGAATCCACGCATTACGCAACTTTTAAACAAGTACGAAGACATCACGAAAGAGTCCTCTCTACGCAATGCGCCCAAACATAAGATTGAACACCACATTATCACTATAGGACCACCCGTCGCAGCTCGGGCAAGACCATTACCTCCAGAAAAATACGACATAGCCAAAAAGGAATTTCAAAGTATGATAGAACTCGGAATTTGCCGACCGTCAGATAGCCCATGGGCAAGCCCATTGCATATGGTAAAAAAGAAAAATGGCGAATGGAGACCGTGCGGAGACTATCGAATGCTCAATAGCACGACAGTACCGGACAAATACCCACTACCAAGATTAACTGACTTTACATACATATTAGAAAATAAGAAGGTACTAAGCAAGATAGATATACGCAAAGCATACCACTGTATTCCTGTTAAGGATATAGAGAAGACAGCCATCATCACACCTTTCGGACTTTTTGAGTACTTAAGAATGCCTTTCGGATTACGCAATGCGGCACAAACATTTCAACGATTCATGGATTCCTTATTTAGAGATTTAAATTTCGTATTTATATATGTAGACGACTGTCTCATCGCATCGGACAGCGAAGATTTGCATTATCAGCATTTAGAAACGGTTTTCAAACGTTTACACGAGAATGGAATAACCATTAATCTCGAAAAATGCGAATTTCACAGAAGGGAAATAGATTTCTTAGGTTATCATATAACGAGCCAAGGAATACAACCTACCGAGGAAAATTACAAGGCAATCATGGAATTTCCCAAACCGAAAACGATTCAAGAATTAAGAAGATTTTTGGGCATGGTCAATTTCTACAGAAGTAATATTCCACGCGCAGCGGGAAATCAAAGAGTTTTAAACGAATTTCTACATGGTTCAAAAAAGAACGATGATTCACCTGTTCCTTGGACAACGGAAGCAGTCCAAGCTTACGAAAAATGCAAGGAAAGCTTGAAAAACGCGGTATTAACAGCGCATCCTTCCCGCAACGCATCACTAGCGCTCATGACCGACGCTAGTGCTACTTGCGTTGGTGGAGTTTTACAACAGAAATCCGGACGCAATTGGGAACCATTAGGTTTTTTTTCACAAAAATTGAGCGAAACTCAACAAAAATATTCTACGTTTGACAGAGAGCTGTTGGGAATTTACATGGCCGTCAAACATTTTCACAGATTAATCGAGGGAAGAGAATTTACAATATTTACGGATCACCGACCTTTGACATACGCTTTCTCCCAAAAACCATCATCAAACGATACACCGCGACGGGTCCGGCAGTTGGATTTCATTTCACAGTACAGTACCAACATCCAACACATAAACGGACGTGACAATATTACCGCCGATGCCTTATCTCGAATAGAGGAAATATACGTGCCATCACCTATCGATTACGCTGAATTGGAAAAATGTCAATCAACAGATAATGAACTTAGTAAATTACGTGACAATAAAAGATTAAAATTCAAAAACATTACGCTTCCGGGTTCCACAATAAACATCACCTGCGACGCGTCTACTGGAAAAAGCCGCCCCTACTTACCAAAGCATTTTCGCAAACAAATTTTCGATACCATTCATGGTTTGAGCCATCCAGGAAAAAGAACTACGAGAAAAATGATAACCCAAAGGTATTTATGGCCGTATATGAACAAAGATATCAATAATTGGTGTAGATCATGTTTAGCCTGCCAAAAATCGAAAATACAACGACATACGACATCACCTCCTGGTGCATTTATGACAGCGCAACGTTTTGAGCATTTACATATTGACATCGTCGGGCCACTTCCGATTTCACAAGGGAAGAGACATTTAATCACAATCATAGATCGTTGTACGTCATGGCCCGAAATATTTCCGGTAGAAGATATAACTGCAGAAACAGTAGCCAAGACACTTTTCGAAGGATGGATTACTCGTTTTGGATGTCCATTGCGCATTACTACGGATCAAGGCCGACAGTTTGAATCAAGAATATTTGAGTCACTCTCTCGATTTTTGGGAATACATAAAATTAGGACAACACCTTATCATCCGCAATCCAATGGAATGATAGAGAGATTTCATAGAACTTTAAAGGTAGCGTTAATGACAAGAGAATCCAACGGAAATTGGTTAAAAGAAGTCCCAACAGTTTTACTCGGGTTGCGGAGTAGCTTGCGAGAAGACACAGGTTATAGTTCAGCAGAGATGACATATGGAACGCCAATACGACTCCCTGAGGGGTTTTTTGAGTCATCAGCAGCGCAGTTATCAACGTACGAAGAATTTGTAAAACAAATTCAAAAGGACATCACACAAATGACGTCAATTCCGAAAAGAAAAAACCATAACCAAGCTATATTTGTGCATCCCGAACTCAAAGAATGCTCACACGTATTTGTTCGGTGTGATAGAATGAAGAAAGCCCTGACGCCGCCGTATGAAGGACCCTACCCAGTAATTAGTAGAACAGATAAAACATTTTGCATTAGAATTAGGGATAAGGAGACAGTGATATCAATTGATAGATTGAAACCAGCTTTCATGATCAATGACGAATCAAACTACGTGCCAGATTCAAAGGATTGCGACAGACATTCACACACGTACACTACTCGATCGGGACGTAAGGTAAAGCCAGTAGTACGTCTATAAAAATCGCTGATAGAAGCAAGTTATTCGTATATATATTAGCATAGATCTTAACGTATACCGTTAATTCACAACTACCCGTAACAACAAGACATCTAAAATGGGAAATCAAAGTTCTAAGGACCAGATAACATACAATACGGACAGTTGCCTCAATCAAAACGAAGCGGACAAGCTCCGCAACCTGATCCAGGAGGACTTACGGTGGGCAAGAAATGTTGCGATGGGACAGATTATTTTAACAATCGGTGCGATCCTAATTTATGGCATAATGAAAACACTGGACAGAAGAATGAAGAGTTTAACGGAGAAAAATAATAAACACTCGTGCAACAGCTAAGTCAAAGTTACAGACGTCAGCAAATCACGCCGCAACAGGCGTCATCAAATTCCACCGCGTACAATGGCATTATTATTTATATACATCAGCAAATAACTAGTAAGGTCTAGGTCAAATTTATATTGTAAACACTATTACCATAACATTTACTTTTTTTTTTCTTTTAAAGGGGGGTGTACTGTTACAGTACAATATCTTTGTGCTGTATCTACAATCTACATCGCAATCTTATGTTCTTTATCGCACGTTCAATATCTATTAAATGTTTCTACTATCTGTTATCATCACGTAGTCGTTAGTATATAAGTTGCACCTTTGGATAATTATAACCAGACTATACTACATCTTTGGTCTCATTTATACCTAACCATATACTGCCAAGAAGTTTGGCAAACATCCCATTTGACGCGAATTGGGCACACGCTGTCGAAGGCGTTGTGGTCCGTTCTCTCTAGTTTGGCTGACAGGCAATTATGACACTTTGGTGTCTCCTCTGCCAGCCGTGACGGACAATCCGCACGCATGTGGGGCTCACCACAGTGGGTGCAGAGATCAGCGGGCCGCGTGCACAGTTTCCGGCTGTGGCCGAAGCACAGACAACGTGTGCACTGAACCAATGGAGATTGGTCCTGCACTCGCACTCGCTGTAGGTCGATGTGCACGCGTCCCGCCGCGGTCAGTCTCTGCCACACTATCGGGGACACCTGCAAGATGACATGGCACATGTGGGGGTTCCTCGTCTTCCGACGGTACTTCACCCCCAACCTCACGTCATCCGCAGGAATGTCCCCGATAAGATGGGTGTTTTGCCGCTCCAGAGCCTGCATGATTTCGCCATCTGTGTGGCAGGAGAGGACGTCCCTGATGATGATCAGAGGGTCCTTGTTCTTGACCTCTTCTGCCACTAGATTGCCGGATTTCCGAATCCGTTCCGTCACCCTATTCAACTCTTCTTTGGACCTGAATCCAACCACCACCTTCTGGTCCCTCGCCTTGCGCAGTCTCTCCACCCTTGTGCCCTGATTTCGGGCATCGACCGCCGTCCTTAACTTCTCAATAACCTCTTCACTCGTATCCTGATCATTCACAGATGATACAACCAACGAGTGAAGAGGTTCTTGGATATTCTGTTTCGGGGCGGCGGCGATTTCCGCAAAGGTGGGGCCCTGGCCTGCGACGTAGCGGGGAGCCAGTTGGAGTTCCACCGACAGAGCCTGGGTGTGTTTGCTGCATTCCTGCAACACCTGTTTGTGATCGAGCAGGCCCGTCATAAGTTCTTTCATCAGCTCTGTCGTTGCATCTGTGGTTGGCTTAGGCTCTGTTTGGGTTTCTGCTTTTTCAGGCAATACGGCTTCCCTTCCTTTTCCACTTTCGGCCTCTTTGACCAGCTCGTATAGTCTCTCGACCGCTTTCGCTTTTATCTCCTTTTTGAGATTTCTGGAGCTTAATAATTGATATTTCGCCTTCTGAAGACAGGCTTTTGCCTCCGTGGTTCGATTTATGTATCTCACGGGTTGCGGTGGGCTCACTTCTGTTCCTTCCGGCAGTTTAGGTCCATCCGACCTGATCTGATGAGCGAGCGTTGTCTTGGATTTCAGTTTCGGAGGTGAGGACACTGGGGCCTTTTTTGGGGGAGTTGGTGTTTTGAGAGGCTGTCTCTCTGCCTCCCATTCTCCGATGCTACGTCGCACTGACGGGCCGGCCTGTGCAAGTCGAGGCCTCCCTGCGTCTGAACTCTCCTCCGAAACCTTTGGCCTATTAACCGGAGTCCTTATCCCGAACATTTTGGTCGATCACGAAAAAGAGACTGCGGAGTAACTAAGCTGTCAGGGGACAATTATTTTGCTACTGAATCCCTGTATAGGGGGGATTAGGCAGTAGTTAATATAAAAAAAAACACTATATTAATAACGAGCCCAATAGCGGGGACTCGGTCAGTTAAAATAATAAAAGTCACTTATGTCTTCTAGAGACGCTAACATATACAGCAACCGTCACTTTCCCTAATTTTTAAAGCGGGTAGATATAGGTGAAGCTTACAATAGCAATACAATTAGCACTTAGCACTTACAATAGTGTAGCAGGTACAATATATAAGAAAATATTTTTTGTCAAAAACACTAGTCTACCTAGCTATAGACCAGAAGGAGGGTGGGTGGACAAAATTTTATTTCAGCTAGACGCACGGGCGAGGTGTCGGAAGACGCGTCTCCACGCGGGCCAGCTTACTACGGCGTTACTTTAGTTTCCACAGAGGGAAAATCGAAAATTGTAGTCTAAAAACTTGATTTTTCACGGAAAATTTTGAAAAAAACCTCTAATAACTCCACCGAACAGGACTCCAGCTCGCGGAACGCTCGCCAGAATACAGGTAAGGCAGGTAAGTTGCTATTTAAACTAATAAAAACAGGGTTCACACTAGGAATTTTGAGATAAAAATAAAAATGTGGTTCAGTACAAAAATGTTCTGAATTTTTATATGTTAATGGCGAAAAATGAAAATTTTTTCGCGTTTTGTCAATTCTTTCAGTCAAAATAGTCTAAAGGTACCTAAATACAAGTGATTCAGCTGAAAACAGCTTCGAAATGCGACACCTGGTTGTAAAGATATTTCGGTTAGGTTAGGTTAGGTTTTTTTTTTTTTTTTTTTATTGTGAGTTTTTTACCGCGGACATGGTGGTCCGCGCCTTTGATTACAATGATAATTTTTGTTTACAGGTTTTTAAATATAATTACAGTTATTTAACTCCTACGTCGGACACTTATTTCTAGGTTATTTCTAAACTTAATACTACGTGAGTCCACCTTTTTTTTTTTTTTTTTTTTTTTTTTTTTTTTTTTTTTATACTTTTTGAAATATATTTTTTTTTTTTTATTTTTTATAAATTTATATATATATATACTTTTTTTTTTTTATTTTTTTTTTTGATACTGTAATATTACAATTTTACACAAGCATTATTATTTGATATTAATATTAATTTTGTTGTTATATTTTTATTTTACAATTTACTGATGGTTTTTTGTGTATATACTATTTAATTTTACGTTACTACACTTTTTTTTTTGGGGGAAGACTGCATGGCAGTATGAACCGACCAGCCCCACCGATGGCTTCCGTTCACGGAAATGACGTACGCATCCGCGCCGCTTAGCTCAACCATTTTTGAGGGAACTTAACGACCGGATACGCAGCGCCACCATCGGCTTGACAGTTACGCGAGTATGACAGATTCACTCTGCCATGCAGTTTTACAATTTGGTTTTATAGGGGGTGTTAGTGTGAGTGATCCTTGGTGGGTTTGTTTGGGTTTGGAGTTTGGGTGGGACTTGTTAGTTGTGAATTCAGGTGTTAATTCGGTGTCTGCTGACCAGGGACTTCGCTAACCGGAGCAAGGCTTCCATGACTACTACGTCTCGATGCTGCATGGCCGTCTTCAAGTTGTAGTCGATGACGGCTTTAGTCGGCGCATCCATAGCTCTCTTTGCGAAACGGCCTATGGCGTCGTCGGCGTCGTCGGAGTAATAGACGCAGCTGACAGTATGTCTCGACACCGCCACTACCGCATGGGAGATGCTGTCATGGATTTGGAGCCTCCTGGACTTGGTGTTGATGATGATTACGCTGTCGTAGGTCAACCCCTGAGCCTCGTGTATGGTTAAGGTACGCGACCCTTCGCCGGACCCATATCCCTGGTTCATAAGAGAGGCTTTCTCCTCCTGCGTATGAACCAGGAACAGGGTGTTTTGGGCAGTTTTGGGTATCTGCGCTCCTGTGTAACCTTCCACCCTCAGGGAGTGGACCCGCGACAGCGTCGACTTGGAGGAGTATATACCAGAGTATATCTCGCTCAGTGCAAGAGCCACATCCATCGGGTTGCGGTGTGTGCAAAGCAGCTCCCGGGTGATGCCAGCCACCAGGTTTGGACGGGTATACCTTAGAACGAATAGGTTCTCTCTATCCAGATATGGAAGCTGGTTCACGTCTCCGATGAGGACAACCTCGCTTGCTCCTGACAACTTCACTGCCATTACTATGGCCCCAAAATGGTTCATTAATGCCTCGTCTACCGTGAGACGGTAACATCGGTCTTGCGTTTTGAACCCGTTGGCTAAGATTGAGGCCATAGTGCGCACCTTTGTCTTTACTCGATCTCCTAAGCGGTGCGCAAGCTTCTCCCTGAGATCTTTGGCAGCTTCGGTCGTCGTGGTGGCTACGACGTCCTTCTCCTCATCGAAGTGCTTCACCACCCAGGTTGTCTTGCCACAACCCGGGACTCCGTTAACCCACTCGATATTGGGTACCGCCCAACTTTCCCTCGATACTGGAGTGTCCGAAGTCCCTAGAATGGACTGTGCCATTTCAAGGATCTTATCGTCCAGCATGATTTTGGTACATTTGGCGGTAACCACTATCGGGTCGTCGTTTGGCACGTTGAATTTCAGTTTGCCTGAGCGCTCCGTTTCCTCCTCGTCCAGGGCCACGAATCCACTCTTCGCGCTGTAGGCTGCCATGTACGAACCCGTCATTTCTCCTTTGATGACCTGAGAAGTGACGTTGTCGTACACTGCTGCCTCTGCTTCCTTGAGTAATACTCTTAACAGTCCTTCCGTGTCTCTCTGGAAGGTCTGTAAGATCTTGCCGCATGTTCTGAGATTGACCTCTCTAGTCGCTCTCACAATTGCAACATACTCAAGGAAGGCACTCTTTACGTGGTCCGTGGTGCCCGAGTTTACTGCGAGGGTCGGCGGGCTGACTTGCCCTTTGTCGGCTCTGGTAGGCACTGGCTTTGGCGGTGATGGTTTATGTGGATTCTTTTGGAAGAACCTCTCCACTGCTGCTTCCAGTTTGTGCGATGGTGATGCATTACTGGTGCTTGGGAGCAGTGCACTGAGGAAAGTGCCGATGGCTTTCAGGCGACTCCTCGACTTAGCCTGGTCTTCAGGGCTGATAGTCTTGCGCTGCTCCTTTGCAGCTTTTTCGGCGGCTGCCTTCTGCTGGGCCCTCTCAGAACCGCTTAGAGTAGTCGGACTTGTTTTGGGGTTCGTCGTCTTGGCTGTTGGTTGTCCGGGGGCTTTGAGGAAACTCAGAGATTCCCCTCTGTCTTCATAGACAACGACCTCGTGTTGTTCTGAGGCTTTCAAACAGCCGAAACGGTCTACGACGTTGCCTCTCTCTCCTCCGACTATCATTGCGTCAATACTTATTGTACGGGCTGAGACTGCCGTATGTTCCCCTGCATCCCTGATCCCCTGAAGCAACGCGCTTGCCTGAGCGAATGGAGTCTCCTCTCCCCACTCGAATAGTGCGATCGTCTTTCCCGTTCCGGGGGTCCTGCTCTGCAACCCGCTGACATAGACACTTGCCCACACTAATCCTGGTGAATCAACACTACAGAATTCCACTGATAACTGTTTCACGCCCGTAACTCAACGCGTCTAATTTTGGTGAATTTTTTACGCGGAGCTGATGTTACTCGTGCGATGTATTATCGGTTACTCGGTTAGGTTAGGTTAGGTTAGGTTAGGTTTTTTTTTTTTTTTTTTTTGTTATGGCAGGAGTGGGAAATCCTCATGGACACCCAGACTGCCTCACGTGTGACACAGTCTGGGTAGTGCCGGACTCTTACCGGCTAAAACCACACTCCTGCCTTTGCTCTGTGTTCCTCTGACATGGGTCATCAGAGACCTTATCTATGCTTTCTTTATTTTCAAGCCAGTTCTCACTTAATTCCTCTAATACTTTTGTTCCACATACTAGATCTTTCTCTCATCCATTTGTCTTTTTCTCAAGGGTGTGATGCCCACTTGACCCTATAATGTACTACTCCTCTTTTTATAATATTACGTTAAACACAGATGCAATGTTCTTATCTCTATTTTACAGTATTACTTATTCTATCTTATTTATTAATGCTTTTACATATTTCTTATCGTACCTTATCTATTTTACAACTATCTTAAATTATATTTACACTTCCAATACTTGTGCTGATAACATTCACATATTTTTATTTGTTATAGCATTTTTTTTTTTTTTTTTTTTTTTTTTTTTTTTTTTTTTTTTTCCTTAGCCTTACTTACAATCTTCAGTTTTACGACGATTACTTTTAATATATTCTTATAATACATAAAAGTATATCTTCTTCTTAGACTTTATTTTTCTGTATTACACTTTCAGCTATTTCCTTACAATAATTTAAAAATGCATTTCTTAGTTTTTTATTTTCCATTATCGTTGGTATGTTTTCTAATTTAACTTCCATTTCTATTTCAGATTCAATGTTGTATTTATTGATTGCAAATATTGGACACTCTGTGATGAGGTGCTGTATGCTTTCGTTTTTGGAGGGGTCACAGGGACATGCCGGGCTCTCCTTGCACTTGAAGCGATTCAAATACTCGGAGAACCCGCCATGACCTGTTAGCACTTGTACTAAAATTGGGTCTAATTTGATTTTTCTTATGATGTGGTACGCTGCTATTGCATCTGGGAAGAATATTTTGCTTGTGGAAGCTGTTTCGCCCGATCTGTATCTCGTGTTCCATTCGTCAAGCGACTCCGTTCGGATTTGTCGCCTGACGAATGAAACCGGGCACCGATCATAGTGTGGTCTCGTCTTGCTTCCTATGGCTGCCTCCTTTGCTAACACGTCAGCCCTCTCGTTTCCCTCCATCCCCGCATGCGCTTTTATCCAAAACAATTGAAGGGCTTTCCCGTCATTCCTCAACGTTTGGATGTTCTTCTGGATTTCGAATGCTAAGGGATGGAGGGACACGCCTCGGGTAACCGTCTCCAGGGCTGACCTGGAGTCGCAGTAGACTTCGACAACGGCTGCGTGTTGTTTCATGGCTAGCTCAGAGGCCTTGCGCAAGGCCAATAGTTCGGCTTGGTAAACGGTGCAGAAATGGTCCAGTTTAAACTTTTGGGCTTTCACTTCTTTCCCATTTTCCCAAAAGCTTATCGCTGCACCGACTTTCCCTTGAATTTTACTTCCGTCGGTAAAGATTTTGGGATAAGCGAGTCCTTGCTGCTCCATTTCTGCATCGTTCACCACACATTTGAACTCTGTACCTGTTTGACTGGCCGGGTGTGGTGCTTCGGTGTAAGAGACCGGTTTTTCGAGCTCTCGGTCGCCTGTTACTCTCCGGGAGTATCCTCTTTTTTCCTCATAAAAAGAGGCTGCTTCCCGAATCCGAAGATCCAGGGGAAGCAGTCCAGAGAGCAACAAGGCGGAGTTCAATGATGTAGTCCTATACGCCTTTATAATTTTTTGCGCAAAGCCCCTCTGGACGGTGTTGAGCTGCTTCTTTATTCCAACTTTGTTTACAGCCGGTGCCCAAGCACTAGCCGCGTACATAATCACCGGTTCCGCCACCGCGGTGTATATGGTTCTGATAATTTCGGGCTTCAGGCCCCAGCTAATTTTGGCGGCTCTTGAAAGCTGTTTATACAAGTTTAATGCTTTCCTCGTGACGTTCGCGGCGTGAGCATTAAACGTCAGCTTATCGTCGATTGTGAGACCCAAAATCTTGATCTCCCGAGACAGGGCAATGTCCCCCCCGCCCATGTGCAGAAGCGGCAAATCATACTTTAACTTATTTGTTATAACCATCGCTTTAGTTTTTTGTGGAGCAAACTTGAGCTTGTTTCTGATTCCCCACTTCTGAACATGAGCGAGACTCGCATTCGCCCGTCTCTGGACATCAAGCGCTGTATTACCCGAAAATATCAGGACCACATCATCCGCAAATGCTTGGCAGTAATCTCCACGCTGACCCAGTTCCCGGAGCAAGGGATCCAGGAGCAGGTTCCAAAAAGCGGGCCCACCTATAGACCCCTGTACGCAGCCTTTGGTGGTTTCCTGTACGTGTTCTGCTCCCGCGTACCGTACCCTTACTCTCCTGTCCCGTAGATAACTATCTACGAGGCGTCGCAGGTTGATAGGGCATTTTGTCTCAGCCAGTCGGCATTTCATTGCTGGCCACCAGGCATTATCGAAGGCTCCCTCTATGTCCAATGATATGACGACGATTAACTTCTTTTCTCTCAGTCTGTCTGTTATGTGTTTCATCAGGTCATAGAGAGAGTCCTCGGTGCTGCGCTGGGGCACGAATCCGTACTGGTTCCTACTCGCCTGTGGAGATATATGCCATCTGATTCGGCGTACCAGCATTTTCTCCATGATCTTGCCCAGTACAGGCAATAGCCCAATCGGCCTGTATGACTTGGGGTGCGCATAATCGTCCTTGCCGGGTTTTCTGAGGACCACAACTACTGCTTCTTTCCAGATGGTTGGAAAGTGGGATAGGTTAAGGCACCTGTTTAGGAGTGCTAAGAAACACTGCGGGTTGTGGGTAATAGCCGCCCTGCATATGTCTGCTGTTAGGCCGTCAATGCCCGGAGCTTTCTTAGGATTGAAGCTGGATGCGGACCACATTAGTTCCTCCGCCGTGAATAGAGGATCAAATGCCTCACCATTCGTACTTTCATTCACTCTATTCGCCAGCTCACGTATTCTTTTGTGGTCCGCATTATCATCTTGTGTTTTATCCTCAGGATAAAACGTCTTTGCAAGCATCCTGGCTGACTCTTCGCTGCTTAGCACACGGTCGCCCTGCACGAGCGGTATGTCTTCCTGCCTATTGGCAGTGCGACTTATTACCCTATAAATGCTGTCCCACATTGTCTCTCGTTCCTGCCTTCCACAGAACTCCTTCCAACTGGACGTCAGCGTGTTTTCCATCTTCTGTTTGAGCTCCTCTTTGGCTGCGAGATATAAGCTCAGGACCCATGCTCTGCGTCTCGGTGCGGCACCAGAGATTCTCCTCTTACGCCTCTTGACCTCCTCTTTCATTCGTGTCAACTCCTCGGTCCACCAAGGCAATCCTGTCTGACTTCTCTTACTGACACTCGGTATGCTTTCTTTGCAAGCCTTCTCTATTACTTCTGTGTATTTTTCTGTTATCTTGTCCAAATCTTCTATCGTTACTATTTTATCTATTTCTATTTTGTTTATGTTTTCTTGTTGCCAAATTTCATCTAACCTCCCATAAAATTGTACCCACTTTGCTTTTTTGGTGTTATATTTTCTAGTAGTTCTTACTATGTCCGTGCCTTTTGATTTTTGTAATTTTAATTCGAACAGAATTGCCCTGTGGTCCGAGGTGGTGACGTTCCCAGATAGTCTCCAGTTTGACGCACTTCTGAGCATGTTCTCTGTACAGGTGGTGATATCAACGCAGCTGCAGTACCTTTGGCCACCCCTGATAACATCAAAGGTGGGGGTCGTACCCATGTTCAAGATCTGGAGTCCTAGTTCATCAAGGGCACCCGCCAGAGCCTCACCCCTATGATCCGACTCTCGGCTTCCCCACCATGTGTTCCAAGCGTTGACGTCCCCCCCCAGTATCACGTCGCGAACTCCGATCCTTTCCATAACTTTCTTTAGATGCTCCAAGTCTGGCTCTATAGGCTGTCCACCATCCAGGTACACCGACACCACTCCTATTTCCCAGGCTCCGGTCCTCAGTTTTGCAACTGCAAAGTTTTCTGTTGTTAGGGTCGGGCACTGTGTGAGGCTTATGGTGTCGTCGAATAGCACAATAGCCGCTTTGTTGACTTTCTCGGTCTTCCTGGCACACTGTACTACTCGTGTACCCGGATGGCTCTTCATTTCTCCGATCCCACCTATGTATGGCTCTTGGACCATTGCAAATGCCAACTTTCGCTTACCCGCTTCCATTATGAGCTCAGCTGTGGCCAGTTTGCTTTTTTGGAGGTTCGCCTGTACAACGTGATACTGGTGTAGTTTGTCTTCGCTGTTAACTGCGCTTCCGCCCGGGACCACCTTAGCAATACGCCACCGACAGTCTTGCCAATCCGTCCCACTTGAGTCGGGTTGGACACTCGCTGTCGAAGGCGTTGTGCTCGGTCTTACTCATCTTTGCGGAAACACAGTTTCGACACTTTGGTGGTTCCGCGGCTAGTCGAGAGGGGCAGTCCACCCTCATGTGGGGGTCTCCACAATGTGTGCAGAGGTCGGCGGGCTCCGTACATAGCTTACGGCTGTGACCGAAGCGGAGGCAGCGGGTGCACTGAATTAGGGGCGACTGGTCCAGCACACGCACCCGCTGCAGGTCGATGTGTACTCGACCCACATGCGTCAGCCTCTGCCACACAGCAGGGGACACCTGCAGGATGATGTGGCACATGTGGGGGTTCCTTGTCCTACGACGGAACTTCACCCCCATTCTCAGGTCATCCGCAGGCACGTCCCCGATCAGGTGACTGTTCTGGCGTTTTAATGCCTCAATAAACTCCTCGTCTGAATGGCATGAAAGGACATCCTTAGCAATAACGAGAGGATCTTTGTTCTTGACTTCCTCTACCGTTAAATTTCCAGCCCTTTTAATCCTCTCAGTCACTTTAGTCAACTCCTCCCTCGTCCTAAATCCGACCACCACCTTTTGGTCCCTCGCTTTCCGCACTCTCTCCACTCTGGTCCCCTCATTTCTGGCATCTACTGCAGTCCTCAGCTTTTCAAGAACCTCTTCCCCGGTGTCTTTGTCGTCAACCGACGACACAACCATCGAGTGAAGAGGCTCCTGAAAGTGTCGCTTCGGAGCGGCGGCCATCTCCGCGAATGTGGGTCCCTGTCCTGCGACATAGCGAGGCGCCTGTTGTAGGTGCTCCGACAGAGCCCGTGTGTGCAGCTGGCATTCTTCCAGCGCCTTTTTGTGCTGCTGGAGGTTCTCCATTAGCTGCTCCATAAGCACCGTCGGTCCACCTGTGATCGGCGTAGGGTCCACGTGAGCTTTTTCGGGCTCAGCTGTCTCTCCAGGCGTTTTAGCCCTCTCGCTCTCTCCCTCCCTGACTAGGTGGTATAGTCTTTCTACCGCTCTAGTGATGCTATCCTTTATTTCTTTCTTCAGATTTCTCGAGCTGTCAAGTTGAAGCTTGGCGCTGGTGAGACACGCCTTTGCCTCCGTAGTCCTATTGAGGTATTTCACAGGTGGCGCTTCTCGAGGCGGACTCTCCAGAGCTTTCCCTGGCAGCTCGTAGGTATCTGACCTTAACCTCTGGGTGGCCAGTAGTTTGGGCTTTGATTTGGGTGGCGAAGGCTCGGTTGTCTTCTTGGGAGAAGGAGGGACGAGTACTTTTTTAGGAGATTTCTGAGTTTTTTGGGGCGGCCCCACTTTCTCTTTCTCCGCTTCCCACTCCCCAATACTTCGCCTCACTGAGGTGCCCGCTGGCGCTGTGCCTGCCTCCTCTACGCTCAAATTTTCCTCCACAGCCTTCGGTTTGTTAAGGGGGGTCCTTAGTCCGAACATCCTGAATGAGAGCTTGAAAGGTGATTTGTCAGAGGACACTAGTTGGTCAGTATTACTGAATCCCTGTAAAGGGGGGATCTAAAATTAGGGTGTATAAGGTAAGTAAAATTTTCAAGTCCCAGAAATAGGACTTGTCGAGAAGAAAACAAAATGGAGTACAATAAAACAATAAAGTAAATAAAATTTTGCTTTATGATTTGAAAATCTTAAGCGGTCCAGCCTCTATTGACTGACTATAAGTCAGCCCTTCACTCAAAGGAGCGGGTCACACAATAAAGAAAAGAATAGAAGTTAAAAGGAATTAAAAGTACTCAAAAATAATAAAAGTAGAGACTCTCTTGGAGAGACTCTATGTAGAGTCGTTCTACTGAGTTTACTGAATAGGCCTCACCGAGCCCTTTCAGATGACCCCAAACTCGGTGCAGTTCGGCCCAGGGGTCACGGAGATATTTCAACCAAGAAAATCTGGTTTTTTGCCAAGATGGCGGCCTGAATGTGGTTACAGGTGAATATCTCCGGAACCACCGGTCCAAAAACCCCGGTGCTTGGGCTTTCCTAACTTGGCTCGGCGAGACCGATCCAAAGAAACGGTTTTCAGGCTGAAAAATCTCAACGTCCTGAAAACGCCTGAAAACCGTCTTGTCTTATACCTAAGGCCCTATTGGTATGTGCAGCGAAGATCCCAGCCCTCTACGACTATCCGTTGGGAAGTTATGGCCGTCTAAAAATTTCACAAAATGGCCGCGGTGCTGTCAAAGTCAATTTTTGACTATAGATAACTTCCCTCAGGAAAACCGTAGACCCCCCGAGTTTGGGCTCTCTCAACTCGGCCTGATCTTCGCTATACGCTGAAACCGTTTTCAGGAGCCTGAAAATTTTTCGCTCCAAACCGCCTGAAAGCGAGGGGTGGGGTAGGTAAAGAGCTCCCGAAGCTAAAATCAAAAACCGCGCCCTCCCACGACTCCCGGTTCAGGAGTTATGGCGGCTTGAAGTAAAACAAAATGGCTGCCGAACTGTCAAACGTCGGGTTTTAAGGCCCGTATCTTTGGAACCCGTCGTCGGAGGAAGTCCGGGTTTCGAATGTACAACTCGGCGTCACTTCAGGTATCCCCTGAAAATGTTTTCAGCGACAAAAATCTTTTCAGTCTGAAAAGTCCTGAAACCTTATATATATTAAAATATGCAGACTGCTATATACAGCTGCTCAAATACGAGGATAATCGGCCCAGCGGTTCTCGAGATATAAATAATTTAAAATTGAAACCTAAAAACCAATATGGTGGAAAAACGTCAAATCTCTCAATTTGAGAGTAATGTAGCCCGTGTTTGGGCTTAAATAGGTCGCAATATATATGTTGGGACCAGTCCCAATGTCAAAAACAGGTTTTTCCTATTATTTTACAATTAAAAGCTAAAAAATGAATAAAATTCGATATCTCGGGATCCAAGAGACGGAAAAATCTATAAAAAATATCAAAAAATAGGGAAAATACTAAGCTATAAGGTTAATAAACAGTGAAATTAAAATCTGAAAGAAGATAGAAAACTTTGAAGAAAATATGGATTTTTCATGAAAATCCCTGTATCTTAAAAACTATTTAACTTAAAAATCTAAAACTTAAAATCTCTATTCTTCTTGCAAGCGCGCCACGAGTTGCAGTTGAAAATCTTGAAATTTCCAATTTGAACCGCAGATATGGAGGTCGGAACTTTACAAATTTAATGACGTCTTAAAAATCAGGTTATTAATATAAAATTAAAATACTTGCTGAAACAGTCTCAGTTGTTAGTAGAGATGACAGCTGCAAGTTTTGAGGCGTCTAGCTCCACGATTTCAGGTTTTTCAGAACCACGTGTTTTCTTATTTCCCGGGATATCTCAGGATTTCCCGGGTTTTTCAAATTTGTTGGTGAGTGGGTCCGTAGACACGGTCCGTAGACACCTTTTAATTCAATAAAAAAGTGTGGTTGTCGATTTAGTTTCGGCAGCGTTTCACTTTTAAGTTTTCGACATTGAACTTAACCTCAAAATTTGAGGTTTTTCGGGAATAAGTAATTAAACACTGCAATCCAGGTTTGAAACTTCACTTGGGCGTATAGGTTTTATCTAGCCCTACCGAATGACACTTAACTCGTCAAAATCCGACCACTTTTTACCACTTTTTTGAATTTTTATGTACGGAGCGACTTTAAAAATGATCCGACCACCGCGAGGGCTGGGGGGGTACTGGGTTGGGTTAGGTTAGGTTAGGTTAGGTTAGGTTAGGTTAGGTTAGGTTAGGTTAGGTTAGGTTTTTTTTTTTTTTTTTTTTATTGTGAGTTTTTTACCGCAGACATGGTGGTCCGCGCCTTTGATTACAATGATAATTTTTGTTTACAGGTTTTTAAATATAATTACAGTTATTAAACTCCTACGTCGGACACTTATTTCTAGGTTATTTCTAAACTTAATACTACGTGAGTCCATCTTATTTTTTTTTTTTTTTTTTTTTTTTTTTTTTTTATACTTTTTTAAATAAATATTTTTTTTTATTTACATGCACATGCATAAATATATATATATATACTTTTTTTTTTTTTTTTTTTTTTTTTTTTTTTTTTTTTTGATACTGTAATATTACAATTTTACACAAGCATTATTATTTGATATTAATATTAATTTTGTTGTTATATTTTTATTTTACAATTTACTGATGGTTTTTTGTTGATATCCTATTTAATTTTACGTTACTACACTTTTTTTTTTTTTTTGGGGGGAAGACTGCATGGCAGTATGAACCGACCAGCCCCACCGATGGCTTCCGTTCACGGAAATGACGTACGCATCCGCGCCGCTTAGCTCAACCATTTTTGAGGGAACTTAACGACCGGATACGCAGCGCCACCATCGGCTTGACAGTTACGCGAGTATGACAGATTCACTCTGCCATGCAGTTTTACAATTTGGTTTTATAGGGGGTGTTAGTGTGAGTGATCCTTGGTGGGTTTGTTTGGGTTTGGAGTTTGGGTGGGACTTGTTAGTTGTGAATTCAGGTGTTAATTCGGTGTCTGCTGACCAGGGACTTCGCTAACCGGAGCAAGGCTTCCATGACTACTACGTCCCGATGCTGCATGGCCGTCTTCAAGTTGTAGTCGATGACGGCTTTAGTCGGCGCATCCATAGCTCTCTTTGCGAAACGGCCTATGGCGTCGTCGGCGTCGTCGGAGTAATAGACGCAACTGACAGTATGTCTCGACACCGCCACTACCGCATGGGAGATGCTATCATGGATTTGGAGCCTCCTGGACTTGGTGTTGATGATGATTACGCTGTCGTAGGTCAACCCCTGAGCCTCGTGTATGGTTAAGGTACGTGACCCTTCGCCGGACCCATATCCCTGGTTCATAAGAGAGGCTTTTTCCTCCTGCGTATGAACCAGGAACAGGGTGTTTTGGGCAGTTTTGGGTATCTGCGCTCCTGTGTAACCTTCCACCCTCAGGGAGTGGACCCGCGACAGCGTCGACTTGGAGGAGTATATACCGGAGTATATCTCGCTCAGTGCAAGAGCCACATCCATCGGGTTGCGGTGTGTGCAAAGCAGCTCCCGGGTGATGCCAGCCACCAGATTTGGACGGGTATACCTTAGAACGAATAGATTCTCTCTATCCAGATATGGAAGCTGGTTCACGTCTCCGATGAGGACAACCTCGTTTGCTCCTGACAACCTCACTGCCATTACTATGGCCCCAAAATGGTTCATTAATGCCTCGTCTACCGTGAGACGGTAACATCGGTCTTGCGTTTTGAACCCGTTGGCTAAGATTGAGGCCATAGTGCGCACCTTTGTCTTTACTCGATCTCCTAAGCGGTGCGCAAGCTTCTCCCTGAGATCTTTGGCAGCTTCGGTCGTCGTGGTGGCTACGACGTCCTTCTCCTCATCGAAGTGCTTCACCACCCAGGTTGTCTTGCCACAACCCGGGACTCCGTTAACCCACTCGATATTGGGTACCGCCCAACTTTCCCTCGATACTGGAGTGTCCGAAGTCCCTAGAATGGACTGTGCCATTTCAAGGATCTTATCGTCCAGCATGATTTTGGTACATTTGGCGGTAACCACTATCGGGTCGTCGTTTGGCACGTTGAATTTCAGTTTGCCTGAGCGCTCCGTTTCCTCCTCGTCCAGGGCCACGAATCCACTCTTCGCGCTGTAGGCTGCCATGTACGAACCCGTCATTTCTCCTTTGATGACCTGAGAAGTGACGTTGTCGTACACTGCTGCCTCTGCTTCCTTGAGTAATACTCTTAACAGTCCTTCCGTGTCTCTCTGGAAGGTCTGTAAGATCTTGCCGCATGTTCTGAGATTGACCTCTCTAGTCGCTCTCACAATTGCAACATACTCAAGGAAGGCACTCTTTACGTGGTCCGTGGTGCCCGAGTTTACTGCGAGGGTCAGCGGGCTGACTTGCCCTTTGTCGGCTCTGGTAGGCACTGGCTTTGGCGGTGATGGTTTATGTGGATTCTTTTGGAAGAACCTCTCCACTGCTGCTTCCAGTTTGTGCGATGGTGATGCATTACTGGTGCTTGGGAGCAGCGCACTGAGGAAAGTGCCGATGGCTTTCAGGCGACTCCTCGACTTAGCCTGGTCTTCAGGGCTGATAGTCTTGCGCTGCTCCTTTGCAGCTTTTTCGGCGGCTGCCTTCTGCTGGGCCCTCTCAGAACCGCTTAGAGTAGTCGGACTTGTTGTGGGGTTCGTCGTCTTGGCTGTTGGTTGTCCGGGGGCTTTGAGGAAACTCAGAGATTCCCCTCTGTCTTCATAGACAACGACCTCGTGTTGTTCTGAGGCTTTCAAACAGCCGAAACGGTCTACGACGTTGCCTCTCTCTCCTCCGACTATCATTGCGTCAATACTTATTGTACGGGCTGAGACTGCCGTATGTTTCCCTGCCTCCCTGATCCCCTGAAGCAACGCGCTTGCCTGAGCGAATGGAGTCTCCTCTCCCCACTCGAATAGTGCGATCGTCTTTCCTTTGGATCGCAATATACGGCATCGGAGAGTGGCTACTTCCACTTGAGGCAGTGCAGCGTACTTGCTGCCCTTCATGGTGGTTTTCGCGGTGCTTCCGTTGATCAAGGCGGCAAGGCCTGGTGATATTGGTATACGGGCCCTAGCTCGGCTTGAGCCTATGCAGAAGCATATGCCTAACCTTTCGCCTTCCCTGTTCATAAATAGGGGGACGCCTCGCAGCCTGACGCCGGGGACTCCATCTCCTCCACATGCCAGGAATTGCGTGACGGGCATGATGTTAGGGGCTGTATGTAGGCTGGCTTCTGGTATTGCTGCTGCCGCTGGTGGTGGTTGTTCGTTGGTGTTTGTGCGTGTAGTTTGTGTTGTGGTGAGTGATGTTCCTATTGTGTTTTGTGTGTTTGTCATTGTTGTTTGTGTTGTGATTGTTGTAGTTGCTGTAATGGTTGTGGTTGTCGTGATTGTTGTTGGTGTGGTAGTGACAGGTGGTAGTCGGTTTCGACTATGCAAGGTTGTGTCCGTTTTGTTGGCCCCTGCTGCTACAGTGGCGACTTTACTCGCGAATGCCAAGAATGGGTTCCTGGTAGCCGGTCTCCCCATGATGGTTTGGAGTGTGGACTGGCTTAGCTGGATTTCGATCTTCACTTCCAGCTCCATTCTTTCGTGACTAAACCTTGGGCATTCGAAGAGCAGGTGCCAGACTGTTTCTTCGCAGCTAGGGTCACAGACGCATGAGGGACTATCTTTGAGATGGAAGCGGTGGAGGTACGCTGAGAATCCTCCGTGTCCTGTTAGGACTTGTACATGAACCGGTGAGAGGACTGTGTCCTTGAGTGTTCTTTTCGCCGCTAGGACGTCTGGAAAGAACACTTTTGTGACCGCTCCTGTACTCGAGGACTCGTATCGCGCCTGCCACTTTCTGATAGTCCCCTCCCGTATTTTCCTCCTCACGAACGATACGGGGACCTTGTTATAGTCTGCTGTCTCCTTGGTTAGGGCTGCCTCCTTGGCTAGCTCGTCCGCTCTTTCATTCCCGGCGGTTCCCACGTGGGCCCTGAGCCAAAAGAGCTTCACTTCTCTGCCCTCTTCTCGGATCTTGCGGACGCATCTCTTGATTTGGAGTGCCAGGTGGTGAGTGACAGACGGACTCCTCAGCAGGTCAAGTGACGATCTAGAGTCACTTAAAATGCTTACGGAAGTCTCTCCGGACTCTCTGACCATCCTGACAGCCCTGAAGAGAGCGTACATTTCCGATTGGAAGACTGTGTTGTGAGGCTCCAGGCCGAAGGTGCTGGACTTGGACTCCTTTCCGTTTTCCCACCAGGTCAGGGCAGCTCCGACCTTCCCCTCTATTTTGCTGCCGTCGGTGTATATTTGGGGACCGATTACTTGGTGGGTTTCCAGAGTTTCGGGAGTCAAGTCTTCTAGGCGTGCATACTCTGTTGTTGTGAGTAGCGCTGGGTGGGGGTTTTGGGAGTGATGCACGTTGCACTCCAGCTCACGACCCGGCGGTATGAACTCTAGGGAATGGCCCTTTTTGATCTTAAAAAGGGTCGCGGCCTCGATTACCCGGAGATCTAGGGGGAGTTGGCCTGACAGGATAAGTGCCGATGTTAGAGACACCGTGCGGTATGCTTTGCAGATCTTCTGCGCAAAACCTCTCTGCAGTGAGTCAAACTGATTCCTTGTCATCAGTTTCTCAGCTGCGGGGGCCCACGCACTCGCTGCATACATCACGATGGGCTCTATCACCGACACGTATATTGTCCTAATTATCTCTCTGTTGAGACCCCAAGTCACCTTCGCCGCGCATGCCAGCTGCTTGTAGATGTCTGCAGCCTTTTTACAGGTTGCGGACACGTGCGCGTTGAAGGTGAGTTTAGAGTCTATTGTGAGACCTAGCAGCTTGACTTCTTCGACCAAGTTCAGCCGCGTGCCCGACATGTGGAGTACCGGAACGTCGTACTTAAGCTTTCTCGTTAACACCATCGCATTGGTCTTGTGCGCGGCGAAACGTAGCTTGTTTTGGACGCCCCATTCCGATACTATGTCTAGCGTGTCGTTGGCTGACTGCTGCAGGGGACCGGCTGTAAAGTCCGAGAAAACTAGGACAACGTCGTCTGCGAAGGCTTGGCAGTACACCCCCATTCTAGCCATCTTGTGTAAGAGCGAGTCTAGGATAAGGTTCCAGAACGTCGGTCCGGCAATTGAGCCCTGGACGCATCCTTTCGTGGTACCCTTCTCACTAGTCGCTCTGGCGTAGTTGACCCTGATGTTCCGGTCTTCCAGGTATGAGGTGACGAGAGCGTAGATGTTTTTAGGACAGTGTTTGACCACCATCTGCCTTTTGAGTGCTGGCCACCACGCGTTATCGAAGGCTCCCTCTATGTCCAATGATATCAAAAGCACGATCTTTTTGGCTTTGATTTCGGCACGAATATGTCCCATTAGGGCATAGAGGGCGTCCTCGGTTCCGCGCTGCGGCATGAAACCGTACTGGTTTGTGTTCAGTGTTGGGAGGAAGTGCCACTGGAGTCTGCCTACTAGGAGCTTCTCGACGATTTTTCCTAGGACCGAGAGCAGACCTATTGGCCTGTACGACTTTGGGCTGGTGTAGTCGTCCTTGCCTGGCTTGCGGAGAATGCACACGTGGGCGACCTTCCACTGCTTCGGGAAGTGGGACAGCGACAAGCACCTGTTGGCTATCGCTAAGAACACTTCCCTATTGCAGTTTATTGCCGCTGTGCAGATGTCTGCCGTTAATCCATCGGGACCGGGGGCTTTTTTCGGATTTTGGTTCTGGAGAACCATTTCCAGTTCCGCGGCCGTAAAAAGTGGATCGTTAGCAGACAGACCTCGGGGGTTTTTCTTCTCCGCGAGCCTCCTCAGAGTGGTGTGGTATGGCTGTTCGGCATTCGTTGAGTCATCGGGGTAGAAGGTTTTTGCCAGAAGATCCGCGGATTGCTCTGGGGTGAGCGTCTCGCCTGCGGTGTTTCTCAGGAGGGTGTCGTCCTGTCTTCTGGCTGTCTTCCTAAGTACCCTGTATATGCCGTCCCACATGCTCTCTCGGTCCTGCTTCGAGCAGAACTCCTTCCAGTTGGCTGTGGCTGCTTCCATTGCTGCTGTGGTGTACGTTTGTTTGGCCAGTACGTATTCTTGGATGGTGAAGTGTCTCCGGCTTGCGGCTGCATTTCGGATCCTTCTCTTTTTCGTCATCGCGTCTTTTTTGAGACGATCTAGAGAAGGGCTCCACCATGGGGGCTTGGCGTTCAGCTTAGGCGACCCCAGTTTTGGGATCGCTTCCTCGCATGAGCGGTGGATGTAACTTGTGTACGCTGTGATGAGTGACTCCAAATCCTCTGGATTCGAGACGCTCGAGACTCTGACTGGTGTGATGTCATTTTCTGCTAAGCTGGTCTTGAAGTGCGTGCTGAAGTCGGACCACTTTGCCTTCTTGGTGTTGTAGATGCGCGTCGAAATCGGCCTAATTGGTTCTAAGGCCTTTTCTAAGCGCATCGAGAAGGTTATCGCGTTGTGGTCTGAAGTTGTTAGACTCCTTTCTACACGCCAGTCCTCAACCTTGCCTAGCAGTGACAAGCTGCATACCGTCACGTCGACGATGCTAGTGCACCACCTGTCTCCTCTATAGGTCTCGAACGTCGGAGTTTGTCCTGTATTGAGGATGTGGAGATCCCGCTCATTGAGGAACGAGTTGTACGCCGCTCCGCGATGGTTTTCGGAAACACTTCCCCACCACTGGCTCCAGGCGTTTACGTCTCCTCCCACTAGGATGTTGTTGGTGTTTAGTTTTTGTATTGTGTTGTGTGTTTCTGAAAGGTATGGTTCGATGTCCTGGTCACCTTCAAAATAGACCGATAGCACCCCAAAGCGGACCTGGCCTGCCTTCAGCAAAACGGCCGCGATATTCTCGGTCACAAGCTGGGGGTCGTGGATGACCTCCAGGTTGTGCCCGAAAACAACGATAGCGGCTTTTACTGGTTTCTGGCGATTCAGGCTACACTGGATGACTCGCGTGCCGGGGTTTTCTTTCATCACACCTGTTCTTCCTACATAGGGCTCTTGAACAAGTGCTACTGAAACTCCCTTTGCCTGCGCCGCCAGGTGTAATTCTTCTGTAGCCAGCTTGGAGCGCTGAAGATTTACCTGGATGAACGGCAATCTTGCTGTCGGTCTTGTTGTGTTTTGAGAGGTGACTGGTTGGGTGGTGTGTGTGGTGTCTTGGTCGCCCTTAGCAATAGGAAACGCGCGACCTTGCTATTCCATCCCATTTTTGGCGTTCCTGGCAGTCTTCGCTGAACGCTGTATGTGCCAGGTCGCTGCCCGTCCTTTGTGCCACTTTACAGTTGATGCAGGTGGGCTGCTTGCCATCAGCTCGAGTCAGGCAGTCCCTCACATTGTGTGCACCGCTGCAGTAACTGCACGCTTCTTTTCCAGCCTTGCATATGGACTTGTTGTGTCCGTATGCAAGGCACTTCGTGCATTGGACTAGTGGGGACTGATCCTCAATCGAGCATCGCTTGATGCCCACGTGGACTTTTTGTGCCTGAGTATAGCTTTTCCAGAGCTCCGGCGAGAGCTCCAGAACAGGGTGGCACTCATGGGGGTTCCGCGCGCGCTTCCTATAGCGCACCTTTAGGGTCTGTCCATCGACAGCGACGTCCTGCAGAAGATGTTTGTTCTGCGCCTTAAGGAGATCGACGATCTCCCCGTCGCTGTAGCTGGACAGCACTCCCTTGATGCAGACGAGAGGGTTTTGGGGTTTTGGCTCCTGGACCTTGAGCCCTGCGTTGGTTTTAAATTGGTCCTTTACTTTAATTAAGTCCGACTTGCTCGCGCACCTTAGGACCACTTTCTGGTTGCGCGCTTTCCGGACTGTGTCGACTCGGGCTCCACTTGTTTTTAGGTCCAGGGTGGTCCTGATTCTCTCGATCACGTTGTCTCCAGTGTGCTGGGGATTCGTCGACGAGACAATCAGGGTGTGGTTGGGTTGTGTGGGTGGTTTAGGGGGTTTCGGTGTGCTCGTGACCTGGGCAAAGGTTTTGGGGCCCTGCTGTTGCTGAAGCGGTCTCTCCGCTTTACCCAGGTCCGCCACCCCTTTCTCGATGTTCTGGAGGCTCTTCTTCACCTCCCCGACTGCTAGTTCCGCCTCCAGATTCAGCGCCGGGGGCGCCTGGATTGGCGGTTCTTTGTCACGCAGTACGCGGAGGTCCGCTGAGACGAGCTCCAGCCTTTCAGAAATTGGTTGTAATTGTTTCGCGATGTTGATTGGTGGTTGTGGTGGTGGTGGTGGGGAGGCTACAGGCCTGTTGGCGATGGCCTGTATCTGTTCCTGTAATGAGGCCACGGCCTCATCAAATTTGATGGTAGTGAGGAGGCCTGTCTCCCGGCTATTAGGGTCCGATTCGGTATTACTTGGGTGTGCGAGGTCCTCCTTGAGTCTCTCAAGCACCTTCCGGAGCACGTCCAGCTGGTTGGAGATGCTGGCCATTGCTGTTTCGAGGCGTGAAAGCCCTGCTCCCATAGGATCACTCTTGGGATCTCCCGGGGCTCTTGTGCTCTCCTGCCTCGTCTTCTCGTGCTCGTTTAGGTTCCTGAGGGCTGCTGCGGCGACCTCGTCTTTTATTTCTTTGATGCCTTTGAAGGCATCAAGGGTCTCGTGTCCGAGCCATTCTCGGATCCCTTTCGCCTCTTTTCGTGTTTCGGAGACGTCCGTTTGCATGAGGGAGAGCTCCACCTTCAAATTCATCAGTTCTCGAGTATGAGCTCTCTCGACCCGCAGAAGTTCTTTTGCGTGTCGAGAGCGCTCCTTCTCGAGATTGAACTTGTGGCGAGCCCTCGAGTCCGCCAGCGACAGAGCCGTCTCATACAGGCCTTGCAAACACTCATGGGCCGTGGCCTTGCACTCCCGTTTCATGTTGCCGGCGGCTTCCAGGGCATCCTTTCCCCTCTGGAGAAGGTCGTTGGCCTCTCTGGTAGCCAGGTCCATTTCCACGCCTGTGCCCCTTCTCGGCGTTCTGTACAGAAGGCTCGGCCGTCCGCTCTCGGAGCGGTCAGTTTGGCTGACGGATGACGCCACCGAACTTTCCTCGTCCGAGATGATCCGGCGGGGTGGGGAGATGCCGCATTGCTCCCAGTTTATTACGATCTCTGAGACTCTGCTGCGATGTTCTGTGGAGAGAGTCTCAGAGAGTGGTGGTGTGCAACCTTGGTACGTCCGGCTCCGACGCTGCTTTTGGTGCCTGTGGTTGTGGCTTATGCGATGGACGCGCCGACTTCTCTGACACCACCGACTTGGCCGTATTTGTTAGAACCTTCTCGCGGAGTGATTTCGGGGGGTTTCGCGGCCTCCGTGGTCATTTTGCGGGAGGTGGTGGGTTGTTTGGATGACATTTTAGTACGGTAAGGGTGTGGTTTACTATGCCTGTGTAAGATAACTTAATCTAAATACTTAAACTAAAGATGGACTCACGGATGCTCCGCTGGTGGTCTGCGTCTGCTGTCCGATGAGGAGCCCGATAACTGTGGGACTCGATGTTCTGAGCCCGTGAGGCGCGCGCTGGTGGTGGCCTTCAGTGGGATTCTGCGGTCGTTAAGTCACTACGTGTGTAGGCTGCCGAAATTCAGGATTCTGTAGGGGCCAAGTTGGTAGAACTTTCTTTGCCCTTTAAAATGAGCCCAAACTCGGCTTTCTAGCTCCTACGGGTACGAAGATAGGTCGCGGGGGGGGGTGAGGTAGCCCTGAGGGGGGGGGGGGGGGGGGGGGGAGGGGGGAGGTTTCACGAGGAGACGTTTGAGGGGGGGAGGGGGTGAAGGGGCGGGGGGTTGGGGGGGGGGGAGGTTTCGTGGGGAGACGATTGGGGAGAGGGGAGTGGGGGGGGTATATTTAGGGTTGGGTGAAGGGGGTAGGGGGGGTAATTGAGGGTGAGGGGTAAAGGGTTTTTGGGGGATGAGGGGACCCTTGGTGACTCAGGCAAGGTCCAGAAAATCCCAAGTCGATTGAGCCCAAACTCGGGGGGGGGTGGGACTTAAGGGTTCAGGAGTTCCCTCGGGGCTTACCTGGTGGTGAGCCGTAGAGTCGTCACACTGGTTTCTGATCTGCAGGCGGAATCCTCGGCCGGCTTCGGAGTCTCCAGTAAGGGCTAGGATCGTTGGATTTGCGTCACGCCTCGTGGTTTAGAAACACGTGTGGCCCTAAGTGAGGTTATTTTGTCACCAAAAACCACGTTTTTTTGACGATTTTCGCACCTTAATAACTCCCAGGCCCGTGCTCCGATCTCGCTGGTCGATATGTCACTAAATAGGTCTCCGCCGCGTTTTCCAGGATTGTTGAAGGTAGACCGACTCCACTAACCTTGGCTGAGTTATTCACCGCTAAAGTTCCGGGGGTCCTGCTCTGCAACCCGCTGAGATAGACACTTGCCCACACTAATCCTGGTGAATCAACACTACAGAATTCCACTGATAACTGTTTCACGCCCGTAACTCAACGCGTCTAATTTTGGTGATTTTTTTACGCGGAGCTGATGTTACTCGTGCGATGTATTATCGGTTACTGGGTAGTTAGGTTAGGTTAGGTTAGGTTAGGTTAGGTTGTAGGTTAGGTTAGGTGTTAGGGTTAGGTTAGGTTAGGTTAGGTTAGGTTAGGTTAGGTTAGGTAGGTTAGGTGTAGGTTAGGTTAGGTTAGGTTAGGTTAGGTTAGGTTAGGTTAGGTAGGTTAGGTTAGGTTAGGTTAGGTTAGGTTTAGGTTAGGTTAGGT